>CM050174.1:24283866-24541366 GCA_027410445.1 Discoglossus pictus | reverse complement strand
AAGTAATGAGCATTCCATTATTTCTACTGAAAGCACTGGCAGTTTTAACTGCCACTTTTCCACTGTGCAGATAGAAGCTTCCTCTGTAATGTAAAACTTTGCAGTTAAAAGTAGTAGTTAAAAAAGGCACTTGTGTGTGTACATAATAAACTTATAATATTAGCACCTTTTAGAGAAAATCTGAATTTTTATGAATATAGGAATCCATTTTGTGTTTGTTACATCACTTCCTCAAAGCTGGATCATAAGGGTGTACTTATCTATCAGTAAATTGGGGGAACAGTTTTTATTAGATAATTGGATCATAATTGGATCATACTGAAATTTGCACCACACCCCTCCTCCCCAGGCCCGGAAATAGGTTGATGTATTAACAGATACAACCCCAGAAATGTAAATGCCCCTCTTACACACACGACTTTCACCAAAATATCATGGATCCCTCCAGGCTCGAGCAGAGGATTGAAAATGCAGTTTTTAACCTAATAAAAACTAGTTCTATGTTGTATGACCTGCTTAATTATGCCAGCCAGACTCAAAGTTTTTAAATATATATTTTTTTTCACTGTACATCGGCCATTTACATCTTTAGAAAAGGTTTGTTTTGCATGACGAATAAATTAGATTACAGATAATTTAATTAAAAAAAACAATATATTTGCTCCACCATTGATTTAAAAGGAAGTGCAAATAATCACTCTGCTAATTGTATTTCCCTATCTGATCTACATTGGATTGAATGAGAATGCAGGCACTATTTATTGCTGTCCAGATACTGCTCATTGTAAGATGTCAAGATAATAGGAGGAGAAAACAATCCCATTGTATCTAACCTCAATGCATGTTTACTACACTATAATCCATTTCTTTTTCATAGAAAAATATAATTTGTAATGTCTTAAATATTAACTTTTTGAAGTCCCGCGCCTGTCACATCCAGAGTTAACTGTCCATTCCTGCCCCAGGAGGCCCCAGGAAAACTACACCGGACTTATCAAAGAATAAGATGCCATGTAACGCAAAACCATTCAGCAGGACAATGGGAATTGCTGTTTGGAACGTGGGAGATTAGTGCTATTTGTAGTCTGTGATACCTTTCAATAGACCAGAGTATAAAAAATAGAATAAGGTTGCCCTTTCCGAGACCACAGAGGTCTGTTCTCTAGATGTGATGGGCAGATGGTGTTGAAGGGCATGGGAACTAAAATGTAAAATTTTAAAAAATGTCTTAAAGGGCCTTTTTATGATGAAACCGGACTTGATAATGTTTTTAGAAAGTTTCATAGAGATAAAGCCTTTTTATTTGACAAGGTCCCCAACGAAGAAAACCTAGAAAGTATATTTTATATATATAAATATATATATATATTTCCAGGAAGGTTTTAATACATTTTAACAGTGTCCAGATGCAGCTGCCTATTCTGCCTTATGTGAAATTTGGCCCTGCTGATTGAAAGTACCAACCTGTAACATTATACTGTGGGGCAATATGGTAATGTGTGGCTATGGGCTGTGTAAATGGACCACAGCCACTGACTGACAAGGCTCTACAAGTTTAGTTTTCAGCTGACACTGCCACTGGAGAGTGGGAGAGAATGGGCCGAGAGAAAGATGGATGCCTCTATACGGCATAGAAAAGGGAGAGAAAAAAACAAGGAAAGCAGATACATTGAATGGTTACACAGCATGTAATAATTTTTTGGAAACAAAATATTGCTAGACTCCTAGAGACCTATTACTACTGTATGCAGTTTTGGTTTAATAGCATGGAGGCCATTTTGCCTTTGTTCTTAAGCAGCTCAGACCCCTGAAAGGAATCAGGGTCATTTTGGATGCACATTACATCTCTATTCAGTTCTGTTGAAAGACTTAGAGTTTGAATAGACGCTTGACAATAGAACTAAATAATAGAACAGCTTCTAGTAGGTTAATCCTCCCCCTTATGCTACAGGTAGATAGCAATTCAAGTTAGGAGCTGCTAAAATTGTTCATTCCTTATTTCCTGAACTAGAGTCTATTAAAGGAGGATTATGGTCCCCTAATTTTAAAGAACCAGTCCTTTAAGCGGCCAAAGTGTGCATAGAAAGTCAAAAGAAATAATTACAGTTTTCAATTTATTAATAGTTCCTGTTTATCTGTTTTGATTGTTAGGAGAGGAATTAGTAAACTAATTAGCTTTCAGGTGTGAAAATATATGAAAAGAAAACAGTCCGCTCCACATTATTAACAGAGAAATGTTAACATTGATTGATATATTTCCACTGACATGACCACCTGCCCTGCATGTCCTGAAGATTTATAGATGCATTAGTAACTAATATTATATTTAAAAGTAAATTGAAATCACCCCATTCCACCTCTTTTGGGTAATGTAAACCTATTTAAAATAAGGAGTTGTGTCTCTGTGCAGCATTATATATTGGTTCAGTATAACCAAACTTCTGTATATGGAACCAAACAAAAAAATAATAGTTGGCTGCTAAATTGTTGATTGAATCAAGCTGCTTTTTTATGGGGTCTATTGTTTTTGTAAGTGATACTCCAGGGGCAGCTTGCACCAGGGGCCCCATGAAATAGAAACATACATTTTGACATCGGATATGGTCTAATGCTTATCCCAGTTTTTTTTTTTATTTAATGTGTGACAAAAGCTTTGATGGGGGAGAATCTTGAAGTGAATTGCTTTGGCGTTATGGGTTGCCATGGCAATAGTGACATGAAAAGTGAACATTTGCTTTCTGCATAAGGCAAAATGCTATTTATTACTAACATTATGGATACCTAATATTTCTCTGTTGCTTTTTTTTTTGCTGTACAGCGGCCATTTACATCTTTTATACTTTAGAAAAGGTTTGTGACATATTGAGGAAACATGATGTAATAAAACCATTTCTTATTCAGTGTTTGGGACAATCACTTACTAACATGTCATCATGCCTGGATCCTGAAGAAGCCTCCTTCCAATAAATCCCTAGCACCAATACACAGAAACATGCAGAGGAGAGGACCTAATGGGTGGGATCCATTCATAGGCCGGTCCAGTTGGTCCTCATTTTGAGTCTACACTTTCACTGACCTGCCCATTGGCGCCTGAGAACACTTTTTACTTGATAAATGATTCTCTATTATACTCTATGAATGCCTACTTGGTGTTATTATAGAGGTGACGCCACCTTTTCCTTCCTCAATGAACATTTATTATACTTATTACCCTTATTGCGAGTTATATAATGTTATTTATAGTGGACTGAAAGCTGGTTGAGTAATTTTTGGTGTTCGTGCATTAGTTTCTATTTCATCAAAGCCTTTGAAAAAGTCCCCGTGGAGGGACGAAACGGCCCGTTGGCATAATTTTTTGCAACCTTCTGAACCTGGAAACACTGGAAGCTAAGTACAAACACTCTTTGGAGTGTATTTCTTCCTTTTGTACAAATTATATTGGCTCAACTATCACTTCATTTATTTATTGTTATATTTAACATCTTTGCTTACTCATTGATAATAGAGAGTTTATGGAGAACTATATTGGAGAGCTCTAACTACTGAACAGCAAGTATATTGCTATATGTTATTTGTTTAGCTCATATCCAATAGTGCCATTGTCCTCTTGCAATACTCCATACTATAGTGGATTTGTAGAGCCTTTGATTTATGTTTGTATTTACTTCCAGTCTATCTAAGTATCTTCCCAGGTATCAGATTTCATTTTTATGTATATCAGTTTTTATATATATATATATATATATATATATATAGATACCACCCTTTTTATACATTGCTGCACTATCCTATGATTATCAGTATATCCTGTATCAACAGGAGTACCAGTATATTCTGATTTATGAGGATTTTGCAGCACAGTCTATGGTATGAATATAGAATATCACTATATTTCACTACTCATACCTCATATGATTAGAGTATCTATGTGTCATGCTTACACATTTTAATCTGCGTAGTTTCCGGATCAATAGTATCCAATAAAGTTTTTTTCTTTTTAAATAATCTTTTTTGATATATTAAGGGGTGTAAAGCACCCAGGATACTACCAATATAGATCATTATTTTTCTATATTATATTCTTTTTCATCATGTTTAATAATCTCTTCCCACTCACATCATGATCAACACAAGCATATTACTAAATGGATATTGAAAACTTAAATGCATTATTAATAGATTATAATGATCAAAGGCTGATGATTTATACAAATGTTCCAACTCTGTGCAGTCTATCTTCTCATCTGTTGTAGTATTCATTTCAAAAGGTATTGAAAGTCATTCCACAGGGAAACCACTTCCTTTATTTACTTAAAGAAAATACTAATCTAAACCAAGGAAGTAATCAGCCCAGTTATTCCCTGTGGTCTGCGGGGAACAATAATCACCAACCTTATTAAAGAACTTCAGTGACCTACTTGGTGCAGTTATGGAGATGAGACGAACATACACCTTTGATTTTGGTAAAGGCGAATTGATCCATCAAATATGCTTTGATCCTAAAATTGTACAAACATGGTGTATTTTATTGTGAAAGTGAAGTATATTTTGTACTCACGCAGACATGTTTTTCCATCACTTTGCAGGGTGTATTCTTCATTACAGCGACAATAATATCCATTCAGAATACCCACGCACGCGTGCTGACAGCTGTGATTCCCATAGGCGCAATAATCAATCACTACAATACAACATGCAAAATCGTTAGATGAGCTAGGAGTATGCATAATAATAATCAGGATTAGTAAAGCTAGTTTTTAATTAAAAAAAGTACACCTTTATGCCTCTCAATGAATCTATAATACTTTGGTAAGAATTGCATATATGAGAGTGGTGCAGATTATATTTCTGCACAGCTGTGGTTGCATCCTTTGCTGCAACATCCTGCTTCTAAAGCCAGTGAGAAGGAAGGGGTGTGGTGTCAATTAGGCTGTATTAATTGGGATTAAATGCTATAGATCAAAACCGTTCTCAACAATGCCCCAAAAATACAGACTCTTATTTGAAAAAGCAATGATGAGTCGTTGTGCCAGGAGAAACTTTAAGAAGAAAAAACTATTAAAATGTTATGTTGGTTTATATATGCAATTTAATAACCACAATATTTTTTTTTTATTTACTGTTTTTTGGAGAGCAACAGTTAAAAACATGCAACATGTTTTAAGGGTATAAAAAATACAGCTTATAATTTATTATTATTTTATATGCAATTATGTTGCAGTGGAATCTACCATTTTGGCTTCAGCAGATCAATTTCCTGAGTGAGGTGGGAGGAGTATATACAGGAAGTTTGATTCTGCACAATGGGTTCCTATGTAATTCAGATTTATCATTGCTCTCAGCAGGATTGAATGGAAGTTCTTTAGCTTACAAGGACACGCCCACCTGAGAAACTCGTAGGCAGCCGGAGAGAAGAAAGCGAAATATAGCGATACAGTAAAGAATAATTGTATGTAAAAGTTCCAACATATATAGGTTGTTTTTTAGCCATTATCATGTTTAGTTCAAAAACATATACAAAAATCTTGACCACATGAATTTACAAGTAAAGCTCATATGTTATTCGTTAGGTGGAGACTGTTAAAACAGTATGTCATTTAAATGAAATAAAAGTTATGATTTTGTTTTCGTTTTGAAATTCAGTTTTGCCCACAAGCAGAGTAGTTTCTCTCCACCTCCCCATGCATACCAGAGGGGGCGTGGACAGTTCTGCCTGGGGGCTGGACTAAAAGAACATCTCCTCAGTCTAATTTCTGGTTCAGATAGGTTTGCTCTGTGAAAGAGGTGGAGCTATGTTAATGTGTCCTTGGCTGCATTGAGGCTTTACCTTCAACACCTTTGTGTGGGCATTAGAGGCCAATGACATCACAGTGTGTGGCCAACGGCATCATAGGCCTGCCTGTTTCCAAGCTCCATAATGGCCCAGCCCATAAGCAGAACTGGCCACGCCCCCTGATAAGGCATAAGGAGGTGGAGAAAAGCAGCCCTGCTTAGGAGCAAAACAGACAATTTAAAAAGTAAAAAGGAAATATTAACTATTTTAAACTCCATGCTGTTAAAATGCCCAATAAACAAACATATGAGCTTTACATAAAATTGTTTTTTTAATCAAATTCTTCATAACATCATACTATAAATATAACATTTCAGTGGCCCTTTACACCACTAAAAAGTGGATATATGTCTATATTTTGATCCTTTCCATGTTGAGTTGTCGCCTCCCAATGGGATACACAGAAGAATTGGCAGGTTAATCAATTCTTTCATTAATTTATATTTTTTGTCTGTATTTCAGTGTTTTATTACTAAATCATTTGATATTTCTTCTGAAAGTAATCAGTGTAGAGAAAGGTCAGGACAATTTCTCAACTAATAATGGCCAGAATTGGACCCACATGAAAGTCCTCTATCCATTCCATTGAAAGCTTTTAATCAAAGTTACAAAAGGTATCTTGTTTGGACTAATCTCATGTGGGAATATGAATGAAGGCTCCTTGTGAGCTTGATACTTAGAAGAAGAGACTATTGTCTTGAAAGATTTTGTCTAAATCCAATAAAATATTTTGCAACCTACAAAAAAACATGATTTTCATTTTAAAGCAACACAGAAATTCCCAGAAATTAACGTACAAATAAATGATGACATCATCAGACAATACAATGGAAAATTTAAATATTTTCATTTTTTTTTTTATTGATAGATATTTAACTTTTTTTTTTTATATGTTTTTATTTAACCCTCAAAGAATGGTCTTTAACAACTATGTGGCGATTCCTAGAGAGGTTCTCAAAGGACCAAAAATCTTAAGCTAACTCAAATATCAGCTTATTTATTTGGGTTTCTTAGATGTGCTAAATCCAGGAGACTAAAAATGTGACATATTTAACTGAAGAGAATATACAATTATTTAGATGGAGCTTGTAATGTATGGTCCATTCAGGACATGAGCAAATTTTCCTTTAAACGCAATAAATCGCGCAGTGCAGCGGACTCCTGCCAAAACTAGTTGTAAATAAACTGTTTGAATGCTGTAAAAGCTGACCCTGTAGAAAAACAATGCTAAACCAGTGGAAAACATTTTTATACCTATTCTACTTGTTTTTAACTGCCCTAAATGATGGTGCAGAGCTGTATCCATGGGTTCAGAGTCCCTTTAAATTTGTTGAGTGGAAGTGTTAGATAACTGAGGTTGATTTTAATCATAAAACACTGGAAATGGTCATCCCTTTCTCTGATTGTATTTATCTAGGGCATTAATTAGCTTTCATCATTGGAGGTAACCAGCAAGAAGAGCACACACATGTATATGAAAGATAATGATAAGATTTTAACTATTAAAAGTCTCTGTGACTAATATGACTTATCCAACTGAACTTGTTCTTGTCGCCAAACATGAGCGATAATTAATGGTCCTAGATAAAGAGGCTTATCTGGCCACTGAACAATGAAAACAATTGTCAGATTAATTAACAGTCTACTTTATAACGTGCATTTTCTTCTATTAAGATATTATTAAAATAAAAGGCAAAACACTATTTGCTCACTATTTATTTTTTTCTATTTTCCATCATGGGTGCCGCCATTTTGCTACGCAGAGGCCTTTATTTGTAACATTGCCCCCATATTGCTAATGCTGCAGATGCAAATTAATATGCAACCTATGATGATGGTCATGTGGTCATGTGATGTACACACACCTTGGCCTATGTGTACCGGTGTTACATATTAACTAGAAGGTAGAGGCCTTAGAGAGATGACAGTGACTAACAAAATGGCAGCCCCCATAGTGGAACATAAAAAACTTAAACAGTGAGGAAGTAGGGTTATCGCTGTATTTTAATACAATAAAATGCCATATTGATTAACGATGGTCCTATAAGGAAAGGGTCTTTTCAGACCAGCTATTCTTAAAGTACCTAACTTCCAAGCTCTGTTATCTACTACTTCCACTCAACATTTTCAATAACATCCAATTCAAATGTATATTTCTTTATGTGTTTTATATTGGCCGTCCTCACTGTAACTAATAACATTGGCAGACAATAATGTCATTATCCCAAAAAGCAGTTTAACAATATGATATGGTTGAAAGTTAGATTTTTATATTGACTAAAAAGCTTCAATTTCGGGTACATTTAAGACCTATGACCAATCCTATTAAACTTGGTACACAATGGAAGTAAATATGGTTTTGATTTGTTGCAATAATCGGGTCATAACTTTGCAGCATTTATTAAGAGTTGTGGGATGTATGACAGCAGAAAAAAAAAGCTTGCTTTAGAATCAAATAGCTAGCACAATGTATAACTAGTGTCAGAGTCTTTTTATTTTATTATACAATTTACAAATGTGATGTTGTCCCCAAATTAAAATAGTTGTTTGAGGTCTGTAGGTCTGTATAATACTATGTACAGTATGTTGGATGGGGAGTTATCTATGGTTATATCGTGCATTGCCATAGAATGGTGGTTATCCTCCTTTATTTGTTGTAGGCACACTAAAAAGACATATTGGATGGCTTATACACTACAATAACATTTCTTAGGTTAGAGTCATTGGTGTATAGTTAGAAAATTGAGTAAAAAGAAAGGATAATTAATGGCTAATATAATGCAAGGCTATGGCCCCACTGAGCACCTTCAGCGCTCATCGCGAGCCTCTCCCCCCGTGTACTAATGCCATTTGCCACACAATGCGAGGCTCTGCCCCCTCTGAGCACCTTCGGAGTTCATTGCAAGGCCCGCAATGAGCACTTTCGGCGCTCATTGCAAGCCTCCCCCCCCTTGTGTAGTTTAGGGGACTTGCAATGAGTGTTATTGCCTTGGGTTAAGTGTTACTACCTTCAGGCTCTTTTTTACTGCCTTCGGCCTCGTTTTCATCCTGTTACGTTTTTTTGTCCGCCATTTTATTTCTCGCTTAGGCGATTTTCAGTTGTGTAAAAATTCCAAATATGGATCAAATTAACTTGCGACCTCACTCACAGACTCCCTGCCTCTCCCCCTGCACTGTGTGTGAGTGTGTAAGTTAATTTGAGGCATATTTGTTGTTTTTTTGTTGTTCGTTCGATTTTCGTGGTTTGGGCATTAAATTTGTAATTTTAGCGAGAATTTTTGTGTTCTACTGGGCTCACGATGGCCTTCAGCGCTCATCGCAGCTACGTCCCATGTGATCGATCTTGATTTAGCAGAACCTTGCATTATTGATCAAATAATAGTTGGGTAGCCATCCAACAAAGAATATCCCTAAAAGAAAGAAAACTAAGAAGACAATCTGGATGTCTCATGAAAGTAACCCAGGAAAGAAGGAAAGCGAAAGGTAGTGGAGATAAGAAAAGGTGTTTCCAACTGAATGCAGAATTCCAGAGGATAGCAAGAAGATACAAAGAGACCTTCTACAATGAGTGATGTAAAGAGATATAAGAAGATAACAGAATGGGTCAAGTCAAGAGATCTCTTCAAAAAAATCTAGGATTTCCAAGGAACCTTTCATGTCAAAGTGGACGCGATAAAATACAAAAATGGTAGGCACTTGGCAGAAACATTTGCCGGGATTTTAATGGACTTGAATTATTTAATTGTTTGCTACATTATGTTTGGGAGATAATGGTAATGATACTTCAATGATCTATCTGCTGTGGGTGTAGGGTGGGAAAGTGGCCCATATATCAATGTAAGATAGATTGCCAGATACTAAATGTAGTAGGGGTCTTCAAAATGGGTCAATATGGGAGCCTCCTTATTGGTTGTGTTATCCGGGTATGGTATGGGAATGTTTTACTGTTTTTTCCCTGTACTATAACCATGTGCCACTCAGTAAAGAGCCCCAAAAGGAGATATATCTAGGTCTTCTGTTTTTATCTCTAAGGACCATTAACCAAGGTGATCAGCCTTGCTACCAAGGGCCAGTCATTTTAATTTCCTGGATTCTGGAGTACTGGGCTCTGCTGGCGGCTCCAGCTGGCTGTTATGAGGAAGCAATCCTGGCCGCCATTGAGTCTAACTAGTGACGCTCAAGAGCTAGTCTGGACTGCTGTCTGTTCTGTCACATATAAAGGGACCTTGCAACCCCCAAAATACTCATTGGTCTCCATCTTTACTTCTTTAGTGTATTTTTTATATTATTATTCATATGTGTGTTGCGCAGTTAAGACAGGAGGGATAAAAACGACTTACTTGTGCAAGTCTTTTTGTCGTTGTTCAGTTGGTATCCGGTACGACAAGCACAAGAGTAGGAGCCAAGAGAGCTGACGCAGAGCTGTTCACAGCCATGGTTTCCTTGAGCGCACAGGTCAATCACTGAAATTAAATATTTATCCTGGTTAATTGGAGATATAACACATGTAAATGTCACTTCTGGATCGCTACCTTGTCATAGAGAAGGGGCTTGGAGGACCTTACTGAGGCTGTTCGCTATACCATGTAGGGTCATCCGAAATGGGCAGGTCATAGCAGAGTGGTCGTACAAATCGCGGCCCACTGGAGAAAGAACTGGCCATGCACTGCAGTGACCCTTTAATGACCTTACTATTGACCTACCCATTCATCCACGTACCTAGAAAATGGCATTAACCATGAACTACCCCAATATGAATTTCTTCTTATATTATCCTTACTTTAATCTTGTAACAATACCAAATTTGGCTTATCTCAGGTACAATAGACAACAAAATGGCGGCTTACTGGAACAGGTCTTTTTATCATTGTTCAACTTGAATCCGGTACGGCAGGCGCAGGAGTAGGAGCCGGGGGAGCTCACACAGATATGCTGACATCCATGGTCACCCTGAGAGCACAGGTCAATCACTGGAAAAAAAATATCCACGCTTGGTTAATTAGAGAATTTACATATATAACAGCCAATCATCATTTTGTAACGGGGAGACTTTTCCTGTTAGCTGACCACCGGCAGTGGCAGCCATTGGCCACTAGGTGGTGCGTCCGAGATATTAGTACATTTCCTATCTTTAGGGTTTAGGGTTGGAGTTTGGGGGTTAGGGTTTGCAGTTCAAGTTTAGGGGCTAGGGTTTGTGTCTAGGGGTTCGGGTTTAAGTTCGGGTTCTGGCAGTTAATAAGCTTTACACTAACAAGACATTCACAAAAATCTCTGCCACGCCACTTAGTTTCCGACGGCTGCCACTGCTGGAGGTCAGGTAACAGGAAAGATCCTAAAGGGGCCCTGAACTCACGGATACTGCTCTGTGCCATTATGTAGAGTAGTTAAAAGTAGAAAAGGTGTAAACCAAAATGGTTGCAATGTTCAGTTTTATAGCCCACAAGTGTTTTAATTCTGGAGTGTATGGGGACAAACTCATAGGTCCTGAAAGGACTATAAATTACAAGTTCTCTCTAAATCTTTAACATACTTATTATATTTTAATAATTTTAAATGCACTAAAAAACAAACAAATGAATAAGCTGTAGTTTTTAGTTGCTGCATGTGAAAGTGACCTATTTATTACCACTGAGATATATTAGCATATACATGTAAGGCTTTGTAAATATATTTTTTTTTTGTGCCAAAATATACTTATAAAAGTTGTGTCTGTTTGGTTTGGCTTGTGATGCCCTGGGTGGAATTACATTTGGACCTTTGCTTAAGTATAGATATTAGATTCAAAGCCCCAGGGGGTAACCAGTAATTAATGGCCTTGTTAGACAGACATTTCTGCCAGTCCCTTGTGGGTGGATCAGAAGCACTGACTGACAGATAACACTCTAGACTTCAATGTAAGTTTAGTGCAGAAAATGCATTTTTTTTAAAAATAACATTGGATTGAGAAAGTACTGGTTACTACCTATAGTTTTTAATTCCAGTGGTACCTTGGTACTTGTCGTTAATTGCTTCCAGAAGTGGTGAAAACCGTACCAAATGATAAGGAGTTCCCATAAGGTGTAATGTAAAATGGCTGCTACAGGCTTTAGCAAGCACGACGAGTGCCGAATCATTTTTTCCTGGTCGAAATGCGTCAAATACCAAACTGGTCAAGTTTGTTAGTAGGCTATCAGCCGATTTAGCCATCTCCGCAGTAGAAATATATTACTTTATATTCTATAGATGTTATGGGATCAGGAAAATTGAGTAGAACTAGTAAAACAGATGTGCTTATTTGTGTTAAACTGCTTCTGCATTGTTTGATGGATTGAAATAATGTGTAATAGAATACTCCGGGGATATACTTACAGGAGCATGTTTTTCCATCCGCGTTGAGTTTGTATCCAGGGTTACACTCACAATAATAAGAGCTGGGTACACTAACGCAGGTATGTTGGCAGCCATGGTCCATCTCCGTGCACATGTCAACCCCTGGGAAACAATAGGTTTCAATGAATGCATTATTTTATAGTGAGTTTCTTATACAAGTTGTTATGTAGGACTGTCAGGCGTGGCATTTTTCTCTGCCCATGAGAGTTACTGTATCTCTGCCAGGTACCACCATCCCGGGGGTGCCAGGGTGTACAGATGTATGAAGTTATTTTACCCAATACACATATCGAATCTCAATATACTTGCTTAAAGGATCACATTGGTGGTCTTAAAAGGTTAGGCAAGAAAAAAAACTTTATTGTTATAACGTCTGGATCTCTCCACATACTGAATGAAGTATTGTGGCTGGAGTGGAGCTACCCAGGGGACGTATCAAATTAAGAACCACTCTCGGAAACACAGGGAGCGGTGTAATCGGAGCTGTTAACCATGTACAAATACACTTTATAGTCACCACACACTGCCGTTGTGATACGCCAGTTTAGATAACCCTTCCCTTGGGCGGCTCCACTCCAGACCCAATACTTCATTCAGGGGGTGGAGAGATCTTAGCGTATATAGCTTGAGAGCATTTTTAAGAACTAACCTAACTATTCTTTAGAGAGCCACTATGGCGTCACTTTAAGCAAATATAATATATGGTCTTGTAATAGGTTACATGTGTGTAGTGAGGTTGGTCACAAGTTGGCTATCTATCTATCTATCTATCTATCTATGTATCTATCTATCTATCTATGTATCTATGTATCTATCTATCTATCTCTGTATCTATCTCTGTATCTATCTATCTATCTCTGTATGTATCTATCAAATATACCAAATTGCAACTTAAGAAAAATATGTAATTATTAGCTTCTTTAAGTCTAGTTAATATTAGCATAGATTGAAGCATACGTCACAAACTTTTTCCTGAACTTCAGTGGTGTTTAATGGACCCTCAGAGTAGCCTTGTGCTCATAATACTTGTATTTTACATGTAGTATGTACATCGGAAAATGTACTTTGGATAATTTCTTCTCCCTTATTACCCAAAATGTTATTACCCTTTGAAACTGTAAACAAGTGGCTATGTCTCATTGTTTTATACAGTTTGAATCTATCTAAAATATTAAATGATCATTTATGGTTATGTAATTCAACTCTATAAATGTCTTCTTAGGATTAACATAACCATACTTTTCCCCTTCTGAAATTCTACCTTATAGTGGTCAATGAAACTTTGAGTTATACCATGTAGCTTCATTGCAGAGAGGTCAAACAAATTGTGGTCCACCTGAGAAGGAACTGGCAACCCACTCCAGTACCTTTGCCAAGAGAACCTTAGAGATAAGCACAACCAAAGAAACAAAGACTGTGCCAGGCATGCTGAGGTCCATGGAGTCATGGATGGTCGGACACAAAAGAACGACTAAACAACAAAAAATACCAGTTGTCCTCTGTGTTGGGAAGGTCTGTCTGCATGGAAATTGAATGGTAATGTAATTTAATAATGACTGTTAATTAATTAATTTAAAAATCATATAGTTACACTGATCCTAACTCACCACAAAGCGAGTCCTGAAACTTGATAGAAAATTGCTGAATAAGATCAAATGTTTCCACATGGAAGACATGGTCATCGAGTGGTGGGGAGGCCATGGCGCGCAGGGAGTTTATATCTGCTCTTTGTACACCAACAGCATAGATTTCAATACCGGCCTCTCGAGCCTGAGCAGCTACTTCAGTAACACGATCTTGAGGTCTTCCATCAGTCACAATGATTGCAATTCTTGGGATCCGTTGAGTCAATGGTCGAGCGCCTTCTTCAACAGTGAAAGCAACATTCATGGCGTATTGTATAGCCAGGCCAGTCATGGTTCCTTGTGCCAGAGGAATGATGTCATTGATGGCCTTGTCTATATCAACCTTCTTAGTAAACGTTTTGAGAGAAAATACATTCTGAACTTGGCTGGAGTATTGAACGACTCCAACTCTCGTAGCCGTAGGACCAACATCAAGTGAAGCGATGATATCAATCATGAACTTCCTCATGGTTTCAAACTCAAACGGCCGGACACTTCTTGAGCTGTCAATTATGAAGACCAGGTCCATAGGACCAGTTTTACATTTTAGTGCTGAAAAATTAAAGAAAAAAACATATAAATTACTTTTTGTTCACAGTATATTATTCTCTAGTATTGAGCATATTTAATAAATGTTGACACGTTGGAGAACTATTGGAGATGTCATATCTTAGTGGATATGCCACATAGGATAATATAGGAATGGAAATGTTGACATGTTGGAGAACTCTTGGAGATGTCTATCTTAGTGGATATGCCACATAGGGTGATATAGGAATAGAAATGTTGACATGTTGGTGAACTCTTGGAGATGTCATATCTTAGTGGATATGCCACATAGGATAATATAGGAATGGAAATGTTGACATGTTGGAGAACTCTTGGAGATGTCATATCTTAGGGGATATGCCACATAGGATAATATAGGAATGGAAATGTTGACATGTTGGAGAACTCTTGGAGATGTCATATCTTAGTGGATATGCCACATAGGATAATATAGGAATGGAAATGTTGACATGTTGGAGAACTCTTGGAGATGTCATATCTTAGTGGATATGCCACATAGGATAATATAGGAATGGAAATGTTGACATGTAGGAGAACTCTTGGAGATGTCATATCTTAGTGGATATGCCACATAGGATAATATAGGAATGGAAATGTTGACATGTTGGAGAACTCTTGGAGATGTCATATCTTAGGGGATATGCCACATAGGATAATATAGGAATGGAAATGTTGACATGTAGGAGAACTCTTGGAGATGTCATATCTTAGTGGATATGCCACATAGGATAATATAGGAATGGAAATGTTGACATGTTGGAGAACTCTTGGAGATGTCCTATCTTAGTGGATATGCCACATAGGGTGATATAGGAATCCAATGGTTCCCCCAACACTTACCCTTTAATACATTTAGCCCATGGTTTCTCATATATTATACAATTCATATAAGACACAATTGTATTCCCTATGTAACAGAAGATAACAAGCAACCAGTACAAGAAAACTATATTATATATTTATAAGACAATTATTTATTTTTTTGCCCATTAATGGATTAAATGCTGTATTAAATTATTATTTCAAATTTATTAAATTATTAGCGACTTGCCCGTCAACAAAATGACGGGGTAATCAAAGAAAGTGTTGAAATGCGGTTTGCCACACAATGTGAGTGTACTGTGTTCCTCAACTATATAGACCCCTCTAACAGAGTAAGGAACGCATGTAATAACACTATAAGTGCCATGAGGGTCATCCAGGACCCTCATGACCCAAAGTGTAAGCACTACACTATTTTACCCCAGTCACTTATGGGGGTCTATCCAGACCCTCATAAGCCTCTATTTAACCCCATCAGTCCCATAAGGGTATATTATGACCATTATGGGCCTGTTACAACCCAACATTAACCACATAAGTGCCATGACGGTCCTCAAGGACCATCATGCCACTAAGTATAAACACTACACTGCACTATATCGCCTAATAAAATATTAAATATCAACTAAACAACCTCTGCACTAACCTATTAACACCTACACTACCTATACTACCTACCTACCTCCTAATAACTCCCCACCACTCTAATTACAGAAAAGAAAAAAAATAAAGTCAACAAAAATCAAAAATCTACATTACATAAAATAAAAAAACCTAAATCACAAAAAATAATCTAAATTTATATATATAATATAAAATAAAATAATTATCCATACTAATACGTTCTACAGGCCCACTATTGATACAAACCATGTTTTTTTCATATTCCACTGCCCATTAAAATAAACACACACTACCATGCTCATTTTGTGGGACTCTAATCTTACCATTTCTCACCTTTCTGGAAAAAAAGATATTACTTTGTGTAGTAATGGAGCAGAGATGGATAATTTAACTCCGCACAAATAAGCACATCATGAAAAAAGGGTCCAACATCTCTTGACAGACCAAATGTTGGCACTGGGTAATGTTTGCTTAAAGGCTCGTATGTTGGGTCAGCAAACAGAAGTAGTCTTTTTAGTTGGCGACTGTTTGAGGTTATAGATCTTTCCCCAAGTGTCTCGGGACTGTAAGCCTGGAAAATTCTCTGTCCATTAATCAGTTGGCAGCGAGGTGACACTACACTGGGGGACCACCTCACAGTCTGGTTTAGCAAGAGTTTAACTTGAAATAATGGAGCATTGATATATTCCAATATGCCTCATGTTATAGGACTAACAGAAAATATGTTCAAGTACTAATAATATAAGAATATTGTACAGGAGCAACAACAAAAATAGGGCTGCTCAATCGGAGAACGAACTAGCCGTAATAGATTAGTTCTATGGACTCGGAGAGCAGCCTCCTGTAGCGCACTTGTGCCCTTCACAGGGAGAAATATCCTGTAGTATATCAGTCTGGTCCCACTCAAAAGAGTGACCCAGCCCCGAAATACCAGGCAATTCTACCCTGAACAGGAGAAAGGAGACATACCTTCCGGCCTTCATGGGCCTCGTCAGTGAGGTGTAACTGAGCTCCATAAGGCACAGTGAGCAAGGAGTCCACATCTGGAGCCCCCTACTGTGTGGCTTTTAAAGGACCACTTTATAAAAGATTTTATTTTTTGGACAAATAATGAAAATTGAGGTATTACTGAAAAAAAACAAAAACGTAAGTTTTACCTTTGTATCATTTTGCAGCTCTCATCAAGCAAAGAGTTCATCCTTTGCTGCTGAGTCACTCTATAGGCTTCCATGTTAATTCTATACATATATATATAAATAGTACATATGTGTTCACCTTTGCCCACAAATGCCTTGCTCTTCAATCCATAGCCATTATCAAACATGGCTTACTTTAAGCTTATGCATGCTGTTACACAGCTTTAATGCAAAGCCAAGGTTGGATTGTTTCAGACATTCAAATGTGAACACAGATGTACTATTTATTTACTGTACCACTGTACGGTGGAGGCTTCTATCTTTCTTTTGCCCACCATATTATAAATTATATATATATATATATATATATATATATATATATATATATATACACATATGCTAGTCATTTGCCCGTCATATATGAAGATATAATATGTGATGTGTCCCTTTCCCCCCCCTTCCCTCCCTGTGTCTATTCCCCCCCCCCCCCTGTGTCTCTTCCCGTCTCTGTGTCTCTCCCTCCCTGTGTCACTTCTCCCCCCTCTGTCTCTCTGCCCCCTTGTGTCTCTTCTCCCCCCTACCTCCGTGTGTCTCTTCCCCCCTCTCTCTCCCCTGTGTCTCTTCCCCCTCTCCCTCCCCTGTGTCTCTTCTCCCCCCTCTCCCTCCCCTGTATTTCCCCCCCTCCTATCTATTTCCCTGTGTCTCTTTCCCCCTCTCCCTCCCCTGTTTTCTCCCCACCTTCCATATGTCTCTTCTCCCCCCTCTCCCTCCACTGTGTTACTTCCCCCTGTATCTCTCTTCTGCTGTACCTACTGTGCAGTGTCTCATACTAACCAGTCAGTGACTGCAAGTGAACTTGAATATAAAATAAACGTAAGTTTAGGTGGAACTTTCCCATTCAGATTACCAATGATCTGCGTCTCACCTGGAACTTGCGGCCTCGCATCCAGTCTGACGAGACTCATTAACAAACACGTTGAAAGGTAGAGCAGCTTCATATTGAGGGCGTAACGATTTAATCTAGAAGAAGACAAGAAGTACAAGTATTAGAGAAACTGTGGTGCTGTACATATTGATAAATAATGTAGGCTATTAACTATTTATATCATATAATTTAAAGGAAAATGTAAGTTTCCTGGGTTTCACATGTTTCCTAATAAACAGCTACCGATTTGTAGATAAATATGTATTATATTGAAACGTTGAATGTATTTACATATTTATATGCTAGATAATGATATCTGAATGTGCACACCCCTAGGAAGCTTACAGAAAGTGTACCCTGCATAGTCCTCTATAGGAAATGATGGTTGGTGGGGTCACAGCTGAAATTGCCCATAAGGAGACAGGCAGAGAGAAAAAACAGACAGTAACAGCCAGATTGTGATACAAATGTTTCAGTCTTTACTTCCTCCTGATTGGCCAAAACAATTTTTTGAATTGTATACAAATTTAGCCTGGGTTTGGAGGGTGTTAACCCTAAGTTTCAACTGACAGAAATTAAAAGATATTTTGCTAACTTCAAGGTAAGTTCTTTAATGCTTATTTTGGTATTTTGCATGCAAAAAATGTTTTCATACACTACTAATTCTCAGCACTCCTAATCCAGTTCACTTACATATCCCTTTAAAGGGATTTATTTGCTATTAAACATTTAAAATTGTGGGTATTAAATATTAGAAACACGTTTGTATGAAACAAGAGTACTACAAGGCTTGGAAATAACGTTTTCTTAGTCCCTGTACAAACTGCTTTTGCAACTGAGTCAGGACCTCCTTCTAACATTTTAATTAGGGTGTGTCAGAGCACTGCACCAGCTGAGTTATGAAATTCTATGGAAATATCAACTACTCCCTCTAGTGGCTGACCCGGAAATAGCAAAAATAATTAGGTGTTCCAAATACATTGGATACAGATATTAAAAGAGAATTTATTAATTCTTTATAATATTATTTTTTCATGCAAACAAAAGCATTTGTATAGTTTAAAACCCACTCTTGTAAATGCACATTTGCAGTTTGTGACCTTGGAGTGCTTTTAATTAAAAATAACAAATATAATCTTCCTGTCTAATCTTTTGACAAATACTGGTGAGTTTTCAAGGTTCACGCGGAAACTTGTGAATAAACCAAATGGCCAACAGTGCAAATATGAGTGTCCCAAATTGTATCTGGAAAAGGAATTTGACCAAAAATCTCTTCATTGTAAATCCGTGATATGCATTATTAATTATAATATCAGATTCAAATACTCCCCCAACTGCCTACTTCACTTTATACATATGGGGGTGAGAAGGAGAAGTGTACACCCAATCTCCCTTTCCAGATCGCTACATTGTCATAGTGAAGGAGCTTGTGTACTTCGATGAAGCTGTGAGCCATATCATGTAGGGTCACCCAAGATGGGCAGGCCATAGCTGAGAGGTCAAACGAGTCATTGGAGAAGAAACTGGCAACCCACTCCAATATCTTTGCCAATAAATCCTTATGGATAGGCACAACCACAGACATAACTATAGATGTGCCTGGCGAGCCATAGGGTCACGGGGAGTCGGTTTATTAAACCTACAAAATTACAGATGCTTATAATGATTATAGCTTGTGCCATTATTCTTATGTATATTTAAATTGTTACAGGAGGATGTGAGGGTTCTCGTGAGAGCTTACAATCTATTCAAAGTTACTATGTTTCTGTAGCTAGTATCCACTAACCTATTTATCATTATTATTATTATTATTATTTTTTTTTTTTTCTTTTTCTTTTTTTTTTTTTTTTTTTTTTATGCAATTCATAATGGGTTTTTCATTTCTAAATTGGTATCGGCATATCGTTTCCTTTTTACGCTTAAATTGGTTAATAAAATATTTTTAAATGAGAATCTAAAAAAAATATATATATAAATTTGCCTGCGAGTGATCCATTACTAGATTTAATTACTTACAAAAATAAAGAAATAATCCTTGACACGCTCTTTAATCTTGAGGAATTAAATTACACTGGACACTGTTTTGACTTGACTCCAATATTTAAGATAAAATCTCTACCATAAAGTCAGCTCCCTGTTATGGCTGGCGGTCCTCCAGATAATGTAAATCTTTCTTGTGTATATTTGGCGATTCGCTTACTTCCATAACACAGCAGCTCTTGTATATTTTGGGCTATGTCTAGCTGCATAATTTAATTTGTAAAACTGAACTATCATCTTTCCCCCAGTTTACGTAGGGAAGGGACATGGGGGGGCCCTATATCCCAACTATTGGCGAGATAATTCCGCCATGAATAACAACTCTCCATTTAAAATGGTGGCCCCCTCTTTCAGGTCAAATTGGAAATGGACATGGGGGGACCCTTTATCCCAACTATTGACGAGATAATACCACCATGAATACAACTCTTCATTTAAAATGGTGGCCCCCTCTTTCATGTCAAATTGGAAAGGGACATGGGGGGACCCTTTATCCCAACTATTGACAAGATAATACCACCATGAATACAACTCTCCATTTAAAATGGTGGCCCTCTCTTTCAGATCAAATTTTCCTGAACCATTGTTTTTACTTTTCCTTTGGTGCCCCTACATCTCATCACACTTCTGCCCATTATTGTATATACAGGGCTGCCATCTGGGGATACCAGGGTTTTTGTGTAGGGCACCCAATATTGAAAAAAAGATGTTCAGGGTCATTCCATGCATGTTGGGATTGGTTATACCAAAGGTGAATTGCTCTAATGTATATGTGTTTGGGAATGTGGAATGGATTGGCCTTTAGACATGTAGGGGGGCTTCAAGAGCTTGGACATATGTATATAAAACTGAACTATAATCTTTCCCCCAGTTTATATTGGAAAGGGTAATGGGGGGACCCTATGTCCCAACTACTGATGAGATAATTCCACCATGAATAACAACTCTCCATTTAAAATGGTGGCCCTCTGTTTCAGGTCAAATCTTCCATTTTTGTTTACATTTCCGTTGGTGCCCCTACATCTCACCACACTTCTGCCCATAGTTGTATATACAGGGCTGCCATCTGGGGATACCAGTTTATTTGTGTAGGGTGCCCAATATAGAAAAAGTGATTTTGAGGATCATGCCATGCTTGTACCAAAGGTTGTTGGCTCTAATGTAGGTGTGTTTGGGAATGTGGAAGGGAGGGTTGGCTTCAAGAGTTTGGACATATGTATAAAAAATATATATATAATCCCATGTTAAAGCAGATGTTCCAAATATTGTATAAAGTAAGACTATCAACTGAATGGGATCTTCTTACTGCCTGTCTGTTTCAATGTCCGTTATCTGCTTAGTATAGGTAATTACTGTTAATAAAGCCATATGATGTTTAGAAGACGGAGCATGTGCAAGCCCATTAGTTAGGTTAATCACTGCCTTGGGTCTACATGTCAGATAATTTAAGATAGTTCAAAGATGGAGTCTGTTATCCACTTTATGGCCAAGCACCAGACTACATAAACAGTCAAGATACATCGTGAACGTGGCATTTCTGGTCTGGATTTACAAAGTAAAACTTAAAGGACCACTGTAGTTCAAGAATACTTTTCAAGCTATATAAGCAGTTGAATATACTATGGATACTAAAATATTTTTAGAGAACATCTGAACTTTTGATAAACCTATTTATGTATATAAGATTCCATCTTGCCTACATTCATTACTTTCATGTAGCTGGATGGAATTTGTTTTATAACTGAATATTAGTGAATTTGACACACACCTCCTCCCCCCTCACAGCTTGCAACAATACCTGCTCTACGCCAGATGTAATCACCCCCCTCATACCTACAACCTTCACCAAAATATCATGGATGCCTCCAGTGAACAAGAAAGGCATTAAAATATATATTTTTCTAATTAGAAAACTAGCATTATGACTTTTACCTTTCCTAATTATGCTGTTAGTCAGATGCAGAGTTTTCAGACATGTATATATATATTTTCATTGTACAGGGGCCATTTAATGTGTCAGTTCCCATTTTTGTCTTTTTTATTTATGTGTGTTATGTTTCAGTTTGAGCTACTGAATCTTCTTAGTAACATTACTGTGCCACAGAGACTAAACGGTGTAAAATGAGCTTTTTGCGTCCCACAGAGTATAATTAAGTCCATATTTTCCCCAATAGTTGGTTTATTCAAGGTTAATTGAATGATTGGCTACATATTTTTCTTTAACAGTACAGACAATATTATTCTGGGTAATGATAAAAAACGTACATGAAATATCTGGTACATACACCATTTGACTCCTAGTCTAGCCTAGACACGGACTAATCTTTTACAGCTGTCGGAGCAATAAATGTCTTGGTCTAGTAAGAAAAAAAACAACTAGTTTGTCTAAATGTGATACATATGTACAGCAGCTGATAAGGTGGTCTGGGAGACCCTGTGAGGGTCTATTAAAGGACCACTGGGGCCTCTCCCTCTTCCCCTACGCAAAAGATTGGCAGCAGCAGTGCCGCCGCCAACCGCTAGATGGCGCTGCCGATTTTCGGAATACTGCGGCACATTGCATATAAGGCGCGCAGACCGAAGAGCTATGAGAGGCGCGGCCGAGGCCTTCGAGAGCCTGCGCCGAACATATCGATGGCCTCGCTGTCGATTCAGCGCCATCGAGATGCGCCACGTCGGAGGGGGGAATAATTGCATATAAGGCGCGCCGACCGAAGAGACCTTGAGCTATGAGAGGCGCGCCCGAGGCCCTTGAGTGCCTGCGCCGAACTTAGCGATGTCCTCACTGTCGATTCAGCGCCATTGAGTGGCACCACGTCGGAGGGGGGAATAATTGTAGGCCTTCCCTGAAACCCGACTGTGCCATCTAGCGGCTACTTGCTGGCACTTCTACCCTGAACAGAAGAAAACGCAAACCCTAGACTCGTTTCAGCCTCTGTGGGCCTCGTCGGTGAGGTGCAGCTTTACTCTCTAAGACACATGGAGCAAGGAGCAAACCGAAAACCATGCACCCGTACGTAGCAATTCAGAGCGTGATCATGATCAATTAACTAACGATTTAGAAACGGCCAATAGAAAATTAGACGGTCATCATGACGTCAGTAAATCTTATTAATACAACTAAATCTGTATGCAGTGTGAATTAATGTACAAGAAGACAATCTAATGTCCATACAGAATAAATATAATAATATTCAAATGAAAAAAAGCTTAGAGAGATACGTCTGGTAAGGAAGGTTTGAATTAAGGTTTGTTTTCCAAATGTATTACAGATGTTAATGCAGAAGTGCCTGGAATAACCACCAAGTGCTACTGTTACAATGTTAAAGTAGAGATTTACAGGGCAGCATTACATTAAAGGCATGTCTAAATTTACTGGATTATAAATGCATCTGATAGAAGAGAATCAGTAGTGTATGAAAACATTTTGTTAGCATAAAAAAAAAAAAAAAAAAAACATTATTATTCTTACCCCAAAGTTTGCTAAATCTCTTGAATTTGCAAGCAGTTGTTTTTCAGAGTTAACATCCATGCAAATTAGCATAAAATAAATAATTTGTTTTAGCCAATCACAGACAGCGAATACATTGTAATGCATTGAATCAATGTGTGATAGCAGTTTGTGCAGGAAGGAATCATGGGATGTAAAATCAAGCAAGGAGGAGTCAGACATTGCTCTGTAAGACGTCTACATTGAGCTGCTGTTGGCTTGAAGGTTAGTAAAGAGATAAAATCCGTACCCAAATGCAGTGTTTCTATTGGTAGGTACACATGCCTATGTAGGCAGCTCTGGGGGTGTGGAAAACAAGTTTTATTTTTAAATAAATCAATCTCTGTGTGTATAGAATGACTCCATGTAATGTCTGATATAATAAGGATGTGTTAAATCAGAGAGAGGTAACAACAGGGAAACTAAGATATACCTTTAAGTAGCTTGATGCACGGGTCAAGTTGATAAAAGCCCTTATATCTCTCAGTGCAAAGTTTTCAACATATTCACCAATGCTAATCGTTATATCCTTCTGGATCACTACCTTGTTGTAGTTAAGGGGCTTTTGAACCACAATGAAGCTGTGAGTTATACCATGTAGGGTCACCCAAGATGGGCAGGTCATAGCAGAAAGGTCAGACAAACTGTAGTCCACTGGAGAAGGTACTGATAACCCACTGCAGTATCTTTATGAAGATGAATAAGCACAACCAGAGACATAACGATTGTGCCTGCCGTGCTGTGGTCCATAGGGTCACAGGGAGTCGGACACAACTGAATACCCTAAACAATAATGGCAA
The DNA here is from genome assembly GCA_027410445.1 of Discoglossus pictus. Classification (NCBI taxonomy): domain Eukaryota; kingdom Metazoa; phylum Chordata; class Amphibia; order Anura; family Alytidae; genus Discoglossus; species Discoglossus pictus. The sequence continues at coordinate 24,517,132 of CM050174.1, read as the reverse complement.
AATATCAATCTTTAGTAACAAAGCATTCTTGTTATGACAACACTCCTTCTGTGATGTGCTGATTTTGTCTTGGACTCTGCAAGTAAAAACTGCCCAAACTTAAGCTCTGGTCTATAGACCTTTTATTGGAATGATAAGACTTGGAGTAGAAATCTGTCACGTTTCCCCCATAATCTGGATTTCCTGTTCATAAATGACAAAGCCATTATTATTTAAAAATAAACCTATAAATATCAGCAGTAATGTGTAAAAAATCTTAGAACTCTGCACAAGATGATAATGGAAAAGCAAGAATGATACAGTGTAACCTTCTTGTTACTTGACACTTAAAAGGAATGTCTGTTCTTCACGCCAATACAAAGACCCAATTCTTTGGGCAGGGGATAGGCCACAAGGTAGAGCCATGCTTATTATTAGTGAATAAACTGTGAGCAGATTCCTAAGGTCGGTGATGGTTAAATTCTGTAAGATCGTGTCCGCTGCTTATTTAATACAGATGCAGAACTAAAAGACAGAAGTAACATTTAAATTGGTCTGGAAAATGTATTTATACAAAGAGAAATAGAAGAGGTGATTGAAATCCTTATATCAGTTATGAGATTTAATAAAGTTCAGAAAGGAAGTATATTTTTTAGAGACTGCAAGAACAAGAGGTCTTTAAAGATATTTGGAAGTTTTGAAGTTTCTGGTGGCCCAGTGGTTAGGATGCAGGTGCTTTCACCCCAGCATCCTGTGTTTGAACCCCACCAGGGAATCAAGAGGTCTCACTGGTCAGTACTAGGATGGGAGACCACCTGGGAATACCAGGAGCTGTATGCTGTGGCCATTGGAGAAGGAACTGGCACCCCACTCCAATATATCTGCCATGAATATCAAGTGGATCAGCATGGTGTGTTGTCACAGAGAGTCGGTCACAACTGAGTGACGCAATTCACAATCATTCTACACACATACTGATTTATTTTATTTAAAAAATAATTGTTTTCCACACCCTCAGATGTGCCTACAAGGGCAGCACATACTAACCAATAGAAACACTGCATCCAAGTACATTTTGTAACCCTATACTAACCTTCCAGCCAATAGCAGCACAGGGTGGAGATCCAGAGCAGTATCGCCTGGGCTGCTAATGTGTGGTGGGAACAAAAGACTACAAACCCCATGATGCTTTGCTGCCAAGACTGATTGCCACTCTTCTACAATGTTGTAATGGCGCCCGATTGGCCATAATTAATTTTATGCTAATTTAGCTTGGATTTTCAAGGGTGTTCCTTCTGAAAAGATCAACTGCCAGAAAATTGAAGAGAATTTACAAACTTTAGGGTAAGTTTATTAATGTTTATTTTGAGCATTTTTGCATACACTACTGATTCTCCTCTATCGGATGCATTTATAATCCATAAAATGTAAATATGCATTTAGATTGTTGCAAATCAGGGTTAACACCCTCCAAACCCAGGCTTCATTAGCATCAAATTTAAAATTATTTGTGTTGGCCAGTCAGGTTAGCTGAAACTTTTTTGATTTTATCTCTGGGTTTCTGTTTGTGCGGAAAAGCAGCCTGGGATATGTAGTGTATCATTGATATGTGCTATGTATTGCTGCTGACATACAGACAGGAAGCTGCAAGGAGATTGGCTTAGCAAACAACAGTAAGTAAATAGTGGGTTAATATTGCTTCCTCAATGCTGCATGCTGATTGGGGGGGGGATCAGATGCCCATGTAGACACCCCCTGGAGGTGTCAACATAATCATTAGAGGAATTTTTTGACATTAATAAAAATAAAATGTTTTTTGTGAGATGTGATGCATACATATAGGCTGCTTTTTGCCTAAGGAGTGCAGAAATGTATTAATCCATGACACTTGGATATGCCTTTAAGTAGCATGCGGCAGAATGACGCTGCTGATTGGTTACAACGAGACACTTAGATGAGCTGCAGAAATGGAATCCAGTTAGGAAACTATATATAAGAATTTAGACTGAAAAAACAATATATTTCACTGGAAATCTAAATGAGTGACTTGCTTATACATAGGCCAAGAGCAGCACATTTTCATTCTGTATTTATAGATGCAGACAGATCCTTACATTTTCAGTATATAAATAGTACATTTGTTTTCACATTTAAACGTCTAAAAACTTTCCTGCTCAGAGTTCCAAGAAATAGTTATTGCACTGCACTCTGGGAAATAAGGCAGGAACATGCAAATGAGCCCACAATGCATTTTCACCCTAAAGTTTTAAATATAGATGTGCTGTAATAGTTTTAAATATAGATGTGTCTCAACTGCTCGCCAAAGGCGCTATTTGCAGCCTAAGTCCTGCGTGCTTCAAAGGCTCACCTCGCTTTACGTGGCTCGCAGTCGACTGCTTGCCTTACTTTGTGCATTACCAACATCGCAAATGTTCCGAACATCGCAAAGATCCACAACTATATATGAGATTATTATTATTATCCTTTATTTGTAATGCGCTAACATATTCCGTAGCGCTATACAAGGGGTATAATATAGAATATTATTGAAAATATAGACTGGGACTCCATGAATACTAAGGGTCTAAATACACACTTTCTTTTAACTACTCAGTGGAAAATATTTAGGAAATGTTGGCAACTATTTGGTTCTATTATGTGAAAACCAACATTGCGGTCTAATAAATCAGCCTTTGTCAGGTCTACCATGCTGTGCTGTAAATGTATAGGAAAACAGACTGGTGAGAAATGTAAGTGAGCTGGATTATGAATGCATCTGATAGAGGAGAATTAGTAGTGTATAAAAACATTTTTTTGCATGTAAATATATCCCATAAGAAACATTATTTAGCTTACCATGAATTTAGTAACATTTCCTATGTTTTTTGGAATTTGCATTTTACCGTGTACACCCCTAGAAAACGCCACCTCAATTATCATAACATTAAAATTCAGAATCAGGCTAATACATTGGATCATTCGACACCTCAGTGGCTTCTATCATGTGCTCAGTACAAGAATTTCAACAGTTACTTCCTGTGCTCTGTACCAGAAAGGTCAAAATATGTACCCTGTTCTATTTCCTGTGTGTACCCAGCCTATGGAAGTGTCCTGTGGGTGTGAACAGCTGGATTTGACTTTTGTGCAAATAACTTTTGTAAGTAAACTGAACTTTTCTATATAGCACATGTTTTCATACACTACTAATTCTCCTCTATCAGATGCATTCATATTCCAGCTCACTTACATCGCCCTTTAAGTTATAGGTGTCAGTATTATGGCCAGTGGTGATTATACAGACTGGGTGCCTTGTGGTGGGCATATAGGGTGTAGACCGGACCCCTTATAATACACATTAATGATGAACGGATGATTCCCCAAATCCCTATTTAGAAATAGCAATATTCAAAATGTAAGTCGTTACCGCCAGCAGAGTGTTTGTCTCCAGCCCAATGATGTCATTAAGTGGAGTGTAGGGGGATTTGGTTGAGAGACCGGTCTAAAGGGTTTTAAGTGGACTTAAAAGAATAAACAATCATTGATAGACTGATACCACAGGAAAACTTGTAACCAATGGAAACCTCTAAGACAAGAAGTCTTCTGCCAGTGGAGATAATTGTGTTTGGGTAAACATTATGTCTGAAAACTTAGCAGTTTCCTGGTAGACAAAGCCACCTTCCACCCTATGGACCTTTATAGTGGGTGGATATCCACAGCAGGGGAGACTGAACTTTGACAGTAAGCTTAATATTTATTACTAGTTGTTTGCCTGTCATAAATTACAGGATAATATTTTTATCGCCCCCTCCCCTGTATCCTTTTCCACACCTCTCCCTCCCCTCTGTCTCTTTCCTCCCCCTCTCCCTCCCCTGTGTCTCTCCCCCCTCCTGTGGGTCCCTTCCCCCTCACTCTCTGCCCTATATCTCTTCCCCCCACTCTCTTCCCTGTATCTCTTTACCTTTGTCTCCCCCCTCCTCGTCTCTCTCCCCCCTCTCCCTCCCCTGTGTCTCTTTCCCCCCTTCTCTCCCTCCCCTGTATCTCTTTCCCCCCTCCTCTCCCTCCCGTGTCTCTTTACCCCCCTCCTTTCCATTACCTGTGACTCTTTCCCCCTTTCACCCTCCCCTGTGCCTCTTTCCCCTGTCTCTTCCCCCTCCTTCCTTCCCTGTGTCTTTCCCCCTGTGTCTCTTCCCCCCTCCTCACTCCCTCCCCTGTGTCTCTTACCCTCCTCCTTCCACTGTGTCTCTTTCCCCCCTCTGTCTTTCCTCCGTATCTTTCCCCCTTTCACCCTCCCCTGTGCCTCTATCCCCCTTTGTCTCTTTCCCCTGTCTCTTCCCCCTCCTTCCTTCCCTGTGTCTTTCCCCCTGTGTCTCTTCCCCCCTCCTTCCTTCCCTGTGTCTCTTCCCCCCTCCTCACTCCCTTCCCTGTGTCTCTTTCCCCCCTCCTCCCTCCCCTCTGTCTCTTTCCACCTATGTCGTATCTGCTGCTAGCGCCGCACAGTGAGCATGCGCTGCTGGCGCCGTGCCATGCACCGCTTGCATGCGCGGCTAACGCAGCTTGTACGAAATATGTACATATACTTTCTAAAGTGCACATGCGCTCCCTCTGGAGCGTTACGCACACTTTAGAAATTATATTAGCGATCGCTTTGTAAACCATTAAATATAAATTTTACTAATGATCAATATCTAATCCCATTCTGGATCACTACCTTGTCGTGGTGAAGGGGGCTTGCGTACCTCAATGAAGCTGTGAGCTATATCATGTAGGTCACCCAAGATGGGTAGGTCATAGCAGAGAGGTCAGACAGATTGCTGTCCATTAGAGTAGTAACTGGCACCCACCCAAGCTTATGCTCTAGGCTAGCAGAAAGAGCTGAAGCCAGGCAAGATGAAACTTTCTATACATAGATTTTTCAAAGATTAAGATTTGTTTTATAAAAATCCCAAACTAGATGCCCATTAATAGTTTGTATTTTTCTATTTTCCAAAACCTCTATATTGATTTTTGTTTATTTAGGGATATATATTATTGCAACATGTAAAGAAAAGTCATGGCTTGAGATGGAGAGACAGATAGATAGAGGGATGGGCAAGGAAAGCTAGAGAGCGTGGAGTCCAGAGGGAGAAAGATGGCAAGGGCAAAGGGGAGAGAGTGCCACAGAGCAAGGCAAAGGGAGAAGAGGTGTGGGAGAGAAGGAAAAGCATAACCAAGGGGATAGCAAGAGAATGCAGAGAAAGGGAGGAAGACAACGATTCAACAAGGAGAGAGAGTTAATTCAAGTGGGAGGAAGACTTGTCAGGAGAGAAGTAAAGGCACAGATATATTGAGAGAGTAATAAAGTATGGAGAGAGGGTAGAAACAGATTGGACAAGGGAGAGATAGAGAGTTAACTAAAGTGGGAGGAAGACTTTTCAGGAGATAGAGGCACAGATATAATAAGGGACAGTAAAAGTATGGAGAGGAAGGGGGTAGGAACAGATTGGGCAATGGAGAGAAAGAAATAAAGTTAACTCAAGTGGGAGGAAGACTGGTCAGGAGAGAAGTAAAGGCAGAGATATAATAAGGGACAGTAAAAGTATGGAGGACGAGTGAGGGGTAAGAACAGATTGGACGAGGAAGAGATAGAGCGTTAACTCAAGTGGGAGGAAGACTGGTCAGGAGAGAAGTAAAGGCAGAGATATAATAAGGGACAGTAAAAGTATGGAGGACGAGTGAGGGGTAAGAACAGATTGGACGAGGAAGAGATAGAGCGTTAACTCAAGTGGGAGGAAGACTGGTCAGGAGAGAGAGGCACAGATTTAATAAGAGACAGTAAAAGTATGGAGAGACAGATAGGGGTAGGAACCGATTGGACAAGGAAGAGATAGAGCGTTAACTCAAGTGGGAGGTAGACTGGTCAGGAGAGAGAGGCACATATATAATAAGAGACAGTAAAAGTATGGAGAGCGAGATAGGGGTAGGAACAGATTGGACAAGGAAGAGATAGAGCGTTAACTCAAGTGGGAGGTAGACTGGTCAGGAGAGAGAGGCACAGATATAATAAGAGACAGTAAAAGTATGGAGAGCCAGATAGGGGTAGGACAAACTGATTGGACAAGGGAGAAGTTGAGAAATAGGCAGATCAAGTGATAGAAAGAAACGTAATTGCCTATCTGGTGGGGCTACTACTGGTGCAGCAGGTGCAAAACAGCCTGGAATAAAGGGGGCTTTTCATTTATTACTGGAGAGGAACAGGTCATTTATTTTTATCGAAAGGTGATCTGATCATTTAAATATATTTTGGATCCCTACCTTTATAACAAAGTCTCAAGTGGCCCCCAACTTATATTACCCCTGGGCACTCCCATCGCCAGCCTCACCACAGCTTATCCCTATCCCAGGCATGCTTGAATTCCTTTACTGTTTTTCCATACCACTTCCATTGAAAAGCTGTTCTACTTATCGAATACATTTTCTTTAAGTGGTACCTACATTTTCTACCTTCCAACTTCAAATCATGATCTCTTATTCTTGCGTTCCTCGAGAAGATACTCCCTTCTTTAATTTTAATTTGCTTAACTTGTTCCAAGGTTTCTATCCTATCACAAACAGGTCTAATTCTAACTAATATATTATCAGCTATAGAAGATTGCCGTATTACTGCTCATTGGCCGAGAGAGGCAAGCCCCCAAAACGTTTTTATGCTCTGAGAACATGATTTAAAAAAAAGAAAAGGCACAGTCATACATTATCAAATACCTTCTTTAAGATGTAACAGAAATAAAACCTGAATATCCCTTTAAAACAGCAAATCATGGAGGAGTGATTGTCAATCTAGGCAAGTTCCTTAATATAGATAATTAATCATCTCTAGAAGCGTTCTTTGTGGGGGTGGATCAGAAAAGCCGACTGACGGCTCTAAATAGCGCACTTAAATATTGGTTTACGGAAGTAATTTTTTATGACATGCAATTAATTGATCGAGTTATACTTTTAAATGATAACATATTTGGGATCGCCACTTTGTCACTGTTTAAAAAAAATGGCGGACCATACTATTGATTCATTATTGTGTTTTTGCTATAGGAAATATAAATATTCTGTATTTTTTCCATATTTTTTTTGTTTTCTTGGTGATCCACAAGCGCTTGCAGAAAGTAGAATAAAAAGACAATTTCTCAAATCTGGAATCCAAGCTCAAAGGATCTTAAAAACGAGGAAAAAGCATTTTAGGAACCCGAACAGAAGGAGCTCTGTCTTAGAAGTTTCCAATAAACAAAGACATCCCTTGAATACCTGAATTCAGAAGCAAAATAAGTCTCCAGAAGCAGCATTGCAGGTCACACAATCAGGCGCTTCTAACCGCACGGCCTAGACACCAACTGGCCCAAATTCCATTCACTTTATGGGGAAATATTTACTGTTCTCTTCAAGTTAAAGAAAGCTGATCAAATAAGGGATAAAATGGTTTGTTTGAAGACTAACAATGGTTTCCAATATATATATATATATATATATATATATATATATATATATATATATATATATATAAACTCTGATATGCATATCCCTGCTCAACTTCCCAGAATGCAGTGTAATAACTGTACTTCTCGGAATTCTGAGCTGGAAGCAGGTTTTTAACTTGTTTTAGACATTTAAATGTCAACACAGATGTACTTTTTATTTACTGTACTACTGTACGGTGGAGGCTTCTATCGCTCTTTTGCCCACCATATTATAAATGATTTTTGTGGTGGACTACCTATTTATAAGGTCCTCAACACAAGCTGGGATCCCGCTCCAAGCTTTTGAAACAGCTGTACATGGATAGGATTCCCAGCTTGTGTTTAATCCGACCTTGGCTTTGCATGAAAGCTGTGTAATGCAGCGGGCATATGCTTAAAGGAAGCCATGTTGATAATGGTTATGGATTGAAGAACAAAGCATTTGTGGGCCCATTTTCATGTCCCTGCTCAGCTTCCCAGAATGCAGTGTAATAACTGTACTTCTCGGAATTCTGAGCTGGAAGCAGGTTTTTTAACTTGTTTTAGACATTCAAATGTGAACACAGAGGTACTATTTATATACTATACTATACTACAGTAAACTCCCTGTTATCCAGCACCTACTGGGACTCCCTATTGCCCATCAAAATGCCTTTAAAAAGCACCTCAACTGAGAAAAAAATAATTCGAAAAAAAGTTAACATTTTTTTTTTTGCAGTCTCAAACTCCATATAGTGCCGGTAAATTTAAAATGGGGAATTGATGCCGGTGCCCGTTGCTTGAGAGTGCCAGTTGGTTAGGTGCCGGATAATCGGGAGTTTACTGTGTGTATGTGTGTGTATATATATATATATATATATATATATATATATATATATATGGCTTGTACATAATCAATCCTATGCTATGCTTAATGTTGTGTAATACAGCAAGCATATGCATAAAAGGTGTGTTGGGGGATTTAAGAGTGAAAATACATTGTAGACTCATTTGCATGTCCCTGCCCATTTCCCAGAGTGCAGGGAATTCTGAGCAGGTAATAACTTTTTAAACCTATACATTATATATATATACATATATATATATATATATATATATATATATATATATATATATATATGTACAGTATGTATTTAATCAGATGTTTTACACGTTGGGTATTTTTTCTGTATATAGAACCGGCTGCTTCGCCTTTTAACCCACACACTGCCGAGCTACCAGCAAAGCCATTGGGAGAGAGGAAAGGAGCTCAGGGCAGGGGCACAGATGGAATTTGTCAATGAACTGAAAATCTAAAAATGCTTTTTCCCATATTCCCTTTTTTTACAATTAAATATAGCACGTTGGTGTCATCTTTATTACACTTCAACAAAAAGGAAAAACACTTCAAATGTATTCCCAGGCTGCCAATGAGAGGCTCTTGATTTAGTGATGTCTAAGGATGAAGGCTAAAATACATAGGCCATGGCGGCAGTAAAATAAAATAAATGTTAAAATAGTATTTATATTTTATTTATAATATGTGAATAGGAAACCTGAGGAAGTAACATATATATATATATATATATATATATATATATATATATATATATATATATATATATATATATCTTCTCTGTTCCTTAACCTGCTGCATCATGATTATCTATTATTTAAGCACAATATGATGGCTTTGTCCCTTTGGGATGAGACAAGGTAATAAACCCATTTGCTAACCCCAACTGTTTTTAGTAACCAAAGGAATCTGGGTGGCTGCTATAACTGAAGACAGCTGGCAGGCACCTTTTAAAGGGCCAGCATACCAACACTGGGGCAACTGTTTTTTTTTTTTTTTTTTATAATTGTCTTCTTTTAAGAAACAATGAGGTGCTTATATAGATTATTAAGAACAAAACCGTTTCCGTCGACTGCATTTAGTTTATAAATCTATCGGTATTTCCATGTCTCACAGCAAAATACCATTTAGCAGACATGACCCTTTTTCTATTTTCATTTATGTCAGATACTAGAATTGTTGTAGATTGCAATTAAAATTATATTTTTAAAATTAAAAAGTTTATTAATAACCTATTTAAAGTCTGTACACAGAACATACAGCGGTATCCATTTGTGATTGGCAGACAAGTATGACTAATACAGTTTTATTAAAGGCCAGGGACAAGCCCCTGATTTAAAAAAAATACATAAAAAGCAGTTTATTCTGCAGTGGGATCCTCATTTATAGAACAACAAATAACTATGTGAAACATTTAAGGGCCCTCTTTCAGATGCAATAAAAAAAGAATGCTGGCCCTTTAAAAAAATAAGGATATTTGCAAATTATACCTTGAGATATTTTAATAGTGCAGACACAGGGAACCAATTCTGAATAGTTTGATACTCAGCAGGACAGTATAGACATAGACGCTGTGTACCTTACTAATTCAATATAATATATATATTTATATGGATATTTCAGCCTATTTGTACAATATACTGTTTGTAATTACATATACAAGTATTATATTTATGTACAATTGTAAATTATTTTGATGAAATCAGGTAGGATGTTTTATAATCTCCTTATTCACATCCGTACTTTAGGTATTTATTATTATAAACATACCAGGCTAACTGTGTTGTAATTAAAACACTTCTAATCATCATCGCAGTATTCATTAACAAATCTATCTTCCCCTAAACCAATTCCTATTCCATAACTAATTTTATATTTGTATATGTGCAGTGAGATGTAGTAAAATCATGCTGAATGTGCTTATAGCTGCATTATATTCTATAATCTGGCTGATTTCTATTTTAATACAAGCTGCAAGTTAACATAGAAATCAGCCAACAGATGGAAAATAGATACAGTAATAAGTAGATCCATAGGAATTCACAGCAAATCTACCGTTTTAATGTATTGGTGTTACTCATTTCTATTCATAGCATGCACAATCATATCATTTACTACAGTGGCATCATAAGATAGTGGCAATAGAGCAAACTCATTATAATGAAATCATTTTACTGTATGTCATAAAGGGGGTAATACTATTAGCGATCTTCACTGCACATCTTAGCCATTGTAGCCCATATTTCTCCCTGGATTAACATCCTTCATGTTCCATGTCAAATGTCAGAACCATTCATGACAATTTAACAATAAAAATCCTTCTTCCCATATAGCCTCCATTGGAAGTGAGTTCCACATCTTGTCTGTCTTTTTTTGACACACAAATGTACTTTTCTACAACTGAGTGAACGTAGAGGAGGATTTAAATAGCCAGGAGACAAGGGACTAAAACTGAAAGGTGGGATAGGGAGGCAAGGGTTACAATAGAAATCGAGAAACTGGGATTTACATGAGCGGGAAACCAGTGGGGTAAATAGCCAAATGCCCCCTGGCTCCTGCAAAAGTGTCATGGACTAGCCCTAATGTGCCCTGTTAAATTCAGTATTGCAAAGTATCCCACATTAACACAGCAATAAGAGATCAAGTAGCTGACTGGTATCTGCACCCAGCCAAGAACACTGACTCCAAGGAACATTTAGAGACTGGAGGTGTCACAATACAAGAAAGCTTTTAAGGTGGTCTGGTGTAATTCCGAGAGATGCAAAAGATGCAATGAACAACACAGATGCCTAATGTATGTGCAGATTACCAGTCTAAATAATACCTCTCACATAACAAAAAATGAAATAAATAAAATAAAAAATAATATATATATAATTTATTTTATTTTTTTCTGCGTATATATTACAACTGAACTACTTTATATTTTATAACATAGTTTATGCAATATAAATCATTTTACAAAACATGCATAATTGTGTCGGGATTTTTAGCTGAGAATTACATTTTTTATACCCTAAGCAATTGAAAACAATGTTACAAGTTAATTGTCTTGGAATACAGCCCTAGTAAGTCACCTAACTAGCAATGCAGCTTGCCAAAACCCAGATGATCAAAGCACCATAATGAAGTAGTGTTTCCAAAGCATGTACAGTAGCAGTGATTGCTTCCTATGCAGGCACCCTGGGCAGCTCCTGCTGGTACAGTCTGCAGAAAGTGCCCCAAACATAAAACACTAACTATATATATATATATATATATATATATATATATATATATATATAATGATAGAGCATTATCAATACAATAAATTGTACATATTTCCTATAAATATACTTAAATAATAAATTGCTTTAGCATTTCCTAAACCATATGGGGTATCACAGCAATAGTAACAACATCAAACATCTTGTACAGTAGAAACAGGAATGTCTTACTTTGTAGTGCTGTCCCCCTTCTCTGTCTAAGCCTGGTATGAAGTGCAGGCTGTGCAGTTGCAGGTTTTTAATTCTGGGAGGTATAGAGCCCCTCCCACCCCTGAAATTGGAACTACTGAGTGGAGGCAAAGGACCAACACTGATTAACCATAGGGCTCTCATATAGTGTGAATAAACAGAGGCTCCTGTCCTGAGACTATACAAAGATCTGTCTTTCTGAGGAACAGCAAATTAGATCTCAAAACATTGTTTTAATTATTTATATATATATATATATATATATATATATATATATATATATATATATATATCCTTATACTATCTTGCTCATATATTTAAAATATACTATTTTGAATTATTACGGGTACATATCTATTAGAATGAAAAACATAATACAGCCTTTAAGGACTTGCGGGTCCTTTAAGGATATACGCGATGGGTGGGGGATAATTTAAAGTGGAAGGAATACCCAGAGCATAACGTTTGGGTTTTCTATTGGCCCCTAGAGTAGTCACTCATCCATAAAGCTTAGTTTGGATACCTCCTACATTGAGATTTCTTGTGGGCTTACGGATGTGGACTCAGTGCCGTAATGTGGGGGAGCTAAAGATTTACATGATGTTGTACTTTAGGGAAAAAAAATCTCCACAAATATTTTTTATGGTAGTACCCTAAGTTAGAGCGCTTGATTTATATAGGGCCCATTGTTAGGGGTATCATTAAGCAGAGTTTCCCTGTATGTAACAAACTGATTCGCTATATCGCTCTTTTTCCATTCTAATTCGCAACTCACAGCTAAACCGTAACAATAACGCGTTTTTGCATGCCAAATCTCGTTTGACCTTTTTAAATCCAGGCTTAGCGCTCTCCAATTCTCCCATAGCACTGCCTGAGCTCTACGGCAATAGAATTACCCTATTACCGCTGTTTCACATAGCACTCCTACATGTAGGAACCCATGTGAAGCGCTAAATGCCGTATTCCCGTTGTTCACAAACAATCGCCTTTTTTCTTGAACTACAGTGGTTTTCTAAAGTTAATACAGTATTTTGAGTTTGATATCGCTTAGGTTGGGCACAAGAGACTGTCAACAACTGAGTTGCATAAAAAAATCATTTTGTGGGATTTGGTCGGGGGTAATAGGGGCTCATTTGAATGACCACTCCCCCATAAATATCACAATAGTCATGCATTTGCCCCTTTTTTAGAGCACCAAGCCCCCAGGAGGGAATTGAGACTCTTACTGAGCCCCATCCTTTTTACAAGGTTTATATGTAAGTATAGTGATGTTGGAGTGATTGCCAGTTTAACATTTCCCATTATCCTTTTTGCAGATATAAGCTTCCCCTGCATCCAAAGCCTCCTCCCATCTTAAGAAGCCACTACAATTAAAATAGTAGATTGCATGGCAGCACAATTGCATAGAAAATATAATACATTTTAGAATGTATTGAGCCTCTAATTTTGCCTCTTTTCCAGTAGTAGTAGTAGTAGTAGTAGTAGTAGTAGTAAGTTGTAGTAGTAGTAGTAGTAAGTTGTAGTAGTAGTAGTAGTAAGTTGTAGTAGTAGTAGTAGTAGTAGTAGTAAGTTGTAGTTGTTGTTGTTGTCTGAGTATAATTTACATAAAGGACTACGGTGGCCCTTTAATAAATGAAATAGCATTTCCTCTTAAGACGTACACTAGGACTCTTTGTGGACAACACAAGGTATTCAACATGTACATAGAGAACTCACTCTACATAGAAGCAGGAAAAGAATATTTATTATTTATACTCAACGAATAAAGAGTTTGGGCGACGATGACATTGATCATCTGGATTAGATGTTTTATAAAATGTTTCTTCTCTTTGAAGATAAAAAGAATAGCTCGATTTCAATACAGAGATGTTTTTGTATGAATTAGATGTCAGACCTCCATGCAAAAAGAAAAATAATCTATGCGTACAGTTCCAATAACTAACCCAACCTCAAGTAAATAAATAGTATATAGTAGGAGACTTGCACATATCATTCCAGGTCAGTTATTTCATTATCTGTGTGTGAAGTCTCTAAAATGTTATAAACACTCATTCCATGTGAGCTCTCCCATAAAAAATAGCCCAGTTGGCATGGAATGAAAATGTTTTTTTTAGGGCTACGGAAAATGTTGGCTCGTTACAAATAAACATTAATATAAATAATAATATCCCATAAAAATAACCACTATATGATGTAAAAAAAAAAAAAAAAAAATGGACAAAAAGCAAATAAGGCAGAGAAAATGTCAAAAAAGCTACTTTTCAGAAGAAAAAAAAATAGATACTCGTACTGGGCCTTAAAAGCATCCATGATATTCTTGGTGACGGTTGCATGTGCAAGAGGGACGTTCACATTTCTGCTAGAACAGGGTTTGCTGTTTAGCTTGCAACTGATGACTTCTGAGCATGTGCAATGGAAGGGAGTAGGTGCCAAATACTAAAATGTCCTATCAGTGGCAGAGCTAGTAATTTTTGGGTCACTTAAAAATCCAAAAATATATACAGGTAGTGAGACCACCTGTAGGATGATGGTATATAACCTTTAATTTTCTGTCTCTTTCATCCAATAAATTAAAAGTCAATTTTACTGGTAGCAAAGGGCGCCTAAGTTCTTGCTCCTAAGCTCCTCCTCTGTGTCCAATCATATAACAAATCCTCCTTCTCCCTAACCCCTGTCTCCACTATTCACCTCATAAGAAAACATCTTCATTCTCCAATCTGTCAGGAGGTTCAGAGGCAATGCAAAAAATGTATAACTTTAAATACACAAGCAAAGTCTGCTAAAATTAAGACTTTTTTGAATTAATGAACCAATTACCGGTAATATTGATAATATACTAATTTCTAATACTAATCTTGATCATAGGAAAAAAATATTTTAGAAAGTAAAAAAATAAATACTATTTTCCTTTATGATTATTATCATATTGTAAAATATTAGACCTGAAAAAGGGGAGACTATGATGGAGAAACTATTTTTACAACAGAAAAAAAGTAAAATACATAATATATAAATAAAAATGGTACTTAAGTATTGAATACATCGCTATCCCCCCAATCAGATAAATAACCAAACCATACTGGTAGCTTCGTGTAATAGTTAAACTTTTAAGATTATTTTTATTTTATATTTAGAGAATATATCTGATATTAATTCTTGCTCTCAATGTTTTGTTTGTCTATATATATAATTAGTGATTCTTTTTTACATACTTCGGTGTACTTCCTAGTCATCTTGCATAATCCCAAGGAGAACACATTTTCATTGGAACTTTACTTTCTTCAGGAGTTGATATCACACTTGGATTAAGGTCATACAGTAACATTGTACATATGAACCAAGGGGGTCTGAGCCCACTTGGGTGGATAATCTCTTGACTTCTTTTGATAATTTCAAATCTAATTGACTGGCTTGTCCTCTCCTCCCAGTCTTAACTATATCCTCTCCAGTTCTATTAAGTCTTACAGAGACAACCTTTACAAATTGCTTCCACATTGTCAAGCCAAAGTACCATTTCTCTTTGCTTTATTATCTACTTTTAATGTACGTGACCACCCTCTTCTCCTGCAAGCCCTCCATCGCTTAGGCATCTTTGAGATGACTTTTCTCAGGGTCACATCTTATATTGCAAATGTAAACATATAGTTTCCCCTAGTCCGTCACCTCTTCTACCCCTATGTCGCTCCCTCTTGGGGTGCCTCCTTTTTCATAGACCCATTGCTGTTTTTCTATCTACCATCTTCTTTTGGAGCCATAATAAATTATTTAGATTCTAGCAACAGAACTGATCTCATATCTCCTTGTACGTTGGCAACTACCAATCAAACATATCTTGCATCTCCCCATGCTCTTCCACTTCTCTACTACAGCTGCTACAAGGATCACAGTAGTTCAAGAAAGAAGACACTTTTTTGTCAAGTATGTGCGGGATATTTTTTTAAGTTAATTAGTACAAGATGTGTGTTTTTTTTTTACATCACATCCAGAGAACTGTATGTTTTTTAGAGATCAATGGAAGGAGAATCGGGGCAGAGTGAAACTGATATAACACCCTTTCCCCTTTACTGGCCCGGAAGCAGGATGTTGCATCAACGGATGCAACCACAGTTCTCCAGAAACGCCACCACATACCAGGATCCTGCAGAAGCATCAACATTTTTTTTTATAATTAAAAACTAGCTTTAGGACTTTTTTTTTTTTGGATTCCATTTTCCAAATATTTTCTTTTTAAATGCCAGATTCATATACCTTACCCAGTGCTACTTACACCATACAGTGTCTATCAAAATACTCCACTGGCTTCCCATAACCTTAAGAATATAGATTAAAATCCTGACTACCACCCTTAATAACAGTGCATCCTACTACATCTCTGCCCTCAAAGTGTTCTTCCAACTGCTCCCTGCACTATTATTGATACATTTCTTACTCCTTGTTATCTCCTCTTACTCCCATCTCTTGGACTTTTCATGAGCTGCACCTACTCTGTAGAACTACTTGTCTCTCTCTGACGGGTTTCCATAGTTTTAGAAGCTCAATAACCTGTATTTTCTTTAAGGAAACTAATCATCTAAACCCCTAATAACATATGCAATCTTTCACGAACAAATACAGCCTATAATACACAGCCAACTTCAGTGACTATATCAGTTATTTATCCTGTAATATTGCCAGGACAGGGACCTCAACTCTGTCACATCAGCCTGTCAAATGTTTTACTCCATTGTATATTCTTTGTAAACCTTGTTTATTCTCTCGCTGTATTTACTGAAACCATTTACCTTTAATTTAGGTTAATAAACAGTGAAACCCATTTTATTGAAGTTTTATAAATAAACAGTAATAATTAACAAGATTCATGTCTCACATTTGGACACAACATGTTGGTGGATGGGAGATGCCTCTAGACAGAGCAATGGTGTGTTTCTGCCAGGGCCCACAAGGCCCAGGCATAGGGTAGCACATTTTCACCATTAAATAATGTTTGCATATGCAGTGACATTTCAGTCTGAAGGTACAGCTATATATATATATATATATATATATATATATATATATATATATATATATATATATATATATATAAAACCAATATTGTTTTGTAAAGTTTGCGTAATTCTCCAGTGGGAGCGCATGCGCACTTCAGAAACTATTTGTACAGATTTTCGTACACGCCGCAGTGCGCAGAGGGGGAAAGGGAGAAAGAGACAGAGGGGGAAAGAGACAGAGGGGGAAAGAGACAGAGGGGGAAAGAGACAGAGGGGGAAAGAGACAGAGGGGGAAAGAGACAGAGGGGGAGGGGGAAGAGACACAGGAGGGGAGGGAAAGGGGTCAAAAGAGACACAGGGTTGGTAGGTGGAAGAGACAAAGGGATAGGGAGAGGGGGAGAGACACAGGGGAGGGAGAGAGGGGGAAGAGACACAGGGGAGGGAGAGAGGGGGAAAGAGACACAGGGGAGGGAGAGGGGGGAAAGAGACACAGGGAAGGGAGAGGGCGGGAAAGAGACACAGGGAAGGGAGAGGGCGGGAAAGGGACACAGGGAAGGGAGAGGGGGGAAGAGACACAGGTGAGGGAGAGCGTGTGGAAGAGCCACAGGGGAGGGAGGGGGCTAGAGACACAGGGGAGGGAGATGGGGGAAAGAGAGAATGGGGAGGTGGGGAGACACGAGGGGGGAGACACTTGTAATAATATACTGTCATTTATGACCAGTAAACGACTAGTATGTATGTATAAATAAATATATATATAGCAACAGTGCACCCCCATATATCTCTGCTCTCATCTCCAAATACTCCCCCACACGCCCTCTTCGTTCTGTTGACGACCTTCTTTCTACCACTCTTGTCACCTCCTCTCACTCCCGCCTCTAGGACTTTTCTCGTGCTACCCCTATTCCCTGGAACTCCTTGCCTCGCTTCACCAGACTATCCTCCTGCCTTAACTCCTTCAAAACTTCAATAAAAACTCACCTCTTTAAAGAAGCCTATAACCTTACTCCCTAACATGCTCAGCACTACTCTCTCCCTACTGTACCACATACAAACTTCAACCTTTAGATTGTAAGTCTGCGAGTTTCAGTCTTGCGCGGTGCTTTAGGGAAAGCGCTACGGACACCGGATTCCAAGCTCAAAGACAGGGCCCTCCCTTCTTTGCAATGTGTGAATCTTGAACTTATACCTAAAATTTAGGATATAGCAAGGGGAAAGGATGAGTAGTAACTGGGGCATGGCCAATACACACATCCAAATTGACCTAGGGCAGCAGAAAGCCTAAATACGCCCAAGAGAGGTTCTTACAAAAGAAGAAGCCTGCACGACTAAGGACCAAACATGCAGGGTACCTGGATATGGTTGTTGTGTAAATGAAATTATACCCTTCTCCTCTTCCCTAACAACTAGTAGCCCCCTGTTAGTGGCAGGCCCCTATCTTGTAGTGGGGCCGGTGATTGCACTTAAAATAGCTTTCCTCAAAAAGTTTCTGGAAACAGAGGAGACCCTTTAACATTGTGGAGTTGAAGTTGTATTAAAATCTGCTATAATTTCGAAACATTATTTTTATTGTTTTGGTACAATTCCAGATGTAGTTCAAAACTGAGAATTCTCCTTCTCTCCATTACAAGTAATAAGGATTTATATTTCAGAAGTATTTCAGATTTTTGTTTACTTGAATATGAAAACGATGTGTAATCAGTAAATGAAACCTACAAAGGTAATTGGAGGATTGTATCAGTGTAAAATACAGAAATAACATGAAAAATAAACTACAAAAAAGAATAAATCTTATCGAAATTTGACCCAAAATGATTGGGCAAATGGGAATTCAGTTGTATTCGGTAGTGGTTGCTGACAGACCCATGTGACAGAAGAAGAAAATGGCAGAATGGGGATCACATTGGGTCCAGAAGAATGGTTTCAGGGTCAGTGAACAAGTAGAATGTGAGCTGACCACAGATAAGGGTAATACAACCAACAAGCATGGGTCAGGAGGTGGAGCAGGGAGTACTAGGAGTCACGGTCTGGGTCAACATCCAGATGGAAATCAGACAGATATATCTCACAAAGAAGGAAGGAAGCCAGTGACTTACACCCTTTTATGTCTGTTTCCACACAAAACAGGTCACCTTTTGCCTAACCTTGCACCTACATCATGGTTACTACAGTTTGAAGAACATCAGTGATGTGACCAGGGTGAGGACACAGGGCATGATGGCCTGGGATGGCACAAGAAGGTGTACATCTTATAAGGATGCCTGGTTTAAGGACTTGAACAGAAGAGAGAAGTGTAATAATATATTACATACATAGGCCCCCTCTATAGATGTCACAGTGGGCTTCAGCAATATAAGAAGTAAAACCACAAAAGTCTAGAAAAAGGTGATAGATTTCGTCCTTTATATTACAAAGATCAGAAACCATTAAACACAACTGAAATAAACTATTTTATTGTAGATGCAAATTAATATACATTGTGCCTCATGAAAAAAATCTATCTACTCTTAAAGATATACAACAATGAGCATAATCTTACTACTTACATTTATGACGAAGTATCGTAGTGTTTGGGCATTTGGTGTTTTATTCTTTGTTTCGAATACTAAGAGACACACCACCAGCCTCCGTGTTATATATACACTAGTAACTTCCCTGTCTTAAATGACTGTATGATATGTTATGTTCCATTGTCTGTTCTGTCTCTCTGTGCACCGTCTCTCTCTCCCTCTCTCTGTGCATCTCTCTCTTTCTATGCGCTGTCTCTCTCTGTGCCCTCTCTCTCATTCAACTCTCCCACTCCCCTCTCCTCGTCTCTCCCTCCCCCTCTTTCTCCTCTCTCTCCCGCCTTCTCTCTCTCCCCCTCCTTATTTCTCTCTCTGCCCCCTCTTTCCCCCTCCCTCCAACCTCCTTATCTCTCTCTCCCTCCTTCTTTCTCTTTCCCCCCTTCTCCCTCCCTTCCTTCCTCCTCCCTTCTCCCTCCCTGCCACTACGGGCCGCTAATTCGCGCCTGCACACTATGGTTCTGCACAAAGTCGCCTGTGCGCTGTTCATCCGATTCCCCGTTAGTGCACAACAGTAGCGCCTGCGCAGGAAGCACCACTCAGGCGTTACTCAAGCTGAAAACTATTATAGGGAGTTGCGGACTGTGGACGGACAAAAACAGGATAATCAACTGGACAAGTAACTGAGTATAGCAGATGCAGTGCTTTGGCTGGAGGCGAGTGACGATTTAGATGAGATGTTCCAGTGACATAAAAGGACGATCAAGTCTATGATGCAATATGTTTAAAGCGAGGCACTGCTGATAGTAGACATGGTGTAAAGAATCGACTGCATGCAGACACTTAGATTTTTGGATGACGAAGAATTTATATAATACATTGCACTTTTTTTTGTATTATTAATATCTTTTATTTGCAGATGGCCAGAAGATTTTGTAGAGTTAGGGGTGCAAATGTACCCCGTCTCTACATCCTATTCCGATTCAGTTATGTTGCATTATTGCCGTCAGCAAAAAACTATTTTTTTATTTTTTTAGAAACATATATCTGGCACTATTTTAAATATAAATCAATCGCCGTACTGTTGGGTTTATTTCCCAATTCAGTGAATGAGTTGAGTGGCATCTTTCCAAGTTCTTGGTTTGTGTGACATCAGGACCCACCACAAGAGCAAAGCTGGGGTTTTTTAGGATTTAATCTGACTCCTAGAGTGTGATTACCACCTTTTTAAATTTACTGCTACCTATGTTAGTTTTTATATAATAAAGAGATGGCCAGTGTCTATGGATATCAATGGACATTAATAGAAATCTTAATATTTTTGCTATGTGCTAAAAATAAAGCCATGATATCCTTATGTTTCATCAGAAGGTGCTGCAGCCACTAACAGCTTTAACCACATAAACTACTGTGACTATTAGACATGAAATAAGATCATTTGTCAGTTTATTATTTCATATTTTTAGGTCTGAGGTTGGGATCAGTGGTGTGTTTAGGCCCACGAGGCTCAGGCCTAGGACAGCACATTTTCAGGCTGCCTGAATATGGGCCCTATTTTATTGCCCAATTTGTAAATTTATACACAATTAAAACCTCTTAATATTGCCACAAATTCTATTAGCTACTTGCAATCCAATTACGAGTTCCCCACCCACAATTACTACGGGTCGGCCAACAAGCTCTAAATAATTTAAGTTACACAAAATTGATATTCTACTAGACCCGTAGAGCTAGCTCGCAAATAAAGTCTGACCCGTAACTAAAAAAAGTATCAAGCTTCTGTCAAAAGTATTATGAGTACTAAATAGGATTAACAAAGCCTTTTTCAAAGACATATTAGAGCTGTAGCAGCAATTAAACACACAATACTGTACTTTACAAGATTGGAAAAACAGAATGAATTGCACAATAGTCTCAAACCCACAAATATTGATCCCGGGACTCAAGGGGTTAATACATATCATGAAACCCACATGGACTAGAACAGATGATCTAATGCATTTTATAAATTGCTTGATTGCAAGCCCGATCAGCAGATATTACGTATTGGCAGTAATAAATTCTTTGCCTCAGATTGCAGATTACGTGTAACTTCCATGTTTTATTGACATCATGAGGACGGTCTCATTTATTAAATCTAAAACCTAAATTCATCAATGGACTGGTTACTTATGTGCTTTCATTTATATATCCAATCCACTGCACTTATTTATTATCCAGTTATGGAGACCAGCAGCTCCATTAAAGCCTGTAGCGGCATCGGCACACCCGCAAGGGCTGAGGCTTGAAATTCGTCTGCGATCGGCCATCACTATCCAATTGCGGTACAATGTAGTGCGACACAGGCCTCTCAGCCAATAGAAAGGAGTCTAGTAGAAGATGATTGACAGAGGGAGATTAAAAATTTGCGTTCCACCCGCCCATATGTTGACTGTGTTGTATTTTCTTTCGAAGTAGCACGCAGGTCTCGGAGTTGGTGGTTTTGGAGAGTCAGTGAGAGAGCAGGAGTTATGTTAGAGCAGTGATTTGCGGTTTTATTCTTTTATCTACTACTATTTAATATTTTACACTTAATCCTTGATTACACATATTTGCAGATTACATATTTGCAATACCCATAATTTAAAGAACACACATAGAGACATATAGAGCTAGGTCACTCCATACACCCCCCCCCCCATCTCATCCCCCACATCCCATCCGATCCGCCAACAGTTATTAATTACACATAATACACACATTTCCCACCCTCTTCATATATTACCAGTTACACTTATTTTTTATTTATTGTTCTATTATTTGGGGGATTTAGATTGAGGAAGAAGAGAGGAGGGGATAGTCGTGGGGAGGAGGAGGAGGAGGAGGAGAGGTGAGGTGGCTATGGGGAGTAATGGTGGGGAAAAGGAGAGGAGTAGTGGGGAGGAGGAGGAGGTGGAGGAGGAAAAGGAGCAGCAGGATGAGGAGGGGAGTGAAGAGGAGGAGGTGGGTAGTGGCAGGGTGACCCTAGCACCAGACACACTTAGGAGAGGGACAGAGGGGAAAGGGCCTGATCCCAGGGGGAGTGCTAGTTTGGAGAAGGGACAGGCCTCACGGAGGCAAAGGTCCCTGTCCACAGTCGTCAGGGCAAGAGGCTAAGGGCAAGCACAGGGCCCACAATTACTCGCACCGAGAAAATGTGGTCCTCCTCTGTGCTATCCATTGTCATTCTGTGATTCTTGCAGGGAGGAGAGAAGTTAAGCCAGGGTCTAGGGCTCCGGCATGGAAGGGGGTAGCGGCTGTTACAGGGGAAGGCACAGCACCAACCGATGTGAGGTCCGTCAAGCACTGGTTTGATGACACCAGGGCCAAGGTGATGAGGATGATGGCCAAGGAGGAGAAGAATGTGACTGTGACCTATGAGTGGCATAGGGTCGCCAAGGACCTTCTGAGACAGGTGCCTGCCACTGGGGCTTCAAGCCTGGTGGCACAGCAGGACCCAGCCTCTATGTCAGGTGAATATCAAATACACCAACATGCCACCACATGTACATCACACACACTACACATGTACATGATGACCAACAAGGACACTGACATTTCAGCTCCATGGAATTAACAAGGGATAGATGGGTGCGTCATTAAATCCATGAAGCTGACAAATCACTGTCATTCCTGGGCACAACAACAGTAATCAAGCAATAGAGAGTCCGTTTATTGGTGTGCCCACTGCAGCCTATACAATTACAGAACGCAGCCAGAATCAAGATAGCGCTGGAAGACAAGAATGATCAAGACCATGAACCAAAGAATAGATCACATATAGCATATGATAGCTAATCTGAGTTCTAATTAGGAGAATCACCCAGGTTCAAGTCAAGATGTCAGATAGTTAGGAATCCACACAAAACAATGTATTAGTCATCATACTAATGACATATACCTCTCTTTTCTCTCTCTCAGCCTCAAGGAGGTCTGGGTCCAGTGGTGAGCCAGAGGCGGGGGCGTCTGCTCCATCGGATCAGGAAGTGGAGGCGCAAACCTCCGTGCAGCAGGAACCGGCACGACCGCCACCGCCAGTTTTGCCTAAGGCACCATGCCACACCCCCTGGGCCTCCATCACTCACATCAGGCCAGGCTGTGCAGGAGGAGATGTTGGCTCTCATGCAGCAGCAGGTGGAGTTGCTTCTGGGGATCCAGGCCATCATCTCCACCAATCATGTGGAGGGAATGCGCAGCCTGGCTAGGTGCAATAGGAAAGAGAGGAGGCATCATCTGATGACTGAATCCTACCTGACCGGGCCGCTCAGGATTGGGGCGGGCCAGAGTGCATTCCAAGGAGTCACCGCGGAGGCCATGCGGCACGCTCTGGTCCCCAGCCTGCCTCCTCTACCCCCAGCCACCTGCAGCCCAGTCCGGCCCCTCCTCTCCTTCCACTATGCCTCCACCACAGCCAATTCAGGTGCCGCTGCCTCCCCTGGGGTTGCCTCCCCCTGCCCCCCACCAGCCGGGAGACGGCGACCAGCCATGGGAGATGTGGGCCCTGTGCTTAGGCGGAGGAGGGCATATGTGCTGCACATATGTTTGTGCCTTCTCAACAGCACTCCTCAGTGACAATCTATTGGCCCCAATGTTAACCTAACCTAGCCTAGCTACAGAGTCTTGGATCTTGGCCTATGTGATGGTGATATTTTATATGCAGATAGCTACCTCCCATCACTTGATGGTCACTGAGAAATGCTGTTGAGAAGAGGTGCTGCGGTCCCTATAATTTTTAAGGCCTTATGTTGTAGGTTTTGTCTTTTTTTTTTTTTTGTCTTTTTTTGTTTTAGGTACAATTCAGGTCCATGAAGGCATCTTCTGCATCTGCAAGCATTGTGAAGGAAATGTATGAGGTGTAAGGTTTTCCCAGTGCCTCGCAGGTAGACATTCCTTCAATGACAGCCCCCCTCCTTAGCATGAAGCTCCCGCAATCTTAAAGCTATCATATAGCCAGATATCTCAGACATGATTGTTGTCAGCTGAAATGTAGACTAATACCTTCTTCTTGAGCCTCTCCTTTGTTGCCTTGGCTGTGTTTTTTGGGTCATTGTCATGCTGGAAGGAGGTTCTCACCCAAGATTTGACGGTACATGGCCCCGTCCATCGCCCCTTTGATGCGGTGCGGTTGTCCTGTCCCCTTAGCAGAAAAACACCCCCAAAGCATAATGTTTCCACCTCCATGTTTGACGGTGGTTGATGGTGTTCATGGGGTCATAGGCAGCATTCCTCCTCCTCCAAACACGGTGAGTTGATACCAAAGAGCTTGATTTCGGTCTCATCTGACCACAAGACTTTCACCCAGTTCTCCTCTGAATCATTCAGATGTTCATTGGCAAACTACAGACGGGCCTGTACATGTGCTTTCTTAAGCAGGGGGACCTTGCAGGCGCTGCAGGATTTCAGTTCTTCACGGCGCAGTGTGTCACCAATTGTTTTCTTGGTGACTATGGTCCCAGCTGCCTTGAGATCACTAACAAGATCCTCCCGTGTAGTTCTGGGCTGATTCCTCACCTTTTCATGATCATTGAAACTCCACGAGGTGAGATCTTGCATGGAGCATCAAACCGAGGGAGACTGGCAGTTCTTTTGTGTTTCTTCCATTTGCGAATAATCGCTCCAACTGTTGTCACCTTCTCACCAAGCTGCTTGGCGATGGTCTTGTAGCCCATTCCAGCCTTGTGTAGGTCTACTATCTTGTCCCTGACATCCTTGGACAGTTATTTGGTCTTGGCGATGGTGGAGAGTTTGGAATCTGATTGATTGCTTTTGTGGACAGGTGTCTTTTATACAGGTAACAAGCTGAGATTAGGAGCTCTCCCTTTAAGAGAGTGCTCCTAATCTCAGCTTGCTACCTGTATAATAGAGACCTGGGAGCCAGAAATCTTGCTGATTGATAGGGGATCAAATACTATTTCCCTCACTGACCTGCAAAACAATGTATAACTTTTTTGACATGCTTTTTTCTTAGGGTTTTTTTGGGGTATTTTGTCTCTCACTGTTAAAATACACCTACCATTAACATTATAGACTGATCGTTTCTTTGTCAGTGGACAAACGTTCAAAATCATCAGGGGATCAAACCCTCTTTTCCCCCACTGTAGCGACAAGCTTTTGAGATTAATCTCTCAAAAGCTTGTTGCCATAATTATGAATAACTTTGCCCCCCCCAAAAAATGTGTCACTTTATACTGCAATACTTTGATTATTCGTCTATGTTACCGGAAGCCCATGGTTACCTCTATCTATCTATCAATCTTCACATATGTATACAGACATTTTTGTTGTTGTTTAGTTGTGACTGAAACTCTGTGACCCTATGGACAGCATGCTCTATCAAGCTCATGGTCATTACTTCAATGACCACATATATCCATATCCCTCTCTGCAATCCCCTTTTTCATGTGTGTTCAATTTTTTCCAGCAATACTTGAGCTTCAGCCACATGATCAAACCTTTCAGTGAACAGTTTGGCTTTATATTCTGTGGTACTGATTGGTTGAATCTTCTTTCAGTCCATATAGACAGGCCCACACTGATGATAGGCAGCATCCTTGAAATGGCTGTCCGTGGGTAGGATTCCCAGCTTGTGTATAATCCAACCTTGGTTTTGCATAAAAGCTGTGTAATACAGCAGGCATAAGCTTAATGGATGCCATGTTTAAAATAATTATGGATTGAAGAACCAAGCATTTGTGGGCCCTTGACCCTGCTCAGCTTCCCAGAATGCAGTGTGAATTCTGAACTGGAAACTCGTTTAAAAAAAAAAAAAAATATATATATATATATATATATATATATATATATATATATATTTGAATGTCTAGAACAAGTTAAAAAAAACATGTTTCCTGCCCAGAATTTTGAGAAATACAGTTATTACACTGCATTCTGGGAACCTTGTGCCCACAAAGGCTTTGCTCCTACAATTCAATATAGTGTTTATATATAATATAATATAATATATATACACTGTATATAATATATTATGTATTTATTTTAAAAAGTTTGGCAGTTTATCAAATTATTTTAAAGTGTACTATAATATCAATAGTTTAATTACAGAACAACACAAGAAATAGAATAAAATAATGTTGCAATTAAAAGAAAAACAAACTTTTGAGTACCTATGTGTGTGGCTTTTCTGTACCACTTGATGTACACATCTTTCACCTGCAATTAGATGTAATGAATTGTTGAATACAAAAGTATAAATCCTAACCCAGATATATATTTTATTGGTATGTTTTATTATTTTTGCTGGTAAATGTTTTTTTCATTATTTGTGAGTGGCTCCTGAGCTCTGTATAAAATGGTCGCTGTATGCAGGTCCCTACTACCTAATAGTCGTTTCATCACTGTCTCACATTAGTAATTTTAGATAATTTGAGTTATTTGCTCTTGGCTGGTGTACCACACTTAACCCTTATTACAGGAACCATTCCTTTAAATGAACAGTGCCTCTTATTTATATTTATTTTTGCTGGTAAATGTTTTTTCATTATTTGTGAAGGGCTCCTGAGCTCTGTATAAAATGGTCGCTGTATGCAGGTCCCTACTACCAAATAGTCGTTCCATCACTGTCTCACATTAGTAATTTTAGATAATTTGAGTTATTTGCTCTTGGCTGGTGTACCACGCTTAACCCTTATTACAGGAACTATTCCTTTAAATGAACAGTGCCCCTAATTTATATTTATTTATTGATGATTTTCCGGGTACCTATCATACTAACGTTCTTGTCATGCATGTTAGAATCTTGGAGACAAATTTTCTTATCTGCCTTTCAAGCAGGAATGAGCATTGAAAGTTGACAATTCACAATTAGGCATAGTGTTGATTAAAGAGCCCAAAAATATATAATTAAAGGATGACTGCATTTTAGGAAGAACTCACATGTTTACAGTATGCAACAAACTATCATTAGCAGCTGTATAAGCAATGAGCATAAAACATTTAAAGAGAAAATCTTAAATATGGCAAACGTTTATTGAGCCCTGATAGTTGGAGCCTGAGAGCCTATATTTATCAACTGAATAGTGAAGAGTGGGGTGAGGGAGTGGGTTGTGGATTTGTTAGTTGATTGGAGCCTTTGATATCTGACACTCACGTCAACTGCACATGCTCAGAAGCAGCAGCCTGCAATGATAACTGCAAGACTTGCTCCTGCACAAATGTAAATGAATACTTCTCTCACCCATGCTGCAGTCTGATTGGCTCTTGAGCTGGATCCTGTACTTTTGACCCAATCAGCTCATAGAGCTGTGTCCTTGACATAGAATCCATGGAGTAGTAACTGTCAGACTAGATATGTTCAATAACTATATAACTAGTTTATATTCTTTAATCATTAAGAAAAAAATAATGTAATTTTAAGTGGCGCTTAAAGAGCAACACCCTCTGAAACATGACCATAGGAGCCCCAAACAAAAAACTGGGTGGGAGGGGGATACCATTTAAAGGGACAATACAAACTGTGGCCCTGAGTGGTGCAATTTAACTCTACTCCCAGGAAATGCAGCAGGGATGGATCTAATGCCGGTCCTACTCAAGTGGAGGATCTGCAGTGCCCCTCAAAAATGTTTTTTTTATTCCTATGTTTGCATTTTCAGTGCCACTGGGCCCCACCAAAATAATAAAAAAAATAGATATATAGATAATATGTATATATACAGTTTATATATAATATGTGTGTGTGTATGTATGTATTATGTATATGTGTCAAAGCTTTCATGGGCAATGCATACTACAGTGGCCAGATCTGGTAATACATGATTAAGTTTAATTGTGCTATTTTGTGTGTCCCCTGTTCATATAATCTGGTGTTGATTTGTCCCCCCACCCCCACAGTTCCTACGCCCCTGCCTTGAAAGAAACATGAAAGCATGAAGAAGGTTCAGGAAATATTTGAAATGATGTGGTGACCTTAACAAGGTTCGAGATCATGACCATTACTTTGTAAGGCTTCTCCAGTGGAAGGATTTGGTTGTCACATCCTGTCTATCCTCTCTAAAGAGCATCTCTATCTGTCCCAGTGGTTATAGGACTGATGACAAAATAATTACCGCTTCTGAGCTGTATACACATCATTATTATTAATAGTTCTGGTCCTTGGTATCCATCCCATATCCATCAGCCACCAGCACTGTTATTGTCAAACAACTTGCACCACATATAAGGGTCAACAACCACCATAACATTGCTGTGTCTGTATATGATGAGAATGTAGAATATAATTGCATATTCAATGGAGTTTTGTAAGTATGGAAATTGTAATTTATTTACCCACGGGCACGTTGGCGAGTCCACAGACCAAATAAGAAGGTTTTTTACAAGATATTAATTGCACCTTGACCACATCTCTGCAAGTTCCACAAACAGGATTGTCCTTGTAATAAAATATCTGAACTGATACACAAACCTTTCTGTTAAAACAGTGATAAAATAGTAAATGATGACATATTTACCATCTACGTTTGTACTATTTATTTAATTATTTAGGGCCTCATTCAATTGGAATTTGGCCAATAGAATAGGGCTCTATATAAGCACATAGCATATTTTTTTTACAGAAGTTTTTAGTTAGTGAAGACCTTGCTTTTGGATAGAAGTTCACTAACTAAAAACTTCTGTAAAAAAATATGCTATGTGCTTATTTAGAGCCCTATTCAATTGGCCAAATCACAATTGAATGAGGCCCTTAGTGTTTCCATCACCAGTGTAAGCAGCTATTTTCAGTTTAAGCTTTCTCTGTTTTTTTTCCATTTATTATTTCACCTTTTGTTTTATTTATCCCTGTAGATTGTAAGTTTGCGAGTTTTCAATCTTATAAGATGATTAAAAAAAAAAAAAAAACACAATGGGCCCCATTCAATGTCAAGCCCATAATTGCCTGTAACCATGTGGGTTACATTTTTTCTAAACATTTAAACACATTAAATTGTCTCTAACTCGCAACTGCCCTCCACACGGAAACCATGCACTCGTAAGTAGGATTTCAGGGTGCACAACCCATCATATGATCTGGCAATATTTAAGCAAGCCTGTAATTTACTTCTTAAACAGCAGCCAATAGTAAATGAGACAATCATCATGGCGTCAATAAAACATGGAGTTTATACTTAAACTTCACTCTGAGTCTAGGAATTAATTAGTGTTGAGAAATACATTTTGCGATCAGACTCACAATCCAACAATGTAGAAATCAATAAAAATAATTAAAGCAACTGTTCTAGTGCACTATATGTATTAATCCCTTAAATCTCAGGATCCATTTCACACAACAACAAAAAAAAAATTTTTTTGTGCAATTAATTATAATGTCTTTCCAAGCCTTCCCATGCTTTTAAAGTACAGTAGTGTGTGTTAAATTGCTGCTGCAGCTGTGATAAGTGTTAGAAAAAGCCTTTGTGAGACCTATTCGGTACTCATTTTTGACAGAAACTTGATACATTTTATGAGACTTTTTCGCTCCATAAGACGCACCTAGTTTTTAGATGAGGAAAACAAGAAAGAATATTCGGAATCAAATGCAAATACACTTTACACACATATACACACATACACCACACGCACACACACATTTGGAGCATTTGGGAGCCTCCTGACCTTTCCTGCCCCTCCTGATCCCCTCTGCCCCTCTTGATCCTCCCTTCTTCCTCTCTTGATGCTCTCCTTCCTCTCTTGATCCTTTCCTCTTCCTCTCTTGATCCCCCCTCTGCCCATCCAAGATCATCCCTTGGCCCATCTTGATCTCACCCTATCGGTGCTTTAACCTCACTAGCACTCCTCCGGTACTGCAGCCTTCCCTTGCGGCGCGTGTGTGACGTCACTGGGATGCGCCGGCAGACGAGATGCAGTTCGGGGGCCTGCTGGTGGTGGGGTAGGAAGCACCCATGTGGGGGATCAGGAGTGGGGGATCTAAAGGGGGCCAAAGGTAGGATCAGAGGGGCCGTAGAGGGGAATCGGGAGGGGAAGAGAATCAAGAGGGGCAGAGAGAGGTTTGGGAGGGGGCTCTGGGACCCCCGTCCAAGAGCAGGGCCTCAGGGCGTGCAGTTGTGGAGTAGGGTGCCCACACATTCGCTCCATAAGAGGCACAGACATTTCCCCTTACTTTTGAGGGGGGAAAAGTGCTTCTTATGAAGCGAAAAATACGGTAATTTGCAATCTATAGCTACGGGTCTAATAGAATATTGATTAGTTATTTAGCACTAGTAAATCTTGAGCTGTGCTAAAACCAGTGGAGTTCTAAGGCCGGTTTTGCGGCTTTGGCCTCTTGTAGTGATTGTGGGTGGGGAACGTGAGTAGCTAAATGTAGCCAATTGAATATCTGTAACTTTGACGAGCTGCTTTTTTAGTTCAAGCAATTGCGATTTGGCCAGTTGATTGGGGCCCATGTACAGTGGATATAAAAAGTTTACACACCCCAGTTAAAATGTCAGGTTTCTGTGCTGTAAAAAAAAATGTGACAAAGATAAATCATTTCAGAACTTTTTCCACCTTTAATGTGACCTATAAACTGTACAACTCAATTGAAAAACAAACTGAAATCTTTTAGGTGGAGGGAAAAAATACACCTGCCCTCATTTAAAGTGCCTCTGATTAACCCCAAATAAAGTTCAGCTGCTCTAGTTGGTCTTTCCTGAAATTTTCTTAGTCGCATTCCACAGCAAAAGCCATGGTCCACAGAGAGCTTCCAAAGCATCAGAGGGATCTCATTGTCAAAAGGTATCAGTCAGGAGAAGGGTACAAACGAATTTCCAAGGCATTAGATATACCATGGAACACAGTGAAGACAGTCATCATCAAGTGGAGAAAATATGGCACAACAGTGACATTACCAAGAACTGGAGCTCCCTCCAAAATTGATGAAAACACGAGAAGAAAACTGGTCTGGGAGGCTACCAAGAGGCCTACAGCAACATTAAGGGAGCTGCAGGAATATCTGGCAAGTACTGGCTGTGTAGTACATGTGAAAACAATCTCCGGTATTCTTCATATGTCTGGGCTATGGAGTAGAGCAAGACGAAAACCTTTTCTTACGAAGAAAAACATCCAAGCCAGGCAACATTTTGCAAAAACACATCTGAAGTCTCCCAAAAGCATGTGGGAAAAGGTGTTATGGTCTGATGAAACCAAGGTTGAACTTTTTGGCCATAATTCCAAAAGATATGTTTGGCACAAAAACAACACTGCACATCACCAAAAGAACACCATACCCACAGTGAAGCATGGTGGTGGCAGCATCATGCTTTGGGGCTGTTTTTCTTCAGCTGGAACTGGGGCCTTAGTTAAGATAAAGGGAATTATGAACAGTTCCAAATACCAGTCAGTATTGGCACAAAACCTTCAGGCTTCTGCTAGAAAGCTGAACATGAAGAGGAACTTCATCTTTCAGCATGACAATGACCCAAAGCATACATCCAAATCAACAAAGGAATGGCTTCACCAGAAGTAGATTAAAGTTTTGGAATGGCCCAACCAGAGCCAAGACCTGAATCCGATTGAAAATCTGTGGGGTGATCTGAAAAGGGCTGTGCACAGGAGATGCCCTCGCAATCTGACAGATTTGGAGTGTTTTTGCAAAGCAGAACGGGCAAATCTTGCCAAGTCAAAATGTGCCATGCTGATAGACTCATAGCCAAAAAGACTGAGTGCTGTAATAAAATCACAAGGTGCTTCAACAAAGTATTAGTTTAAGGGTGTGCAGACTTATGCAACCATATTATTTTATTTTTATATTTTTTCTTCCCTCTACCTACAAGATTTCAGTTTGTTTTTCAATTGAGTTGTACAGTTTATAGGTCACATTAAAGGTGGAAAAAGTTCTGAAATTATTTATCTTTGTCTCATTTTTTTATAGCACAGAAACCTGACATTTTAACAAGGGTGTGTAGACTTTTTATATCCACTGTAAGTAAGATTTTGTAACTCAAAGACAGGGCCCAGTAGTTTCTGCAATATATTTACTATTGTATTTATTTTTTTCTTTGTATTTAACCCCTGTACAGCGCTATGGAATATGTTGGTGCTTTACAAAAAACAGTAATAATAATAATAATAATAATAAAAAAGATAATAATTATTTTAAACAATTAATTGATAAGCTGTTTACACTGATCTATACGAATTAAAAAAACTATGAATACTAGCCCACCTAAAACATCTTTTATTTTACCAGCTATATTTAGATGGGATCCAAAACAGCATATATATTTATTTTATTGAAAATTATGGAACCACACTAACAGCCCTATTCAATTCCCCCAATGTGAAAACCTGTAGCTCGTAACATAGCCCGCTAGACTTATTAAATTGGCCTCGTAAAGCTACCCGCAAATGATCTGCGGGTT
This sequence comes from Discoglossus pictus, assembly GCA_027410445.1. Taxonomy (NCBI): domain Eukaryota; kingdom Metazoa; phylum Chordata; class Amphibia; order Anura; family Alytidae; genus Discoglossus; species Discoglossus pictus. The sequence continues at coordinate 24,484,520 of CM050174.1, read as the reverse complement.
ACATGCGGAAAAACCCTACAGGATGTCGAAATCGGAAATCGCGTTCAAACCCATAATCCGCAAATGGAACCATAAAGCCAACCGATACCAGAGAGGACCCACAAGGGGGTTAAAGACCTACTGTAGCTCTGTAAATGCAAATACCAACAAATTACTGTACTTAAAATTAAATGGAAAGTGATGTTAGGTATTAGAATTAATATCACAACATTCCCAAGCTTGCAAATCTACAATATAAAATACTTTTATTTCTGTTTAATTTCCGTGTTATATCGATCCGGCAATCAATGTGTTAATACATATAATGGAACTCGCATGAACTTGACTATCATATTTACTGATTTATCAATATTGCATTTTTTCTGCAATTTTTCAGTGACTTAATGATGACGATATCTGTTGCCATTGGCTCAGTCTAAACACGTAACTAATGGTTTGACTAATTCATCAGGTTCACGGCCTCACATGCAACATGCGCAAGAATGGTTTGGATGTCGGCCATGTCTGTTGCGGGCTTGGCTAATTGAATAGCTCTGAAGCTCCGCCAAAATTTCAAGCCTGCAGGCTTTGCGGGTGTACCAGTGCTGGTATGGGCTTGGAAATTAATATGGCCCTAAGTTTATTTCATTTATAATTTTATTAATGGACTTTTCTATGTTGGGGACAACGGGTTGTTGTTTTCATAATTTGCACATTTTAATGTGGATATATATTAATAAATTATATATACCCTTGATATTGCTGGATAATCACATATATAGTTGTGAGCATGCGGGTTGTTGCTAACGCAGGCTCGCATAGCGAGCCTGCGGCCCTCGCGGCGGACCTCGCAAAATTTACGGACTTATGACACAAAAATACGAGACATTACGTCCTTGCAAAAATACGACGTTACCGCCCGAAACCCGCGCACATGAAAACATTAAAAACACAATAAATACACACAACAAATACATAAAAAGGTTACCTACAGGAAGGAGAGGCAGCCAGGACCTCGAAAACTGAATTTACACCTCAATTTCACTTGAAATCAAAGAGTTTATACACCCGAAAATCACCTAAGCTAGAGAAAAAATGGCCGTCGATTATATATTTTATTCATTGCCATACCAACAAAAAAAAAAACGCTGCTCATAGCACACAAACAACCAAGAGCCTCGCAATGAGCGCCGAAGGCGCTCCTTGCGAGCCACGCAATGAGCACAAGGTTTTGCAATGAGCGCCGAAGGATCTTGGAACACCAACAAAATTAATTTCGCACACAAACAACATTACCTGCCATACAATCTTATTGGCGTCATTTTTTGACGGGCAAGTCTCTAGTATTTATTATATTTGATATATTTAATTCATAGTATTTCATATATTATATATAATTTAGCATATTACTTCAAAAATATTTCACTAAACCAAAATAGACAACTCAATTTATATATTTTTTAATTTTACACAGAACATATATAATTAGAAATGCCAGTGTTTCTCTGAAGTTTTTCTTTTTTATGAAATTCTTGTTGTTTTACATTATACTATATGTTCGTTGTAATGTGAAAAAAGCTACTACCATGGTTTCAAAATACAGTTTTTTCAGGCTGATTTTTTTAATAAAGTGCTTACTATCAATAGTTTAGCTTTTTCCTCAAAAATGCCTATTGTGAAAAGCTTTATTGTTCTAAATTCAGTATCAATTCATCTTTTTTTTTTAAATAGCATTTATTATTATACACTGTTTTATAACAGAAACCAGTAATTTAAAAATAAATGTAAAAATGATTTCAGTAAAGTACAAGAATTATATATCATAAATTCCAGGAGCCTAAGACATAAAGAACCAGATCCAATTTGTTAAATTGTATATATACATACTGATTATTAATATAGTTTATTTTAATACTATAGAACAGAAGACCTATTTTATACATTAATTTCCTTGAATTTCCATTTACACAGTTGTCAAAGCTCACTTCAATATTAAAAATAATATTCCAAAAAAAGTCTTGTAATTTAATCATCTCCAGCTACAGAGAAGCCTAACTTATGTTTAAAGTCTGAAATATTACATTAATATTAGGAATATTTTCTTTTAGTGCCCCTGGTACATCCTACTGGGGATTTACTGTATTTTGTATTTTACTTTGTAGCGGTTTTGAGCAAAAAAAAAAAAAAGACCAAAAATGATCAAATAAATTGTATATTTACATGAAAATAAAACTGAAGCCTATATATCAAGAGGATTTGTGAATTGGAAGGGTTAATTGTCTAAAATGAGAAAAGCTTGTACCAATGTATTAGTTTATATCCAGAGGACCTACATTACATTGCAAGTACAGTACTATATATATATATATATATATATATATATATATATATATATATATATATATATATATATAAATAAACACTTTCTGACGTACTGTACGTATGCATATATATAGATACACATATGATTTGAGGCATAGGACGGGAAAGGAGGCATAGTAATTGTGGCATGGGATGGACCTTTTTTGTTGTTTAGTTGTCCAGTCATGTCCGACTCTCCTTGATCCTATAGACCACAGCACGCCAGGCACATCGTTCAGCCTCTACCATTCTGAGCTCCCTCGAGGTCATATTCATTGTTTCAATTACCTCATCTATCCATCTCCACCTTCTGTGCTCCTTCTTCGCGTGCCTTCAATCTTTTCCAGCATGAAAGTCTTCTCTAGGGAATCTTGCTTTCTTCAAGTTATGACCAAAATATTTGCGCTTCAGCCTCATGATCAAACTTTTTATACTGAACACTCTTTCTTGATTTCCGGTAGTACGGATTGATTGGATCTTATTGCAGTTTAGGGGACTCTAAGCAGGTTTCTCCAGCACTAAAATTCAAAGGCATCAATTCTACAGCCATCTTTAAAGTCCCACTGTCACATCCGTAAGTTATTACTGGGGATACCATAATTCTAACTATGGGGACCTTTGTCAATATTGTTATATCTTTACTTTTGAATAGCTTGTCCAGACTCTCCTTCCCAGAAGTTTTGAATTTCATGACTGCAGTCACCATCTGCTGAGATCTTGGAGCCCAGGAAAATGAAATCTGTCACCACTTTCACTTCTTCCCCATATATTTGCCAGGAACTGAGATTGCTGTTTGCCGTGGTATTCATCTTTTTGACGTTGAGCAGCATGCCATCTTTTGCATTCTCTTCTTTCACCTTCATGAATAGGCCCCTTAGTTCTTCCTCACTTTCACCCATCAGACTAATATTATCTGTATATCTGAGGTTGTTGATATTTCTCCCAGCAGTATTAACTCTGACTTTGAATTAGTCCATGAAAATTTCTCCCCAATTGTATTGAAGATAAATCTTTGCTTTCCCACTCTGATATCTTCTTCAATCTCTTTACATGGCTCATTATAGAATGTCTCCTTGTCTCTTCTTGCTATCCTCTGGAATTCTGCATACAATTCTACAATACTTTCCCTATCTCCACTACTTCTCACTTTCCTTCTTTACCAGGCTACTTTCAAAGCCTCATCAGATTGCCAGTTTGCCTTCTTCCTTTTCTGTCTTTGTTGCTGTTTTCTGGACAATATCACAAGCTTCTGTCCAAAGTTCTTAAGGAATTCTATGTAGCTTGTCTAGTTGCTTAAATCTATTCTTTACCACCTCTGTATATTCCCAGTCCATAAATTCTCAATATATCAATATTTAACCTTGTCATCTCATGTTTGACCACATTCAGTTTGCCTTGGTTCATAGTTTTAACATTCCAGATTCCTTTCCCTCCAGACACATCTGCAACTGGACATTCTCTCGACCTTGGCCAAACCACTTTATAAGATCTGGTGATAATCATACATCCTCAGTAATGTGGTATGAACCTCTTTTTTACCTGAGGGGCTCATCTTCTGATGCCATGTCTTTAGATGTGATTATCCATATAGTTTTCTTGGCAAAAAACAAATCAAAACAGGATTGGGTTGCCAATTCCTTCTTCAGGCTATGATTTGTCTGACCCCTCTGCTATGAAATATATATATATATATATATATATATATATATATATATATATATATATATATATATATACTGTATATATATATATATATATATATACACACACACATACAGTGGGAGAAGAAGTATTTGATCCTCTGCTGATTTTGAACATTTGGCCACTGACAAAGAAATGATCAGTCGATAATTTTAATGGTCAGTGTATTTTAACAGTGAGAGACAGAATAACAAAAAAAAAAACAAGAAAGGAGCATGTCAAAAAAGTTATAAATTGATTTGCAGGTCAGTGAGGGAAATAAGTATTTGATCCCCTATCAACCAGAAAACCCCAAAAAACAATTGGTAACACACTACGCCGTGAAGGACTGAAATCGTGCAGCGCCCGCAAGGTGCCCCTCTCAAGAAAGCACATGCACAGGCCCGTCTGAAGCTTGCCAATGAACATCTGAATGACTCCGAGGAGAACTGGGTAAAGTGTATGGGTCAGATGAGACCAAAATCGAGCTCTTTGGCATCAACTCAACTCACCGTGTTTGGAGGAGGAGGAATGCTGCCTATAACCCCAAGAACACCATCCCCACCGTCAAACATGGAGGTGGAAATATTTTGCTTTGAGGGTGTTTTTTTGCTAAGGGGACAAGACAACTGCACCACATCAAAGGGACGATGGGCGGGGCCATCAAATGTTGGGTGAGAACCTCCTTCCCTCATGAAAATGGGTCGTGGATGGGTATTCCAGCATGACAATGACCCAAAACACACAGCCAAGGCAACAAAGGAGTGGCTCAAGAAGAAGCACCTTAAGGTCCTGGAGTGGCCTAGCCTTAATCCCACAGAAAATCTGTGGAGGAAGCTTGATGTTCGAGTTGCCAAACATCAGCCTCAAAACTTTAATGTCTTGGAGAGGATCCACAAAAAGGAGTGGGACAAAATCCCTCCTGGTGGCCAACTACAAGAAAAGAAACATCTGACCTCTGTGATTGCCAACAGGGGTTTTGCCACCAAGTACTAAGACAAAGGAGTCAAATACTTATTTCCCTGGTTGACCTGCAAAACAATATATAACTTTTTTGACATGTGTTTTTCTTTTTTTTTCTTTTTTTTGTTTTCTTATTCTGTCTCATTAAAATTATTATTAAATTCATCCATTAAAATTATAGACTGATTATTTCTTTGTCAATGGACAAACGTTTAAAATCAGCAGGGGATCAAATACTCCCCCCCCCCCCCCCACTGTGTGTATATATTATATTATATTTTGAAATAAAGGGTCAGGTTTTTTTGGAAGATATATATTTAAGAAATATTAAAACCTGTGGATTGGAAATGAAAAGGTAAACAGATTCTGTATCAGCCAATGCATATACAGTAAATGCTTGGAGACTCATTTGTCTGGATAATGCTTCTATCATAGTTCCTACAAAGAACTTTTATCCTTTCAATCCGTGTGAGATGTGAAAATAAACATATTCACCATAGAAGTCAAACCTTGCCATGAAGTATTCCTATGGGATGACCAGTGTCAAGGTCTATTTTACCTAATAAAATGTCACTGCAGTGAGAGGAAATATGGTTGAAATTAAATGTATAAATTCTACAAAATCAGTTCCTGGGACATTAGGAATTGCAGTTAGATTCAACAATGCAACTCAACAAACTTTGCAGAACCTCCTGATTTCATTAATTAAACATATGATATGCAAAATCCCCCTAATTAATTGCATGCAGTATTTTTGTTAATGATAAAAATATCAATTTATATCTGAGTTACATCTGCAAATAAGCCTTGAAAATATGACATTTTGTTCTGTTTGGTGTACAGAGACCGCTTCACACTACATCTCCATCTTATTTGAATAGAGTTCAATTTAATTGTAGATATGTTTCTCAGTTATCTGTCTATAGTTGAGGCTAACAGCAGTGGTACCATCCCTTTTTGTTCTTTACTATCTGCAGATAAGGTGTCCATTTTGCCATTTGACAAAATAATTAAATAGTAGGGTAAGCCCCATATGAATTACCCTCCCACTCAAATACAAGACGACTAGCAGTCCAAAATGGAAACTCCCATGACACACCATAGTTAGCTAAATTCAAATTTTCAAAATGTTAATTTCCTACTTGATTACGGATGTTTTTAGTTTATGACTTTCTTCACAAAAATGTGGCGTTTTTCTGTATAACCAATAATCCATTATCATTATTATTATTAATTAATTAATGATTTCCTTTACAGGGAGTGCAGAATTATTAGGCAAGTTGTATTTTTGAGGATTAATTTTATTATTGAACAACAACCATGTTCTCAATGAACCCAAAAAACTCATTAATATCAAAGCTGAATATTTTTGGAAGTAGTTTTTAGTTTGTTTTTAGTTTTAGCTATTTTAGGGGGATATCTGTGTGTGCAGGTGACTATTACTGTGCATAATTATTAGGCAACTTAAGAAAAAACAAATATATACCCATTTCAATTATTTATTTTTACCAGTGAAACCAATATAACATCTCAACATTCACAAATATACATTTCTGACATTCAAAAACAAAACAAAAACAAATCAGTGACCAATATAGCCACCTTTCTTTGCAAGGACACTCAAAAGCCTGCCATCCATGGATTCTGTCAGTGTTTTGATCTGTTCACCATCAACATTGCGTGCAGCAGCAACCACAGCCTCCCAGACACTGTTCAGAGAGGTGTACTGTTTTCCCTTCTTGTAAATCTCACATTTGATGATGGACCACAGGTTCTCAATGGGGTTCAGATCAGGTGAACAAGGAGGCCATGTCATTAGATTTTCTTCTTTTATACCCTTTCTTGCCAGCCACGCTGTGGAGTACTTGGACGCGTGTGATGGAGCATTGTCCTGCATGAAAATCATGTTTTTCTTGAAGGATGCAGACTTCTTCCTGTACCACTGCTTGAAGAAGGTGTCTTCCAGGAACTGGTAGAAGGACTGGGAGTTGAGCTTGACTCCATCCTCAACCCGAAAAGGCCCCACAAGCTCATCTTTGATGATACCAGCCCAAACCAGTACTCCACCTCCACCTTGCTGGCGTCTGAGTCGGACTGGAGCTCTCTGCCCTTTACCAATCCAGCCACGGGCCCATCCATCTGGCCCATCAAGACTCACTCTCATTTCATCAGTCCATAAAACCTTAGAAAAATCAGTCTTGAGATATTTCTTGGCCCAGTCTTGACGTTTCAGCTTGTGTGTCTTGTTCAGTGGTGGTCGTCTTTCAGCCTTTCTTACCTGGCCATGTCTCTGAGTATTGCACACCTTGTGCTTTTGGGCACTCCAGTGATGTTGCAGCTCTGAAATATGGCCAAACTGGTGGCAAGTGGCATCGTGGCAGTTGCACGCTTGACTTTTCTCAGTTCATGGGCAGTTATTTTGCGCCTTGGATTTTCCACGCGCTTCTTGCGACCCTGTTGACTATTTTGAATGAAACGCTTGATTGTTCGATGATCACGCTTCAGAAGCTTTGCAATTTTAAGAGTGCTGCATCCCTCTGCAAGATATCTCACTATTTTTGACTTTTCTGAGCCTGCCAAGTCCTTCTTTTGACCCATTTTGCCAAAGGAAAGGAAGTTGCCTAATAATTATGCACACCTGATATAGGGTGTTGATGTCATTAGACAACACCCCTTCTCATTACAGAGATGCACATCACCTAATATGCTTAATTGGTAGTAGGCTTTCGAGCCTATACAGCTTGGAGTAAGACAACATGCATAAAGAGGATGATGTGGTCAAAATACTCATTTGCCTAATAATTCTGCACTCCCTGTATATGTAATGCGACAACATATTCCGCAGCGCCATACATAGGACAAAAACAAGGTAAAAAAATAACAATACAAATTAAACAAGGGCCCTGTTTTTGATCTTAGAACCTTGCATATAGAGTACTTTCTTTTCCAAGCAACCTACGCTATTAAAATCTCGCAAATTTACAATCCAAGGGATTTGAAAAGTGATAGATACATTCGGCATATTAAGTATGAAGGTGACAAGCTTCATTAAATAGATGTGTTTTTAGTGATGTTTTGAAGGACTTTAGACAGGAAGATAGTCTATTGGAGTGAGGTTCTGAGTTCCAAAGAATTGGGGCAACACAAGAATAGTCCCGAAGGCAGGAATGAGAGGAGGGGATAAGAGAGGAAGAAAGGAGAAGGTCATTAGCAGAAGGGAGACTGGGGGGTTGGGTATTTTGAGGTGAGAGCAGATATATAACGCAGTGCATTATTGTTGAGGGCTTTATACGATCGGGTCATTATTTTAGATTATGTTCTGTAGGTTATGGCGATCCAGTGGAGTGACTGACAGAGTGGTGATGCTGACATTGAGCGTTGGGTATTGTAGATGGGTCTAGGTGACCCATTCATTATAGATTGGAGTGGTGATGGGGAGGCCAGCAAGGAGCGAGTTGCAGTAGTCAAACGAGATATGATGACAGAATGAATTAGAGTGTTATTTGTGTCTTGTGTTAGATAGTGACTTATTTTGGAGATATTTTTTTTTTAATGAAATAGACAAGATTTGGTGAGTGAATACATATAGAGGGGATGAAGGAGAGGGCAGGATCAAGAGTAACCCCAAGACAACGGGCTTGGGAGGAGGGAGTGATAATTACATTGTCAGCGATTAAAGATATTTGAGGAATGGATGCTGTAGTAGAGGGTGGGAAAATAAGGAGCTCAGATTTTGACACGTTGAGTTTGAGATGGTGGGTAGACATTCAGGAGAAAAAAGTGTTAATGCATGCTTCTTACTCGAAATAAACCATGTGTTTAATAGATATTTCAGTGAAATTGGCTTCCCATTCAAATATGCACCTGTTCAATTCACAACACTTTCCAACCCAAGACCCTTTAAATGGACATGTTCATGACCCAGCATTCCATGCTAACAAAGCAGGGTAAACAAAACACATCCCAGCTTTGTCAGCAAGGAGCATGGAGGTTGTATGTTTACTCAAGCACCTCTCCAACACATGGCACTGGTCACTTCCACGCCAGGACCACACACATGCTCCAGATGAATGAAGAAGGAAGGGGAAGAGAGTCACAAAGACAAACATTGTGAATTTATCACATACTATTGTATTTTTATTACACATTGTTAAAAGTCTGCTGGAATTGTGAAGAAAATGCCTGCGAAGTATGTAACAAACCATTAGCAGCCATGTGAACCTAGAAGTAGAAAACCTTTAACTAAACTTTAACCGCTAAGGTCAGGAGTCTGACACGACTTTTAATCTGTATGTTCAGTGCACCAATGGGCTGGAGCAGGTCAGGGAAATTAAGATATTCACCTTGTAGTGTGTCTGTCTACTTCTGCGTGTGTGAAGGGAGGGTGTCAAATGATGAAATGTTAAGCTCACATACCAATGAGGCCACAAATTCCCCTCTCTCCACAGCTGAATAGATAAATATGGTATGCACTACCTAGTAACCAACCACTCTCCAAAGGACAAGGTTATGTATTCTCTCTTCATTGTGTTATAACATCTATCCATCAAGCAATTCTCTTATGTCTCTTTGTTGTTGTTTAGTCATTTAGCCGTGTCCAACTCTCCATGACCCTATGGATCTCAGCACACCAGGCACATCTGTCAGCCACTGCCCATCTGAGCTGCAACAAGCCCATTTTCATTCCTTTAATGAGCTCATCTATTCATCGCTGCCCCCTTCTTTGGGTGCCTTCAATCTTTCCCAGCATCAAAGTCTTCTCCAGGGTATCCTGTCTTCTCATGATAAGGCCACAATAATTGACCTTTACCCTCATGATCATATCTTCAAGAGAATAGTTTGGCTTAATTTCCTGTAGTGTTGATTGATTGGATCCTCATTGCAGTCCATGGGACTCTAAGCAGATTTCTTCAACACCACAGTTCGAAGGCATCAATTCTACAGTGTTCAGACTTCTTTATGGTCCAGCTTTTACATCTGTATGTTACTACTGTGAATACCATAGTTCTAAAAATGTGGACCTTTGTTGTTAGTGTCATGTGTTTTCAGCCCCTGTCTCTTAGACTGTAAGCTTCTCTCTAGAGCAGGGTCTTCATCTCCAACAAAACATGCAATTGAAGATTTCATGACCTTAACATGTATAATTTAGAGTCCAGATGGGATAGGAATGGTATGACAGGAACCTGCAAATGTATCAACGGATTTGAAGTCTAAGAAAGAAGCTACTTCCAGAAAGAGAGGAATACAAGATCGAGAGGTCTTGACATCATTATTTGTTGGAAGGTGGAAGATTTTAAGGTATGGTGTTCTATACTGCTTTACAAAAACATGGTTATGGAGCCTTCGAGTGGACATGTAGAATAAAACACATTAAAAGGACTTAAATGTCTACGATAAACATAAGGCTATCAGGAGGGTTAATAGAGAAACGAATAAGTACCGTATATACTTGAGTATAAGCCGAGTTTTTCAGGATAAAAAGGGCCCCCTCGGCTTATACTCGAGTCACTCTAACCCCCCCCCCCCCCGTGTCTCTCTAACCCCCCCTGTGTCTCTCTACCCCCCCTCATCATCCTCCACCCCCCCTCCTCTTTCTAAACCCCGCTCCTCACTTTACCCCTCTAAATACCTCCCCCTCTCCCTTTCCCCTCACTTACCTTCATCTGCAGCTTCTCCTCCGGCCTCCGCTCCTTCCGTCTTGACACGGCCAATGCTAATGACGTGACGCGCATGTGACGTCACGTCATTAGCATATATAGCAGGTGCCGACGCATGAGGGAGCGGAGGGGAAAGGGAGAGGGGGAGGTATTTAGAGGGGTAAAGTGAGGAGGGGGGTTTAGAATGAGGATGGGGGGGTGAGGATGAGGAGGGGGAGGGAAAGAGACATGGGGGGTTAGAGAGACACGGGGGGGTAGAGAGACACCTCTAAATACCTCTCCCTTTCCCCTCACTCCTCCGGCCTCCGCTCCTTCCTGCGTCGGCACCCGGTATATGCTAATGACTTGACATCACATGCGCGCCACGTCATTAGCATTGTCCGGGTCAAGACGCCGGAAGGAGCGTGGAGGCCGGAGGAGAAGTTGCAGATGAAGGTAAGTGAGGGGAAAGTGAAAGGGGGAGGTATTTAGGGGGGTTTAGAATGAGGAGGGGGGTTGAGGATGGGGGGGTTGAGGATGGGGGGGTTGAGGATGGGGGGGGTTGAGGATGGGGGTTTGAGGATGGGGGGGTTGAGGATGGGGGGTTGAGGATGAGGAGGGAGGTTGAGGTTGAGGAGGGAGGTTGAGGAGGGGGTTGAGGATGGGGGGGTTGAGGATGAGGATGGGGTGGTTGTGGAGGGAGGTTGTGGAGGGGGTTGAGGATGGGGCGGTTGAGTAAGAGGAGGGAGGTTGAGGATAAGGAGGGAGGTTGAGGATGGGGGGGTTGAGGAGGGGCTTGAAGAGGGAGGTTGAGGATGAGGAGGGAGGTTGAGGAGGCAGGTTGAGGATGAGGAGGGGGGTTGAGGAGGGGGTTGAGGATCGGGGGGTTGAGGATGAGGAGGGGGGTTGAGGATGGGGGGGTTGAGGAGGGAGGTTGAGGATGAGGAGGGAGGTTGAGGTTGAGGAAGGGGGTTGAAGTTGAGGAGGGGGGTTGAAGTTGAGGAGGGAGGTTGAGGATGGGGGGGTTGAGGATGAGGATGGGGGGTTGAGGTTGTGGAGGGGGGTTGAGGATGGGGGGTTGAGGATGAGGAGGGAGGTTGAGGGGGGTTGAGGAGGAGGTTGAGGATGAGGAGGGAGGTTGAGGTTGAGGAGGGGGAGTTGAGGGGGGGTTAAGGAGGGTGGATGAGGAGGGAGGTTGAGGATGAGGAGGGGGTTGAGGATGAGGAGGGAGGTTGAGGATGAGGATGGGGTGGTTGTGGAGGGAGGTTGTGGAGGGGGTTGAGGATGGGGCGGTTGAGTAAGAGGAGGGAGGTTGAGGATAAGGAGGGAGGTTGAGGATGGGGGGGTTGAGGAGGGGCTTGAAGAGGGGGGTTGAGGAGGCAGGTTGAGGATGAGGATGGAGGGGTTGAGGAGGGAGGTTGAGGAGGGGGGTTGAGGATGGGTGGGTTGAGGAGGGAGGTTGAGGATGAGGAGGGAGGTTGAGGATGAGGAGGGGGGTTGAGGATGGGGGGGTTGAGGAGGGAAGTTGAGGATGAGGAGGGAGGTTGAGGAGGGAGGTTGAGGATGAGGAGGGAGGTTGAGGATGAGGAGGGAGGTTGAGGTTGAGGAAGGGGGTTGAAGTTGAGGAGGGGGGTTAAAGTTGAGGAGGGGGGTTGAGGATGAGGAGGGAGGTTGAGGAGGGAGGTTGAGGATGGGGGGGTTGAGGATGAGGATGGGGGGGTTGAGGTTGTGGAGGGGGGTTGAGGATGGGGAGGGAGGTTGAGGGGGGGTTGAGGAGGAGGTTGAGGATGAGGAGGGAGGTTGAGGAGGGAGTTGAGGAGGGGGGGTTGAGGGGGGGTTGAGGAGGGTGGATGAGGAGGGAGGTTGAGGATGAGGAGGGAGGTTGAGGAGGGGGTTGAGGATGAGGAGGGAGGTTGAGGAGGGGGTTGAGGATGAGGAGGAGGTTTGAGGTTGAGGAGGGGGTTGAGGATGAGGATGGAGGGGTTCAGGAGGGGGGTTGCGGCGGGGGTTGAGGATGACTGGGTTGAGGAGGGAGGTTGAAACTGAGGAGGGAGGATGAGGAGGGAGGTTAAGGTTGAGGAGGGGGTTGAGGATGGGGTGGTTGTAGAGGGATGTTGTGGATGGGGGGGTTGAGGAGGGGCTCGAGGATAAGGATGGGGGTTGAGGAGGGAGGTTGAGGAGGGAGGTTGAGGATGAGGAGGGAGGTTGAGAGTGAGGAGGGGGTTGAGGAGGGTGATAAGGGAGGGGGGAAGAGACACAGGGAAGGGAGAGAGGGGGAAGAGACACAGGGAAGGGAGAGGGGAGAAGGAACACGGGAAAGAGGGGGCACAAGAAAAGGGCACACAAGAGGGGGACACAGAGGGCACAAGAGGGACACAGGGGGCAGCACATTTCCCACCCTCGGCTTATACTCAAGTCACTCATTTTACCCAGTATTTTGTGGTAGAATAGGTGCCTCTGCTTATACTCGAGTATATATGGGGTAGATTTATCTGCGTTTCTTAGTTTTTAGGCTTTAGTGTTACTGTTACATATGTTGTGGAGGGGGGTTGAGGATGGGGGGTTGAGGATGAGGGAGGTTGAGGGGGGTTGAGGAGGAGGAGGGAGGTTGAGGTTGAGGAGGGGGAGTTGAGGGGGGGTTAAGGAGGGTGGATGAGGAGGGAGGTTGAGGATGAGGAGGGAGGATGAGGAGGGAGGTTGAGGAGGGGGTTGAGGATGAGGAGGGAGGTTGAGGATGAGGATGGGGTGGTTGTGGAGGGAGGTTGTGGAGGGGGTTGAGGATGGGGCGGTTGAGTAAGAGGAGGGAGGTTGAGGATAAGGAGGGAGGTTGAGGATGGGGGGGTTGAGGAGGGGCTTGAAGAGGGAGGTTGAGGGGGGGTTGAGGAGGCAGGTTGAGGATGAGGAGGGGGGTTGAGGAGGGGGTTGAGGATGAGGATGGAGGGGTTGAGGAGGGAGGTTGAGGAGGGGGGTTGAGGATGGGTGGGTTGAGGAGGGAGGTTGAGGATGAGGAGGGGGGTTGAGGATGGGGGGGTTGAGGAGTGAAGTTGAGGATGAGGACGGAGGTTGAGGAGGGAGGTTGAGGATGAGGAGGGAGGTTGAGGTTGAGGAAGGGGGTTGAAGTTGAGGAGGGGGGTTAAAGTTGAGGAGGGGGGTTGAGGATGAGGAGGGAGGTTGAGGAGGGAGGTTGAGGATGGGGGGGTTGAGGATGAGGATGGGGGGTTGAGGTTGTGGAGGGGGGTTGAGGATGGGGAGGGAGGTTGAGGGGGGGGTTGAGGAGGAGGTTGAGGATGAGGAGGTTGAGGATGAGGAGGGAGTTGAGGAGGGAGTTGAGGAGGGTGGATGAGGAGGGAGGTTGAGGATGAGGAGGGAGGTTGAGGAGGGGGTTGAGGATGAGGAGGGAGGTTGAGGATGAGGAGGAGGTTTGAGGTTGAGGAGGGGGTTGAGGATGAGGATGGAGGGGTTGAGGAGGGGGGTTGCGGCGGGGGTTGAGGATGACTGGGTTGAGGAGGGAGGATGAGGAGGGAGGTTAAGGTTGAGGAGGGGGTTGAGGATGGGGTGGTTGTAGAGGGATGTTGTGGATGGGGGGGTTGAGGAGGGGCTCGAGGATAAGGATGGGGGTTGAGGAGGGAGGTTGAGGAGGGAGGTTGAGGATGAGGAGGGAGGTTGAGAGTGAGGAGGGGGTTGAGGAGGGTGATAAGGGAGGGGGGAAGAGACACAGGGAAGGGAGAGAGGGGGAAGAGACACAGGGAAGGGAGAGGGGAGAAGGAACATGGGAGAGAGGGGGCACAAGAAAAGGGCACACAAGAGGGGGACACAGAGGGCACAAGAGGGACACAGGGGGCAGCACATTTCCCACCCTCGGCTTATACTCAAGTCACTCATTTTACCCAGTATTTTGTGGTAGAATAGGTGCCTCTGCTTATACTCGAGTATATATGGTAGATTTATCTGCGTTTCTTAGTTTTTAGGCTTTAGTGTTACTGTATAATACAGTTGTGGATCTACTACTGATGCAGCAGTTGCAAAGTGATAGCGTCCACTACAGAATGGGGGGGGGGGGGGGGCATCTAATATCAACAGCAGCCTGGAGTAAAGGAGGACTATTCATTTATTAGGGGAAATATATATTTTTTGGTATAAAGATGTAAAGATGATCTGGTGCCACCATTTCTTAACCTCCTACATATACTTCCTAGCTTTTTTACCCCAAAATAGAGCCTCCCAAATTAGGTTGCACTCCCATTACTAATTCCACCACTGGTGTGTATCTACCTATTTTTTGTACCCCTAGAACTATAGTGCCAGAAATAACATATAATAAAAATAATATTATTAACAAAACCTTTTTAATGTTGATAACATTCTCTTTTAAATTGTATGCTCTCTGTGTCCCTCTAAAACATGTCGCCTTTAAAAGGAATTACCACCAATTTACTATTCTTCCAACCCGCAATGGGGACTTTGTTCTCTGGACAAATACACAGGCTTTCTCAAGCAACACTATGATTCAGTGTTAACTGTGTGTAATGCTTCTTATTGGGACCAACACTTAGCTTATAGTCAAAGAAGTCTTTATGCCCCTGGTTGTACACTATTAAATTACCACATGGCCTTCCATAAAGAATGCAATCAGTATATGCTCTTAAATCTGTATGCAAAGACTACAGCTTAAACCATGTCAATAAACCAAGACTTGATCTCCCACTGAGTTATTTTTCTAAATCACGACCATGTACTAGTTAAAAGATTTTAAACTTCCCTTAACTGTCAGACAAATAAAAATGTACCAAGGTTTTGTCTAAACATTCGTATTAAAGAATTCTCCTTTTTTCCACTCTATACCCATGGAATATAAGGTGCCTACTGTACCGAGTTTGGGGGAGAAGATTAATAGAAGCAGACTACAGAGCATCATTGTAAAATCCAGAGAAAACTTGTATAGATGGAAAACTTATACATATGTGGGTTAGAATGAGCTTTTGTGAAACTGTGGCAGTGGAGTGGGAATTACCACCAAGATTCTCGCTACTGTATTAATATACATGTTAAATATAATGGATCAAGAGCTAAATGGACAAATATACTCACATAACAGTTGTGTTGAGTTCAACAGAGGTTAGATAATTGGACAAGCTTCAGTATAGTGAATATTACAAATATGGTTTATTTTAAAAATGTAATAAAAATTACTTTAATTGTTGAATATTATTCAAATAACTTAAGTTCTAACCTTTCTGATCCAATAAACAAGCATGATCTGTTATCTCTTTCATATTATTGATTATTAATAATTTCTAAAATATTGAAATTAACATCAAAATACTACTTCTGATGGTTTTTTAACAATATTATGGTTTAATATGGTATATTTTTAGAAACAAATTAATTCAGCGATATCTCCGAGTGGCTTGATATTCCAATTAATGGCATAATATGTTTAAGTGACACCATGAATACATGGATGGAATGATAATCATATATTAGCTTTGTGCTGGTATTAGACTAGATGTAACATTAAGTTAAAGAGGCAGTAAATTCCCTTGTATATTATCATGCATTTTAATGATTATTAAATAAGATTTTTTGGGGATTTAAGAACAAGCTCTCTGGATTCTAATAATTTAGTCAACTTTTTATCATTCATCTATGGTCTCAATTACATGACTCTCACTACATTTTTACATGTGAAAATCATGCATAAAACATTATATAGGTATTACTGGCTGCCCATAACAAATCCCTAACGTGTAACCCTTTGCGAGTTCTCTATGCCTTTAGCTTTCTACTTGCTCAATGTGTTGTTTGCCTAAATTGTTCACATGGCCCCCCATAAATTCTTTGCTTGCTTGCGAAGATCTGGGAACACTATGGCCTAAAAATATTGGGCATTATGAAACACTAATGCTTGAAAAGGGTAATTTTTAAGTGTTGATAGCTTGTGTGTGTGTGGACGTAGGTACATAAACATTATAAGGTGTTAATAATCCACCACCCCAAAGCACCAGGGTAATGGAAGAAGGGGGCTATTGTCCCTGCCAAGTGTAAAAGACTCCATACTATGTACACCTGTACAGAAGCTGATTGGCCAAACAACAAACTGCACAAATTCTGAATAGCTGAACAAGTTTAAATCCTTTTTTAAACATTTTTTTAAAATGTCTTTTTATTATTATTATTATTATTATTATTAATAAGGAAAAAACAAAGTTAGAGGTGCTCAATCGGAGAACACACTAACCTTAATAGGATAGTCCTATGGACATGATAACCCATTCAGAGAGCAACCTCTTTTACCCACTTGTGCCCTTCACAGGGAGAAATATCCTGTAGTATCAGTCTGGTCCCACTCACTAGAGTGACCCAGCCATGAAATACCAGGCAATTATTATTATTATTGTTACTAGCGACTTGCCCGTCAAAAAATGGCAGTCATGAAATCGTAAGTCAGGTAATGTTGTTTTATGAATTTTTTAGCGTGAGGACCTTTGGCCAATGCCAATGAAATAATGAATAAATTAGTATACTTTACCTATTCCTAAGTAAGGTAGCATTGTGCTGAAGAGCTGACACTCTGTTTCTATGTTCCTGCAGCATCCAGTGTAGTTTTGCACGCTTCTGTAGCTGTGGTGTAAGTGTCAGCAATGTGTGCAGTGTGTAGTGTAAATGTGGTGCGTGCGCAAGGTAAAGCCGTTAGTATAGCTGTGTACTTCCGCATTCATAAATTGTGCGAATGTGTAGGTGGTGCGCTGGTGTGCATGATTTTCCGTCCTTAGTAAAAGTGTATCTTTACCTCGTACGGCTTTTTGGAAAAGCTGTATGTGCTTGGTGCTGTTTTGCGTGTTTAGTGTCTTATCGCCTCGTTTTCTTTTTTTTTTCGGCCCCTATTTTTTCTCTCGCTTAGGGGATTTTCGTGTGTCTAAACTCCTGAAATTGGACTTAAATGGAGGTGTAACATCACTTGCAGAGGTCCTGGGTGCCCCCCCTTGTTGTGGGTAAGTTTTTAATTGTGTTTTGTGTGTGTATTTATTTTTAATAATGTTTTAAATGTTTTCCGTTGCGTGTGGTTCGGCCATTTAAGTTCGTATTTGTGTGAGGTCGTAATGTTTTTTTTAAGTCCCGCGTCTCGTATTTTTGTCTGCTAAATCTGTAAATGTGCGTCGGGTCGTATTGTTGGTAAAGTGCCGCTTGTGTGGGTGTTTGTAACCACGTGTGAGGAGCCTTTGAGCCTCCACCTCCGCAAATGCGACCCCTCGCTTTGCGAGGGTCTGCATTTGCAGCCTGCAATGAGCCTTAGGCTCATTGCAGCCAATGTTAGAGCCTCCACCTCTCAGTGTCCATTGTCACGTCTGGATTGTCCGTATCCTCTGTCCTGCCTGGACTCTTAGTGTCCCCTGTCCTGCCTGGACTCTCAGTATCAATTGTCCAGCCTTGACTATGTGTCCTATGTCCTGCTTGGAATCTCAGTATCCTCTGTCCTGCCTGGACACTCATTATCTGCGGTCCTGCCTAGACTCTCAGTGTCCTTTGCTCTGCCTGGATTATCAGCATCCACAGTACTACCTGGACTCTCAGTATCCTACCGGTCTGCTGTCCTGCTTGATAGTCATGATGTCATCATTCTAAATACCCCTTTGTACACCTGTGGTCAATCTGCGGTCCTGCCTAGACTCTCATTATCTGCGGTCCTGCCTAGACTCTCAGTATCTGCGGTCCTGCCTAGACTCTCAGTATCTGCGGTCCTGCCTAGACTCTCAGTATCTGCGGTCCTGCCTAGACTCTCAGTGTCCTCTGTCCTGTCTGAACTATGTGTCCTTTGTCCTGCCTGGACTCTCAGTAGACGCTGTCCTGCCTGGACTATATATCTTCTGTCCTGCCTGGACTATCAGTAGCCTCTGTCCTGCCCGGACTATGTGTCCTCTGTCCTGCCTGGACTATATATCTTCTGTCCTGCCTGGACTATCAGTAGCCTCTGTCTTGCCCGGACTATGTCTCCTCTGTCCAGCCTGGACTCTCAGTATCCGCTGTCCTGCCTGGACTCTCAGTATCCGCTGTCCTGCCTGGACTATGTGTCCTCTGTCCTGCCAGGACTCTCAGTATCCTCTGTCCTGCCTGGACTATGTGTCCTCTATCCTGCCTTTACTCTCAGTAGCCGCTGTCCTGCCTTGACTATGTGTCCTCTGTCCTGCCTGGACTCTCAGTAGCCGCTGTCCTGCCTGGACTATGTGTCCTCTGTCCTGCCTGGACTCTCAGTAGCCGCTGTCCTGCCTGGACTATGTGTCCTCTGTCCTGCCAGGACTCTCAGTATACTCTGTCCTGCCTGGACTATGTGTCCTCTATCCTGCCTTTACTCTCAGTAGCCGTTGTCCTGCCTGGACTATGTGTCCTCTGTCCTGCCCGAACTCTCAGTAGACGCTGTCCTTTCTGCACTATGTGTCCTCTGTCCTGCCTGGACTCTCAGTAGACGCTGTCCTGCCTGGACTATGTGTCCTCTGTCCTGCCCGAACTCTCAGTAGACGCTGTCCTTTCTGCACTATGTGTCCTCTGTCCTGCCTGGACTCTCAGTAGACGCTGTCCTGCCTGGACTATGTGTCCTCTGTCCTGCCCAAACTCTGTGTTTCCTGTCCTGCCTCCACTCTCTGTATCCTCTGTCCTGCCTGGACACTATGTCTGCTGTCCTGCTTGATAGTCATGACGTCATCATTCTAAATACCCCTGTGTACACTTGTAGTCAATCTGATTGGCTCAAAGTCATAACAAATCTGAATAGGTGAACAATATAAAAGTTTCTTGCAACAGAGGGGCGGAGTAGTTCTAGAGCAAAGCCTAAGGTTATTCAACTTTTTAGACAACATTGTTTTCTTCTAATATTTAAAATGTTTTTTTTAAATGCATGACAGAGGTTTGTGCTACCTTGTACATATATAGGTATGGCTGGAAAGCCCTGTGCGTCAGACAAACCACTTGTCTCTCTGAATATAAATAGGTGACTATTTTCCTACTAATGTTCTCACATTTCTCCACTGTAAGATGTGATGTGTGTTTTCCACCTTTTTAATAGAAATCATATGCGACCCTTATGTGTTTGTGGTTGCCATAAATACCAGATGTGCACCTCTGGATTGAAGGTTGGCTACAAATAGTTTCAACATCACATTCCAACATAGCAGTGTTATGTCCTGATAGGACCCTGTCTGATGTTGACATTAAAATGTACATAATGTCCAGTGTTCGTCTTTCATAACTCAGCAGAAATTAGCATCAGTGGCGTCTTGCTATCTGAGGAAATTGTGCCCAACTTGGACAGATAATAATACGCAAAGGTACTTCATACTTTGACATATTAAAGACTTTTACAATCTACAGTAACTGGGCATCATGGTTTAACCAACCTAAAGGCTTGTTTCAAAGATACTAGAATTTTGGTGTAAGGATTAGCCTACTTTTCTGTGTCCAAGTGGGAATTGACCATTTCTCCATACCCTTGTATCCCCTGCCAACAGAAGCAAGTGCAACAGAGATTAACACAGGGTGCATCATTACTAGAGAGAAAGAAGCATGTGCACCCGAAAAAAAGATCTGTGTCCGTCTTGGAAGGAACCGAACAATTATATAATTATATATTGTTAGATTGATGCTTAGCCTCGTCTGAGCAAAAAGACTCAGTCTGAGATTGTGCTATCTTAGTTAAATCTTATGTTAGTTTCTTATTGTATTGCATGACCACTACTACTTTATGTGCCTTCTCCTACCCTAATCTTTCCTAGCTATACCAACCCGGATTTGAATTCGGACTACTCACTGCCTAATAGACATGGGCCTCCATTCAATTCCAGGCCCATAATTACAATGCCTGTGGGTGTAAGTCTTAGAAATTTGATTACAATTACGGCTGTATTTAATTGCTCAATCCGCAATAATAGGGCCGAAGGCTAAAACCGTAAGTTACAATATCATGGCATGATCAATTAAGCAAGTCCGTAAGTTACAATTTAGACAGCCAATAGTAAATGAGGCCGTCATCATGACACCAGTAAAACATGGAGTTTAGACTACAATTATTTAGTGTTTAGAAGTCTGATCTGCAATCAGACTCGCAATCAAGAAATGTAAAAATAAATAAATAAACTGGTCTAGTCCATGTGAGTGGCCTGATATGTATTAACTCCTTGATTCCGGGGATCAATATAACACGGAAATAAAGTATTCTAATGTCTTTCATCACTTTCCCAGTACAGTAGTGTGTGT
This sequence comes from Discoglossus pictus, assembly GCA_027410445.1. Lineage (NCBI taxonomy): Eukaryota > Metazoa > Chordata > Amphibia > Anura > Alytidae > Discoglossus > Discoglossus pictus. Next base: position 24,463,656 of record CM050174.1, on the reverse strand, counting down.
TTATTTGCTTTTGCAGTGTTACAAACAGGCGTTTGACCCACTTGCAAGTCCCATTTAGTAATTGTAGAATTTTTTGATACCTTTGCCATTTACTGCTTTGAAGGCAATTGCGGGCTTGTTGAATTGTTGCAATTAAATATGGATTTTGCATCTTTAGCACTGGTAACATTTATGGGCTTGAAACATCAAAGGAGGAGATAGCACCGAGTTAAGATTTTGACAACTGCAGGGATTTTGAGCCTGTAACTCACAAATTGATTGCGGGTAGCTAAAAGAAGCCAATTAAATATAACTTAAATATAAAAGTAACTTTTGCAGGCTCCATTACAGCCTCTTGTAACTACAATTTGGCAAATTGAATATAGGCCCTGGACAGTGATTAAAGAGAGAATAAATAGAAGCCAATCAAAACTAAATGTTTTGATGAAAACTAGGTTACAATTTTTACCGGTCCGTGTTCTTCATATTATCTAAATGGGTTCATGATATATAATACTATTTAATTATTTCCTGTATCATAGCAAACTCATTTGAGCCATAAAGTAAGTGGCATATATGCGATATCTATCTATCTAATATATATTTTTTTACCCTTAGGTTATATATAAAGACCAACTAGAGCAGCTGAACTTTATTTGGGGTTAATCAGAGGTACTTTAAATGATGGCAGGTGTATGTTGACTCCTATTTAACATGATTTGGAATGTGATTACTTAATTCTGAACACAGCTACATCCCCAGTTATAAGAGGGTGTGCAGACTTATGCAACCACATTATTTTTATTTGTGTGTGTGTATGTGTCTGTCTCTCTATCAATCTACCCATTTATGTATTTATAGGAGATTTTAGGTGAATAGAGGAGAAAATAGCAATTGACAACAAAAGATGAGAGTATGGTAGGCTGGCTAAAAAGGAAACACACAAGTACATTTTATAAAATAAGCATTAGAGAGAAGCTGAATATGACTAATATGCAATATTAATCTTCTCTGAAACATTTCTCATCCAACAAATCCTGTGTGCTACTACATTAAGATGATCACCACATTATCTTGGGATCCCTCTTTCCCACTGAAAAAATAATCTACTGAATTGTTTTCAATTAAAGTTTTTACATCCTTCATCATGGAAGTTAATCAGATTTTTTTCATGTGGCCTACTTGACCGGAACCCATATTTTTAAATAAATGTTCCTCCTTGAATAAAGTATAATATATTATTTCTTATCCCACTAGGATCGTTGTTTAGAGTCAATTTGACATGGCTAAAATTTCCTGTTTTTTCAGTCATTTATTTCTGCATGAATGGCTAAAAGCAGATGTGGTGACCTTATTTGAGAAACAGAGTGTTAAAAAACTAAAAATAAACATCTGTCTACTAATGAGCTAAAATCTCAGTGAACCCTTGGACGTGTGAAGTCTGGACAAGGTGGTCTGTTTATCATAACTTTTTCAAGTCCTGGTTGTTAATGGACTGCGGTTCCATTAAGTTATGGTGTGCCGACCATTGGTGCTTCCCTTATATATGCAGAAGAAAAAAATATTTAAAAAAGTAGAAAAGGAACTCCAAATTAACATTTCATGTGATATATGTTAAATACTTGCATAGACCCTAAGCTAAGGAGATGTGTCTGCCATTTGGATAAAGGAGAATAAATCGAAGCCGAGCAAAACCAAATGTTTTGATGGAAGTATTCAATAGAATATAGATCTTTGAAATGTTCACATAAACTCGGTTACAATTTTTACCTGTCAGTCAGTCTTCCTGACCAATTCTTAAGACTCTCTGTAACTCTTGCTCACAATTGCTGGTTAATCCCTAAAGCTCTGAATCTATTTACTTCCGAATTCATATTCAAAACAAGAGAGTGGGCATGCCCAGTTTCATTGAGTAACTTATCAAATCAGTATAGTTATGTCATTAGCAACCTATATATAAAGTAGTTAGTGGATCAGAAAGGCTGATTGACAGGTAATACTTGCAAACTGTGATAGATTTGCATATTTTAAAAAAATATTTAATTGCCATTACCTATATTTTTAAATTATACCATATTTGGAATCTCAGTCTAAGTATAAATTATGGTACAACTCCTATATGAGGTTAAATGGTAGAGGGAACTGGCCAGAGAAGGAAATAAGTACATACATAGGAGAGGTCTTGCCCAATGAGCAATGGCGTTCGCCGGGACCACAATTCAATATACAATATACATGTAAGACTATATTTATTTGTTTTTCATTTCTAGAAGCATGATAACATTGGGAGACCTTGTTTTGTTCACCACAGAGACAGATAAGCAGTCAGTGATACTAATTAGCACATTAAAGCTAATTCTTATTCATTGGAATGTAATTTTCATATTAATGGAGCGCTGGCATTGTTGAATACCTTGGATGGTCCACTAAATATTTCCAGTTTTTCATACGCTGTAAGACTTAATGAATCAACTTTCGTTTGGGGTGATAGAGTCCCTTTTAAGTATTCCAGTTGTTCATGAAATAATATCTCAATATTTTTTTCCAAGGATCACTTTATTCTCAAAAAAATAAATGTTGATGCTTCTCTTGAACCCAGAGAGCACAACTTGAATATGTTGACACAAATCTGGCTTCTGGGATGGAAATTAGTGTCTGTGAAAACCAATAATCCAACAAATCCATTATCTCACCATTTTATGAACTAAAATAAAATGATCAGCGTGTGCACAATGAGGTTGCAATAAGAGTTGTGGAACATAATATGTTAGGGTTCCACTGGAAAACCAAAGCACTTTATTTTGTGTGACAATGAATGTGATGATGGTCTACCATTTTCATCCAGAGACAAATAAACAAAATAGTGGAAAGAAAACAATTCTGTCCCTACAAAGAAAGAAAAGTCAATTCCATTTTCGGAAATTTTCAAAGGAAAGATCCATATAGGTGTGTTGTTTCATCAACCAACATACCTGCCTTGGGTGGGGGTCTTGGTAAGTGTGTTTTTTTCAATCCTGGATGACCATAATGATCTAATTAGCAGCTTTTACCTGTCCCATAATGTCAAAAAACAGCCGTCTGACACAACATTCCTTATTGAAGATAACAAGTGAAGGAGATCCTGGGGGCCCAAGTCAAAGCCTTCTTCACTTCTGGGATTAAAGTAGTTCTTGTAGTCCAAACCTTTCACTGTTTGATTTAAAAAAAAAAAAAACAGGTTATATACATTACACAAGTATTTTGGTGTGGAAAATTAATTATAGAAATTTAGATAAATTAACTTGAAATCAACACAGAAACAGAATAATAGGTCTTTGTCTTTCCAATACAGTATACACAAGGAGGGTTTTCTTATCTGATTTCCATTCAAATAATCTAAATAGAGGCACAAAGTTGTTTTTGTCCAGACCCTATAAGTCTATAGTCTGTTTCCCGTATCTAACCTGACAGGACAGAGGAGGAGAAAATAATCTCACTTTAATGTAATTTTTCTACACTATAGACCACTTCTATTAATTTTTTTGTACAAAAAAACCTTATATAAAGCTTACAAAATGATAATTTAATTTGTATGAAAGACATTTTAGACTACATTTTGCAAAGTGTATTGAAACTAGTAAGACTTTTCATATGCCTTCATATAAAGGCAAAGGTTTGGGCTCTCCTGTACCTTAGGGGTATAGGGGGTCATGCTATACATAGCCTGCAGAATGCAAAAAAAAAACAACAGAATATTATCAAATACAGGTGTATATTTGAATATTGCCAAAAATGTGGATTGGCTGCTTTTGGATTAAAAACAGGAGTTCAGTTAAGGTGAGCAATTACATGCTCTAAATTACCTTGATATCAAATTATCATAGGTGAAATACCTTATATTTATCTGTCATCTCTTCTCCGCACCACTCATTTCTAAGAATTATCCTCTTCTCTTATGTGGTTTTTTGGGACATCACTTTTGATGTCTTAACTATGTTTAATGTGGTTTAGGAAAACCATGGAAATCCTAAGCAAACATGTCTTGTTTAATGTAATTTAATGAGATCTAAAAAAAATTCCAAAATAAACACGTCTTGTTTTAATACGTTCTACAGATTAGCAGTACTTTCTATGTAGGCTTGTTCTAGTTTTACAGCTGATAATATTTCTCACTATGTAATTAGTGTCTAGCAAATTTGGTTGTATATAAGTACAGTCAATCTTTGACTTGTAGTGCCTAACCCTATATTAATAAGCTATATTTTGTTTAATATCAAGGGAACATCTGTAACTTATTTGTGCGATATTTTGTCATTTATAGTTGTCTACATAAATATGTGTATGTTTATCTATATAAATATTTGAAAATGGCTATGGATTGAAGAGTGAGGCATTTGTGGGCACATTTACATGTCCCAGCTCAGCTTCCCAAAATGCAGTGTAATAACTGTTTTTCTCGGAATTCTGAACTGGAAGCAGGTTGTCTAACTTGCTTTAGACATTCAAATGTGCTACATATATATCACATATTATAATTGTCCTGCTACGAGTCGTCGTCACGCTGTTTGCGTGGTCCGTACGATTAGCGGGCTTAGCGATGAGCGCCGCAGGCGCTTGAGCCGTTAAACCGTAGAACTTTAGCGGGATTAGCGATGAGCGCCGCAGGCATTAAACCGTTGCACTTTGCACTTTGGCAATGAGCGCCGCAGAGCACTTTGCACTTTGGCAATGAGCGCCGCAGGCGCTTATTGCAGGCGAGCCTCGCGTAGCGAGGCGAGCCGTTAATACGGAGCACCAAAGAGCACGACACACACATTACGACACTCGCAAACAACATACGACACACGTTCACACACATTACGGCCTCGCAACACTCGGACGCAACTCGCAAACATTACAAAATTAAAAACACAATACATACACACAGCACATACATAAAAACCTTACCTACAGCAACAGGGAGCATCCAGGACCTCAAAAATGCAATTTACACCTTAATTTCACTCAAAATAAAAGAGTTTAGACACTAAACAATTTGCTAAGCGACACAAAAAATGGCCGCCGAACAAAACGAAAACGAGGCTACACACGCAAACACCATACGAGACACGTTACCACACATTACGACCTCGCAAACATCAGACGCAACACGCCGACATACAAACATTTAAAACACAATAAATACACACAACACACACATAAAAAGCTTACCTACAGCAAGAGGAGCCATCCAGGACCTCAAAAAAACACGTTACACCTTCATTTAAATAAAAATAAAACACTTTAGACACTAATAAAATCGCTATGCGAGAGAAAAAATGGCTGACGAACAAAACGAAAAAGAGGCTACAGCACTCTCAACACGTAAAACACCACAACACACTCGCAATACACCACACGAAACTCGAAAACCACTACGAGGCACCAACGCGGAAGTACACCACTACGCTAACGGTTTCGCCTCGCGCACGCACAGTATTACACTGCACACATTCACCACGCTTATAGAGCAGCTCCACACCACTAATGCTGCAGCAACATCAAAACACATTCACAGCTATTCAACACAATGCTTCAAAATAGGTAAAGTATATTCATTTATTAATGTATTATATCTTTACTATTACACACCAAACAACATTAGCTCACTTACAATAACATTGCCGTCATTTTTTGACGGGCAAGTCGCTAGTATGTATATATATATATATATATATACTAGCGAATTGCCCGTCAAAAAATGACGGCAATGAAATATTAAGTGAGCTAAGGGTGTTTGGTGTATATAATGTGGCTGATGTAGCTTTGTTCGTTTTCTATGTCGTGCGAGTTTTTCGGAATATCCGTAGCTGTTTGGTGGTGTTTTGCGTGTTTAGGGACCTTTAGCCTCGTTTTCGTTTTGTTCGGCGGCCATTTTTGCTCTCGCTTAGGTGATTTTCTGGTTTCTAAACTACAAAATTTGAACTTAAATTGTGGTGTAACTTCACTTGCAGAGGTCCTGGGTGCCCCCCCTTGCTGTGAGTAAGCTTTTTATGTGTTTGTTGTTTGTATTTGCTGTGTTTGTAATGTTTTTGGGGTTGCGTGGGTAGCATTTATGTTTTCTAATCTCGTAGGTGTTTTTCGGGAAATACGTAGGTGTTTGGTGGTGTTTTGCATCTTTAGACTGCTGTAGCCTCGTTTTCGTTTTTTTCGGCGGCCATTTTTTCTCTTTTAATTTGAGTTCAATTGGGGTGTAACTTTAGTTTTCGAGGTCCTGGATGCTCCCTCTTCCTGTAAGTAAGCTTTTTATGTTTTCAGGTGCGCGTGTTGCAGCCGTTTTTTGCGAGGTCGTAATGGGTCATAACATGTCTCGTATTTTGTTTGCGTTACGACGAGGGTCGCAGTTGCATGGAGATATAGATTCCTTATTTCCTCTGTATCTCGCTGACATTTTACATTCACCACAGACTCTTTTCAGTGTACCTTAGACATAAGGATACAGTGTATTAGAGAATGTTTATTGAATCAAACATGGAGCAGGAAGGTCTTCTGGAGTGTTGTCTACATGTTCTGCCAAGACCCAAGAAGGCGCTCACCTGTAGTCTTCTCCACCCATTACCAGGGGCCCTAGAACAATCAGCAGGATTTACATCATAATGCAGCTGGATCCGGTCACTTCTGGGTCTCACTGCCCTTCCGAGCCAGGGCTAGAACTGATGCAATGAAACTGGGGCTATAGGGCCAATAATAAATTATATTAATATTTAAAATATATTTTAATGCATATCATGGATAGGGGTCTTTACGTCTGCAAGAGAAGAAAAGAGTGTTTATGTACAGAACAATACAATTTATGTTAGTTTCAATGAAGTTTAAACAGCTTTTACTTAAACTTTGGTAATGTTTAAAGCATGATTTATTTTAATGCCTGACAAAAATAATAAGACATCTCTTGTATGTAGAAAACGTAAAGAAAAATCTAAGGGCCATCTGTGAATCACCATTGACAGGTAGCAAGGTATCTAGAAAAAATGAGCAAATATTCTTCACTAAAATTCTCTAGTGGTATAATTTTTATTACAGTGCAACAGAAAGCTACCTGCCACTCTGTGTTTGCATCAAATAATACAATATGGAGATTCACACTTTGCTATCTAACCACTTGATACAATGGCATGCTCAGTATTAGAAGTTAATTTACCATCCTTGATCCAGTATTATCAATCCAAGCTCTTGAGTCATAATTCTTAGCCAGGCCAAAAATCTCTGCCACTCTGTAAAGATGACTGCTAAACTAAAAGAAGCTCCACCCATGAGGTGCTCTATTTGATAAATAGCAACATTTGCTGGTGTAAGAGAGATGATTGGTATTTTTCAGCTCGTCAGAGTTTGAGAATTTAAATTCCTAATCAATGAGAAAAAAAGAAACATTCATTGAAAGACGAAGATGAAGACTCAAGCATAAAGTAGCAATGTGGGGTATCCAAAGATCCCACCTATGTTATTTCTATATATATATATATATATATATATATATATATATATATATATATATACACTAGCGACTTGCCCGGCAATAAAATTTGAAGTCTGGCAATGCTGTTTGCCACACATTGCAAGCCCCACTCTACCTTCTCTCCCTCCCGTGTCTCTTTCCCCCTCTCCCTCCCCTGTGTCTCCCCCCCCTCTCTCCCGTGTGTCTCTTCCCCCTCTCTCCCGTGTGTCTCTTCCCCCCTCTCCCTTCCCTCCTCTCCCGTGTGTCTCTTCCCCTTCTCCCTCCCCTGTGTCTCTTTCCCACCCTCTCTTTCCCCTGTGTATCTTTCCCCCCTCTCTCTCCCCTGTGTCACTTTCCCCCTCTCCCTCCCCTGTGTCTCCTCCCCCCTCTCTCCTGTGTGTCTCTTCCCCCCCTCTCCCTCCCGGTGTCTCTCCCCCTCTCCCTCCCCTGTGTCTCTTTCCCTCCTCTCCCTCCCCTGTGTCTCTTCCCCGTCCCCTGTGTTTTCCCCCTCCCCTCCTCTCTCCCTCCCCTATGTCTCTCTCCTTTCCCTCCCCTGTGTCTATTTCCTCCCCCCTCTCCCTCCCCTGTGTCTCTTCCCCCCTCCCCTGTGTCTCTTTCCCCCCTCTCCCTCCACCAGTGTCTCTTTCCCCCCTCTCCCTCCACCAGTGTCTCTTCACCCCTCTCCCTCCCCAGTGTCTCTTCACCCCTCTCCCTCCCCTGTGTCTCTTTCCCCCCTCCCCTGTCTCTTTCCCCCCTCCCCTGTCTCTTTCCCCCCTCTCCCTACCCTGTGTCTATTTCCTCCCCCCTCTCCCTCTCCTGTGTCTCTTTCCCCACCTCCCCTGTGTCTCTTCCCACCCCCTCTCCCTCCCCTGTGTCTCTTTCACCCTCCCCTGTGTCTCTTCACCCCTGTCCCTCCTCTGTGGCTCTTCACCCTCTCCCTCCCCTGTGTCTCACCACCCCTCTCCCTCACCTGTGTCTCTCTCCCCCTCTCCCTCACCTGTGTCTCTCTCCCCCTCTCCCTCCCCTGTGTCTCTTTCCCCCTCTCCCTCCCATGTGTCTCTTCCCCCTCTCCCTCTCTGTGTCTCTTTCCCACCCTCTCTTTCCCCTGTGTGTCTTACCCCCCTTTCTCTCCCCTGTGTCGCTTTCCCCCTCTCCCTCCCCTGTGTCTCCTCCCCCTCTCTCCTGTGTGTCTCTTCCCCCCTCTCTCTCCCCGGTGTCTCTCCCCCTCTCCCTCCCTTGTGTCTCTTTCCCCCCTCTCCCTCCCCTGTGTCTCTTCCCCCTCTCCCTCCCCTGTGTCTCTTTCCCCCTCTCTCTCCCCTGTGTCTCTTCATCCTCCCCTCCTCTCTCCCTCCCCTGTGTCTCTCTCCTTTCCCTCCCCTGTGTCTATTTCCTCCCCCTTCTCCCTCCCCTGTATTTCTTTCCCCCCTCTCCCTCCCCAGTGTCTCTTCACCCCTCTCCCTCCCCAGTGTCTCTTCACCCGTCTCCCTCCCCTGTGTCTCTTTCAGGGGAGGGGGGAAAGAGACAAGGGAGGGGGGAAAGAGACACAGGGGAGGGGGTCCCCTGTGTCTCTTTCCCCCTCCCTTGTCTCTTTCCCCCCTCCCTTGTCTCTTCCCCCCTCCCTTGTCTCTTTCCCCCCTCCCTTGTCTCTTTCCCCCCTCCCTTGTCTCTTTCCCCCCTCCCTTGTCTCTTTCCCCCCTCCCTTGTCTCTTTCCCCCCTCCCCTGTCTCTTTCCCCCCCTCCCCTGTCTCTTTCCCCCCTCTCCCTACCCTGTGTCTCTTCCCCCTCCCCTGTGTCTTTCCCCCTCCCGTCCGCTCTCCCTCCCCTGTGTCTCTCTCCTCTCCTTTCCCTCCCCTGTGTCTATTTCCTCCCCCCTCTCCCTCCCCTGTGTCTCTTCCCCCCCCTCCCCTGTGTCTCTTCCCCCTCTCCCTCCCCTGTGTCTCTCCCCTCTCCCTCCCTTGTGTCTCTTTCCCCCCTCCCCTGTGTCTCTTCCCACCCCCTCTCCCTCCCCTGTGTCTCTTTCCCCCCTCCCCTGTGTCTCTCCACCCCTCTCCCTCCCCTGTGACTTTCCACCCTCTCCCTCACCTGTGTCTCTCCCCCCCTCTCCCTCCCCTGTGTCTCTTTCCCCCTCTCCTTCCCCTGTGTCTCTTTCCCCCTCTCCCTCCCCTGTGTCTCTCCCCCTCCCTCCCCTGTGTCTATTTTACCCCTCTCCCTCCCCTGTGTCTCCCCCACCTCCCCCTCCCCTGTGTCTCTCTCCCCCTCCCCTGTGCCTCTTTCCCCCTCTCCCTCCCCTCTATTTATTTATTTATTTATTTTTTACAATTAGGCTCAAGCAGGGAGTGAAACTTCCAGCATGATAACCTTAGAGGGACTTTGTTTTGACAAGCAGACTGTAATCGTAATTAGAACATGGTAGCAGCTAATTAATATATGTGAGCCACTGATTTGCCTAAGAACAGCAGAATAAAACCTGATTAACTCGGATATGACTGACTTTACAATTAAATGGCTGGCATAATATACAATTAGTTTTTCATGCTCTTTGTTTACCAGAAAGAAATTATTTGAGGTGGGAAAGTACCTTCAATGTATTAGTAAAATATCCCTTTAACCATAATATAATTATGTTTGATATGTAGGCAACAACTTTCTTTATTTAGTCGCATAATTCATTCTATTATGGCACTTTCTATCAATTATAAATATATTTATATAGTGGATACATATATATTTTTTACTGATAGTTTCCAAAATGTAATCAGCATATGTGTATAATCTATAATATATTCACAATTACAAAACTAAAAAAAATATTTATAATTAATGTTGGTATGTATGAATTTGCTGAGATCAGCACGCACATCCTTCTTACTCTCGGATCAGCACATTATGGTTTTGTTGGACCATGTCCATACATTCAATATGAAGGCAGCCAATGGGAAGTAATGTTTTTCTAAATCTACATCCACAGATAATCATCTCCACCTGGTTCAGACACTATGCCCTTCTTTACTTTATTTTGCTGACTTTCCATTGCATTCATTACTAACTATGAATTCACCATCTTACATTTTCTCCAATTAGTTGTTCCAAAAATAAAGCAAAACTAACCCATCAAATTAGACTAACAACTCATATATGTACTGCTAAGAATTAGAAAATGTTTTTACCAAATATTAGGCAAATTAGACTTAATTATATGTATAAAATGTATACAGTGCCTTGCAAAAGTATTCACCCCCTTGACTTTTTACCTATTTTGTTACATTACAGCCTTAAGCTCAATGTTTTCTTAATCTGAATTTTATGTGATGGATCAGAGCACAATAGTCTAAGTTGGTGAAGTGAAATGACAAAAATATATACATACATATTTTTTTTAGAAGTATAAAACAGAAAATTGGCATGTGTGTATGTATTCACCCCCTTTGTTATGAAGCCCATAAAAAGCTCTGGTGCATCCAATTACCTTCAGAAGTCACATAATTAGTGAAATGATGTCCCCCTGTGTGCAATCTAAGTGTCACATGATCTGTCATTACATATACACACCTTTTTTGAAAGGCCGCAGAGGCTGCAACACCTAAGCAAGAAACACCACTAACCAAACACTGCCATGAAGACCAATGAACTCTCCAAACAAGTAATGTTGTTGAGAAGTACAAGTCAGGGTTAGATTATAAAGAAATATCCAAATCTTTGATGATCCCCAGGAGCACCATCAAATCTATCATAACCAAATGGAAAGAACATGGCACAACAGCAAACCTGCTAAGAGACGGTCGCCCACCAAAACTCACAGACCAGGCAAGGAGGGCATTAATCGGAGAGGCAGCACAGAGACCTAAGGTAACCCTGGAGGAGCTGCAGAGTTCCACAGCAGAGACTGGAGTATCTGTACATAGGACGACAATAAGCCGTACGCTCCATAGAGTTGGGCTTTATGGCAGAGTGGCCAGAAGAAAGCCATTACTTGCAGCAAAAAACAAAATGGCACATTTTGAGTTTGCGAAAAGGCATGTGAGAGACTCCTAAAATGTATGGAGAAAGGTGCTCTGGTCTGATGAGACTAAAATTGAACTTTTCGGCCATCAAAGAAAATGCTATGTCTGGCGCAAACCCAACACATCACATCACCCAACAAACACCATCAGAGTTGGTCAGAGTTGAGGGAAAGATGGATGGTGCTAAATACAGGGATATTCTTGAGCAAAACCTGTACCACTCTGTGCATGATTTGAGGCTAGGATGGAGGTTCACCTTCCAGCAGGACAATGACCCCAAACACACTGCTAAAGCAACACTTGGGTGGTTTAGGGGGAAACATGTAAATGTGTTGGAATGGCCTAGTCACAGCCCAGACCTCAACCCAATAGAAAATCTGTGGTCAGACTTAAAGATTGCTGTTCACAAACCATCCAGCTTGAAGGAGCTGGAGCAGTTTTGCAAGGAGGAATGGGCAAAAATCCCAGTGGTAAGATGTGGCAAGCTCATAGAGACTTATCCAAAGCGACTTGGAGCTGTGATTGCCTCAAAAGGTGGCTCTACAAAGTATTGACTTCAGGGGGGTGAATAGTTATGAACATTGACTTTTTCTGTTATTTTGTTCTATTTATTTTTTGCTTCACAATAAAAAATAAAAAAAATCTTCAAAGTTGTGGGCATATTTTGTAAATTAAATGATGCAAATCCTCAAACAATCCATGTTAATTCCTGGTTGTGAGGCAACAAAACAAGAAAAATGCCAAGGGGGGTGAATACTTTTGCAAGACACTGTATATTACAATGCAATTAATGGACTAAATATTTTTCTATATAATTTCAACAAATTAACTTTTATACGCAATTAATATTTACCATGGTGTTCTATTTTCTTTATTGCCATTTTCTTTTTCTTTTGAGAATACAGTAAAACCCCCGTTATCCGGCACCCACTGCGACTCCCTATTGCCAGATAACTGTAATTGCCGGTTAATCGGTAGTCCCCGAATTTAAGGGTCTAAATGACCCTTAAACAACTCAAAACCCCTCAAAATGCCTTTAAAAAGGCATTAGCACTTAACTGAGCCATTTAGGGCCCAAGACAACAATTTCAAAAAAAGTTTGCATTTTTTTCCAGTCTTGAACCTCTGGATAGTGCCAGTTTTGAAGGAGTTTTGCCGGTGTCGGTTGCTTGAGAGTCCCAGTTAGTTGGGTGCTGGATAACCGGGATTCTACTGTATACTTCTCTTTATCAAGTCTTTAGCATCTTTAACCCCAAACTGAGGATAGGCAGTAACCCTGAAACAACTGTACGTGGGTAAGATTCCCAGTTTGTGTATAGTCCAACCTTGGCTTCGCATAAAAGCTGTGTAATGCAGCGGGCATAAGCTTAAAGTAAGCCATGTTTAAAATGGTTCATGGATTGAAGAGTGGGGCATTTACATGTCCCTGCTCAGCTGAATTGGGGAGAAATATCATGTACTGTATCAGCCTGGTCTAATCCAATAGAGTGATCCAGCCCCAAAATACCAGGAAATTGAACCCTGAATAGGAGAAATGGCAAACCACAGACTGGGACCCTTATTACCCTTAGGGAGACTAAGCCCTAAGGGTCATTTGCATAAGCAGCAGCAAAATAGAGATGCTCAAGAGACAACAAGCTAACTCATAGTCTTCCCCCATAAAAACTCACACAGCATGCGTTGCACTCCGCAATCTGCTAATTACTCATACAACAGCCAGTAGGCAGGATAGACTTGTATGCACACAGGGATTTAAATGTAATTTCTTAGCTGTTTATCAGTGTTTTTAAAACAATTAAATCATCTGAACATACAGTCCTGCACTCTTTCACATCATGAAGAGTACTTAGTGAGGTAAATGGCCCTTTAATTTACATCAAATACTGAATCTATTGCTAATTAATAATGAAATAAATGAATAAAACCCTGTTGTATGACCACTGCAGTTGGCTTTTCACCCTTCAACTTGAAGCCTGTTCCACGTATATACAACCCTTTCTGTAAAGTAGCACTACATCTTCCACCTTCCAACTGCTTGCACATTCGGTCAATATAATAACTAAACTGAAAACCTGACACAGGTGATAACGTTTTTTTTAGTATTATGTACCCTGATAGGGTTTCACTCACTCAGTTTTGCACCAGCACCACTGCAGTTGTACACCCAGTGCTTATATACTTATTATTAACTATTGTATGCAAGAAAATAATTGATATATGTGACTGAATAATTCAATGCCAGACTTAATTGATTTAATTGTACATTTGCATTCTCTTTTATTAATAACATCTGTATTAAATACATGATCATTAGTTATACATGCTAACAGCAGTTCATTTGTACCGGGGGAGAAAATAAGTAGTCAATGTGGAGACTTGTTTGCCGACATAGGGCCATATTCTATTAGCGGCTTGCAAATGCCTCAAATTCACAAATTTTGGCTGCGGGTGTTTCTTTCTCTAAATGTTTAGATGTATTCTATTGACTCCAGCTTGCAAATTCCAACCTTAAGCCTCGTAAACCCTGCTGATTTCAGAGGGCGTGATCATATGATCTGACAATATTTAAGCAAGCCCGTAATTTACTTCTTAGACACAGCCGATAGTAAATGAGACCGTCATCATGACGTCCGTAGAATATGGAAGTTAAACGTAATCTGCAATCGGAGGCTACGAATTAATTAGTGGCAATAAGTAATATTTGCCAATCGGCTCACAATCTAGCACTCTATAAAATTCATTAGATCATCTGTTCTAGTCCATGTGGAATTCATGATATGTATTAACCCCTTGAGTCCTGGGATCAATATTACTCAGAAATAACATTTAAAAATAATATTTTTTTATTGCATATTTGTGAGTTTAAGACTGTTAATTAATTAACTCTAATGTCTTTCCATGCCTTACCATGATTTAACAGTACATTATTGTGTGTTTAATTACTGTTGCAGCTCTAATAAGTGTTTGAATAAGCCCTTGCGAGTCCTATTTAGTACTAATGTTAATATTTTTGAAAAATGTTTTGATTGCAGGTCAGACTTTAAATGTGATCTAGCGCTACGGGTCTGATAGACTGATAATATTAGAGCTGTGCTAAACCCAATGAAGTTTTCTAAGCTTGAATTTTCCTCTTTGACCGACCTGTAGTAATGGAGGAGGGGGGGGGGGGGTTCGTGATCAGATTGCGAGCAGCTAATAGAATATGTGGCAATATTAAGAGTGAATTAGTGTGTATAAATTTACTAATTGGCTTATAGAATAGAGCCCTTATCCCCCCCCCCCCTTAAAAAAGTATATGTAGCTCTAATAAAGGGGGGGATGTTTGATTTGCAGCAATATATTTTTAGGAAGTAAGATTGCGTGACCTTAACATATTAGTGGATATATTATTATAAAGGATATTAAGATGTTAAATATCCCTCCAATTCCCCACTCTGTTTTCTTCTTCACCATTCAGCACCAGCATTATTAGAGACATTTGATTTGTGATAATATACTTTACTCATATTGAGGCATTTAACCTATAACTTCACAAAATAATTATTCTAATGGATTTAAATAAATTGTTAAACCTATTTCAGACTTTCTAATATATACTATGTGGATTAAGTAAAGATCATTCCCCTATAAAGGTCTGGTTGTAATTTAGATACATTAAAGGAAAATGGTATGTTTCTGGATTTTACTACCATACACTTGTGTCTCTATCTACTTTTATGTATTTTATTCTATTAAGAAGTGCTTAAACGTTCTGTTTTTACTGCCTAGAATCAAATAAATAGTCCTTGCTTGGGTCTGCCCTCTGCAGCTCATAAAGACACAGACTCTACTGTACTGTCAGTGCTGTGTCTCATACTCACCAATCAGTGACCATCTCTCAGCAACATCCTGCTGAAACGTGGTCCCTGATAGGCTTTGACACTACACTGCACATCCAGCCCTACAGAGTCTGTGTCTGCATATGCTGCAGTGTGTAGACCCATACAGGGACGATTTATTTATATAAATGTCATGTTTCCTTGCCGCAGCAGT
This sequence comes from Discoglossus pictus, assembly GCA_027410445.1. Lineage (NCBI taxonomy): Eukaryota > Metazoa > Chordata > Amphibia > Anura > Alytidae > Discoglossus > Discoglossus pictus. The sequence goes on along the minus strand of CM050174.1, from coordinate 24,448,191 downwards.
TACGACACTTGTTACGGCTTTTCCCACTAATTACAATATTCATGATGTTCTCATTTCCTATTGGCTCCTAGAGCCCTGTCCCATCCGTAAAACTTGGTTTGGCTACTCCATACTCAGAAATATGTGGGCTAACCTGGGGGAGCAAAAAATTTAGATTAGATTTATGGCAGTGCCCTAACTTAAAGTACGTAATTGACATGGAGCCCATAGTTTGTGAAAAGCTTCCCATGTTTGTGAAGTAACAAATGAACAATGTTAGCAGCTAAATAAGCTGTGAGCATAAAAACATTTTACAGAAACTTTTATGTTTATCAGACTCGCCTTATGTCATGGGTGCTCACATATTTGGAGTATGAGTGAGAGTTATTCAACCGCTAAAGCAGCAGTCTTTCAATATAACTGGATGGAGATTTTATGCGTACCATGCTCCTCCAGTTCCTCTAGCATGTCCTGTTTTGATCAAAATTATATTTTAACCACTATTAAATTAAAATTGAATAAAATAGTTATAATTAAAATCCTGTATTTACTGTCAAAATTTCAAGAGCTACATCAAGAACCAATGAAACTAGTTCTAAGCTGGGGCAGTTACATTTTATGCCCTGTGTTCTTCAGCAGCTCACATCACCTCACATACAGAGATCTTGTAGCAATTAAAGGCACGGGCTCAAACTTTTAAACATGCAATTAATCTTTTGCCTATAAGACCAAATTAGGTTTAAGTAAAACTTCTCCTTCAAGCAGTTGCTGAGAAGGCAAAATAATTTAAAGTAAGCCAAGGATAAGAAGGAAAATCAGAAATTTTTGATGCATCCATCTGAAAAATAAAAAAATATAGACCTCTCCATTCAATTGCAACAGTTACAGAGCGATTCAATTGATCAAGGCCGCAGCTACCTGACTAAACCTGCCTAAACCGTAAACCATTCACCCGTAAGAATCATTTCATGATCATGATCAATTAAGCAAGGCCGAAACTACCGATTTAGAAACAGCCAATATTAAATTAGACCGTCATCATGACGTCAGCAAAACATGGAGATTAAATGTCAATCAATTAGAGTTTAGAGGTCTGATATGCGATCGGACTCACAATCCGACAATTTACAAAATACAAAAAATGAATTAAGGAAATGTTCCAGTCCATGTTGGTGGCCTGATATGTATTAACTCCTTGTTTCCCAAGACTGATATAACACAGAAATGAAACATGAAAAAACATTTTTTTTTTATTGCAGATTTGCGAGCTTGAGACTGTTGTGCAATTACTTCTAATGTCTTTCAATGCTTTCCTTTTTTTATAGTGCAGTAATAATTATTTATTTGCATTAACAGTGCTACAATCAGGTGTTTAACCCCCTTGCGGGTCCTATCTGGATTTTCCTCTACATTTGCCATTTACGTGTGTGAAAACATTTGCGGGCTTGAGGAATTATAGCAATTGAATAGCGATTTGCGATTGTAACATGTACGGGTTTGAAAGATGGGTCGGAGTTACAGTTATGACAACCGCAGGGATTTTCAGCCTGTAACCCGTTTTCAGTTAGCTAAAAGACGCCAATTGAATAGAAAATTAGTTTACAGGCTACATTACGGGCTCCAGTAACTAACAATTGCTCAATTGAATAGGGGCCATAGTCATGGAAATCCCAATATTTTCACTTAGGGTTAGGGGAGAAAAGTCAATAATAGGAAATATAGGCAAGTCAGATGTGCCAAGATCCAAGCAGAAGAGAAAAATGAACAGAGAAATACTAATGGAGGTAAATATAAAAAGAACAGAAGATCATAGCTATACAGAGGAAGAAGTGGAGCAGTAGATATGGCATTTGTAGATTGTATAAAGCCTTTGTCATGGACTACCACAAACTAATTCTTAAACTCAATAGTCTGGTATTGTATTCCTCAGAGGATAGGCTTTAGAATAAATGTAGAAGTCGGATTAAGGAAATACAATCAGAAGAAGGGCTACATACTGTATATACTAATGATATTACTAATGGACTTCAATGGAAGGTTTGTCGCTTTGGAGATGACACAAATACCCATAAGAGGGTGGATATTCCAAAAGTTGTAAATCAAATGTGTAATCTTTTGAAAAAAAAAAACTAGAGCAGTGGTCAAGTATGTGGTATATAAAATGCTCATTAATGCAAACACAAAATACCAACTATAGAATATGCACTTTAGAGGGCAGATGAAGAAAACCTGCAAACAATGCTTTTTTTATATTTGTATTACATGCCTTGAAAATGATATATCAAAGGATTTCATATGGGAAGTGTCTTCCATAAAAAGAGGATTGCAAGAATAAGACGTTTTAACTGGAAGGAGTGCTGAGTGCTGCCGGCTCTGGGGAGCTACAGTTCATTGAGGGAACCATGAATGCCAACATGTGCTGTGACATACTGAAGCAGAGCATGATCCCCTCCCTTAGGAGACTGGGCCGCAGGGTTGTATTCCAAAATAACGACCCCAAACACACCTCCAAGACGACCACTGCCTTGCTAAAGAAGCTGAAGGTAAAGGTGATGGACTGGCCAAGCATGTCCCCAGACCTAAACCCTATTGAGCATCTGTGGGGCATCCTCAAACAAAAGGTGGGGGAGTGCAAGGTCTCTAACATCCACCAGCTCTGTGATGCCATCATGGAGGAGTGGAAGAGGACTCCAGTGGCAACCTGTGAAGCTCTGGTGAACTCCATGCCCATCAGGGTTAAGGCAGTGCTGGAAATTAATGGGGGACACACAAAATATTGGGACATTGGGCCCAATTTGGACATTTCCACTTAGGGGTGTACTCACTTTTGTTGGCAATGGTTTAGACATTAATGGCTGTGTGTCGAGTTATTTTGAGGGGGCTGTACTACTTACTACTTTACATTGTAGCAGAGCAACATGGCTTCAGTGTTGTCACATGAAAATATATAATAAAATGTACAGTGCACTGACGGTGCAGATGAATTATAATAGAATAGAATGACCTCCCAAATGGGGGCGTTATGTATTGGTAGAGCCAGGTCACCTCAGGCTCAGGACTTTTGCAGCAGGGTCTATAAACCGATGCACTGGAGCATGGACATATTCAACAACTCGCTTTGTAAGCCATTCTCAGCCATATCACTCAAAGCCTATATTTGCCTGTCAATATTTGGAGCCAGATGTGTGTGCTTCTCTCGGTCTGTTGGTGCATACTTGGAATTCAGCAAATAACAAGGAGCAAAAATGATATGATGAATGGGAAGATCTTGGAGACACATATCAAGGCTCTTAGTTCAAACAAAGCATCCTTTGAGCCTTGTGTATTGTTCTTATTGGACAAGTGTTTACTTTTCAAATATGCACAAAGTCAGATACCTTGTTTTGTATGCTAGCATATAGCAATAATATATATTCAAAACTGTAGCCGTATACAGTGTGTTAAATTCCTGTTTAATCTCTACATAGTTCTACAGAAAGTTTGGGATCTCCTTCTCTGGCAACTCTCCTCCCATACTACCTCTCACTGTTGGTTTCAGTCATACGTCCATTACTGTTCTCCATCTGCAAATGTTAACTTGTTTTGGATTTCAGCACCATCTTTATGCAGTTGATACTTACCTCTATCTTTTAGCACCAGACGTAGGTCCCTATTGACTTGAGCAAATCGCAGTTACAAGAGCCTGTGGTGGAGCCCGTAAAAGTTACTGATTTTTAATTGGCTTCTTTTAGCTATTCACAAACCATTTGCGGGTTACAGGCTCAAAATCCCTACGGTCAAAATTGTAACTCCGTCCTATCTCCTCCTTTGATATTTCAAGCCCACAAATGTTACCAGTGCTAAAATCGCAAATCGATATTCAAATGCAACAGTTCAACAAGCCCGCAATTGCCTTCAAACTCATAAATGGCAAATAGCAGAAGACGTGCAAGTGGGTTAAACACCTGTTCGTAACACTATAAAAGCAAATAAGAACCCAATACTGGACTTTATATAATAATATGGGGAAAGCGATGAAAGACATTAGAATTAATTGCAAAGCAGTCTCAAGCTTGCAAATCTGCAGAAAAAAAAGATTTTTTCATGTTTAACCACCTTAGCAGTAGTCCTTACTCTGTGAGGGGCCCCTCAGCAGCACCTTCCACCCCCTCAAAACACCAGGGACCCATTGTGGCACAATTCACCCCCCCCCCCCCCCTTGCAGTCCCTGTCCGGGATCCCGTTGCTCAGAGGTCGGGTATCCTTTACCTGCCGGAGCTTCATAAAGCAGGGGAGGGGAATTCCTAGTGATGTCACGGGAATGCAGTATGAAGCTCTGGCAGGGGAAGGATACCCAACCTCTGAGCAATGGGATCTGGGACAGGGACTGCGGTGAATGGGGCCACAAGGGGTCCCTGGGGGTTTTGAAAGGTTGAATGATGCTCCTGAGGTGGGCCTGTTTTTTTTGCCGGGGTGAATGTTGCCACAAGGGGTCCCTGGGGGTTTTGAGGGGTTGAATGATGCTCCTGAGGGGGGCCTGTTTTTTTTTTTGGGGGGGGGGGGGTGAATGGTGCAACAAGGGGGCTGTTTTTGTTCGTATTGTTTGAAATAATAAGACCACCAGCGAGGTTTATTTAATCTTGGAAATCAAGGTGTTAATACATATCAGGCCACCCACATGGACTATAGCAGTTTCTTCATTCATTTTTATTGATTTTTAAATTGCTGGCGTGCGAGTCTGATCGCATATCGGACGTCTAAACACTAATAGATTGATGTTTAAACGCCAAGTCTTACTGATGTCATGAGGATGGTCTCATTTACTATTAGCTGTTTCTAAATCGGTACTTACGGGCTTGCTTAATCGTTCATGTTCATGTCTTAAAATGTTAACGGATTTGGCTTTCGGCCATGTTCAATGAAATCGCTCTGTAACTGTTGCAAATTTCTAACCCGCAGATTTAAGGCCTGTATGAAGGCAACTGCAGGCTTTGAATTGAATAGGGGCCTTAGTGGGTGACATGAACTAGATAAAAGGAGGACTAACTATTAAATACATTCTCCTGTATAACCTCCCAGCAACTCAAACTCAACATCTTGAATAAGGAGCTCCTAGTCTTTACCCATTCTGTTATAGCTCCCACACTTCAAATATTACTTACTGATACTACCATAAGCATTCTAGTTACTCAAACCTTGGGTTTCTATTGGGCTCCATCATCTTTCACTCCTCACATACATTGTTTAAATTATAGTTGTGATATATCCGTAAAAATAATCATCTCCCGACTGTCACTTTCTCACACAAGACACAATACAAATTCTAACCCAACTGTAACTGTCTTCTTGCTGACACTCCACCACTTATCTATCTTCGCTTCAATCCAAATAATTACCTCTGTGCAGATTCACCCACCTCAGTCAATGCCCACTGTCTACAGCACAATCCAGCTCAATCTTTTCTGTTGAATACCCACCACCAAGTTTGCTACTCTATTATTGTCCTTTATGCAACCTTCAAAAGATATTTTTGTAAAGTTCAAGTCAAAACGTTCACAGTGAATTTGTTTGTTTCAATGAAAGATGTCTTGCTCCACGCCTGTTTAGATACCTACATCCTGGCAAGATTTGTTTACTGGATTTTTTGTTCCTTTTGATTCCAATATTATCATGTTCTTAAATGATCTAGTCTGCAAAGACTCTATGGTAGACTGGTTATATATGGTACAGAGGTTCCATGATCATTATTATTATAATTTGTAAGGCGCCAACATATTCCGTAGTGCTATACATGTGTTACAATCAAGGCAAAAACAATAGCAGTATTAACATGTTGCAAACAATGGAGGGCCCTGTCTTTGAGCTTAGAATCCAGTGTCCAAAGTGATTTCCCCAAAGCACCTTGCAAGATTGAAAACTTGCAAACTTACAATCCTACAGGTTTTGGGAGAGGTACAGGAGAGTGAAAGATAACTTGTGCAAGTTTAGGTGGAAGGTGGTGGTCTTCTTTAAACAGATATGTTTTTAGTGAGTATTTGAAGGTTGTGAGGCAGAGAGGTAGTCTGGTGGAGTGAGGCAAGGAGTTCCAGAGAATAGGGGCAGCACGAAAAAAGTGCTGAGTGTGGGAATGTGAGGAGGTAATAAGAGAGGAGGAAAGAAGAAGGTCAGCAGAACGAAGAGGGCGGGTGGGGGAGTTTTTGGAGATGAGAGCAGAGATATAAGGGGTTGCACTGTTGTTGAGGGCTTTGTTAATTAGGGTCATGATTTTAAATGTTATTCTGGAGGAAACAGGAAGCCAGTGGAGTGATTGACAAAGAGGTACAGAAGATATTGAGCAGTCTAGCAAAGGCGAGATTATGGATTAAAGTGGTGACAAGCGGGTGATGGGGAGGCCAACAAGGAGGGAGTTGCAGTAGTCAAGACGAGACTATCATTATCTACTCCAAAACAAAGTAAGATAAATGTACCCAAGAATGGACAAAGCTCAACAATGTACTCTAAAACCATTTAACGTCCTGGCTCACAAGTCATCTAAACCAGCAGATGTGAGTTTAAAAAGTCGTGGTTTGATTTTCTTGTCTATACAACATCTGAACAAGCCTAGAAATAGACTTGGTCAAGGATGAAGCTGTCCTCAACAGGACCTGAAACTCTCTTAAATATTAATCTTAAGAATGGAATTTAAGTCAATCATGTTTTATTCACCAACACAACCAAATATCTTAATACAATAATTTTGTAATTCTGCACCAACCACCTATTCCCATTAACTTATGGTAAGCAAAAAATTAGTGAATATTAATTATTTACAGAGTTTAAATCTAAATACCACTGCGCTATGTGTGAACGGACAGGGTCTACTTTAACTTACTGCAAAATCACTTAATCTATTAACTAAAGTACAACCAAGAATATTTAATGGAAAAGCAAAGCACAAACAAGTCCAGTTTAAACCACCATAAAATGTGTGTTTGCTGTTAACTGGAACGCGGCGAAACGCATGTGTCATGAGCAATAGATCATATCCTTGGGAACATCTCTTGACACATGTAGACTTTTCAGTTTTAGTAAATAATCGGTTTGTAAATGAGTAAATGGTTTAAAGTTAGTTCTTTTTGTAATAAATTAGAACTGTAACTTCCATCCCAAAATGGAGCAATGATATGTGTCATATTTATTTGCAGTATTATGTTCGTTTGTATTAGCCCATGAATATATTGCACATTTCCTGTTTTATACTAAACTATCCAACAACGTGAAAAGTCATAAATCTGAAAGACGTGGGGATTCTGGGACATAAAATGGCAGTTGCATGGAAAATTGCTAACAATTACTAAGATTAATGTTTATAACTGCATAAAATGACTTTTTTTCTGTATTTTTTGCCATTATTAACCTGTGGCTAGTTACATAGCATTGGAAAAAACTGACTTCAAACTAGTTAGTCTAAAACAGAAGCAGTGAGTTGTATACAACAAATTACAATAAAATATTCATAAAAATATTACTGTTCTGCTACAATGCCACAAGAGGTATTAGTGATAAACTATGATACAGGAAAAAATCAAAAAAATAGACGTATAGTATTGTATATTTCACAGTTTGGCCAGTAGTAGATTTTTATTAAATCATATTTGGTTAAAGGACATTGACAACCCAAACAAGTAATGTGTGCAATCAATACGTTATAAAGGCAGATGTCCAGTTTCTCTTTCCATTTCCACCATTTTGTAAAAAACTCATTGCTGACACCTAGTGGGGAGTTTCAAACTATGCATCACAGCTTCCATTAAAATGCATAAGCCTTTATGGTACTCTTGGCTTTCTCTTTACTTTATAAGAGTATCTAAACTTAGTGAGCCAATGTAGTGGTCATACAAGGTTTCATTTGTTACTTCTTATTAATAATATCAATATTTAAAGAGAAAACAAATTCGGGTCGCTTTCAATATTTACATGAATTTTATCTCTGACAGATTTACTTCTCTCCACCCTTATTAGATATCTTTTGGAAACAAGAGACTAATTTACCAATCAATGAGCCCTATTCTATTAGAAGCCAGCAAATGCCTCTAACCTGTAATTTTGACTACAGTTTTTTTACTCTAAATGTTTAGATGTATTCGAATTACTCATGCTCGCAATTTACCTCCTAAAGCCTAAACTCGTAAACCTTGTGTTTTTAAGTGAGATTTCAGGGTGCCTGATCTGACAATACTTAAGCAAGCCGTAATGTATTTCTTAGACACCACCAATAGTAAATGAGACCGTCATCATGACGTCAGTAAAACATGGAAGTTACACGTAATCTGCACTCGGAGGTTACAAATTAATGAGTGCAAATAAGTAATATTTGCTGATCGGGCTCGCAATCAAGCAATCTAAAAATTGCATTAGCCCATCTGTTCTCGTCCATGTGGATGTCATGATATGTATTTAGCCCTTCAGTCCTAGGATCGATATGACTCAGAAATAACATTTAAAAATAATGAGCCACATTCAATTGAGGTTCTGGGCGATCCGTTCGCCCGTAAGTGGGATCGAAAGTTAATTTGCTATTCAATTAACGTATTTTTGCCGGCTCCGAACGGCTTCCGAGTTACGTCTTTGAAAAAATGGTGATGGTTAAACCCGTAACTTACAGCCTCCCAAAGCCTTTGATCTTTCAAGGCTGCAAGACTTCTGATCGCTATTCAATTGCCAAAATCGCTCAACACCGCAGCCGCAATCAAACCTGCAAATGCCAAATGGCGGCCCAAAGCTTATGGGTTCCAAATAGGACCTGCAAAGGGTTTATAGACTAGTTTGTAACCATGCAAATGACAATATAAAGACACCAATACACTTTGGAAAAGCAGTGGAAGACATTACAATTACATGCACAACAACTCCCAAAATATCAAATATTACAAAAAATAACTTTTTGTTTTTCACATAGGTTGTAATGATCATGTATATGCCAATATGAAAAGCCATGCTTCAACATGCTTAAAGCTATTAAAAACACACTACCTCATTCATTTGCAACACAAATACATGGAAATGGCTGGCATATTAACCCTTTCACACTCACAAAGGCTCAAATGTGCACACTAAAAATACTAAGATCATCTTATATATATATATCACTCAGCACATTTACATTGGGACAGCAAACAGTGGACATATTACACCAACACATGGCGTATATCAAGTACCAGGGAAACATTTCACATATGGCTGTTCAGTCCCTCACTTGTGTCCGACTCTCTGTGACCCTATGGACTGCAGCACACCTACAAATGTCTCTGTCTGCGCGTATCCACAAGGTTTGCATGCCAAAATACTGTAGTGGATTGTCAGTTCCTTCTCTAGTGGACTGTGGTTTGTCTGACCTCTTCTATCACCTGCCCACCTACAGTGGCCCTACATGGTATAGCTCACAGCTTCATTCAGGTAGACAAGCCCCTTCACCACCACCACCACTTTGCAATCCTCAAGGGGACCAAGGGAACATACACCAGACTAATCTAGTCTAACCCATCTGGAAGGGTCGCAAAAACACATGGAGGCTGTGCAAAGGTACGTGGAGCGACAGGCAACTGACTTACATCAAGGGTAATCTCTGCTACGCCCATCCTGGAAAGTCCCACGCCATTGTTGGTGGCCATGTGCCAAGATGTATACCCATTCCCATTTGATGACCTCCCATTATGTTTTGCTATTCATCAATTTACACTAGTGTGGTGTATGTTTGTTTCCCTGGTCACCTTCTGGATTGCTAAGTGGTGGTGGTGAAGGGGCTTGTGTACCTGAATGTAACTGTGAGCTATACCATGTAGGACCACTGTAGGTGGGCACGTCATAGCAGAGAGGTCAGACAAATCACAGTCCACTAGAGAAGGAACTGGCAACCCACTCAAGTATCACCTGGCATATTGTTAGCATTCTCTCAGGGTATTGTTGATACTCCCCAGTATCACTAATTGGACGTTGCTTGTGTATTAACCCTTTATTTTGATTATATATGTTATATATGATTATATGATATCTAATGCTGTTATGACTATTATTATTGTTATATGTATTGATCTATTGCATATTAGCTATGCTCATTCGTTTACATATATAGGAATGTGACACAAATGTGATGTATCTGGATGTCCCATAACCCCAACCATTGAAAACACACTGATATGGTTAGAACGGTATAGCAAAGCTTTATTTTATACACAGAGCACAATCAGCAGTGGTCAAGACTGTGCATTAATATCATGGGTGTGGTGTGGGCGGATCCTGAGAAAGCAAGATGCTTGTGGGAAAAAGGGGATACTTACAGGGGTTAATGGTATAGTCTAGAATAAGCATGATGAATAGCACCTACCAGGGTCATATATGGTCACTACCCCACTGCAACTAGAATCTGATAAAAAAAAGGATCATCACAAATCACTCCATTTAATTGAAGAAACCATTAATGTGCATAGCACTTACAACTTGTCTAGATCTGCTCAATGAAACAGATGATTCAACCTCTGGACTGTGTAATCCAATCCAGTTTCGCACATACAGTATGGTGACAAAACAAAAATCTGAAAAAAAGTGTTCAACTGAAAAAATGCGGTGGAGAATAAAAATTACTAATCAACATGCAGTGCTAAATACTGTAACTGTAACAATATACCAACTCACCTGATTCCCATCTGCAAGCATTGCTAACTATTAGCTACGTCTCTGGATAATCAGCAGTATGGGAAAATAGCCATTAATACAGAGAGGACACAAAGGTCAGCAGCCAGATTCACTGTTACTTACATCAGACCCTATGATCTGTTTTCAGACCGATATTGAGGTCAGGATCACATGCTACATTAGTGCATATATTAATGCTGGCTGTCATTAAAATGCCGTTGTGAGACTTTGCAAGTCCACCGCCATAGTGGTATTAGTCTACATTTTAGCTAACAACAATCATGTCTTAGATATCTGTCTATATGATAGCTTTAAGATTGTAGGAGCTATATGTTAAGAAATGTCTATCTGAGAGGCACTGGGAAACCTTACACCTCATACATTTCCTTCACAGCGCTCACAGATGCAGAAGATGCCTTCAGGGACCTGAATTGAACCTATAACAAAACAAAAAAAAAGACAAAACCTTAAAAATAAGGCCTTATAATCATAGGGACTGCAGCATCTATTCTCAACCGCATTCCCCAGTGACCATCAATTGGTGACATGTTCAACAGAACCCTACATGTCCACATAGAGGAGGATCATGGACCATGTGATCAGAGGTAGCTATCTGCATATAAAATATCCCCATCACATAGGCCAAGAACCAAGACTTTGTAGCTAGGCTAGATTAGGTTAACATTGTGACCAATAGATTGTCACTGAGGAGCTCTGTTGAGAAGGCACAAACATATGTGCAGCCCCTATGTCCTCCTCCACCTAGGCACAGGGCCCCAATCGCCCGTGGCCAGCCGCCGGCTCCCTGCTGGTGGTGGGTTGGGGGCAACCCCCAGGGAGGCAGCAGCACCTGCATTGGTGGAGGCATGGTTGGAGGAAAGGAGGGGCTGGGCTGCGAGGGGCCGGGAGATGCCTCCTGGGGGGAGGAGGCGGGGCAGGGGACCTGAGCGCGTTGCGTGGCCTCCGTGGGGACTCCTTGGAATGCGCTCTGGACCGCCCCAATCCTGAGCAGCTCGGCCAGGTAGGAGTCAGTCATCAGATGATGCCTCCTCTCCTCCCTTTTGCGCCTTGCCAGGCTGCGCATTACCTCCGCATGATTGGCGGAGATGCTGGCCTGAATCCTCCAAATCAACTCCACCTGGTGTCACATGAGGGCCAGCATCTCGACTTGCTCAGCCTGGCTTGATGTGGGGGATGGAGGCCCGTGGGGGGTGGCCAGGTGAGGAGGTGGCGGTATCTGACCGTGGAAGGTCTGGGGCCTGGCTGTAGCTTGTGGCAAAACTTGTGGTGGGCCCGGTGGTGGTGATGGCGGGGGGTGGCATTTGGCTTCTGGCATCATCATTGCTCCAGTGGGAGGTCCCTAGCGGGATGATCAGGAGGTCCCTAGCGGGATGCTCAGGAGGAGTGGAATAGTGGGGTCAAAACCCAGGTGTGTTGTGGTTGGTCCTGCTGATGACCCCACTAGCCATATGACATCCTCCTCCTCTGAGCCAGGGCGCTTGAGTACTCTTCCTTCCTCCTCCCCCTGCGCTGGTTCTTGCTGGGCAGGGTCTTGCTCCTCCACGTCCGGCTTCAATGGAGCCAACGCCCCCGCCTCTGGCTCGCCACTGGCCCCAGACCTCCTTGATGCTGAAAGAGAGAAAAGAGAGGTATATGTTATTAGTATGATGAATAATACATTGTTCTGTGTGCATTCCTAACTCTATGACATCTAGGCTTGAACCTGGATGATACTCCTAATTGCAACTCAGATTAGCTATCATTTGCTAGATGTGATCTATTCTTTTGCTCTTGGTCTTGATCGTTCTTGTCTCCTAATGCTATCTTGATTCTAGCTGTGGTCTGTAACTGCATAGGCTGCAATGGGCATACCAATACATGGACTCTCTATTGGTTGATTACTGTTGTTGTGCCCAGGAATGACAGTGATTTGTTAGCTTCATGGATTTGATGAGGCATCCATCTATCCCTTGTTAATTCCATGGAGCTGACATGTCAGTGTCCTTGTTGGTCATCATGTACATGTGTAGTGTGTGTGATGCATATGTGGTGGCATGTTGGTGTATGCAATATTTACCTGACATGGAGGCTGGGTCCTGCTGGGCCGCCAGACCTGAAGCTCCAGCGGCGGCACCTGTCTCAGAAGATCCCTGGTGACCCTCTCCCTCTCATTATAGGGTCACAGTCACGTTCTTGTCCTCCTTGGCCATCATCCTCCTCACCTGATGTTTTGACATAAACATGATATTTTTTTCAGTTGCGGGTTAGACTTTATTTGCAAGCTAGTGCTATGTGTCTAATAGAATATTGAATTTGTGTATGTTTAATTAATTAGATCTCCTAGTGTTCGAGCTGTGCTAAAACCAATGGAGTTCTAAAGCCAAATTTGCCTCTTTGGCTGGTCCGTAGTGTTTGTGGGCCGGGAATTCGTATTCGGATTGTGAGTTGCTAATAGAATATGTGGCAGTATTAAAAGGGATTTTAAGTGTGTATACATTTAGGAATTGGACAATAGAATAACGTAAAGTAAAATGTTTGATAATATTAATCATTTTAATGTATGTGAGTCTTCATGATCACATATTAATGGTAGCTTGCCCTCTAGTTTTTTTGTTCCTTTTCTGTTATGGTTACAGCACCGGCCGGTAGATGATACTGCAGATATTCCAGTGCCTTATCATAGAGTCAAGGCTTAGGTAAATTGTAAGGGTTAAGATAAGGGTTAGGGTTAGGCTACCATTCTCAGCTTAGAGTCGGCTGTGCTTCAAAATATCTAGCGGTTGGTCACCGAGCTGCAGTGGCGGACCTGTACTGTAACTAGAACAGGATAGATCTATTTTTTTTTAATAAAGTACCAAATCTTGTAACAAATTAGATTTGCAAGCTATATACATTAAACTCAAAAATCTGATTTTATTTTTTATTTTTTTTGTGTAGAAGTCTCCAAAGGGATCAGCTTTCTTTTATCTGTGGAAGGAGAGTTGAGGTGAATTTGTTAGATAATTGGATGTCAGTAAAATCTGACAACAACATTATCCCTTACATGCCCAGAAGCAGACAGCTTACATCAATAGATGCAAGCCCCGCTCTCCAGGAACATCCCTTTTAAACCCACAAGATCCACCAAAAGTATCATAGATACCTTCATAATACAGTAGAGGGATCAACATTTTTCTTTTTAATAAAAAAACTAGCTGTAGGACATGTTCCCTCTCTAATTATGACAGACTCAATGTTTTCAAGCACATATGTGCATGTCCACAACCAGGTACAATAACTGTATTTCTTGGAATTCTGAGCAGGAAACAAGTTTTGTAACATGTTTTAGACGTTCAAATGTGAACATAAATGTATTATGTATTTACTGAAAGGTGGAGGCTTATATCACTCTTTTGCGCACCATAAATTAAATGATTGTTGTGGTAAACTATCTCCTTTTAAAATCTACTACACAAGCAAGGAACCGGCCCCACACTCATGAAAGGCAGTAACCTAGAAATATCTGGTAAGATTCCTAGCTTGTGTATAATCCAACCTGAGCTTTTTTCAATACTGTGCAATACAGCAGGCATATGCTTAAAGGAAGCCATGTTTAACATGGTTATGGACTACAAGAGAGAAGCCTATGTGCCATGTCCCTACCCAGGTTCCCGGAATACAGTGTAATAACTTTATTTCTCTGAACTCTGTGCAGATAACAAGTTTTTTAACTTGCTTTCGAAGTACAAATGTGAACACAAATGTACATTTTTTTTTACTCTCTCTCTCTCTATATATATATATCTCTGTCTCTCTCTCTCTCTGTCTCTCTCTCTCTCTCTCTCTGTCTCTCCCCGGCTGTGTCTCTCTCTCTCTCTCTCTCTCTCTCTCTCTCTCTCTCTATATATATATATATATATATATATATATATATATATATATATATATATATATTATACAGTGCCTTGCAAAAGTATTCATCCCCCTTAACTTTTTACCTATTTTGTTACATTACTGCCTTAAGATCAATGTTTTGTTCATCTGAATTTTATGTGATGGATCAGAACACAATAGTCTAAGTTGGTGAAGTGAAATGAGAAAAATATATACATAAAACTATTTTTTAGAAATCGAAAACAGAAAATTAGCATGTGCGTATGTATTCACCCCCTTTGTTATGAAGCCCATAAAAAGCTATGGTGCAACCGATTACCTTCAGAAGTCACATTATTAGTGAAAGGATGTCCAACTGTGTGTAATCTAAGTGTCACATGATCTGTCATTACATATACACATATACACCTTTTTTTAAAGCCCCCAGAGGCTGCAACACCTAAGTAAGAGACACCACTAATCAAACACTGCTATGAAGACCAAGAAACTCTCCAAACAAGTAAGGGACAATGTCGTTGAGAAGTACAAGTCAGGGTTAGGTTATAAAAAAAATATCTAAATCTTTGATGATTCCCAGGAGCACCATCAAATCTATCATAACCAAATGGCACAACAGCAAACCTGCCAAGAGACGGCCGCCCACCAAAACTAATGGACTGGGCAAGGAGGGCATTAATCAGAGAGGCAGCACAGCGACCTAAGGTAACCCTGGAGGAGCTGCAGAGTTCCACAGCAGAGACTGGAGTATCTGTACATAGGACGACAATAAGCTGTACGCTCCATAGAGTTGGGCTTTATGGCAGAGTGGCCAGAAGAAAGCCATTACTTTCAGCAAAAAACAAAATGGCACATTTTTAAGTTTGAGAAAAGGCATGTGGGAGACTCCCAAAATGTATGGAGGAAGGTGCTCTGGTCTGATGAGACTAAAATTGAACTTTTCGGCCATCAAAGAAAACGCTATGTCTGGCGCAAACCCAACACATCACATCACCCAAAGAACACCAACAATGTTTTTTTGCAGCCGGGACTGGGAAACTGGTCAGAGTTGAGGGAAAGATGGATGGTGCTAAATACAGGGATATTCTTGAGCAAAACCTGTACCCCTCAGTGCGTGATTTGAGGCTAGGACGGAGGTTCACCTTCCAGGAGGACAATGACCCCAAACACACTGCTAAAGCAACACTTGAGTGGTTTAAGGGGAAACATGTAAATGTGTTGGAATGGCCGAGTCACAGCCCAGACCTCAATCCAATAGAAAATCTGTGGTCAGACTTAAAGATTGCTGTTCACAAGCGCAAACCATCCAACTTGAAGGAGCTGGAGCAGTTTTGCAAGGAGGAATGGGCAAAAATCCCAGTGGTAAGATGTGGCAAGCTCATAGAGACTTATCCAAAGCAACTTGGAGCTGTGATTGCCGCAAAAGGTGGCTCTACAAAGTATTGTCTTTAGGGGGGTGAATAGTTATGCACATTGACTTTTTCTGTTATTTTTTCCTATTTGTTGTTTGCTTCACAATAATAAAAAAAACATCTTCAAAGTTGTGGGCATGCTCTGTAAATTAAATGATGCAAATCCTCAAACAATCCATGTTAATTCCAGGTTGTGACGCAACAAAACACGAATAATGCCAAGGGGGGTGAATACTTTTGCAAGCCACTATATATATATTTTTTTTATTTTATTTATTTATTTATTTTTTTGTTCTTCTTGTACATTGATGAATGATAGACCCATTATTAGTCTATAAATAATTGAGAAATTGCATTGTATTTCTAAAATACAAGTGTATGGGATTTTATACGATAAAAAAATCAATACAATCTTTATATTTATCAAGTTGTCCTAACACAATGTTGTCTTCCAGGGTTTCCCCATTCAATGGTACATATTTTTAACATCTGGCCAACCATATTGTATCTTTTTTTTACATTTAAAGAACACAGTGTTGTTCTACCATTCATGCAAGTACCTCCAGGCAGCCCGTATTTACAATGCTGTCTCTGTGCTAGTTAACTAGGAGTGTGTGGTTGATTGTTTAAACCAAACCAATAAAAGGAAATGACCCTTTGCCACTGATCAGATGATGGAGTTAAAAACTTATGGAAGACAGATGTCTAATAATAGATGTCTAATACATTTAGGTAAAGTAATATAAAAATCTGTTTTAAGGTTTAGAATTGATTAAGTATCTTCTAAGGAAAATTATATTTTTGTAATAATGTTAAAATCTTTTAAAAGAAAGGGAAATATTAATATTTACAACATATCAGTAATCTTGGTATTTATTTTACACCTTAATTGAACTTCCTTACCGAGAATATCTGGCTAGTAATTGTGTAATAATTACGTCAGCTATTAATATTACAAAGAGAGTAAAATACAGTTAGTATGAGGGGGGAAAAGAAAAATGTTGAGTAGTTTTGATACCTTCAATGACAGAGTAGAATAACATAGGAGCTAAAGACTTACTAAAGTTAACAAATCAATCTTGAACCCATATTCATACAGGGACTTCAGGCATAGATGGTAAGAAAATGAGTACAACTGTCAGGGACTGGTTGTCAGCAGCGGGAAAAGTGGCAAAAGTGTAAGGAAACCAGACTTATATACAGGTAGGTAACTCTGGAAGATGCCTCACTGGCAGGTAGTTCTGGAAGGTGCCTGAGAGGCAGGTAACAATGGCAGGTGGTGGACTGGCAGGTGGTGGACAGGAAGGTAACACTGGCAGGAGGTGGACAGGGAAGTAACTCTGGAAGATGCCTGACTGACAGGTATCTCTGGAAGGTGGCTGACAGGCAGGTAGTTCTGGAAGGTGTTGGACAGGCAAGTAACTCTGGAAGATGCCTGACTGACAGGTATCTCTGGAAGGTGGCTGACAGGCAGGTAGTTCTGGAAGGTGGTGGACAGGCAAGTAACTCTGGAAGATGCCTGACTGACAGGTAGCTCTGGAAGGTGCTTGACTGGTAGGTAGTTCTGGAAGGTGGTGGACAGGCAGGTAACTCTGGAAGATGCCTCACTGGCAGGTGGCTCTGGAAGGTGGCTGACAGGCAGGTCGCTCTGGAAGGTGGTGGACAGGCAGGTAACTCTGGAAGGTGGTGGACAGGCAGGTAACTCTGAAAGGTGGTGGACAGGCAGGTTATAATAATTAATTAAATAATAAATTAATATACTTTACATATCCTTTGATTTGACGAGCCCGTAACCGCTACTTGTTCCATTCAGCAATTAAATTGTCACATGGTCACTTGCGAGCAAGAGCGTAACACGCAAATAGAGCCCAAATGTTAGAGTGTGCTCTAGAGCGCCCTCAAGGGGGGTAAAATACAATACGTAGCACTTGTCAATTAAATAACAACTCTACTGTACTTTTATTATAAGGGTCTTAGAATTAATAGCACAACATTCTCAAGCCCTCAAATCGGCCCAGAAAAATACTTTATTTCATGATTGTATTTTGTGTTGTATCGATCCCGGCAATCAAGGTGTTACGACATATACTGTAACTCGCATGTAATAGAATACCATATTTACGGCTTTATTAATATTGCATTATATCTGGACTGTGGGTCCGATCGCAAACTGGATTTGAAGCCTGTAGGACTTCGAAATCTACCCTCCCCTTTTTTAGTGACGTAACACTTAGGATCTCTTTTTCCATTGGCTCCATGTGAACCTGTAACTACGAGATTGCCTATTGTTTGTGTTTGAGCGCGTAACCCGACGACTGCGAACTGGTTTACGTGATAGCCTCTCTCGCTCGTAGCTCGCAGCCCTTTCTAATTTAATAGCAATGTAAGTAGGCCAAATTTGAAGCACGCTGCCCTTACATGCTATAGGTTGGACTTACGAGGCTGGAATTTAATATGACCCTATATTACTAGCCAATTATTTCTAAATTCAGTAATTCCTGAGATAATCTGCATTGTTTCTTCTATATTTTTATGCAAATGAGCAGCTCTTGAATACTTATCTGCTGCTTAGATGTGCTAATTAGAATTAAATTCTGCTTATCTGTCTCTGTGGTGGAAAAAACAACGCCCCAGTGCCCCCCTAAAGTCAGTTAAACCCCCTCCCCTACCTTTATCAAGCATTCAGGGCCCATATTACTACTAGCTTAAAGGACCTGCACATACAATGCTGAATATCTCTGCACCTTGTTGGAGCCACAGTGTCCTTTAAGAAAAAAAATGTAAAATCTTATTTTAAAAAAGTAGATTAAACCTTTAAAAATATTTGCACGCAAAAATCATTTTTCGTCCTCGAACACAGACCGCTTTTAAAAATCTCACCAACTCCCCCACAGATAATGACATAAAATAAGAGATGTACAAATGGGAGTTGAACCCAAACATACTGTAAAATAATATATTTGACAATTATTAATAAAGTATGTATCCAATTTAGAAACACATTCAAAGTTTGTTCTATGTAATGTCCTGATAATACCATGTCTATGGCAAGATTGGTGACGCTATGTGCATCGCTGGTACCAGTCCAGCATGAAGAAGCTTAGGCAGGAGGAATACCAAGTACTACAGCTGAACAAATATCACGTAGAAGATGGTCACTGATCCAACACGTCTCTCAGTACAAACCTCTTTTCATCAAAATTGAAGAAAGAATGAACCAACTCCAAGCACAAGAGTTCCCAATGCAGTTACTATACAAAACCCCAAATATATACAGCCCCATTAAATTCAGGCTACGTGTTAGAACATAGCCGCCTAACGTAGAAAATAGGACTTACGGCTGTTAAATTAGCCCAGTAAACGTCCACGCAGACAACTTGCGGGGTATGGGCGAACAATGCCTACGGGACGTGAACGTGGAACTTTGCAGCCCGCAAATCTTTTGATCTGTCAAGCCCGTAACCGGTACAATTACAATCATGCTATTAAATTGCAAGCCTGCAGCCGTTGCAAGCTTCACGTTGGACTTACAGTCCCTGAATTTAATAGGGCTGATAGTATATAATTAATATTATTTTAATGACCACCACAGGATGGGAAAGGTACTTGGGAATTATTATATTAGATTTTTTTTTTTAAATGCTACGAATTTCAGGAAAAGCCAGTCAGGTGATTGGTTGCATTGGAAGAGGAACTAGAAGCAGAGGATGAAATGTACTAAATGTCACTCTACGGATCCCTGGTCTGACCTCCCATAGAAAGCTGTGTCCAGTTCTGGAGACTGCATTTCCAAAATTATATTAAGAAATGAGACCTAATTCAAAGAAGGACAACTAAAATGGTACAAGTTCTGAAAGATAAAGCTTATAAGGAATTACTTCATGACATTAATATGTATAGATTGGAGCTGACAGGGGATTGGGGTGATATGACAGAATCTTATGTGATTATAAACAGCACTATTCTGGATCCAATCATAACCTACTACAAACTATCTAATAGAGATACTCATTTAGTGATTTACATTGAACATCACTACTAGCATATGATCCTTATAACAGCCATAATTACTAAAGTCTTATATATTAAGCGTTTAAAAAAAGAAATAAAAAAAAAAATATTTTTGTATTATTACATCCTTAAAATCCCTTAGATGTCTTCTCTTTTGCCTTCTTCAATGTATCTGGTACCACTTCCAATTGTATTACCATAAAACACAAAAAAAAAAAAAAAACAATCTAAGTAATCTTTGTAAAAAATTGTATTCACAAAAAGCAGCCTCCATTCAGCTCACATTTGTCAGTGCACATATTATGGACTCTCAGTTGGCCTATATATCCTTTGATCAGGGAAGAAGCGCTGGCTTACATGAACCTTTAATGATCAATTGTAATCTTCACCAGTGTTGAAGAACAGGTCACAGGTTTATAGTAGATATAGTAGACAATATTGCAGCTATCAGGACACACAGGAAAGTTACTCCCCTTACTATAATAGACTAATATCCTATAAATATATATGTAAAAAATGTTTTCATACACTACTGATTCTCCTCTATCAGATGCATTAATCATCCAGGAAATTAAATATGCCTTTAATTATGTAGAGTCGTCCCTGCTGCTTGAAAAAGTAGACTATTGTATTGATATATGGATACGTTGTAGCAGATTGGACCTTCTTTCTGTTTGGGCTCTTTAAAAACGCATAACCACAACCAAGGTACCTAAACTAGAGAGACATATACTTAACTACCACATAAAGCAATCATAATTATAAAGAGTAAACATTGTTAAATTGTGTTTCGTATGGTATATAGATTTAGTGCATTCTCTGTAGTGGTGGCTCCAAAACTTATTTTCGAAGCCCACCAGACAGGCCAACACTGTGTCTATATAAGTGAGACTATCACATATAATTGTTGTCAAACTGTGAGTTGTCGTCACCCTTTGCGAGCTCTCAAGAACTGCGTCCCTAGCGAAGCGAAGGCCGCAGTTCTGGCGCAAGGGCCGCATTTGCTGAGGTGGAGGCTCCAACGTCGGCTTCGATGAGCCAAAGGCTCATCACACGTCGCAAATGCAGACCTCGCAAAGCAGTTGTGGAAGTGGAGGCTATAGGGCCCCTTATTCGTAGTTAAAAACAACCCAAAAAAGCAGGACTAGAAAAAAAAAATCAATTACACTGCAAGACTTAGAAAAAACCAATAACGCACAATAATGAAATACCGACTTAGACAAAAAAAATTACGACCCGCGGGACTTAGAAAAATAAAAAATACGAGGTCTCAAAAATATGAAGTTAACGGCCGAAACGCGTACATCAAAAAACAACAAAAACACTTAAAAATAAAAACAAAACATAACAAAAACATCACACACAGCATGGGGGGACAGCCAGGACATCTGGGGGTGAGGTTGCACGCTAATTAAAGTCGAACGAGTTTCGTCACTTGAAAACCGGCTAAGCAACACTTACTTACAACTCATAACATTAGGATTCTAAAATTGCGCTTTACCCGCCTAAACAAACGTTTTGGCCTCGCCCACGCAGCCTATTTACACTGCACACTTGCGACATTGCTGACACTTTCTCCTCAGAAGATCAACACTCTAACTGTACATTTTCAGATGCAGGAAAATCCAAATAGATTGTTAGCTCTTCAGGATATTGATATTGATTGCTGCATATTAAATATAACTAGGTAAAGTATGTTCATTTAATAATTCATATTACTTTATTAATTCACTGTACTCACATTTTTTTCACATTTTACACTGTACTATGACCGCCAAAGGTGATCGTTGCAAAGCCGGACAATTGAAGGACATGAGGTGATAGGCTCACAATGAGCGCCGAAGGTCCACAGAGGAGCAAGAACCTTACATTGTGTGGCAAACAGATTTGCCATGGCTTAAAGTTTTATTGCCCTGTCATTTTTGACGGGCAAGTCGCTACTATTATTATGCACAAACTCAAAAATGGAGAGGTGGAACAAGGGAGGGAGATAGAGAGGAAGGAGAGAGAGACATGGGGAGATACAGGGTGGAAGAAATATAAAGGAAGGAGGGAGATGTACAGAGAGAGAGAAAAAGGAGAGAAAGGGATGGAGAGAGAGACAGAAAAAAGAGAGGCATGAGAAGAGAGGGAGGAAGAGATAGAGAGACATGGGGAGAGAAAGGGAGGAAGAGATAAAAAGGAGGGAGGTAGATGGACAGAGAGAGGGAGAGAAAGGAGTGATAGGGATGGAGAGAGAGAGACAGAAAAAAAAGAGAGAGACATGGGAAGAGCGAGGGAGAAAGATATAGAGAGGAGATGGAGAGGATGGATGATATAATTTTTCATATTATGTATAAAGTCATAGTTATTATTTATATCATGAATGATGTCCCCTAATGTCATAGATGATGTCATGAATGATGTCCTCAGAAAAACCTTTGCAGGGGGTTGGGAGGTTTGTTATGGTTGCGTGCTACCTTAACTTGCCATTTTCTTGGGTTTTCCAACCTTAAGTTGCACCATCATGGGTTGGGCTCCCTTAAATTCCATATATGGATGTACCCCCTCCATTAAAAAGATCCTCGCCAAATGCATGGGAAGGCTGTGGCAGTTATGTACTACTGTATTGTAGAGCAGTACTTTGCCACATTATCTCCTGATGTTGCGTCTTCCAAAAGACATTTTAATGCTATATATCTCTATTTTTGTGTATGATATTTTCCTGTTAATTTAGAAGGTATTAATGTATACATTTACTCACCTTTAATTGCAAGTAAATGTTAATTTTTAGCAGAGGTCCTCAAACTACGGTGCGCAGGCCATATCCGGTCCACCAGGGTCCTGAACCCGGCCCCCACCTGCCCCTTCCCCCCGGCCCCTGCGTCTCTCTGTGTGTCCACAGCCCAGGGAGGAGCCGCTAGGGGGAGGAGCCACACACCGGCAGCATGAAGGCAATGTAAGACAAGGGGAGTGAGAGAGAGAGAGACAGGCAGACAAGAGGGAGTAAGGTAGAGAGACAAGAGGGAGTAAGGTAGAGAGACAAGAGGGAGTAAGGTAGAGAGACAAGAGGGAGTAAGGTAGAGAGACAAGAGGGAGTAAGGTAGAGAGACAAGAGGGAGTAAGGTAGAGCGACAAGGGGAGTAAGGTAGAGCGACAAGGGGAGTGAGGGAGAGAGACTAGGGGAGTGAGGCAGAGAGACAAGGGGAGCGGGGGAGCGAGGCAGAGAGACTAGGGGAGAGAGGCAGAGAGACTAGGGGAGCGAGGCAGAGAGACTAGGGGAGCGAGGCAGAGAGACTAGGGGAGCGAGGCAGAGAGACTAGGGGAGCGAGGCAGAGAGACTAGGGGAGCGAGGCAGAGAGACTAGGGGAGCGAGGCAGAGAGACTAGGGGAGCGAGGCAGAGAGACTAGGGGAGCGGGGGAGAGAGACAGGCAGACAAGAGGGAGTAAGGTAGAGAGACAAGAGGGAGTAAGGTAGAGAGACAAGAGGGAGTAAGGTAGAGAGACAAGAGGGAGTACGGTAGAGTGACAAGGGGAGTGAGGGAGAGAGACAGGCAGACAAGGGGAGCGAGGCAGGCAGACAAGGGGAGCGAGGCAGAGAGACAAGGGGAGCGAGGCAGAGAGACTAGGGGAGCGAGGCAGAGAGACTAGGGGAGCGAGGCAGAGAGACTAGGGGAGCGAGGCAGAGAGACTAGGGGAGCGAGGCAGAGAGACTAGGGGAGCGAGGCAGAGAGACTAGGGGAGCGAGGCAGAGAGACTAGGGGAGCGAGGCAGAGAGACTAGGGGAGCGAGGCAGAGAGACTAGGGGAGCGAGGCAGAGAGACTAGGGGAGCGAGGCAGAGAGACTAGGGGAGCGAGGCAGAGAGACTAGGGGAGCGAGGCAGAGAGACTAGGGAAGCGAGGCAGAGAGACTAGGGGAGCGAGGCAGAGAGACAAGGGGAGCGGGGGAGAGAGAGAGACAGACAAGGGGGAGTGAAGTAGAGAGACAAGGGGAGCGAGGGAGCGATACAGACAGACAAGGGGGAGTGAGGTAGAGAGACAAAGGGAGCGAGGGAGCGATACACACAGACAGACAAGGGGGAGTGAGGTAGAGAGACAAGGGGAGTGAGGGAGAGAGAGACAAGGGGGGAGAGAGAGGAAGGAAAAGATAGAAATGATAGAGACGAGGGAGGGAGATGGACAGAGAGAGAGAGAGAAAGGAGAGATAGTGATGGAGATAGATAGGGAGAGAAAAAGAAGAGGGAGGGAGAGAGTATGAGAGAGAGATAGAGAGGGGAAGAGAGAGACATGGGAAGACAGAGTGAGGATGAGATAGAAAGGAGAGAGAGGAAGGAGGGAGAGAGATGGATAGAGAGAGAAATAAAGCGGAGATTGGGAGGGAGAGAGAGAGGGGGTGAGATACGGGAGAGATAGAAAAGGAGAAATAGGGAGGGAGGGGGAGAGAGGGAGAAAAAAAATGGAGAGGTGGAACAAGGGAGGGAGATAGAGAGGAAGGAGAGAGAGACATGGGGAGATACAGGGTGGAAGAAATATAAAGGAAGGAGGGAGATGTACAGAGAGAGAGAAAAAGGAGAGAAAGGGATGGAGAGAGAGACAGAAAAAAGAGAGGCATGAGAAGAGAGGGAGGAAGAGATAGAGAGACATGGGGAGAGAAAGGGAGGAAGAGATAAAAAGGAGGGAGGGAGATGGACAGAGAGAGGGAGAGAAAGGAGTGATAGGGATGGAGAGAGAGAGACAGAAAAAAAAGAGAGAGACATGGGAAGAGAGAGGGAGAAAGAGATAGAGAGGAGATGGAGAGGAAGAAGGGAAAAGGGAGAGAGAGAAGACAGAGGGAGAAGTAGCGAGATGGAGATGAAGGGAGAAGAAGCAGGGAGAGATATAAGAGAGGCCGAAGGGGAGAGGAAGAATGAGAATGGAGGGGATACGGAGTGAGAAGAAGAAGGAGAGAGGGGAAGAGGAAGAAGGCACAGAAATAAGGGATATATATATACAGTATATACTGTATAGGGATCTGTTCATATTTTTTTCAAACTATAGTCCGGCCCCCAACAGTGTCTGTGGGTCAGTAAACTGGCCCCCTGTTTAAAAAGTTTGAGGACCCCTGATATATAGTTATTAAAATGTAACATTGCTTAAAGCAATATGGGCATGGTATTATATATTATATAAAAAGTAGATTTGAAATGTAAAAGTGATCATTTGCCAAACCGCAGGAGTGAATATTTACACATACTGGGTCCGGAAGATATCTCTCTCTCTCTCCCTCACTCTCTCCCCCCTTCAAGCACTCTATCCCTCCCTCTCTCCCTTTCCCTCCCTCTCTTCCTTTCGCTCCCTCTCTCCCTTTCGCTCCCTCTCTCCCTTTCGCTCCCTCTCTCCCTTTCGCTCCCTCTCTCCCTTTCGCTCCGTCTCTCCCTTTCGCTCCGTCTCTCCCTTTCGCTCCGTCTCTCCCTTTCGCTCCCTCTCTCCCTTTCGCTCCCTCTCTCCCTTTCCTTACCTCTCTCCCTTTCCCTACCTCTCTCCCTTTCCCTACCTCTCTCCCTTTCCCTACCTCTCTCCCTTTCCCTACCTCTCTCCCTTTCCCTACCTCTCCCTCTCTCCGTACATCTCCCTCTCTCCATAAATAATCGGACATGTATAGTGGCTACAATCATTAAAGTTTGATAGTACTAAGCACCCAACAGAGATAGCATATATGGTTGATACGACTAAGACAGGCAGTTGCAGCTAATTTTCACAGGAAAGAGGGAGGGAGAGAGGTAGGGAGAGAGAGAAGGAGAGAAGGTGGGAGACAGGGAGAGAGAGAGGAATTGAGGAAGGCAGAGAGGGAGGGAGATCGATGAGGAAGGCAGAGAGGGAGGGAGATCGATGAAGAGAGGCATAGAGGGAGGAGGGAGAGACCGAGAGCACACAGTGTAGAGAGAGAGGAAACTGAGAGACAGAGGACAGAGAGAGAGGGTGCACAGAGAGGGAGATGTCACAGAGGGAGACAGTACTAACAATTAAACATAACATATGATACCGTCATTTATGACAGGCAAGTTATTAGTTACATAATAATATTCACTTTTCCATAAAAGTCAATTCATTCCAGGCCACATGTAGACAACCTGGTCCTTTTCGAACCCGATCCTTTTGAAAGCTACTAAACCTCAGCCACAAAAATGAGTGGGAAGTCGGTATCTAGCGCTAACTCATTTTAACACGACTGCAGCCAACGTAAAACTCATCTTTTGGCCTTAACCACAATTCTATTTATTTACAGAACTAGAGGCAAACTTTGCTTGACAAAATAATCTTGAATTCGGTTTCCCACATGATTGTATGCTTGAAAACCCATAATTATACTATACACAGCCAGCAAACAAAAATCCAATGAGCTTCAGAAATAACAGGCCTGTCAAAATGGAAAATAGCCCCCAAATGCTGGTCTTTTTTGTGAAAAAGTGTATGATGTCTACTCGTGGTGTAATGGAAACTCCTGGGACATGTCCCTCACAATATATTTACATTTCAAATGTTTAAGACTGTTCATAGTTTCTCATGGAGACTTAACATCATTTACAACATGACTGCATACATGTCTCTCATGTCACTCCAACATCATCAAATTCCATAAATACTCATTCACCGCCATTATTTCTATCTGGTACTCACTCACTGCCTCTATCTCTCCATGGTAACTCACTCCATGCCAAGTCACCTCCATTTCTTTCTCCATATCCACTTGGATCCACCATCTTTTACCTCCTTACCAACTCTCCTTTTCTCTTGTAGGGATCTGTTACATAAAATATCACTGAATCTTCAAGTGTCAGTTGCTGTAAAGACCTAAAAAATATAGCATGGATTAAGCACTTTATTCCCCCAGAAGATCTCTCTATTTTGGCCCATGCGTTTGTGACTATATTGCACTATTCCAAGGACTTCCAGATACCACGTCCAGAAAGTGGAGAATGCTTCGGCAAGGGTGCGGACAAAAGAAACCTCTTCCCATTCTTCATTAACTGGTTACCTGTCAAATAGCAAAATGATTTTAAGTTGGCTTGCTGACCTTAAAAGCTCTATAAGATAAGACCTCAGCTATCTGAAATATTTCTCAGTCATCTACCTTCTCTGGGGAAGAAATATAAAAGGCCTTTGATTCCGACTAGGAGAAACTTGGTATATAAGATGTTCTGTTGTTGTTGTCATCATCATTTTTATTTTCTTGCTTTCTGGAAAGACTTAGTATTACTTTACTGAAATAGTGATTTTGTGCTTTAAAATTAGTGCCTTACAAAGGTGAAAAGGCATAATGTGCTCATCTTCAATGGCAACCTCTGACTGGAGCCAATGGGCATACCACCAATTTTCCAAAAAGTTTCTCACTAATGTCCATCATTGTCGTGCGTCATGACTTCCTTCATAGCCTTCAGACGTAATAAATATTCAAACTGGCAAGAAAAAATAATTTGGTTTCTCAGTTAAAATAACTATAAAATAGCTATTACTCATTTTAAAATATGCTCCTTAAGACTCCAGTTAAAAATGTGATTTTTTAAAATAAATTGAAATTACTATTATTATTTTTTTTCTTTCTTAAAGTGGAAGGTCATCAAAAGTCTACACATTATAATAACCAATTTTATTTTTAATTAAATAATTATCTTTTGATGAGTGTGAGGTTAGTGCATGAGAACACAATGGGCCTAACCACGCAAACCGAAAAACACAAAATATATATATATAAAAACAATAAAAAAACACTCACCCACAGCACGGGGGGACAGCCAAGACGTCTGGGAGTAAGGTTGCACGCAAATTTAAGCCAAATTTATCGAGTTTCGGCTGAAAAAAAATGGTGGCTGAATAAAATGAAAACGAGGCTACACGACCCCGAACTGCGCAAAACACTGCCAGCCGTGTACGACTTTGGTAGGGACATACGAGGTACAAAAAAACACTATTAGGAAGGACGTAAAATGCTTGTGAACCGCGTAAGACATAGCCTATCGCCGCCATTTCACAGCACTAACTTGCACATTAACACATTACGCTTTTGAAATGGCGGTTCTCCCGCCCAAACAAACTATTTGCCCAAGCGCACACAGCCTAGTTTCACTGCACACTTAGCACATTGCTGACACTTTCTCCTCAGATGATCAACAGTCTCCCTGTACATTTTCAAGAAAAAGCCAAACAGATCGTTAGGTCTTCAGTATATTGACTGCTGGATATTAATTACAAATAGGTAACATGTATTGATTTATTAATCAATTATAGTCATGTATATTAATTTATTAATTATTACAAAAAAAAAATCTTATATTTTACACTGCCCTTACTTTATGAATAATGCTCATCGGCTGACAGGGATAGGATACTCAAAGCAGTTAAATATTTAAATCACTTTATTATGCTCTGATACACGATACATTTTTGCAAGGCGACACGCGGGACTAAGGCGGTCTATGCAACATGCAAAGGCGCTCATTGGACAGTGAGCCTCGAGAGGCGAGCAGTTGAGGCATGCACCTATCGCCCTTGGCGGACCATAGGGCAAAGCGAGCCGACATGCACGACTTAGGGTGCAATGAGTGCCAAAGGCGCTCATTGTACTGCGAGGAAAGCGAGGCAAGCAGTTGAGGAAAATGCAGTGATCACTGTATAAAATACAAATTATGGGTCAAAGCTTTCATGGGAAAGACATACTGCTCCATAGCACTGGAGCACTAGTGGCCTAATCTGGTAATGCATGATTAAGTTTAATTTTGATATTTTTTATTTTCCCTGTTCATATAATCCTGGGGGAGATTTGCACCCCCCTTCCCCGTTCCTACGCCTCTATAACTATTTTGTAGTGCTCTTTAAAATCTAATTCAACATTTTCATGCTAACAACTGACCTGAACTTCAAAATAATTTATTTTTTTCACCAGCATTTTGAGGATGCATTTCTGAATTTTTGTATAGCATTACAGACGTGCTAATTTATAGATTTGTACATGACCACAAACATGATTTGCCATAAATTTGAAGAGAGTTTTCAAAAACAAAAACTAAATAAAAGAGAAGCATAATTCGTAATTTCCTTTTGGTCATTAAACAGTCAATCTATAATAAATTCTCAACTCAACACTTATCAATCTAAATAACATTACACGCCAATCATGCATATTATTTGCAAAAAAGTTTAATAATTACATATAAATAATTTATTAGCCATTTCTACTGCTTGCTTGGACCTTTCCTGTTCAATCTGGTCTGTAATCAGTCTTTCCATTTAATAGCATTTAATAATAGAGCATACTCATGAACAAAACACCCATTCTTCAATGGTAACCACCTTGGGATTTGAACTATTAATATAGTTCCTTTGAATACCTAATAATGTTTTCAGGACCTCATACTTTCAGATCAACTTCCCATTTACATAATACACTATGTACACTCTTTATATAGTTTTTACAGGTTTTCTGCATTAGCCCAGGGGATGTGTATGATTTTTTGTTAATCTATTTGATGGGTGAATTTTAAGTTTATCCTGCAACTCTTTAAGTTCAATAGATGAAGTGTTTAAACCTTACAATTCCTACCTTTTGGGATCTTTGGGGGAAACTATAGGGCAATAGGCACTTGAATTGATGATGAATGATCTGCAATCCTTAAAACGCTAGCAGAAAGTCCACGCTTTCACTTGACCTTTGTAATGAAAGGGAGATTGTAATTTCTACATAATATTAAAAGAAAGTCTTATTATTTCTTATATACTTTTCTAGGTAACAGCTTGCTGAATTTCACTGTTAATGTTGTATTTTGTATTTTTATATAATATTTTATTCATAAGCAAGAATAAAGTTTGGCACTATATAAATCCCTGGTATGACCTCACCTTGAATAACAAGCACAATTTTGGCACCAACAAGGGATAAGAGAAAGGCAACAAAATTAGCAAGGGGAATTGAGAGTTTTTAAGGAGAGATTTGTCAAATTAGACATAATTGTATTAAAAATACACTGGTAAAAATATATAATTACCCGTATATACTCAAGTATAAGCCGAGTTTTTCAGCCCTTTTTTTAAGGCTGAAAAGGGCCCCCTCGACTTATACTCGAGTCACTCTTCTTTCCCCCAGTGTCTCTCTTTCCCCCCGTCTCTCTTTCCCCCCCTGTGGCTCTTTCCCTCCCCCTCACTTATCATCATCAACCCCCTGATCCTCAACCCCCCTCCTCTTCCTCAATCCCCCTCCTCATCCTAAACCCCCCTCCTCATCCTAAACCCCCCTCCTCACTTTACCCCTCTAAATACCTCCCCCTCTCCCTTTCCCGTCACTTACCTTCATCTGCAGCTGCTCCTCCGCGCTCCTTCCGTCTGCGTAGGGACCCTGCATATGCTAATGACGTGACGTCACATGCGCGCCACGTGATTAGCATTGGCCGGGTCAAGACGCAGCCGGAAGGAGCGCGGAGGAGCGGAGGAGCAGCTGCAGATGGAGTTAAGCGAGGGGAAACGGAGAGCGGGAGGTATTTAGAGGGGTAAAGTGAGGAGGGGTCTTTAGGATGAGGAGGAAGGTTTAGGATGAGGAGGGGGGATGAGGAGGGCGGTTTAGGTTGAGGAGTGGGGCTGAGGAGAGGGGTTGAGGAGGGAGGTTGAGGAAGGGGGTTGAGGAGGGAGGTTGAGGGGGTTTGAGGAGGGGGGGTTTAGGATGAGGAGGGGGGTTTAGGATGAGGATGGGGGGTTGAGGATGAAGATGGGGGGTTGAGGATGAGGAAGGGGGTTGACGATGGAGGGGTTGAGGTTGAGGACGCGGGTTTAGGATGAGGATGGGGGGTTGAGGATGGGGGGTTGAGGTTGAGGAGGGGGGTTAGGATGAGGAGGGGGGTTGAGGATGGGGGGTTGAGGAGGGTGGCTGAGGAGAGAGGTTCAGGAGGGGGGTTAGGATGAGGATGGGGGGATGAGGAGGGGGGTTGAGGATGGGGGGATGAGGAGGGGGGTTGAGGATGGGGGGTTGAGGAGGGGGGCTGAGGAGAGAGGTTGAGGAGGGAGGATGAGGAGGCGGGTTGAGGATGGGGAGTTGAGGATGGGGGTTGAGGATGAGGATGGGGGGTTGAGGATGAGGATGGGGGGTTGAGGATGAGGATGGGGGGGTTGAGGATGAGGAGGGGGGGTGATGATGGGGGGTTGAGGATGAGGAGGGGGGTTGAGGATGGGGGGTTGAGGTTGAGGATGGGGGGGTTGAGGATGAGGAGGGGGGATGATGATGGGGGGTTGAGGATGAGGAGGGGGGTTGAGGATGGAGGGTTGAGGTTGAGGAGGGGGGGTTTAGGATGAGGATGGGGGGTTTAGGATGAGGAGGGGGGGTTGACGATGAGGAGGGGGGTTGAGTATGGGGTGCCAAGTTTTTCAGCCCTTTTTTTAAGGCTGAAAAGGGCCCCCTCGGTTTATACTCGAGTTACTCTTCTCCCCCCCTCCCTGTGTCTCTCTTTCCCCCCGTGTCTCTCTTTCCCCCCCGTGTCTCTCTTTCCCCCCCGTGTCTCTCTTCCCCCCGTGTCTCTCTTCCCCCCCGTGTCTCTCTTTCCCCCCGTGTCTCTCTTTCCCCCCGTGTCTCTCTTTCCCCCCGTGTCTCTCTTTCCCCCCGTGTCTCTCTTTCCCCCCGTGTCTCTCTTTCCCCCCGTGTCTCTCTGTCCCCCCGTGTCTCTCTTTCCCCCCGTGTCTCTCTTTCCCCCCGTGTCTCTCTTTCCCCCCGTGTCTCTCTTTCCCCCCGTGTCTCTCTTTCCCCCCGTGTCTCTCTTTCCCCCCGTGTCTCTCTTTCCCCCGGTGTCTCTCTTTCCCCCGGTGTCTCTCTTTCCCCCGGTGTCTCTCTTTCCCCCGGTGTCTCTCTTTCCCCCTGTGTCTCTCTTTCCCCCCGTGTCTCTCTTTCCACCCGTGTCTCTCTTTCCACCCGTGTATCTCTTTCCCCCCGTGTCTCTCTTTCCCCCCGTGTCTCTCTTTCCCCCCGTGTCTCTCTTTCCCCTGTGTATCTCTTTCCCCTGTGTATCTCTTTCCCCCGTGTATCTCTTTCCCCCCGTGTCTCTCTTTCCCCCCGTGTCTCTCTTTCCCCACCCCTGTGTCTTTCCCCCCGTGTCTCTTTCCCCCCGTGTCTCTTTCCCCCCGTGTCTCTTTCCCCCCGTGTCTCTTTCCCCCTGTGTCTCTTTCCTCCCGTGTCTCTTTCCCCCCGTGTCTCTCTTTCCCCCCATGTCTCTCTTTCCCCCCGTGTCTCTTTCCCCCTTTGTCTCTCTTTCCCCCCGTGTCTCATCCTCAATCCCCCTCCTCATCCTAAACCCCCCTCCTCACTTTACCCCTCTAAATACCTCTCCCTTTCCCGTCACTTACCTTCATCTACAGCTGCTCCTCCGCGCTCCTTCCGTCTGCGTAGGGACCCAGCATATGCTAATGACGTGACGTCACATGCGCGCCACGTCATTAGCATTGGCCGGGTCAAGACGCAGCCGGAAGAAGCGTGGAGGAGCTGAGGAGCAGCTGCAGATGGAGTTAAGCGAGGGAAAAGGGAGAGCGGGAGGTATTTAGAGGGGTAAAGTGAGCAGGGGGCTTTAGGATGAGCAGGGGGCTTTAGGATGAGGAGGGGGCTTTAGGATGAGGAGGGGGCTTTAGGATGAGGAGGGGGCTTTAGGATGAGGAGGAAGGTTTAGGATGAGGAGGGGGGCTGAGGAGGGAGGTTGAGGAAGGGGGTTGAGGAGGGGGGGTTTAGGATGAGGATGGGGATTGAGGATGGATATGGGGGGTTGAGGATGGATATGGGGGGTTGAGGATGGAGGGGCTGAGGTTGAGGAGGGGGGTTTAGGATGAGGAGGGGGGTTGAGGATGCGGGGGTTGAGGTTGAGGAGGGGGGTTTAGGATGAGGAGGGGGGGATGAGGAGGCGGGTTGAGGATGGGGGGGTTGAGGATGAGGAAGTGTGTTGAGGAAGGGGGGATTGAGGATGGGGGGGTTGAGGATGAGGATGGGGGGTTGAGGATGAGGAGGGGGTTGAGGATGAGGATGGGGGTTGAGGTTGAGGAGGGGGGCTGAGGAGGGGGGTTTAGGATGAGGAGGGAGGGTTGAGGATGAGGATGGGGGGGTTGAGGATGAGGAGGGGGGATGAGGATGAGGAGGGGGTTGAGGATGGGGGGATGAGGATGGGGGGTTGAGGATGAGGATGGGGGGTTGAGGAGGGGGGTTGAGGAGTGGGGCTTAGGAGAGAGGTTGAGGAAGGGGGTTGAGGAGGGATGTTAAAGAGGGGTGTTGAGGAGGGGGGTTGAGGATGGGGGGGTTGAGGATGAGGATGGGGGGTTGAGGAGGGGGATTGAGGTTGAGGAGGGAGGTTGAGGAGAGGGTTGAGGATGGGGTGTTGAGGAGGGCGGTTGAGGAGGGAGGTTGAGAATGAGGAGGGGGGGTTGAGGAGGGAGGTTGAGGTTTAGGAGGGGGGCTGAGGAGAGAGGTTGAGGAAGGGGGTTGAGGAGGGGGTTTAGGATGAGGAGAGGGGTTGAAGATGGGGGGTTGAGGATGAGGATGGGGGGTTGAGGAGGGGGTTGAGGATGAGGAGGGGGGTTGAAGAGGGGGTTGAGGATGAGGAGGGGGGTTGAGGTGGGAGGTTGAGGAAGGGGGTTGAGGATGAGGATGGGGGTTGAGGATGAATATGGGGGGTTGAGGATGGAGGGGTTGAGGATGCGGGGGTTGAGGTTGAGGAGGGGGGTTTAGGATGAGGAGGGGGGGATGAGGAGGCGGGTTGAGGATGGGGGGGTTGAGGATGAGGAAGTGTGTTGAGGATGGGGGGTTGAGGATGAGGATGGGGGGTTGAGGATGGGGGGTTTGAGGATGAGGATGGGGGGTTGAGGATGAGGAGGGGGTTGAGGATGAGGATGGGGGTTGAGGTTGAGTAGGGGGGCTGAGGAGGGGGGTTTAGGATGAGGAGGGAGGGTTGAGGATGAGGATGGGGGGGTTGAGGATGAGGAGGGGGGATGAGGATGAGGAGGGGGTTGAGGATGGGGGGTTAAGGATGAGGATGGGGGGGTTGAGGATGGGGGGTTGAGGAGGGGGGTTGAGGAGTGGGGCTTAGGAGAGAGGTTGAGGAAGGGGGTTGAGGAGGGATGTTAAAGAGGGGTGTTGAGGAGGGGGGTTGAGGATGGCGGGGTTGAGGATGGGGGGGTTGAGGATGAGGATGGGGGGTTGAGTAGGGGGATTGAGGTTGAGGAAGGGGGTTGAGGAGGGAGGTTGAGGAGAGGGTTGAGGATGGGGTGTTGAGGAGGGCGGTTGAGGAGGGAGGTTGAGAATGAGGGGGGGGGTTGAGGAGGGAGGTTGAGGTTTAGGAGGGGGGCTGAGGAGAGAGGTTGAGGAAGGGGGTTGAGGAGGGGGTTTAGGATGAGGAGGGGGGTTGAAGATGGGGGGTTGAGGATGAGGATGGGGGGTTGAGGAGGGGGTTGAGGATGAGGAGGGGGGTTGAAGAGGGGGTTGAGGATGAGGAGGGGGGTTGAGGAGGGAGGTTGAGAATGAGGAGGGGGGTTGAGGAGGGAAGATGAGGAGGGGGGTTGAGGAGGGAAGATGAGGAGGGGGGTTGAGGAGGTTGATAAGGGAGGGGGAGGGAAAGAGACACAGGGAAGGGAGAGGGGGGAAGAGACACAGGGAAGGGAGAAGGGGGGAAGAGACACAGGGGAGAGCGAGTGGGGACACAAGAAAGGGGCACAGACGGCACACAAGAGGGAGACACAGAGGGCACAAGAGGGACACGGGACAGCACATTTCCCTCTGCTTATACTCGAGTCACTAAGTTTTCCAAGTATTTTGTGGTAAAATAGGTGCCTCGGCTTATACTTGGGTCGGCTTATACTCGAGTATGTACGGTACATTATACAAATACCTTCAGGGTTAGTATTTTTTTTTTCGGTGAGCTTTTCTTCCCAAGAAGTGTACAAGAAATTGATGTGAGGTCTCTCTTGGAAGTTAGAGGATACGATATTTAATTTTGATTTAATAATGATAGGTGTGCACATATAGGGATTTCTTGTATATTTAGTGTTTGATACGATATTTAAGCTTGAAAAAAATTGAAATAGTTTTTCATAGTAGGGAATGTCAAGTTTTGGAGATAGTTTCAGCACATTCTATGAATAACTTGTGACTATGGAACCCATCCTTCATTATCTGTTTAAAGGGCCAGTTAATTCAGTACAACTTGGAGCACACCACTGTAAAGTACATCTAAAAATATGTTGAAATGTTTTTTAAATTTTTTAAATCGTTGTCTTATTCACAGAAAAAATCATAAATGAAGTGTCTCTTTACACGAGACTCTGGCAACTCCATCAGACAGCAAAAGCTCTTTGCAGAGAGCAGGAGCAGAAAAAGGGTTAACCCTTCCCAAATTCAACTGTGCAGGGAAATGACTGCTGGAAACTCATAAATATGTTACTTGTGGGTTAACTGATGGCTGATTATATTCCTGAATTCAGAGGAGCTTACATCAGAAGTCGTTGGCATGTGTTGTTAATCTTGGAACAGTCAGCAGTGTGTTTATAAACAGACATAAGACTGCAGATTTTTAGCTGTTATTAGTGTAATTAAAAAAATAATAATTTTAACATAGAATATTGTGCTCTTTCACACCATGAAGGGCACTTATGGGGGGTAAATGGCCCTTTAATGATTGACAATATAACACAGCATTTCACATATAGTATGTATCTTGTAAATAAAGTCTTATTCCAGGTGAAGACATCCATTTTTTTGAAAGTGGGAATAATCTGATCACTAGATTTACAATGCAAAGCCAATGGTCTGAGGGATTAATAATGATACAGTGGGGTGGGTACAAACACCAGTAGTATAATTGATTACTTATTTTGACTTATACAGGGAAGTCTTCATCAATCGCTGTTATTCTATGGATTCATTTTAAATCTAGAAAATTCAAAGTTGTATCTTCTCAGCTTTAAACAATTTGGTTATAGGAGGAAAATAATATATTTTGAGGGAAAACCACTATTAAATTATTGGAAACTCTAGCAATACACTCTAGCAATACACTAAATACTTTATACACTATAATCATACAGCAGATCTGATTATGATTAGTTACATTGCACGTTGGTGTAACATAAAACAACAAAAAACAGATGATCTTGACATGTAACTACATTGATTTTAGCTCATTATCCATGCTTCAATAGAACATTATGATGTACATCCCCTCAGTATGAAACGTCTATCTTAAATCCTTAGTGAACGAATCTAGACTAACAAATATCATTTTTAATTCATTTTTTTTCTAACCAATATTTATTTCATTTTTCAATAAATTGTTTTACAAATTAAACACTTACAAACGGTGTATTATTTTCGTATAAACTTAAAGATATAATTTATTGAAATGTCATCAATATTATAAATCAAAATACTATATACATGCTTTTTAATATAAATGTATTAATATAAATTTGTTTTAATTAACTTCTTATTAATAATTATTTTAAGCAATTGTAGAGGGAAATACAAAATCTTATGTCCCTAAAAAAAAAAAAAATTGCAAGAAACTGCTAAATTTAATACATTTGTGAGTTTGAGGGGAGGACAGAGCAGACCTTTTCCATGTTGGCAAAAAAGGATCTCATAATGTAGAGACACTTGTAAATCTGAGAAGATCCATTGATGACAGCTTCCATAAACAGGATGAGACAGTCAACTGATATGTCCTTGAGGTAGAGACCCCAAAGACAGATATTACCCTGACTATTCAGCAAGGGGTTTAAATGTGGTATGTCATCCTTGCCAAAGCAGATGATTCAGTGGTCCGGAGCAATGATGATCAAAAAAACAAATAAACTGTCAACTGAAAAGTCTAAGGTGGCTTTATTAGTGTCCAAGCTTTGGTTCGAAGAGTATTGCCAATAATCTCTTAACATCAAATCAGGCCACCCACAAGTTTGTTAAATATACAGCAATAAAAATTGAGCAAACACAAGATATTTTGCTATTTTGGACTTCTTTTACATCCTTTTTATTTAGAAGCAATGTTGTGCATGTACTTTGTAAAATTGTGTAAGGAAAAGTCAATATTCCACAAATCTATCATTTCTAGCCTTAGTTAAATATATTAAATGTTGAATGTACAGTAATCTAAACACATTATGTGAACGATTAAGAAGGAATCTTGTTGAAATATGAAAGAATTATTTCAGGTCAATTAAAATGTCTGGCTTTTTCAGAAGAAAATAATGTTTACACCAAAAAAACTGCTTTAAGAAAAACCTTTTACTAATTAGGCGAGTGTGGAAATATAACAGATTCTGAGTTTAATTAGAATTAACATAAAAATTCGACATTGCATGCCAGTTATTCATTGTTGCAATACTTTGATATCAAAGTTGTCCTAACATTTGACATTACTTTTATCTTTATGAATAACTTAACTATTAACTGTTTTTACATCTTTTGGCATTAAATGGAAAAATAAAATGGTTGTCAATTAATGTTATTTATCATATCTCGTCTTGAGTATTCTGGAAGGATGAAAAATATTATATTGCAAATATTAACAAAATCCATGAGGTGTCCTGAAATTATCTGTATTAATTCAATAATTAATAAATAAAATATTTTGACACCTAAACTTAATACAATTTTTTTGTATGTAGATTGCATAGACCAGTAGTGAGCAACATTTGGATCTGGAAACATCACTACTTCCATGAAACTTGTGGCGCCAACCATGTCTTTCTCAACACTTTACCTCTGTCGCTTGGATCCTAATCCAGTTCAGCAACAACCAGGGTAAAAGATAACACATGGGGATGTAGTTTATATCAAAGTTATTGTAATTCCCACAGATTTTATTAAGAAAATAGAAAATCAAAACCTATCCTTAACTCTATCACTTCCACTTTTACGTAAACTGGAATTATTTCAAGAACAGTTTTTAGGTCTTTCTCGTTTTCTTCCTTCGGAGAAGGGCTCCTGTGCAAAACAAAGAAGAACAGTTCATGTTACATTTGCAGACCATGACACACTTTGTAGTGAATATTAATGCATCAAGTACTTTGTGTGTGTAGTTAGATGCAAAATATATTTTTTTATGGAAACAATGGCTCACATTTTTTTTATGTGGGTTATTTTGCTTCCTTCTTTAATTGTTTTTTTACTGTGAATTACTTTATGGGTGTACCTTAGTCCCTTTTTGTTTATTTTAAACTCGTACCTGTTTTAATGCTGTAATACTTCCTTTGATTAATTGGTGTGAGCATGGAAGTTTCTCATTCTATTAATACTTGTGTGTGGGTGGACTGCCAAAAATAGAATAATTATAAAATATCTCTGAATCTCTCCATGGCACGTTTTGCCTCTTACATAGTTAACATAGTATTTGAGGCTAAAAAAATACTTATAGTCTATTAAGTTCAACCTTTTAAGATCTCCTCTGATCTGCAATATGCAGATTCATTGTTAATTGATCCAAAGGAAGGTAAACAGAAAAAAAACAAGTGAAACTTTGCCAATTGTGTCAAAAGGGAAACAAATAATTCCTTCCTGACCTCAGATACTGGCGATCAGTTTCCTCCCTGGATCAATACTCCCTCTATAATTAACCAGAATAACACTGAATGCCCATATTTATTTAAAAATATATCCAATCCCTTTTTAAAGTTATCTATAGAACCTGCTGTCACCACCTCCTTTGGTAGACAATTCCACAGATTAACTACTCTTACTGTGAAGAACCCTTTTCTTTCTTTAAGGTGGAATCTTTTTACTTCTAACCTCAAAGGATGTCCTCTTGTCTATTGAAAACCTCTTGGCACAAAAAAGCTCCCTTGACAAATCTTTTTACTGACCCTGAATGTATTTATATATGGTAATCATATCCCCTCTAAGACACCTTTTTCTAGAGAAAATAAGTTTAATGTGGTTAGTCTTTCTTCATAAATTAGCCCCTCCATTCCCCTTATTAGTTTTGTTGCCCTACGCTGTACTTCTTCCAACTCTAAAATGTCCTTTTTGATGAAGGGGTGCCCAAAATTGTATTCCATATTCTAAATGAGGGCGTACTAGGTATTTGTATAGTGGCAGAATTATTTTATATTTTATTTGCCTAGGTGGATGTCCACAAGCACTCCCAAATCCCTTTTAATATCTGATACTCCTAGATTTGCTCCATTAATATTATAAATTGCACGACTATTTTCCCTTCCCAAATGTACAACTTTACATTTATTCGTACTAAATCTCATCTGCCATTTAGATGCCCATTCCTCTAATTCATGTAAATCCCTTTGGAGGGAAAGTACATAGTTTTCTGATTTAATTACCTTGCACAACTTAGTGTCATCACCAAAAATGAAGGCAATACTTTCCAGTCCTACTTCTAAATCAATAATACATATTAGGAAATTACCTAATACTGAACCCTGAGGAACCCCACTTACCACATTAATCCAATCTGAATGTGTTCCATTTATAACAACCCTTTGCTTCCTGTCTTTTAGCCAGCTCTCAATCTATGAGCAGATATTTACTGCAATTCCTGTATCCCTTACTTTGCCCAATAGTCTCCCATGTGGCACTGTATCAAACGTCTTTGCAAAATCCAAAAATACTACATCCACTGAGTTGCCTTGATCGAAGTTCCTACTAACCTCCTCATAGAAACTAATTAGATTTGTTTAACATGACGTATCCCTCATAAATTCATATTGGCTCCTACTTATAATCCTGTTTGAATAGACATATTCTTGTATATTCTCCCTTATTAACACTTCTAAATGCTTTCCCACTACAGAAGTGAGGCTCACTGGTCTATAATTCCTCTAATTTTGCTCTTGCTCCCTTCTTAAACATAGTTATCACCTCTCTTTTTCTCTATGTTCTTCTGGTAGAGACTCTGTAGTGAGTGAGTCTTGGAAAATTAGATATAATGGTTTTGCTATTACAGAACCCAGTTCCCTCAGTACCCGTGGATTTATTCCATCAGGACCTGGGGCTTTATTAACATTTATTTTTTTCCAACCTCTTTTGGATTTCTTCCTGTGTTAACCAATTATTTGGAAAAGGTAGTGTAGCTTCATTATGTTGCAGTGTCCCAACCACTGGTACCTCCCTTGTGTATACCAAAGAAAATAACCTATTTAGCTCATCTGCCTTTTCCTGGTCACTAATTCTCAGACTGTGTCACATTGTAATGTTCCTATAGCTTCCTTCCTGACCTTCTTCCCATTAATATATCTAAAAAATATTTTAGGGTTAGTCTTACTTTTGTTTTCATTTTCTATTTTAGCCAGTCTAATAGCCTTTTTGCTGTCTTG
Source organism: Discoglossus pictus (assembly GCA_027410445.1). Classification (NCBI taxonomy): domain Eukaryota; kingdom Metazoa; phylum Chordata; class Amphibia; order Anura; family Alytidae; genus Discoglossus; species Discoglossus pictus. The sequence continues at coordinate 24,407,983 of CM050174.1, read as the reverse complement.
GGGCCTCATTCTATTACCGGCCGTAAATCGTCCGTAAGGCTGCGATTCCTTGTGGGGGTTCTGTTAACTCGCGATTCTATTATACGGCCCCGCAAGGATCTCCTCTTACGGCCGGCCGCATATCTTGGAACCGGCCGTAAGCTCAGAAATCTAAAAACGCAAAATTAATTCAAGCCTGCACTGTACAGCTCTGTAAATGCTAGGGATCATATTGGGGGACATGAGGATTAAAAGTAACCCACTCTCAAGCTTGCACATCAGCCCAAACCCGAGTTCAAATTAACTGTTTATTTTCCGGCTGCGGCGTGGGCGGGTCTGATGTGCTCCAAGCACTCTGGACTTTTTACATGGATATTTTACGGATATTAAAAAACAAATATTTTACGGATTTGAGTATAGGGTAATTATGTGCTATTTTTGCTAACACCGAATATCACTTTATAGTCTCCTCAGAGTGCAGGATGCCTTTATTTCTGCTTATAATGTGCTTAATTGGTGCAAGCGGGACCTCTTTCCTGCAAGTAAGCTGCGGCTCGGTTTTAGCCTTGCAGAGAGGGTTCCCGGAGCAATTGAATTGCAAATAGGAATTTCTTACGGACGATTTCCTTGCGGCCGTTTAAGATCAAAGGATTTCCTCCGGCGCGAGCGGCCGCAAGAGATAGCAAAAAGCCGGCCGCAAGCCTGCCGGAATCCCCGGCCGGAGGGGAATAGAATAGCCGAATAGCTTGCGGCCGGTCCTTGCGGCCCCGCAACGGCTGCGGCCGATAATAGAATGAGGCCCTTGGTGATTTCCTTGTACTCACGTGAAGCAGTCTCTGTCCCCTCTTGTTTGTATAATTTAAATGCCTGTTTCTTACTCCGCATCTTGATCTTTAAATCATTGTTAAGCCACATTGGATGGGATTTACTCCTTTTATTCCCACACGGTATATGCCGATGTTTATGTATATTTAGTCAGTATTTAAATGTTGTCCATTTCTGTTCAGTGTTTTTACCTATCAGTTCTCTGTCCCAGTCTATACTTTGTCTTGCTGTCCTTAGACCGTTAAAATCTTCCCTTTTAAAATTAACAGTTTTTGTTTACCCCTTATAGTTTTTTGTTTTATTTTATTAAATTCAATCTCTGATGTATTAGTTATTATCATTAAGAGACCTGTGGCATCTACCAATTTCTGAGAACTAAATACTAATCAAAATATATCACAATAGATGATTAATATGCACCTTAATATTCTTCCTATAATTTAATGAAGATACCTCTTTAATGTCAATTTAATGTTAAATTCATTTGGGGTAGAGTTAAGGAATATAGAAAGGGATTTATGGATTTTTTGTTCCATGATCAAGCCATTATTTTGGATTGTTTTGATTCCAACATGTATATTTTAGTCAACTACTTTGAATTCATGCAATAAGATTTTTAAAAACATAGATTTGGTGGAAGAGAAATGCTAAATGGCCCATTTATATAGCTAATTTTATCTACCTAAAAAGCTTGAATCAATTTAATCATCAATATAGCCTATGTTTCCACTTCTGGATTGCTACCTTGTCATGGTGAAGAGGCTTGGGAAGATCATAGCAGAGAAGTTAGACAAATCGTGGTCCACTGGAGAAGGAACTGGACACTAACTTTGCCAAGAAACCCATATGGATATGCACAACCTAAAACAGACAGATGTGCCTGGCTTGCTGTATCCATATGGTCACTGAGAGTTAAAGACGACTGAAGGACTGCACAACATGGCCTATGAATATTCCAGACTTTCTTTCATTCCTTTACCAAGTATGCTTATTCCAAGCAGACAAAGGCATTTCTGTCCCATGAGCTCCCTGAAGCTCATGTTCATTGCTACATTAACCTCATCTATACATCACCAAATCTGCCACCCATTTCTTCACTTGCCTGCAGTCTTTCCAGGCATCAGAATCTTCTCTAGGGAATAATGTCTTCTCATCATATGGCTAAAGTTTCTGAGCTTTAGCCTCATGATCAAACCTTCAAATGAAAACTTTTTCTTGATTTCCTGTATTGTTGATTGAATTTTCTTCAACACCACTATTCAAGGCATCAGTTCTATGGCGCTCAGTCTTCTGTATTGCCCAGCTCTCACTATGTGGACCTTTCATTGATAGTATATCCTTACTTTTTAATATCTTGTCCATTTTGCCATAGCTTTTCTTCCCAGAAGCATACACATTTAATTTCATGCTGCAGTCACTATCTAAAGAGATCTTTAAACACAGGATAAAATCTGTCACTGCCTCCACTTCTTCTCCGTCTATTTGCCAGGAAGTGAGATTGCCGTTTGCCATGATCTTCGTCTTTTTAACATTGAGCAGCAGGCCAGCTTTTGCACTATCTTCTTTCACACTCATCAACAGGTCCTTTAGTTCCGTCTCACTTTCAGCCATCCGAGTAGTATCATCCGCATATAATATATATTGTGTTGTACTACGAGTTGTCGTCATGCTTTGTGGGGCTCGCTTAGCGACTCCCGCAACTGCGGCCCTCGCACTGTTTGGCATACAGCACTGCCATGGCTTCAAATCTTATTGCCGTCATTTTTTGACGGGCAAGTCGCTAGTCTATATATATTTCTCCCAGCAATATTAACTCCGGCTTTGGGTCCATCCATCCTGGCCATAAAAATGATATATATGCTGAATAACTAAGGTGACAATATACAACCTTGTTGCATTCCTTTCCTGATCTTGAACCATTTGGTTGTTCCATGTTCGGTTCTGACCGGGGATTCTTGGTCCACATACAGATTCTTCTTGCCACATTTTGCAGTGATCCACGCAGTCAAAGGCTTTGGAATAGTCTGTGAAGGAGAAGTAAATGATTTTTCTTTAACTTTCTCTATCCAGCCATATTTGATAGACTAACATCTTTGTATTTTTGGATCGGGCGCTAAACATCTGCATCCAACCATTTTGAGCGTCTCCATTGTGTGATGTGTGTTTGTCACTTTAGAGTTTAACTTGGAAGGGCAGTTTCATGTACAATTGTAATCAGGATTTAAAATAGCTGGTCTATTTTCATAGAACGGGTGCTGTGAGCTAGACCATCCCTGAAAAGCTCAAAAAAAAATATATAATCAAAATCTGCCATTCAAATAATTTAAACCATAGTGCAATTGTGTATTCTGTGATTAAAAAAATGAACTTTGTCTCTCTCCTCATTCAGATATGAACTAAGAACTGAGAGAGTATTATATGAATAATAAATATGATTTTTATGTTTAAATAAACAAGTGGTCATATATACTCTAATGATATTATAGGATATTACTCTTCAGGGTATTGCTGAGCACCATGGCTGACTAAAGCCTTGTTGTGAATTACCTATCTTCTAATCCTTAAATGGTCCCGTGAAACAATAGTGGTGTTGAAGAAACTACATCATATAATATTGAATAGTTTATTTGTTACGGCCATTCCATCTGTCTAGTTTCCAAACTTCTCAATCATCCCAATTTTTCAGTCGGATTCACCACTTAATAAATGTTACCTGTGTCTGTTCTTGGACACCACTCCTCTATTGTTCATTATGTCCGGCTTGTCCTTACATACTCCCAGTATTTTCTCTTCTGTTCTCCCTAACGCACCTCAATGTCGATGCCTATCATACAACTGTCAGCAGCCAGTCATAATACTCATGTAACCAAAACCAGGCCACCTTGTGTACTTCTTCAGATACCAGACATTACAATCTGTAATTAATTTTGAAGCCTACCTTAAGTCGGAAAAGAGATGGAACATGCTCGTCTCAGTTTTGTAATGCTCGTTGGCGGCCGTCGATGTAATACAAAGAGCCAATAAATCTGTAAAGAAAACTATTCTATTCTATAGTAAAAGTGTATGCAAGCCTAAATATATTATTTTCTCGTAAATAAGACAATTTTCTTGTTAATGTTCTAGGAGTTAAACACATTTTAAACAGAATATTACAATTAAAATAAAAGCAGAACATTTTTTGGTTGAGTTATTTGACTTGTTAAAAAATGTGAGAATTTAGCTATCCCTGCCAAAACCCTTAGGGAAGTGGGAATGCTGGTTTAGAGAGTTGTTCTGCCAGCAACTATTTCCAAATATGTCATATTGAGCACAATCTGTGCCTTGTAATAAGTGCAAAGTAGTCGAATACATTGTATTATTCACAAAATCTGTTTATGCCTCCACCAATAAAAAAATGTTGGATTTTATGTTTAGCACAATTTTTTTTATTTTATTTGCTTACTGTGCTTTATTCCCGGCTATGTTATAGCATTTGATTATTAAAATAAATGTTTATAAACATGGTATAAAAATGGTATAAACAGCAATTTGAAACAAAGAATTGCTCACAATTTGGATAAAATTCCTTTGTGCCTTAAAACGGCGTCGTTTCGAATAAACTTTTCTCTCCACTCCTGGCTGTGGCCTTAATGGACTTTGGTCATCTCGATCTCGATCATTTTTGATCCGTAACAACCTGACAAAAGCTTTTAGCATACTATATCTGTCTTCTAAACGAAGTATTGCATCTCAGGAACAGGTCTACAATCTTAAGGTCATGAATTTTGGATCTGAACAAAAAAGAACTTAAGTTTGCTGACACTAGTAAATTATGAAATCAGAGATTTAACTGTACATACATTGAGTAGAACTGATTTTATAGCAAAATCAGAAGTTTAAAAATGTGCTGACTTGTACAGCAATCTGATACTGGAATATTATGTGGTCAGAAAACTGCATAAACATTTCAAAGTAGTTCTTCGTATATTAAGTTATAGAAGTCTGAAGCTCCAAGGCAAACAGATTTTGCACACCTCCTTTCATAAATGTTTATCAACCACTAATAGACACATAGGATATTGACATAAAATAATTTTAGAAATCGGTGAAAAATGCTAATTTTTTTTTTCTCAAAGCAATATTTCAGTTTTTTTTCACAATTCTAGCAGTGTTCAGGATCCCATTCTGTGGTTTAACACAAAGTTTTATGTTGTTCCATAAACATGCTCCCATCCAGACTGTTTTAAAAAGGAAACCCTCTAAAATGGAATGACAGATTGATATCTACATGTTGGAGTAATACAGCTGGAAATATACAAACAATTCCCCCGTCATGTTGAAATTTTCAGGGTTTTAATGCAGATTGTATTAAAATAGCACCAGCTGATTTTAGGATGTCTCAGTATAATACTGACAGTCAAGATGTTTCCGGACGTTCACATTTATCTTGAAGGATTTTATAATAATAAATATTAATATCTCCCAAAAGGGACTCAAAGTACTTATACAGTAATAAAAAGTGAACATAATATTATAGCAGGGGTCGTCAACTTTTAAATACCTACTGCCCAGTTTTGATGGTAAAATGTCCTTACAGCCCATTGGTGACGCAGTAACTCAATTTACCTTCTCTCCCTTATGGTTACATAAATCATATGACCCTATCGCCCTGTACTTACTATATAGTGAACCGGTCCTGACTGCTGACCCTAGGCTCTCTCACCTGCTCTCCAACCAGCAAAGCATGGTGCTGTGGGTCTCCAGCATGTGACATCACTCATCAGCGACGCCACCTTGCAATTAACCTGTCGCCCACCATAAAAGCTTGAATTGCCTACCAGTGGGTGGCAGGGACTAGGTTGACTACCACTGCATTATATTATTGGCATATAAACACTCCCTAATTATTCTTCACAGGTTTAATGTTATGTCCTAGGTTAATAAGTGATACATCAGATTTATAATGAATTACACATTAACTTATAATTGTATTTGACTATGATTTCCCTTATAATGAATAGAAGCCTAGTCAGAATATTAATATATATATACTCAGTGTTTATAAGTCTGGAACATGTATTGCATTATTTGCGTTGATAAATGTAACTGCTCTCTTCGTCAATGAGCGCCGCCACTATCAATGAGCACCATCACTATCAGTGAGCACCATCACTATCAATGAGCACCGCCAACATCAATGAGCACTGCCAATATCAATGAGCGCCGCCAATATCAATGAGCACCACCGCTATCAAGAGGCATCACCATTATCAAGGAGCATCTGTACCCTCGACTCTGTTTGTTCCTGGGTTGTTGCCCTCATACGGCCTCCTCCACATCTCCTGATGTACTGGCCTGTCTCCTGGTAGCGCCTCCATGCTCTGGACACTACGCTGACAGACACAGCAAACCTTCTTGCCACAGCTCGCATTGATGTGCTATCCTGGATGAGCTTCACTACCTGTCTCATGCTACCACTAGAGTGAAAGCACCACCAGCATTACAAAGTGACCAAAACATCAGCCAGAAAGCATAGGAACTGAGAAGTGGTCTGTGGTCACCACCTGCAGAATCACTCCTTTATTGGGGGTGTTTTGATAATTGCCCATAATTTCCACCTGTTGTCTATCCCATTTGCACAACAGCATGTGAAATTGATTGTCACTCAGTGTTGCTTCCTAAGTGGACAGTTTGATTTTACAGAAGTGTTATTGACTTGGAGTTACATTGTGTTGTTTAAGTGTTCCCTTTATTTTTTTGAGCAGTGTATTTTATTGCCAACTTATTTATAAAGGAGTCAAACGATACGGATAGCTTTTGAATGGCCAATAAAATGTTCTTCATTAACTAGACACATTGCCATCTGGAAATATTCATCAGAAGTGTACACATAAGGAGGGCAAAAGACATAAAACTTTAGTAGATTTGAACTCGACTCTCCAGTGACTTCTGGTGGCGTAGACATACAGTCTTTACTCAAACTTTCTTTTTACTGGGTATTTGTGGTACACGTGTATGCATCAACAAATATTAGTACCTTTATGTGATGTGCAGTGTGGTTTAATAGTCCGACCTGCACTGGAGACACAAGTAGCATTTATGTGAATCCAAACAATATCCTAATTGTCCCTTGGTTTGTTCCCATGTTACCCAAACTCTCTGCAAACCAATGTTATGTTCTGCCATGAGGACCAGTTAAACCAACCCTGAATCTCTGCTCCTTGGTCTGATTATGGTTGATTGGGTTTAGTGGTTGGGTACAATCTGACAACAACCAAAGTTTATCCTTATCGTTTGGTAGATCTTGTCTGATCGGCGATGGTGTTTAATAGGTTCGAATCGCAGAAATCCTAGTTGTATACGGCTTGGTGTGTACAGCGGTCGGATGTACTGCTATTTCCAAAAGCACTGTTCACGCTGGTGACTTGTTGATATGTGAAGGAGGTGTGGAGAGGGAATCTTTGCAAAGCGCACAATCTTGAGTGTGTCTAATACGACGTACCCGGACGGTGTCCTCAGTCTCTTGGTTCTAAGACATATGCCGTCTAGGGTGTGCTAATCCACCGTATAATGTACGTATAGTGTGATGACGCCTTGTATTCTGACACTTTTACTTGGTTTTATTGTTCTTATCAAAGGATTTTACTTACCCAAATTGTTTCGGAATGTTACCAATAAAGATACTTCTATTTATGAAAATGGTCTGAAGTACTTGTGCTTTGGGACATCCCTTCATGCAGACATGGAAAATATACGTCAGCGGTTATACGCAACACAAGGCGTCACCTGATTATGGTTGATGTTGCTTATCATGAGATACTCTATTTGGATACTTTATCCGGATTCAAAAAGGTCCCAAGCATCCACCAACAGGATGTGTTCATGTGTAAAATCAAGTTACCAGTGTGATTAGGCCAATAGTAGAAGAATTTAGATGCTGAATTAAATTTAATTCTATGGTTATTCTGCCTGAAGTTGCCTTGACATTTTTTACTAATATATCATACAAGACATGAGGTGAGAGCTTTTGAAGAACATGTGGAAGTGTCACAGTTAAGCAAATCTGGTCCAGATGATAATATACAAACTGGGGAGGTTCCCAAATAATTTGACAAGCCTTAGTATAGCTGGCCAATGCTTTAGTTCATCATAAGACGTTACAATATCCACTGAATACTTCTCCATTATCATTAGTAATGTAGGAACAACTGCTTATACTGCATCCCTTGAACCGTCACCAATAGTCAGTTAAACCAAACCAATTGAGAGGCTCATGGTTAGCTCATATTGTCACATGCTGGTGGGGGTTTATATGTATGAAGTCATAGTAAGCCCCGTCTTGAACTGGTACCTGGAAGTCTTACCTCCCTCAGCTTCACATAGGATAAAGGAAACCGTAATATGTAGTCCATAAAGACCAATCATTGGGTCCAGATGATACTGGGTTCCATATTGGCAGCTTTAGAGCTAAGAAAATATAAAAGGTAGAGTACATTTATTTAAAATAGCACAAATATTGTTCTTTTGGGACTTGTGGACATTAGACCATCTATGGAGCAAATGTCCTAAAACTCTTTGTGGAGAGTTCCCTAGCCAAAATGGCACCAGATTGTGTCTAGCCAGTCTATTGGTCACCAGTATTAGGGCAGCTTCTTCATGGGGATCACCTGGCTTCATGTCATGCACATCGCTCCACCATCACAAAAGCTAAACCTGACCAGGGTCCTGTTATTTAAGCAGAAAACTGCAAAGTGCAGTAAATAATTCCTTGAGTGCTTCATTTTGTCTTTGGTGAATGAGGATCGCTGCAGCCAGTATGCTCTCTCTGTTGGTGTGTATAGTGTGTCAGCTGAACTAAACCTGGAGTTTAAATTCCAGTAGCGTGCAAACTTTGCTGAGTTGTTGGCTTGCTCACTACAAAACATTCCTGTGATTTGGTTCCTTTTTCTGATTTCCTGGTATTACTTATGTTTATTGAACTCTCCTTTGGATTGCTGCCTGGACTGGCTTTTTGGCTTGTTTATCGTCTATGTTTGTGACTCTGGCCCTCTTCTGATACCTTTGGATACTTCTTCACTGAGAATCTAAACACTTGTATTCAAACACAATATAATTTTATAAGATCTTTAGGTGGAGGGTCAGAGTTAAGTGGCCTCAGGGATAGGCCAAGTACAGTCCAGCAAGAAGATATTGCTTTCATAGCTATAATTTTTTATATATATTCCTTCAGCTAAGCCGATATAATTGAAGAAGATCTTTTTGATGCCTTAAAAACTGTAAACCACGTATATGAAGATGTTTCCCTATAATGTTTTGTCAGCAAACATACATACACTATATAAGAACATTATTTAAAATGTCATACATGACAGGATGGAGGCTTTCATGTTGCATATACTACTATTTATTATGGTCTCATATCGGAAAATAAAAAAAAACATGTTACACAGTGTTTTTTTACTTTATTATTAAACCCTGAAATTCGAACATGGTTTACATTTTGCTTGCTATTAATTTTAAATAAACATTCCTAAACCCTAAAAAAATAAATATATTAGAAAGCTCCAGGTAAAAGGGATCAGATATAACCATATTAGAGGTGCTGTTGTCTTTAGTGCTGAAAAAGTTACATTTAAATAAATGCTTAATATCATAATAGCTGTACCAATTGCGATACACAACAATGGCTTCTTAACTTCCAAATACAGAGCCCTATTCTATTAGAAGCCCATTAGTGACTCTAACCTGTAATTTTGTCTGCAAGTGTTTTTTTCTCTAAATGTTTAGATGTATTCTATTGACTTCAGCTCACAATTTACATTTTTAAGCCTAAACACCTAAACCCTGCCTTTTAAGTAGGATTTCATGGGGCATGATCATATGATCTGACAATATTTCTGAGCAGGCCCGTAATCACAGCCAATAGTAAATGAGACCTTCATCATGATGTCAGTAAAACATGGAAGTTAGACGTAACCTGCAATCGGAGGCTACAAATTAATGAGAGCCAATAAGTAATATCTACCAATCGGGCTCGCAATCAAGCAATCTATAAAATGCTTTAGAGCATCTGTTCTAGTCCATGTGGGTTTCAGGATATGTCATTAACCCCTTTAGTCCTGGGATCAATATTCTACATAAATAACAGTTAAAAATAATACTTTTTCATTGCATATTTGTGGGTTTGAGACTGTCCTACAATTAATTCTAATGTCTTTCCATGCCTTCTCATGCTTTTAAAGAACAGTATTGTGTGTTTAATTGCTGTTACAGATATAATAAGTGTTTGAAAAAGTCCTTGCGAGTACTATTTAGTACTCATAATATTTTTGACTGAAATGTCATCCTTTTTTCAGTTGCAGGTTTGACTTTATTTGCGAGCTAGAGCTACAGGTCTAATAGAATATCCATTTTGTGATCTGCAGAATCACTCCTTTATTGGGGGTGTTTTGATAATTGCCCATAATTTCCACCTGTTGTCTATCCCATTTGCACAACAGCATGTGAAATTGATTGTCACTCAGTGTTGCTTCCTAAGTGGACAGTTTGATTTTACAGAAGTGTGATGGACTTAGAGTTACATTGTGTTGTTTAAGTGTTCCCTTTATTTTTTTGAGCAGTGTATTTTATTGCCAACTTATTTATAAAAGAGTCAAACGATACGGATAGCTTTTGAATGGCCAATAAAATGTTCTTCATTAACTAGACACATTGCCATCTGGAAATATTCATCAGAAGTGTACACATAAGGAGGGCAAAAGACATAAAACTTTAGTAGATTTGAACTCGACTCTCCAGTGACTTCTGGTGGCGTAGACATACAGTCTTTACTCAAACTTTCTTTTTACTGGGTATTCGTGGTACACGTGTATGCATCAACAAATATTAGTACCTTTATGTGATGTGCAGTGTGGTTTAATAGTCCGACCTGCACTGGAGACACAAGTAGCATTTATGTGAATCCAAACAATATCCTAATTGTCCCTTGGTTTGTTCCCATGTTACCCAAACTCTCTGCAAACCAATGTTATGTTCTGCCATGAGGACCAGTTAAACCAACCCTGAATCTCTGCTCCTTGGTCTGATTATGGTTGATTGGGTTTAGTGGTTGGGTACAATCTGACAACAACCAAAGTTTATCCTTATCGTTTGGTAGATCTTGTCTGATCGGCGATGGTGTTTAATAGGTTCGAATCGCAGAAATCCTAGTTGTATACGGCTTGGTGTGTACAGCGGTCGGATGTACTGCTATTTCCAAAAGCACTGTTCACGCTGGTGCCTTGTTGATATGTGAAGGATGTGTGGAGAGGGAATCTTTGCAAAGCGCACAATCTTGAGTGTGTCTAATACGACGTACCCGGACGGTGTCCTCAGTCTCTTGGTTCTAAGACATATGCCGTCTAGGGTGTGCTAATCCACCGTATAATGTACGTATAGTGTGATGACGCTTTGTATTCTGACACTTTTACTTGGTTATATTGTTCTTATCAAAGGATTTTACTTACCCAAATTGTTTCGGAATGTTACCAATAAAGATACTTCTATTTATGAAAATGGTCTGAAGTACTTGTGCTTTGGGACATCCCTTCATGCACACATGGAAAATATACGTCAGCGGTTATACGCAACACAAGGCGTCACCTGATTATGGTTGATGTTGCTTATCATGAGATACTCTATTTGGATACTTTATCCGAATTCAAAAAGGTCCCAAGCATCCACCAACAGGATGTGTTCATGTGTAAAATCAAGTTACCAGTGTGATTAGGCCATTAGTAGAAGAAGTTAGATGCTGAATTAAATTTAATTCTATGGTTATTCTGCCTGAAGTTGCCTTGAATTTTTTTACTAATATATCATACAAGACATGAGGTGAGAGCTTTTGAAGAACATGTGGAAGTGTCACAGTTAAGCAAATCTGGTCCAGATGATAATATACAAACTGGGGAGGTTCCCAAATAATTTGACAAGCCTTAGTATAGCTGGCCAATGCTTTAGTTCATCATAAGACGTTACAATATCCACTGAATACTTCTCCATTATCATTAGTAATGTAGGAACAACTGCTTATACTGCATCCCTTGAACCGTCACCAATAGTCAGTTAAACCAAACCAATTGAGAGGCTCATGGTTAGCTCATATTGTCACATGCTGGTGGGGGTTTATATGTATGAAGTCATAGTAAGCCCCGTCTTGAACTGGTACCTGGAAGTCTTACCTCCCTCAGCTTCACATAGGATAAAGGAAACCGTAATATGTAGTCCATAAAGACCAATCATTGGGTCCAGATGATACTGGGTTCCATATTGGCAGCTTTAGAGCTAAGAAAATATAAAAGGTAGAGTACATTTATTTAAAATAGCACAAATATTGTTCTTTTGGGACTTGTGGACATTAGACCATCTATGGAGCAAATGTCCTAAAACTCTTTGTGGAGAGTTCCCTAGCCAAAATGGCACCAGATTGTGTCTAGCCAGTCTATTGGTCACCAGTATTAGGGCAGCTTCTTCATGGGGATCACCTGGCTTCATGTCATGCACATCGCTCCACCATCACAAAAGCTAAACCTGACCAGGGTCCTGTTATTTAAGCAGAAAACTGCAAAGTGCAGTAAATAATTCCTTGAGTGCTTCATCTTGTCTTTGGTGAATGAGGATCGCTGCAGCCAGTATGCTCTCTCTGTTGGTGTGTATAGTGTGTCAGCTGAACTAAACATGGAGTTTAAATTCCAGTAGCGTGCAAACAGACTTTGCTGAGTTGTTGGCTTGCTCACTACAAAACATTCCTGTGATTTGGTTCCTTTTTCTGATTTCCTGCTATCACTTATGTTTATTGAACTTTCCTTTGGATTGCTGCCTGGACTGGCTTTTTGGCTTGTTTATCGTCTCAGAACCTGTTTTGTCTGCGACTCTGGCCCTCTTCTGATACCTTTGGATACTTCTGCACTGAGAATCTAAACACTTGTATTAAAACACAATATAATTTTACTAGCGTATTGCCCGTCAAAAAATGACAGCAATCAGATGTGTATGTTTTAAAAGTTGTTTAGTTATTAATATACATATGGAATTGTAAGGTAGCTAATGTTGTTTTCTGTGTACTACTGAAATATAGAATTCAAATTAATAAATGAATTTCCTTTTTTTTATGCATTGTGTTGAAGAGCTGGCAATCTGTGTTGATGTTGTTGCAGCATTAGTGGTGTGGAGGTGCTGTGTAAGCGTGATGAACGTGTACAGTGTAATAGTGTGCGTGCGCGAGCCGAAACTGTTAACGTAGCTGTGTACTTCCCCTTATCCTAAAATGGCGGATAATGTGTGGTATGCGTCTTAGCGGATTATCGGTACGTGTTTTCCGTGGTTATAGTGCTGTAGCCTCGTTTTCGTTTTGTTCATCCGGCATTTTTTCTGCGGCGCTCATTGCAAAGTACTACGGTTTAACAGTAAATATAGTAAAACGGTGAAATGACGGTCAATAGAAATTAAATGTTGTGAAATTTGTTTGCCACACAACATGACGCTACATTTGTCCCTTTTTTATTTTTCTTAAAATAAATACAATTTTTTTTTTTTTTTTGTAACTTGCAACTTATATTTCATCAAATGCATTGGTTTAGGCTGGAAATCCGATGTTGCGCGAGACAAAGGCGTTAAATCTGTGTTAATTCGTAAATCTGTAATTGGGTTTCGTAAAATGTACTCGCTACCGTGTTTTTACTCATTGCGCGGTTAATCTGCATCCTTTATCTCGTTGTTTTTCAAACACATACGTCTGTGGCTGTGTTTTACGCAGTTCGTAGTAGTATAGCCTCGTTTTCATTTTTTCCGGCGGCCATTTTTTTCTCGCTTAGCCGATTTTCGATCTTTGTAACTCGGCTAAATCGCTGTAAATTGGAGTTCCAACTCACTTCCAGACGTCCTGCCTGGTTCCCCATGCTGTAAGTGACCTCTATTTTATTTTTTAGTGTGTATTTAGTGTGTTTTTTTGTGTTTTGGTTCCGCCGCTTATCTCGTAATTTTTTTCATCTCGTATTTTTCTTCTAAGTGCTACGATTTAACGTCTCGCCTTGCTACGCGAGGCTTGCCTGCAATGAGCGCCTGTGGCGCTCATTGCCAAAGTGCTACGGTTTAACATAACAGCTCGCCTCGCTATGCGAGGCTTGCCTGCAATGAGCGCCTGCGGCGCTCATTGCCAAAGTGCTACGATTTAACGGCTCGCCGGGCGATGAGAGCCTGCGGTGCTCATCGCTAAGTCGTACGCACTACGCAACGCAGCGTGACGACGAATCGTAGTTAGACAATTATAATATGTGATTAGATCTTTGGGTGGAGGGTCAGAGTTAAGTGGCCCCAGGGATAGGCCAAGTACAGTCCAGCAAGAAGATATTGCTTTCTTAGCTATACTTTTTGATATATATTCCTTCAGCTAAGCCAATATAATTGAAGATCTTTTTGATGCCTTAAAAACTGTAAACCACGTATATGAAGATGTTTCCCTATAATGTTTTGTCGGCAAACATACATACACTATATAAGAACATTATTTAAAATGTCATACATGACAGGATGGAGGCTTTCATATTGCATATACTACTATTTATTATGGTCTCATATCGAGCAATAAAAAAAAAACATGTTACACAGTGTTTTTTTACTTTATTATTAAACCGTGAAATTCGAACATGGTTTACATTTTGCTTGCTATTAATTTTAAATAAACATTCCTAAACCCTAAAAAAATAAATATATTAGAAAGGTCCAGATAAAAGGGATCAGATATAACCATATTAGAGGTGCTGTTGTCTTTAGTGCTGAAAAAGTTACATTTAAATAAATGCTTAATATCATAATAGCCGTACCAATTGCGATACACAACAATGGCTTCTTAACTTCCAAATACAGAGCCCTATTCTATTAGAAGCCCGTTAGTGACTCTAACGTGTAATTTTGTCTGCAAGTGTTTTTTTCTCTAAATGTTTAGATGTATTCTATTGACTTCAGCTCACAATTTACATTTTTAAGCCTAAACACATAAACCCTGCCTTTTAAGTAGGATTTCATGGGGCATGATCATATGATCTGACAATATTTTTGAGCAGGCCCGTAATCACAGCCAATAGTAAATGAGACCTTCATCATGATGTCAGTAAAACATGGAAGTTAGACGTAACCTGCAATCGGAGGCTACAAATTAATGAGAGCCAATAAGTAATATCTACCAATCGGGCTCGCAATCAAGCAATCTATAAAATGCTTTAGAGCATCTGTTCTTGTCCATGTGGGTTTCAGGATATGTCATTAACCCCTTTAGTCCTGGGATCAATATTCTACATAAATAACAGTTAAAAATAATACTTTTTCATTGCATATTTGTGGGTTTGAGACTGTCCTACAATTAATTCTAATGTCTTTCCATGCCTTCCCATGCTTTTAAAGCACAGTATTGCGTGTTTAATTGCTGTTACAGATATAATAAGTGTTTGAAAAAGTCCTTGTGAGTACTATTTAGTACTCATAATATTTTTGAATGAAATGTGATCTTTTTTTCAGTTGCAGGTTTGACTTTATTTGCGATCTAGAGCAACAGGTCTAATAGAATATCCATTTTGTGTAACGAATACTGTTCGAGCTGTGCTAAAACCAATGGAGTTGTAAGCCCGTATTTGGCTGGCCCGTAGTTATTGTGGGCGGGGAATTCATAATCGGATTGTGAGTTGCTAATATGAATATGTGGCAATTTTAAGAGTGGTTCTAAGTGTGTATAATTTTACGATTTGGGCAAGTGAATAGGACACATTGTTTTAATATTTCTCTTTGCCTTTTTTAAATTTAAAAAAAACAGATTTAATTCCAAAGACATTGTAGAATTCCTTTACTCTATTTGTGCTGTCACTGGATGGCTGTTCTATTTATTTACCTCCATTTTCATGTTTGTACAATGCCCCTCAATTCTCTTCTCTCCATCTTGAAATCCTATTTGTAAATATATATATATATATATATATATATATATATATATATATATATATATATATATAAAGCCTTGGGCAAGTATTATGGACATGTAATGTGTGTTATACAGTGCTCCTTCATGACCCTGAGTAGAGCTAATGCAAGTCGTCTTCAGGCCTTCCACCCTGAAGGTCTATAAACCCCTTAACCTTTTCTAGACATCACACTAAAGGCCTGACAATTAAACAACTAAATTCCCTTATTTAGATTATCATAGGGACACTAGTAACAATAGCATAACTGGGGCTTCCAATAGAGGTCTCCAAGCAGCCTTCAAGACCACCTACATGGAGAATGTCAATTATCAAGTCTTTGTCAACTTTTAATGTACTTTATTAGCTACCCTTCTTTAGTTTAGGATAGGGAGAAAACTGCCTCTCGCAGGTTCACGCAATGCAAAAAAGAAATATTGGAAGCTCCAATTGAATGAGAATGTCATGACAATATTTACATGCTTATTTACATAATTAACTTAAACAGAAAATACATTTGCATATTGGTAGCTACTATCATCAGTTACTTAAATGTTAAGAGAATATAAAGATTGGTGCAAAATAGTTTTGTGGTATATAGAATTCATATATAGCGTATGCCAGTTCTTTATAGCTATTTTATATGATTAAGTTGATGATTGATTTTATGTTTAAGTATTTAATATTTTTCAACTAGTAGGTGTATCCTTTTTCATCATTATCTTGTTACTAGAGACTTGCCCGTAAAAAAAAAAAAAAGGCAATATAATTTGAAGGCTTGCAATGCTGTTTGCCACACAATGGTGTCCTCTCCCCCCTCTAACTTGTGGGCCTTTGGCGCACATGCAAGCATCTCCCACCGTCTACTTTACGGGCCTTTGCAATGAGTGGGTTTGGCGCTCACCGCCAACCCCGCAATGAGAGGCTTTGCCGCTCATTGCAGGCCTCGGCCAACCTGCCACTTTCATGACTCGCAATAAGCACCTTCAGCGCTCATTGCGAGCCTTTCCCCCTCTTTGCCGCACCTTTCAGGCGTCGTCCAACCCTCAACTTTCTGGCATGTCGCTGATCGCCTTTGGTGCTCATTGTGAGGTCCGCAATGAGTTCCATTGGTGCTTATTGAGAGCCTCTCCCCACTCTCTGACCCCAGTGTCTGTTTCCCCCTCTCCCTTCCATGTGTCTGTTTTCCCCTCTCTCCCTCCCGCTGACTCTTTGCCCCCTCTCCCTGCCCTTTTGTTTTTGCTCATATTTCCCTCCCCTGTGTCTCTTTTCCCGGTCTCTCACTCCTTTGTCTCTTTCCACCCTCTGCCTTCTCTCCCTCCCCTGGGTCTTTCTCCTCCCTCTCCCTCGTCCAGTCTTGCGGGCCTCTCGATAAGCGTCTCTCAAGCTTTTTTCAAAGTCTTGCGGGCCTCACGATGAGGGCCTAAGTAGTACGGCCTTCAGCCTCGTTTTGAGCCTTTTTCAAAACAATTATGTTTTTACGGCCGCCAATTTTTTCCTGGCTTTGCCGATTTCTGATCTCTGGAAACCACCAATTAAGCTTCAAATTAGCTTGCAACCTCATTTACAGGCTGTGCTGTGTGTGAGGTTGTAAGTTAATTGTTCATTAATTGGCATCTTTTGGTGGTCTTCCGTTTGGCTTCTGAGTTACAGGCTTGAAAAGTCCGTTAAAGCTGACCGTTAAAGTCTTGTGTGCCTCGCGATGAGCGCAAAAGGCCTACGGCCTTTGTTGTTCGTGGTGGGCCTGGCAATAAGCTCATTCGGCACTCATTGCCAGCCTTTTTCCAAGTCTTGCGGACTGAGCCCGTATTTTTTTAACATTGCGTGACGACAACTCGCAATTACGGCATCTATTATTATGTTCAAAGTTAATTTTCAACTATTATGCGCTACAATGCAATTATATATCTAAATGCATAAAATATATAAATTATTTTGTGTTTAGTTATGTTTTCTTTTTGGTATTGGCTTACACAGGGATAAATAGCAAAGTTTCAAATTGAAGTACTGCATAATGTATTATGCATTAAGTTTAGTGATAATTCATGCAAAAAATATTGTAATACTTGAGAATACCATTAAACAGGTTTTAAAATACATACATATTGTTGCAACCTCCTAAAACTGAGTACCAGTGATATTTTTGAGTTTTAGAAAGAAAATACAATATTGTTCTTGACGTGATATTGTAAAATTAGTCATGCTATTTGAAATATGGCACAGAGACTGAGGAAGAAAACCTGTATTTTATAAGAGGAAACAGCAGGAGTTGATACAGATTCATTCTGCTAAACCTTTTGGTACACTTTCAGAAGGAGATGGAGCCAAGACAACAGACTAGGAATTTAGGTTTTTACACAATGTTGGCTTCCTGATACAAAAACTTAAATAGGACACATTTTCTATAAGACTAACAAAAAAATGTAATCGTACTACAATAATTGTGTATATTGTTGTGCTATCTTAAGTGTGCTTCACAGATCAAGCAAATGTATTTTCATACTTCTAGAAATATAAACAATATACAAAAATATCTACATTGTAGAGCACTTCAAATATGGTTAATAAATAAAAAGCAAAAAGGGTCAATTTGATGAGAATGTAATCACGTTATATATCCTGGTAGAATTGGAAACATGGGAGATCCATATTAAGAGGGAGTAAAGAAATGGTCCTTGACATCCATGACTATCAAAGTATATATGTAATTGTTATCCACTGGCAACACCTAATAATCATATGCTACAAGCCCAAAAGTATCAATCAAAAAATATAAACTGAAATAGAATTAGTAATATCATAACAAGTATAATAGCACTCAATTATGTGTCTCTGTTGAGACTCTGTTAGTCTACATGAAAAGTAATTGATCTTTAATTGAAAACAAAATCTTATACATGAAAAATAGAGATAAAAAGGATAAAAGGGAAAGAAAAAAAAGGAAAAAAGAAATTAGGAAACAATGAAAATAAAATAATTTATCCAAGATCACAAAATAATTTTCCACTATTCCTTTTCTCCCCCTCCATATTTCATAACTATTATTGGTTTATTCACTCTATTATAATATGTAAGATGTTTAGCTGACTTATCTAATAAATGAAGAAAGAAAAAAGTAGAAAAAGAAAAAAATATGTTTTTAATTTATCACTGTTAATGTTTTGAAAAATGATATGAAAGAACAAAGACATTTCTATATTTATGTAACTCTACAACATAGATGTTAATTATTTGTATTTCTTTTTTATTACAATAAGAAATATTTGAAACAAAAAAAAAAAGATCTTCTACACGACTAACCACCAGTTTATTATCTGTCAAGGAAGTGAGAAGGGAGAAAACAGCTCTCCAGATACAAACCATGGGAAGAAAAGAAAAAAAAAGAAAACACTTTCCCTCCAGAAGAAATGAAGCCGCTTGGTTTAAATCGATACATTTTCACAATATGGGTCCCATATATATCATTTAGAGACCACTTTTTTATTTATCATGATTCTTAAGTTGGTATTTTTCATTAGCTCTCTATTATAACTAATTGTATTTGAAATCCATGTTGGGATTTCTAAATGGTTCCAGTATTTTATTAAGAGAGATTTTATCACAAGCAAAATGTGTGAAATCAGATGTTTCTCCTAAGGGTCTAACTGGTCCAATCCTTGATGAAATAGTAGTAGCTGAGCTGAACATGGGATTTCTTTACTTTACTTCTTTACTTTTCGATGATTTTAAATCTAGCTTTGATAGCCATAATATAGCATTTATGGTAATATCTCCCAATATCTGAGTTTCTATATCTCTCCAGAACGTATTTTGATTTATAAAAGTCCATCGACATTTGTGGGAAATAGCAATCGAATCATGGAGATCTTTAATAGACGGGGAGTCCAAACCACCCTTAATAAATGTATTGCTTGCTATGTTCTTTTTTATTCAGTCTCTTTTATTATTATATATAAATCTATCAATTACTTGTTGAATTGAGTTGATTATTGTTAAAGGTAGAATCTCAGGTATACTTCTTAATATGTAAATTATTTTTGGAACTATATTCATTGTTACTGCAGCTATTCTAGCTGAACAACTTAAATTTAAGATTTTCCAATCATTTAAGGTTATCCTTATTTGGTTTAAAGTATCCCTAAAGTTATTCTTAACCATTCAAATAACTCAAATTTAATGAAAACTTAATCCCTAGATGGGTGCTATTTTTTGAGGCCCAATTATAGGCATATTGCTTCGTAAGTGAGTTTTTTATCTTTATATCTATACCCCTAGCCAGAATGTCTGTCTTAAAAAAAATTGATCTTAAAGTATGAGATCTCACTAAATTAATTCAGTATTCTGTGTAAGTTATAACATGATGTTACTGGGTCATTTATGGTCAAAATAACGTCATCAGCTTATAGCATTATCTTATTCTCACTTTTACCAATTACAACACCTTTAATGTTCTCCTCTTGTCGTATAGCCATAGCCAAGGATTCGATAAAGAGTAAAAGCAGCAACGTGGAAAGGGAAAGGGCTTCTGTATTATGAGGTGTTTTGAACCATATATGTATATTATTGCATCTGAACCTTCTTATATCTGAGTAAAATAATTTATACTTGCCATTTTAATACTGACAGTTAACCAAAATTCATCCTACTCAGTAAGAAAAACACATATTTTAAGACCATTTGGTTACGATAAAATGAGAAACTTAAAACAAACTTCAGTCTTAAATAAATAGAAAAAATGTTTAATGTGTTTGAGAGTGTTATAGTCTGTGGTACTAATGTTAGTTTTTTGGGCTGTTTGGAAGAATTTACTTGCTAATCTGTGTGTTTTCATGCTGTGTAATAGATATCTCTTGCATACAGTTTTGCTTTAATATGGTGTAAAATTATACTGTCCAAGGTGATTAATGTTAGTGGGTAGTTTATGAGAAGACAAGTAGTTGTACTTTGTAGGGCTGGTTGGCCAATGCTATCAAAACTCTCAAAACACCATTTAAATAATTTTCCCCTGTTAACTTAAAACGTAGACCACATAGAAGCTGGATACAAAGAGGACATTACGTCCTCCCGATGCACATGTTCGTTAAGTCTATCTTTAATGTGGTACAGATTGTAAATAACTGGTGCACTGCAGAGCAACCATGGTAGGTATTTAGAATTATATGGCAGGCAGAACTATTTGATTATATACAACAAATACCCAATTTTCAAGATGAAATTTAGCAAATATTTTAATAAATGTGCCTTATATCACATAAAAAATAAAACATTTAACATTATTGAAAATACCACCATTTTGAATCCAATCTTACCATTTTGTTCTACTTGACATTGGTTAAACTATCCACTAGACATTGGTTAAACTAACCAATCTCCTTAAATTTGAAGTTCAATATGAGAAAAAAAGCGAAGAGAAAAAAATAAAACACATTTTTTTTATATTGATATTCCAAAGTCCTTAAAGGTTTTCTCCTTTATTTTCTTTCATTTGTCTGATCTGACTCCCAACCGAAAAAGCATGCAACAAAAGAATAAGAATATAGAGCTTCTAAGTGCAATAACTTTGGGGAAAAAAATATGTATTTCACAAAAACAGCTCACAATCAACTCAAAATTGTTGATGCATATAAATGCACAATTAATCAATATATCATTTAGTTAGAGAAGAAGCACCAACTTCAACCATTGATGTTCAATTTTGGTCTTCTTCAGCAATGTTTTAGGAGAATGGAACCCAATCTTAAAGATCATTTTTTCAGCATATATTCATAGTTACATAGCTACATAGTATTTAAGGTTGAAAAAAGACTTTCAGTCCATCAAGTTCAACCTTTTAAGATCTCCTCTTGAAGAGTCCAAATACCACCAATGTGTTTCATCTCAATTAGACTTCCTGAAGCACTCGTCTACTGGAGCATAACCAGGAAAACTCAGAACCTCATCATGTGGTTAGTACGGCACCTCATTCAATCTGTGATGAGAGAAGTGGGATACAGTTGTACAGATCAATACAAATTTCTCAGAAGAACTGCACATAATCTCAGCTCCAGAAATACAAAGTATCCATAGAATCCTCAATTTTCATTGGCTTATCAGCCAACCCTCAGGATTGTTTGTGTCTACCCGTACTGTTGCGGGGCAAACCTCTTGACCCACAAATTCCTAACCTCTACACACCTGTCCCCTTGTTAGAAGTATCTCCAGTCTGTTGAAGGTGACAAGAGTATCCCTGTAGAATAGGTGCTAGGCTGTTGGGGCAGTTGTCTTCCATATGCAATGAATGACCAGCCTGTCTGCTAGTAAAGCATTTATACTTTTTAGCTCCTAGGGTCCACTCTGCAAGTCAACTTAATTTAGCTTTTAGCTATATGCTGGATTGCTAGAGACCAGTGCTGACACCCACAGGACTTCTCTTGAAATGTTATTCGCTGAGGATAACTTGAAACATTAGATTATTTTATTGCAATATGTGGCATATAAGCATTATTTCTCTTTGCTTTTGGGAAGGGTTAAAATGATCAGGTGATATTTGGAACTCAACTATAATTACCTAGAGTTCGGTTTCTCAGGTATCCTCACCTTCTTCTTCAACCAATAGCATATGACTTCACATGGCTATACATATATATCCACCTAAGACAAGGTTATAATTTGTAGTTTCCAGCTTGTGATTTGTCCAATCAGACAGCAGTCTCAGAAAATGAAAGATGAGGAGGAGCAGATTCCAAGCCAGTTAAACCCCAGGGACGGTTGTCCTTTGGCTTTACCTCATTCATTTCCAACCAAGTATGGTCAACACCACTCCACACCTCATTAGTAATAGGCATGGTCATGAGGACATTTAGTCCTCCAGAACATGTAAAACATCTATCGACAGCTCATTTGCATCTTTGTATATACAAGTAAGCCACATTCCCATGCATGTGAAGCATCACAGCATCTCACTAAAAAGCTACATGTAAGCCAGTTCTGTCTTTCACTTATATGGAATGAGTGGCAGGGAAAGGATGAGGCAGAGATGTGGGGCATGCTTGGGTCTTGGTAATTTGTATGTACATATATTTATAGCCAGAGGTATCGGTTTGTATGGTGGTGCGTAGAGTTATGGTAAAAGATATGGGAAAAGTTATGGGAAAAGATAACATTCATAAATATGTCACAGATTATTGCAGCAAGCTTTAGTGATTCAAGTGGGAATTGAAGGAGAGTAAAGAATAAATTCAATACAATGGATTTACTGAATTGGTGAGATAGTTGAACTGTATATGGTAAATGAAAAAGCACATACTGGGAATTTGGTGGACAAAAGGAATTAGAAAAAAATCAGGGTTTTATGTATTTATTTTTGGTGATGGGAAGTCATAGAGGAAAAGATGTCTGCCAGGCAGTTGGTAACATTACTTATTAATGACAGAGGTAGATCTGAAGAAGGGAGATGGTTTGGATCTAATTGTTGTGATGATGCTATTGGAAACTAAGTGACCTTATTTGTTTATCAAATGAGGATGTCTAAACTAAGAAAAGTAAGAGGACCTGATATGAGCTTTGGGATAGCCTCAGCAGTTGTAGTGGAGGTGGAGTTCCAGAGAACTGGACACTAAAAAAAAGGTAAGATTGGAACCACAAAGCAGTGAGAGTTTGCCATAGAAGCAGGTCATTATTTTAACCAAAGACAATAGAAAGATTCTGGAGCCTACATAGGGGAAATTCCTCTTTTATTGTTGCTATCAGAAGGTCCTTTTCTACTTCGGTGACTGAAGTATCAGTAGAGTGTTGTAGTAAGAGACCTGATTACAAGTCAAGCAACTATATGCCAGGATATGAGTTAGGGATAAACTAGGTCCCCCTCTGAACACCAGGGCAGTGTTTTAAAGTGTGAAGTAGGACCAGAGGTGGCTTTTCTAAAATGAGTGTAATAAGTGTTTGTTTGAAGGGAGTCATAATTTTTCCAGTGGTAAGGGAGATATTGAAGAGATGGGTCGCTGATATCATTATTAAATTAATTAAAATCCTCAATTATATTAGAATTAACTAAAGAAATAACTAACAATTAGAAGCAGATTAAACACTTAATGATAGTGTAGTTAACCTTGAATCATCTCAAGATAAAATATCTAAAGGAAATGAGGATCTTAGAAGGGAAGCTAATGAGACTAAGAGAGACTTACAAGACTTAAAATTTAAATTAGATGAGGTGATCAGACGTGATAACATTAGAATAAGAGGAATCCCTGAAACAATTTCTCCTGAGAACTGTTGAAGGGTTTCTTACAGATTTGGTTAAATCAATGAACATCAGAAAATGTAATTGAAAGGTCATATCGAATTCCATTGTCTAGAACTTTAAAAGGGGAATATTCAAGGGATGTTATTGCAATATTTAAATGGACAAAAGACAGACAGGATATACTCCGAGCAACTTCTTTTAAGAAAACATTTAATTCACCATATGAGAAGTTAAAACTCTTCCCAGATTTGTCAGGGGAAACCCTATTAAAACGAAAGGAGTTCCAGGATTTTACTAAAACCTTGAGAAATATCAATATTCCTTATAGATGGGGCTCTCCGCCATGTATCACTCTTCATCAGAAGGCAAAAGATATGTTATCAGATCCAAGGCTGAGGGGGACAAATTCACTCTGGACCATAACCTGGCATTAATAGATAGTGATAGTTCTGGAAAAGGGGGACAACGTTCCCCTGCTTAGTTGTGCCTTTATTGATGGATTATGAATGGGGGGGTCTTGAAGTTTATGCCAAAACAATGCTCTGTTAGATTGTGGGGAGGACAATGCAAGATAGATAAAATAATTCAAATAAAAATGAATTCTGGTAAATAAATGTTGATCTGGAATACGGCCAGGATTAGAATCAAATGGTTTTCATTCTACACGTAGGTTTAGAGAGAAGATAGCTTAAGATATAATAATGATATAAAAGGTGGGATAAGATAGAATATATATTTGAACACAAAGAAATATGAAACACACTTGTTTAGGATTTACATTTACAATTAAAATGTATCATAGGGGCACTAATATTGTCATAGCCTATTTTGGAGGCTAGTCATGATAAACACATTTATACATTTGGTTCACAATAGTAGTTTTATTGAATGTACAGTTTAATTTACATAATTAAAATAAAGTAAGTGTTCGTTAACTAATTTTGAACTCTGGGTATTAGAATTGGAAGAGTAATACTTAGATCTGAAGGACCTTTATTTAATACTTTAAAAGTACTGATGTTTGGTTCAGATTCTATGATTATTGGTCATTTTGATTGAAATAAAAAAAAAAAGTGTTTTTGTTATGATATTTAATCACTTAAAATGTTTTGTTTAGAATCATTATGGTAAAGTGAGATCCTTATTAGTACTCGGTTCTGGCCTTGATAATATGAATTAACGTTAGTCTAGAAATTTCGGTCCCTTCTTTGAATCCCCCCAACCCCCATCTCAGTGGATGGGGTAGTATAAACTTTATCTAATCCTAAGATCTAAATTGTTAGGCCTTTAAGAAATAGATAATAAAATTAATTTGTCAAAAGCCGTTCCTTGGGATGGGTGGCCATCAGTTGGCTCTCAAATTGAATGTATTGTGACTCCACTGTATCCAATCTATATCTAAGCAATTTAATAAAACTTTATTAAAAATGACTTGTATGATCCCTGGAGGGTGCTTCATCCAGGGGAAAAAGATTTTTCATATTTCTCGCATAGAAACCACACTTACATGAGGGTAGATTATTTTCTTCTAGATACCAACTTCATGAGTAAGGTCCATAATGCTGAAATAGAATCAATAGCATTGTTGGATCACGCTATGATCAAATTGGCAATAGAATCTTCTATGAATCATTTTATTATCAGATCATTTAAATTTAAATACTCTTTGTTAGAAGATGATAATGATAAAATCAGACTGAGACATTAAATTACTAAATTGGATTGGTCTCTCATAAAACTCTTCTCTGGAACGCAAACAAGGTGTATATTTGAGGTATTCTGATAAAAATGCAGGCCCCAAACAAAAGGAAAGAGGATTATCATTGAGATCTTTCTATATAAAACTGTATTGTTTAGAGAAATCTAACAAAGTCAGTTTAAATAAACATACCCCTGATCAGATTTAGAGATTCCAGTACAAATGAAAAGCATTCTGCAACAAAGAGCAGATACAACTATCTGGGCCTTGCAACAGAAGGTGTACAATTATGGTAAAAAGCAAGTAGATTACTAGATAACAAACTCAAGAAGAAACTAACTAATAATAGAATAGAAAAAAATCAGAGATAACCAATGAATTCACTCAACACCAGAACAAATAGCCAAAGTATTCCAAGATTATTATTATAAACTATACAATTTCTCCTGGATCTCTCTGCTGCCTTTGACACAGTTGATCATCCTCTCCTTATACAAATTATCCACTCTCTTGGCATATGTGACACTGCTCTCTCTTGGTTCACATCTTATCTAGAACATCGAACATTTAGTGTCTCCTTCTCTGGTGTCTCTTTATCTCTTCGTCCTCCTAACTGTCGGTGTGCCCCAAGGCTCAACTCCTAGACCCCTACTTTTCTCCATCTATACATCCTCCCTTGGTGCCCTAATACATTCTTTGGGATTTCAGTATCATCTATATGATGATGACACCCAGATCTACATCTCTGCACCCGAACTATCTCTTCTAGCTCATTTTGCCAATTGCCTTTCGAGCATATCCTCCTGGATGTCTGCCCGCCAACTCAAACTCAACATGTCTAAGACAGAGCTCCTTGTCTTTCCACCCTCTTCCTCAGCTCCCACACCTCACTTAACTCTCACTGTTGACAATGCCATTATCACTCCCACCTCCCAGGCCCGCTGTCTTGGGGTCCTACTGGACTCTTTCCTTGCTTTCATTCCTCACATACAATCATTCACAAAATCTTGTCACTTTCACTTAAAAAACATCTCCAAAATACATTACCCTACCTCACACAAGACACAACTAGAATTCTTATTCACTCTCTCATCATATCTCGGCCTGATTACTGCAACTCTCTCCTTGCTGGCCTTCCTATCACCCATCTGTCTCCAATCCAATTCATTTTGAACGCATCTGCGAGACTCATCTACCATAGTAAACAGCACCTCTCTGTCAGACGCTCCACTGGCTTCCCATAGCCTCTAGAATAAAAGTCAAAATCATGACCCTAACATATAAAGCCCTCAACAATAGTGCATCCTCCTACATCTATTCAAAAAAAGTATTTCATCTTTAGCCTCCTCATTCACTATGCATCTGTCACTCTCCTGTACCTCACCCACACCCTATAGAATGTTAGTTTGTGAGTTTTCAATCATGTGAGGTGCTTTAGGGAAAGCACAGTGTATATCTGATTAAAAGCTCAATAACAGGGTCTTCCATTATTTTCATTGTGGGGACATTATACTTGTACCAAACCCCTGTATAGCGATACGGAATATGTTGGTGCCTTACAAAAAAGGATAATAATACAATATGAAGGAAGATAGAGATTTTCAGAAACCAACAGCATTAGAGATCCAATTTTTTTTGTTTTAGTTTTTTAGAAGTTAGAACTTCCTAAGGTGTCAGAGACTGGGTTACAAATGTTGAATGGAGAATTCACAAATGAAGAAATCTCTCTAGCAATTGTAGCGTTGAAGGTATTTACTGCTCCAGACCCAGATGGGCTTACAAACATCTATTATAGATCAAGTTGTGTTTTAGTTGAACACCGTAGATAAATGGGCAATGAAATTAAAGTGAAAGGTCAAGCCCCTACTGAAACTTTAGATGACTATCTATCGAAAGAGTGTGTGTTTATAAAGGTAATTATAGCTCTTTTATTATTAGGAAATTCGTCCAAGAGAACATTAGTCCTTATAAAACTGAAAACTATTAAATAGGGTTTCAAATTCTGGTCCATTCTTTGGTCCAGTGGGATTTAGCCCCCTCCCCAAGCCCAATAATACCTTTTGAAATGCTGAAAGGAGAATTTGGTCTACTTTTCCTCTCAGACTGGACAAATAGTGGTATTAAAATTTTAAAAGATCTTTTCGTTGAAGACTCATTGGCTTCGCCTGCACAATTGATAAAGCAATTTAACCTTCCAAAACTATTTTGGTTTAATTATTTGATGTCAGCTTGGAAGAGTTCAAAATATTTCAACAAAGCTTTAAGACCTCTAACTGATTTTTACAAATTGTTTTTGAACGATAATAAGTCTCAGTAAGCTTTTAAGTGCTTCAGCTGTTTATCTAAGTATTTAAATGATAATAAAACTACTAAAATGATCAACTGGGAGAGACGCTTTCAAAGGGCTTGGCTGGAAGAATGATGGCTGAAAGCCTTAACGATTACTGAAAGATTTATAAAAACTCTTCTCTTAGAGAAGTTTTGTTCCAGGTTTTCAATAAGTGGTTCTTAATACCTACTAAAATTTCTCAAATTGCACATAATGACAACTTCAAGTTTTGCTGGAGAAATTGCGGCCAAATTGGCTCCTACTTTCATGTGTGGTTTTAATGTCCAGAAATTCTGGAAAGATTGTCTGGACCAAATTAGGACCCTATTAAATATTTATTGTAAGCCCACTCCAGAATTAGTGGGTTGAGGAGGTTGAGGTTGAGGAGGGAGGATGAGGAGGGGGGTTGAGGATGGGGGGGTTGAGGTTGAGGATGGGGGGGAGGTTGAGAAGTGGGTTGAGGATGGGGGAGGTTGAGGTTGAGGAGGGAGGTTTAGGAGGGGGTTGAGGATAAGGAGGGGGCCTGAGGATGAGGAGGGGGTTGAGGAGGGAGGTTTAGGAGGTTGACGATGAGGAGGGAGGTTGAGGATGGGGGGGTTGAGGTTGAGGAGGTGGAGGATGGGGGGTTGAGGTTAAGGAGGGGGGTTGAGAAGGGCGTTGAGGATGGGGGGATTGAGGAGGGGGTTGAGGATGAGGGGGGGGCCTGAGGATGAGGAGGGGGGCTGAGGATGAGGAGGATGAGGAGGGAGGATGAGGAGGGGGTTGAGGTTGAGGATGGGGGGGTTGAGGTTGAGGAGGGAGGTTGAGGAGGTGGTTGAGGATGGGGGGGTTGAGGTTGAGGAGGGAGGTTGAGGAGGGGGTTGAGGATGAGGAGGGAGGTTGAGGAGGTGGTTGAGGATGAGGAGGGAGGTTGAGGAGGGGGTTGAGGATGAGGAGGGAGGTTGAGGATGAGGAGGGAGGTTGAGGAGGGGGTTGAGGATGAGGAGGGGGGTTGAGGTTGAGGAGGGAGGTTAAGGAGGGGGTTGAGGATGAGGAGGTAGGTTGAGGTTGAGGAGGAGGGGGTTGAGGAGGAGGGGGTTGAGGAGAAGGGGGTTGAGGAGGAGGGGGTTGATGAGGAGGGGGTTGAGGAGGGAGGTTGAGGATGAGGAGGGATGATGAGGAGGGAGGTTGAGAATGAGGAGGGGGGGAAGAGACACAGGGAAGGGAGAGGGGGGAAGAGACACAGGTAAGGGAGAGGGGAGAAGAGACACAGGAGAGAGAGGGGGACACAGAAGGCACAAAAGGGACACAGGGGGCAGCACATTTCCCACCCTCTGCTTATACTTGAGTCACTCATTTTACCCAGTATTTTGTGGTAAAATAGGTGCCTCGGCTTATACTCTGGTCGGCTTATACTCGAGTATATATGGTAATACAGGGATGTAAAGACTTAAAACATGATAAATCACACTGAATAATTTAAAAACAAAAAAGAAGAAAGGAGAGGGATGATGTGCAGAGATACAATATACTGAGTACTAAGATTCACAATAAATGATCAATTATCATCCAATAGAAAATCTGTGGTCAGACTTAAAGATTGCTGTTAACAAGCGTAAACCATCCAACTTGAAGGAGCAGGAGTAGTTTTGCAAGGAGGAATGGGCAAAAATCCCAGTGGTAAGATGTGGCAAGCTCATAGAGACTTATCCAAAGCGACTTGGAGTTGTGGTTGCCACAAAGGGTGGCTCTACAAAGTATTTAGTTTTGGGGGATGAATAGTTATGCACATTGATGCTCAAACAATCCATGTTAATTTCAGGTTGTGAGGCAACAAAACATGAAAAATGCCTAGGGGGTTGAATACTTTTGCAAGGCATTGTATATATTTCCTCTAGAACTCCCCATTTATCTGTATGCAGTAACAGCTTTAACCGCAGCTTCCTCCCTCTTATAACTATTTTCAGGTATTTGCACCCTAGCAGCATGTCTGTGAACTGCAGTATTTTTTTTTATTCCAAGGAACATTTTGAAGTTTGACATAAGACGCCTTTCACAGGGAAACACACCTAGGTGACTGCTTACTTAGCCTAATGAGAAATCCAGCCATGTCTATAATTGTACTTGTGTAACAAAAGATATGTTTTATTTTTGCTATTTTTTTATAACTATAAATTGGTGTTTTATTAGAGTATATTGCATTCAAGGTTGTTTAAACACAGTATTTTTATATTTTAGCTTCTTGTATTAGAGCTCTCTAATCAGTCTATTTATCATGCTTCCCATTTCTGAACATGTAGCTCTTTGGGGCATGTCCGAACACATTGGTATATTGAACAAATCCGTTATCTTACAGTGTAGTCTTTGGTATATAATTTCTCAGAGGCTGTTGAAAAGTAGGTACATATTTTCTTACTTTTACATAAATTTTAAGAACTATTAAAATTATTTTATTTTTTTGAGTAATAAAATTGTCATTAAGCTTGTTGAAGATACAGTTGTGCCCAAAAGTTTGCATACCCTTGGTGAATTGATAATATATGTACCATTTTTAAAGAAAACATGAGTGAGCAGGCCTCTCCCTCCCCTGTGTCTCTTTGCAACAATCTCCCTCCCCAGTGTCTCTTTCCGCCCTCTCACCCCTGTGTCTCTTTCTCCCCACTTCCCCCTCTCCTTCCCCTGTGTCACTTTCCCCCTCTCCCTCCCCTGTGTCTCTTCCCTCCCTCCCTGTGTCTCTTCCCCCCCTCCCTGTGTCTCTTCCCCCCTCCCTTGTGTCTCTTCCCCCCTTCCCTGTGTCTCTTTCCCCCCTCCCTTGTGTCTCTTTCCCCCCTCCCCTGTGTCTCTTCCCCCCTCCCCTGTGTCTCTTTCCCCCCTCCCCTGTGTCTCTTTCGCCCCTATCCTGCCCGTGTCTCTTTGCCCCCTCTCCCTCTACTGTGTCTCTCCCGCCCCCACTCCCTGTGTGTCATTGCCCTGCTCTCCCTCCCCTGTGTCTCTTTCCCCTCTCTCTCACCCCTGTGTCTCTTTCCCCACACTCCCTCCCGTGTCTCTTTTACCCCCTCTTTTCCCCTCTCTCCCGCTCCTGTGTCTTCCCCCCCACTCCCTCCCCTGTGTCTCTTCCCCCCCTCTCCCTCCCCTGTGTCTCCCATCCATCATCCCCCCCTGTGCTCGTTTTGCCGTTTACGGGAGTGAAAACATTTGCAGGTTTGGAGAAATTAATCAATTTCCCCAAGCCTGCATAAGGCTTCCGAGTTACGGCTTTGAGAATATTTTGACAGCTAAAGCCGTAGATTACAGTTTTAATGGTCGCAATATTTTCAAGACCATAACTTGGAAGCCCTTTGTGGCTCTCTCATGTGACCATTATAGTCCACGCAATGAGTGCCTTCAGCCTCTACCCCCCTCTATCTTATGGGCCTTTTGCAGGCCTTACGATTAGCCCCTTCGGCGCTTATCGCAAGGCACGTAACTGCCGCTTTGAAAGCTACGGGTTTGCGCATTCACGAAGCGCATGCTGAGGCCTGCCATGAGCGGATGCGCATGTGCAAACCCGTAACTTTCAAAGTGGTCGTTACAGGTCTCGCGATGAGCGCCAAAGGCACTCATCCCAGGCCTCAGAATGAGCACCTTTTGTCGCTCATCGCATTCTGCGGCATGTGCTGTGTGCATGCGCAAGCCCGTAACTTTGAGAGCGTTACACACAAATTCACAATTATAACAACTATATATATGATGGGATTCATATTCAACTGTATGTTATAAAAGAATGGCACTATCATAAAACTAAACATGGCAACAAAGAAAAACATTAAATGACCCTGTTCAAAAGTTTGATTACCTTGTTACGCAGGTCTTTTGACAGTGTAGTTCTGCTTTTCTGCTCCCCATGGCTCAGTATCTAGCCTGCTCAGTGCATCCACGTGAGAACTAACAAACTCATTGACTATTTATACACAGACACTAATTACAATTTAGAAAGCCACAGGCATGGGAAATTACCTTTAATTGCCATTTTAACCTCTGTGTGTCACCTTATATGTCTGTAACAAGGCTAAACATTCAAGGCTATGTAAACTTTTGATCAAGGCCATTTGGGGGATTTCTGTTATCATTATGATTTAAAAAGGCGCCAAACAACTATGTGATAATAAATGGCTTCATATGATCACTATCCTTCAATAAAATAAAAAAATTTGCATGATCAGTCATATTTTTTAAATAAATGTCAATATTCCTGGTATGCAAACTATTGAGTACAACTGTAACTGTACTTCACTGTATGTTTTGCTATGATTGCTAAGAATTTATTGAGGCAAACAAAAAAATTATAAAGAATAGAGATTATGTCCCTGAAACAATTGCCAACACAGCCTTTAGTTAGGGAGTTTGCAGCACTAACAATTAGTGGTTGTACTGCAAGACAAATTGGCAGGAGAAAAAGAAAGATACCAACTCTATAGGTCTCTAGTCAGACTTCACTTATTTATGGCACCATATTAATGCTTGGTAATATTTTGTCTGCTACATAGAAAGACAGAAATGCTTAAAGACTGGCACTTCAACAAGACATTGTTCACATGAATGATATTTCGGGTTCAAGAGCCAACATTATTAAGGAAACTTTTCATCTATTGTACAGTCTGAAGGTTTCCCTTTCTGTAGAGAAGCATTCAGTGTTTATAGTCCTAAAAGAGCAATGGCTGACCTCTAGCACTGCTCTTGTCAAATGAAGACTCTGTCCCTGGTGCTGCTTTTCTCTGATTAAATTTACGTTAAGTTAGAATACAGGAGAGCATATAGTTGAGACATTGTGAATTACGGTATGTGGAAATACAAAATATCCAAAATTTTAACTAAATGTGTTAGAACCACACACCATTCTTAGAAAGCCTTGGTGATCTTGTTGGCCAGTGGTTCTAAAACTTGAATTTGGGAATCACTAAATTTGCTAAATCACGAGAAAATTTATAATTCAATAAATAATATTGCCACATGAGAAAAAAACAGGTTGAATAATCTTACCAAGTATATTAAGATTTGACACCATTTATACATCTATATTGAATATTTTAAGATTAATAAGGTAATTATTATTATTTCCTTTATTTATAACGCGCCAACATATTCTGTAGCTATATAAATGGGTAAGTTCAGGTCAAAAAAATATTAACAAAATGAAGAAAAAAAAGAAGAAAAGAATGGAGGGCCCTGTCTTTGAGCTTAAAATCAAGTGTACACAGTGCTTTCCCTAAAGCACATGAGATTGAAAACTTGCAGCCCTACAATCCAAAGGGAATGGGAGAGGTACAGAAGGATAATAAATGTGATTATATTTGGGCTGGAGGTGATAAGCTTCTTTAAAAAGATGAGTTTTTAGGGAGTATTTGAAGGATTTGAGGCAGGAGGATAGTGTAGTGGAGCAGGGAAAGCAGCACAAGAAAAGCTCTGAAGACGGGAGTGAGAGGAGGTGATAAAAGGGTAAAAGAAGACGTTTGTTAGCAGAGCAGAGAGGGCTCCTGCGGGTGTAATTAACAGGGTGCATTATTGCTGAGGCATTATAGGTTAGGGTCATGATTAGAGATGTCCCGAATAGTTCGCCGGCGGACTGTTCCCGGCGAACATAGCATGTTCGCGTTCGCGGCGAACTGCGAACATATGCGATATTTGACCCGCCCCCTATACTTTATCATTGAGCAAACTTTGACCCTGAATGTCACAGTCAGCAGACACATTCCAGCCAATCAGCAGCATACACTCCCTTCCAGAGCCTTTTAACTCATGGACAGCAGCCATTTTGGAATCATAACTAACTTGCAGTCTTACTGAGAGGAGGCTGAGTGTAGGTGATACTGCATCAATAGGGAAAACCATAGCTAGGGTACTGTACACAGTGTGCAATACAGTCCTGAAGGACTCTTTTGATCTCTGCTGCAAGGACACCCCTGTGTCTCTTCCCCCCCTTATCATCATCCTCCCCTCACCTTAGCACCCAACCCTAACACCCCTCACACTTATCCATAACACCCATCAACCTAACACCTAACCCTTACACCCCTCACACTTATCCCTAACACCCCTCCCCGTAACCCTAACACCCCTCACACTTATCCCTAACACCCCTCACCCTAACCCTTACACCCCTCACACTTATCCCTAACACCCCTAACCCTAACACCCCTCACACTTATCCCTAACACCCCTCACCCTAACACCTAACCCCCTCACCCTTATCCCTAACACCCCTCACCCTAACCCTAACACCCCTCACACTTATCCCTAACACCCCTAACCCTAACACCCCTCACACTTATCCCTAACACCCCTCACCCTAACACCTAACCCCCTCACCCTTATCCCTAACACCCCTTACCCTAACACCCCTCACACTTATCCCTAACACCCCTCACACTTATCCCTAACACCCCTCACCCTACCCCTAACACCCTTCACACTTATCCCTAACACCTAACCCTAACACCCCTTACACTTATCCCTAACACCCCTTACCCTAACCCTAACACCCCTCACACTTATCCTTAACACCCCTCACCCTAACACCCCTCACACTTATCCCTAACACCCCTCACACTTATCCCTAACACCTCTCACCCTAACCCTAACACCCCTCACACTTATCCCTAACACCTAACCCTAACACCCCTCACACTTATCCCTAACACCTAACCCTAACACCTAACCCTAACACCCCTTACACTTATCCCTAACACCCCTCTCCCTAACCCTAACACCCCTCACCCTAACACCCCTCACACTTATCCCTAACACCCCTCACACTTATCCCTAACACCCCTCACACTTATCCCTAACACCCCTCACCCTAACCCTAATACCCCTCACACTTATCCCTAACACCCCTCACCCTAACCCTAACACCCCTATCCCTAACACCCCTCACACCTATCCCTAACACCCCTCACCCTAACCCTAACACCCCTCACACTTATCCCTAACACCCCTCACCCTAACACCTAACCCCCTCACCCTTATCCCTAACACCCCTTACCCTAACACCCCTCACACTTATCCCTAAAACCCCTCACCCTAACCCTAACACCCCTCACACTTATCCCTAACACCCCTAACCCTAACACCCCTCACACTTATCCCTAACACCCCTCACCCTAACAGCTAACCCCCTCACCATTATCCCTAACACCCCTTACCCTAACACCCCTCACACTTATCCCTAACACCTAACCCCCTCACCCTTCCCCCCCCTTATCATCAAGGGAGGGGGAGGATGATGGGGGATGGGGAGGAGACACAGGGGAGGATGATGAGGGAGGGGGGAAACAGACACAGGGGAGGATGATGAGGCAGGGGGGAAACAGACACAGGGGAGGATGATGAGGGAGGGGGTAAAGAGATACAGGGGAGGATGATGAGGGAGGGGTAAAGAGATACAGGGGAGGGTGATGAGGAAGGGGGGAAAGAGACACAGGGCAGGATGATGAGGGAGGGGGGGAAGAGACACAGGGGAGGATGATGAGGGAGGTGGGAGGATGATGAGGGAGGGGCGATGAGACACAGGGGAGGGTGATGAGGAAGGGGGCAAAGAGACACACGGGAGGATGATGAGGGAGGGGGGGAAGAGACACAGGGGAGGATGATGAGGGAGGGGGTAAAGAGATACAGGGGAGGATGAGGAGGGAGGGGGTAAAGAGATACAGGGGAGGATGATGAGGGAGGTCGGAGGATGATGAGGGAGGGAGGATGAGACACAGGGGAGGGTGATGAGGAAGGGGGCAAAGAGACACGGGGGAGGATGATGAGGGAGCGGGTAAAGAGATACAGGGGAGGATGATGAGGGAGGTGGGAGGATGATGAGGGAGGGGGATAAGACACAGGGGAGGATGATGATGGAGGGGGGAAGAGACACAGGGGAGGATGATGAGGGAGGGGGTAAAGAGATACAAGGGAGGATGATGAGGGAGGGGTAAAGAGATACAGGGGAGGGTGATGAGGAAGGGGGGAAAGAGACACAGGGCAGGATGATGGGGGAGGGGGGGAAGAGACACAGGGGAGGATGATGAGGGAGGGGGGAGAGACACAGGGGAAGATGATGAGGGAGGGGGAAAAGAGACACAGGGGAGGATGATGAGGGAGGGGGGAGGATGATGAGGAAGATTTGAAAGAGACACAGGGGAGGATGATGAGGGAGGGGGGGAAGAGACACAGGGGAAGATGATGAGGGAGGGGGAAAAGAGACACAGGGGAGGATGATGAGGGAGGGGGAAAAGAGACACAGGGGAGGATGATGAGGGAGGGGGGAAAGAGACACAGGGGAGGATGATGAGGGAGGGGGGAAAGAGACACAGGGGAGGATGATGATGGAGGTGGGAAGAGACACAGGGGAGGATGATGAGGGAGGGGGTAAAGAGATACAGGGGAGGATGATGAGGGAGGTGGGAGGATGATAAAGGAGGGGGGATGAGACACAGGGGAGAGCGATGAGGAAGGGGGGGAAAGAGACACAGGGGAGGATGATGAGGGAGGGGGTAAAGAGATACAGGGGAGGATGATGAGGGAGGGGGGGAAGAGACACAGGGGAGGATGATGAGGGAGGTGGGAGGATGATAAGGGAGGGGGGATGAGACACAGGGGAGGGTGATGAGGAAGGGGGGAAAAAGACACAGGGGAGGATGATGAGGGAGGGGGTAAAGAGATACAGGGGAGGATGATGATGGAGGGGGATGTTAGGTTATTTATGCCCTTTATGGATTAAAACCAGACTCTGCATCAACTATGTAATTTTCCGTGGGAGTTTTGACATGGATCCCCCTCCGGCATGCCACAGTCCAGGTGTTAGTCCCCTTAAAACAACTTTTCCATCACTATTGTGGCCAGAAAGAGTCCCTGTGGGTTTTAAAATCCACCTGCCCATTGAAGTCTATGGCGGTTCGCCGGGTTCGCCGGTTCGCGAACATTTGCGGCGGTTCGCGTTCGCGAACTGAAAATTTTATGTTCACGACATCACTAGTCATGATTTTAAATTGTATTCTGCATGCTACAAGATGCCACTGGAGTGACCGACAGAACGATGAGTTTGGTGGATAAGTCTAGCGGATGCGTTTATTATGGACTGGAGTAGAGAGAGATGGGTGATAGGGGGGGGGGGGGGCAGTAAGGAGAGAGTTACAGTAGTCAAGGCGAGATAAGATGAGAGAGTGTATTAGGATTTAGTTGTGTCTTGTGCGAGATAGTGACCTATTTTAGCGATGTTTTTAGGTGTAAAAAACTGGATTTTGTTAAAGATTGTATGTAAGGAGTGAAAGAGAGGGCAGGGTCCAACAGGACGAAAGGCAACAGGCCTGGGAGTTGGCAGTGATAACATTGTTAACAGTGAGAAATATATGTGGAGTGGAAGCTGTGGTAGAGGGTGGGAAGATTATGAGCTCAGTCTTTGACATGTTTAATTTGTGTTGGCTGAAGAACATCCAGGAGGATATGCTAGAGAGGCAGCTGGCCACTTGCGCTAGGATAGAGGGGGATATATCTGGTGCCGAGTGGTACAGTTGAATGTTATCTACATATAAATGGTATTGAAAACCAAAATATTGCATTAGGGAACCAAGGGAAGAAATATAGATGGTGAAAATGAGGGGGCCCAGGATAGAACTCTGGGGTATGCCAACATTCAGAGGGCGAGACAAAGAAGAGGTGCCAGAGAAGGAGACACTAAATGTTCTGTCTTTAAAATTAGGATAAGAACCACAAGAGCCATGAGCGAGCCATGTCACGGATGCCAAGGCTTCTCCATTAAGTGCTCAGATAAAGAGATAGGTTAATGTTTGGGAATGAAATATATGGAGTAAAGAGAATAAGGAAAGGCATTTTAAAGGGACTCTTTTTGCAAAATGTTTGTTTTATATGATATGTTTATGTAGGTTAATTCATTTTATCTTCCTTAATGTATCTGTGATGTATAATTTGCACTTGCTTCTAAGGAGTCTCCATAAACATATTCTCTCATTTTGGTGCCTCCCTCTTTTTTCCTGTTCTCCCTAGTGATAGGTGCCATGTTGCATAGGAGTAACCTTAAGCAATGCCCACATGGCAGCAGCTCCACATTACCAATGCATCATGCTGCTCAGACACAAAGCATGCCTTTTATGTCTGCTTGATAATAGCACGAGACACTGGCAATGTGAAGACTCTCCCTTCTATGTGTGGCTTTAGGTTACAGGTACAAAAAAGAGCACCCTACATGAGAGAGAACAGAAAGAAAGGGAAAGGATGAGAATGTGTTACTCTGTAGGCTTCTTAGAAATAAGTTAAGTGTAAATGTTATGTTAAAATTATACAGAAGAGGGTATAATTACGTTTAAATATTCTTATAATTTTTTCTTTGGTTGACTAAAGAGTCATTTTAATTACCATGCATTTTACTGAAATTAACATAGGGTAGAATGGAACAATGTATAAATATTTTTTATACACTGACAAAAAAAAACATATAATGCAAGAAAGAAATATCCAAAACGCCTATATTACATACAATTTTTCATGCAACACAACGGAATTAACCAAAATGAACACAAAGAAAATTTGAGAATACCATTTGTTTAATTTTGGCCATGTTCCTGAATGTAAGAAATTATTATTTGAGCATGGCTCTGGCTTCATGTTTTAGTGATATTACAATCAAGAAAAACATACATGATCAAAGATTACAGCTTGAAAACTACAGGTGCAAAGCCAGTTGGCTGACCTCTTTGCATCATTTTGTCATCAACTGACAATTTTCAGCCACTATTATTTAGCTTTAGCCAACTGGCTAAATTGTATTATAAAATTACAAACAATACTTAAATCAAATACTAAACTTTTTCTAATTTTCAATTTTAATTCAAAAACTTTTTCTTTTTTTTAGTTGTGAATATTTTGTTTATTTTTTGTTATAAAATATAACTTAACTATAATCTTTTTTTAAAATACAAAAAAGTATTATTGGAGAGTTTGGAGAAATTATAGGGTTTTTGTTAGATTCATTATAATAAAATAATGAATAACATAACCATATAATAATAAAATAATATAAAAAGCATACATTTTGCTAAAAGAAAAACATTCTGCTAAAAGCTTATATTACATTTATATATTACACCCAGGTGTATTTTAAAATGATATATTTCACCTCATTTACCATAAAATAATACTACAAAAAGTAATTTTGACCTATAGGAAATTACATTTTTCATGAAATAATTAAATGTATTAACTGTCGTTAAGTTCTTTTTCCCAGTTTGATCCTGACTGTGGATATTGAGGTTTATATTTTTCATTTCAAAACATTCATATTCCAGTAATCAGTTATAATGATATACTGTATAACAACAAAGGCTCTTTCTAAATTGTATTATAAAATGAAAAACAATACTGAAATCAAAATACTAAAGTTGTCCTAATTTTCAATTTTAATTCAAATACTTTTTTATTTTTTTAATTGTGGATATTCTTTTATTTGTGTAATAAAATATAACTTAACTATAATAATTGTGTTTAAATATAAAAAGTGCCAGTATTGTTGAATTTGCAGGGATTTTATTTAATTCATTATATTATTTTTAAAATAAAATAATTTATATCATAATCATATACTAAAAATAAAATAATATAAAAAGAAAAATTATTTGAGACTGAATACTGAAAACACACTTGAAAGCTTATATTAAAGGTATATATTTCACCCAGGTGTATTTTAAAATGATATATTTCACCTCATTTACCATAAAATAATATTACAAAACGTAATTTTGACCTATATTTCATGAAAATTGAAATTACTCAATTAAATGTATTATCTGCTGTTATGTTCTTTTTCCCAGTTTGATCCTGACTGATGCTATTGAGGTTTATATTTTTCATTTCAACACATTCATATTCCACTCATCAAATATAATTATATATAACAACAAAGGCTCTTTCAGATAGACTGGTGAAAGCTTGCTTTCATCTGAAAGAAATGTAAGGAGGATGCCAAGGAATTCCTGGAAGCAGTGTATGCCTAAATTCAGGAGCGGAAAAGTCTATTTGTGTGGAAATATTGGTTCTGCTATAGATATTGCATTTGCGTACATCTAAACGTGTGCCTCACAATGAATTTGGTCCTGAACAAGACAGTAAATTGAAATATTTTCAAGTGCATTTAGTAAAATAGTATTTTCTAAATATTGTTCCATATTTTGTAACTTAAATGATTATAGGAGATATCCAGTCCAGGTAGAAAATGCTATTTCTTTACACAAAGCTCTTTTCATTAACTAAACTTGATAATGGGCAAAGTGTTTTTGATTTTGATTTTTTTACAAAAAAAGTACAATAAATAATTATTTTTACTTTAATACATAATTATTCCTTACTGTTGTGTTCAGTTTACTGGCATGATAGTAACTGCTACTTTCTCATCAAGTAATATAATCAGTTTTAGCTGCCACATTTCCATGATGCTGATAGAAGGTTCCTCTGCATTGAAGGTCTACACCCACCCCAAAATGTGGAGCAGCAGAAATCAAATTGGCAAATAAAACAGCTGCCCAATTTAAGATAAGATTTAATAAATTAATACTGCAGTATTTTCTGTATTGTAAAATCATTTAGTTTATTTTCATGTTAATTTCTTCAATATATATATATATGTATATATATATATATATATATATATATATATGTATAAATAGGATATACATAGTACATTTGTGTTTACATTTCAACATCTTAAATTAATCATGAGGTATTTTACAAACCTATAAAAAATTGATATATCATGTATTATTTTCTACACCAAGAATACTAAAGTTTTAAAGCCAGTAAACCTTTTATACGTTGTGTCACAGCCAATATCTACTAGTACATTTATATAAAAAAAAAGTGTTTGCTAAGAAGGACCCAACATCTGTTAGGCCAAATTAAACAATATTCAGAATACATTTACAGATTGTTAAACAAGCCCTCTATTCAATATAATGGGAAGCAAAGTTGTATTTAATTAATGACTCATCTGGTTCCTTTGGAGTGAAAGCAAGTAAACATATTGTTCACTTTACTTAACTTGATGTTTACATTAAATAGAACCCAACACGTCTTTGAGTTGTATCAATATTTACCCTGGTTGATGCAGTCAACTGTTCAGCTACTTCAAGAGTCTCCATGATTAATTTCCCAGAGCCCATTTGGGGTTTCCATTCAAATACTGGAGAAAACCACGTAGATGATTTATTTTACCAATTGGGTTTCTTTAATCATTTATGATTCTTTATCCTGTGTTTGAAGGCGCTTCCTGTATACTAATAATAGTTTATCCAGTTAGGTTGCCTGATATATAAACAATGCAATTACTATTGCAATTAGTAAATAAATAGTACATTTGTGTTTACATTTGATGTACATTTGAACTAGTTTAAAAATCTATTTCCTGCCCAGAATTCTGAGAAATACAGTTATTACACTGCATTCTGGGAACCTGGGCGGGGACTTGCAAATGTGCCCACAAAGTCTTCGCTCTTGTAATCCATAACCATTTTAAACATGACTTCCTTTAAGCATATGCCTGCTGTATTACACAGCTTTGGGCAAAGCTAAGGATGGATTATACACAAGCCAGGAATCCTACCCACGTACAGCTGTTTCTCTCATCAGAGCGGGGCTGCGTCCTAGCCTGTGTAGTAGATTTTCTGAGGAGGTAGTTTGCCTCAACAATCATTGCAATTAGGAAAGTTATTAAAAGATGCAAAACAAAAAAAAAACATAGGATGCATTTTTAAGTGCATTATTTTTAACCCAAATTAATCCGTAAAAATAAACGATAGGAAAGAGAGGTGGATGTTATTATTCCAGATAATTTATAGAAAAATTTTAAACATTTGATTTAATATTTTATTTTGAATTTAACATACAAGATCTAAAAGTATACCTTGAACCACAAGATGCTATCTAGTTAGGATATGCTCCTTTTCTTATTACTAATTACTTTGTCCAACTCCCCCTACAGGACTTCTCCCGTGCTACTCCTACTTTTAGAAATGTATTGCCTTGCCCTGTCAGGTTCCTCCGTTTTTTTGCATCGTTCAGTCATTTCTGACTTT
Organism: Discoglossus pictus; assembly: GCA_027410445.1. NCBI lineage: Eukaryota > Metazoa > Chordata > Amphibia > Anura > Alytidae > Discoglossus > Discoglossus pictus. The sequence continues at coordinate 24,365,883 of CM050174.1, read as the reverse complement.
CTGTGACCTCATTGACCATAACATACCAGGACATCTTAATGTCCATGGTCATGCTGATCTGATTGGTTTTCATGGCAGAGATACTGGACTGAGTTGCCAGTGCCTTCTCCAGTGGGCCCCAGCATCCTGGTATTCCTAGGTGGTCTCCCATCCAAGTACGGACCAGGCCCAACCTGCTCAGCTTCAGGGTGGTGTGACTTCTTGGTTCCCTGACTGGGAATCGAAACCAGATCACAGTGGGGAAGGCTCTGAATCCTAACCACTGGACCCACTGATTCAAAGAAGCCTATCTCCTATAATCCTCACAACTACAACCCATACAACTTGGAACTTGTCAATGGTAGGCCCAGTGCAAAATTATTTCAATGGACTCCTACAGTAGGTGCCTGCAGGAGGTCAATAAACCGCCAAAATACATGATTGATCAGCTCACCCTTCCATAAAGATAATTCTCCCTCTTCCCTTTAGATTGTAAGTTTCTGAGATTTAATCGTATAGGATGCTTGAATTAGTTCTCTTTTGCAAGATTATAAACTCAAAAGCAGGGCTCTTTTTTCGTATAATCTGTATTTATATTTTTTTATGTTCTATTTCATCCCATGTATGGGGCTGCTGAATATATTGGGGCATTATAAATATTAGATAATAATAAGGGGCCCTCTTTACTCCAGGCAGTGGCCGGTGGCAGAGAGGCACAAGCCTATTGTTGGCCATGGTGATTTGTACCTGCTACACCGATAATACCTGCTCTTGTAGTAACTGATTGGTTACTCATTGGCCCCACTCTTACTTTATAATTTACTCAGCCATCTCCTTTACAAGTACAAATAACATAATAATGATGTAGGGCAGGCCAATAGGATATTAATAGATCAAAAATGTTTAAAGAAGGGCAACAAAAAGAAAAATTAAACCCTAACTATTCTTTATGTTATTATTATTATTATTATTATTATTATCCTTTATTTGTAATGCGCCAACATATTCCGTAGCACTGTACAAGGTTTAAGTACAAGGCAAAGCAAATTCTAAACTGTCTTTGAGTTTAGAATTAAGTGTACATAGAGCAAGAAGATTGGGACCTGGTGCCTTGGGGTCTATCTTGCATCCACGCTATTCAATGTATCTAGCTCCTCTTCCAATGTGTTTTGCCTACATGTTCTTCAGGGTTAAGAAACCCTTAATAATTAGGAACTACACAGACTTGTTAAGCTTGACAGTTATCAGCGAAAAGGGGTTACCTGCTTACATGGCACAGTTATATTGCCCTACTGCCACAAAAAAAGGGGATTTGAAATAAATGATAACCTTTTGAAATAGAGAAGACCTGGGATGATAGATAGGTGGATTAGATTACTAGACTTGAACTACCCCATGTAGGCCAGCTCTTTCTACAAGGACCTTGTGCCAGCCTCTCTCCTTCACCACTTAGGTGCCAAAGGGTCTACGGCCCCAGCCACCTCATGGTAGGATCTGGGTACAGCAGGGGTTGATTTGATAGTGTTTGGGTCTGGGTATAACCTATGTGGGAACCATAGACTTGAGAGACAGTGTGAAAAATGTATTCATTCAAACTGATTTGCTTTTAATGAATCTTGTCTAATTTTTTTCTCTGCTTATGGTGGACTCTCCTAGCTCTTAATATTATTATTTTTTTGTAACGCGCCAACATATTCCATAGCGCTATAAATGGGTAAGTTCCAGGCAAAAACAATAGCAATATTATTACTTTGCAAAGGATGGATGGCTCTGTCTTTGAGCTTAGAATCCAGTGTCTAGAGTGCTTTCCCCAAAGAATAATGCAAGATAGAAAACTCGCAAACTTACAATCTCAACAGGTCTCCTATACTGCTGCTCCTTTCCCATTTGATAAGTTGACGTGCCCATTAGTGAGCCCTTCTCTCCTATACATGTCCAGGTTGGTGTGATTTAGAGGCCACCCTTATTTATTTGCTTTGCTTCTTACTTCTTCATTTCTACCAGGCATTAAACATTCTCTCTTCTAAGAAAACCTCTTTTATTCTTGAGGATTCCAATGACCATATTGCTGATACCACTATACTTTGGCCTTCTGTTTACTCTCCCTCCCCTCCATCATGAGATGATGCCAGAACCTACAAGAATGGCAACTGTTAAAAAATGTATGTTCACCAAAATTATTTCTCCATTGAACATTTACACATTTTAGTCCATATTATCTTATTTTTTGTAAACCACAGTGGTTTTTAATACCCGAGACACTACTAATTTGAGTGAAAACAAAAGCTACCATGGATATTTCTACTTATTATTTGTTGTTATGTGCTGACTGGAGATGAAAATCAAAACCAAAAGGAAGAGATAGACGGTTAGACCCCATAGGGCACTTTATAAAAGTTAATTTTAAGGGTTAATGATCTGTGTATGGCTGTAGTGAGAGTATTGGGAATTCCTGAGTGCAGCACACTGTGTAAAGTGTAAGCTCACCTTCCGTATATCCCTTTAACCTCGTACATCTTTTCTTGTCCCCTCCCTTAATTTTTGCTCCTACTCTCTGCTTTTTATTCTTTTCTCAAATTCCCTTGAAAGTTGATCACATTTACCCTATTTCTTATTAGGTCAGTGTTTAACAATAACTAATTCAATATTAGTAAAGCCCAAAATGCTCACATCCTGTTTATCCAATAAACAAATTCTTTGGAATAAATATTCCTAAAGTGATAATTATAAAGTGCTCAGGGATATCCTGACAGTTCGTTTAATTGAAAATCTTCTCTTTGTACTTAATTAAAGTGGTTCTTAAAGCACACATTAATAAATTAGTAATAATATTAATGTATATAACGTGAATACTGATTTCTGATGCATTATTGGTATTTCAGTATTAAGATTTTGTTAGGCAGAAACCTAGCTTGTATATAATTAGCTGGGTAGCTGATAATGCTCTTGACCTTCTGCAAGACCGGGCTGGTTTTAATCATCAAATGACTATATCATCGCTCTTCAACCCGTTGAACTGCTCTATGATGCTTGTTGTATGGGCCACGGAGCCTGCGTGAGAAGTAATTTCACAAAATTGCTTCCTTTCCCTCTCAAATCCTAACACAGTAAAGAGCAGGGAGTTCTGAAGCTGCTCTCCAAACAGCGAGGATGTAAGCCAATGGGGGCTTGTGCCTCCGCCATCTTTTTCCCATCATACAGCTACGCCCCAACTAGACATTCAAGTCACACATGGTTCCCAGTTGCCTCTGATTGAATGACAAAGTGTGATGTCCAGACTAGTTGAATTGGTGCTACAAACATATAAGATCTCTGGTCTGGTTGTCCACTGGGGAGGCCAAGTAGGAGCACTGGGCTTAGCATACCAGACACATGTAGTGGGCCTAGGCGCTATGTGTCTGCATCTCTACCTGAGCATACTGGGTCCTGGTGGCCATCTCATGTTGTTGGTTCGGTGCTGTGCAGCCAGTTTGTTTGGCCTACCGCTATGGTCAAGAAGTGGATTTGGTGAAGGGGACTACATACCTCCCTACATGTCAAACTGCCAAAGAGGGACAGTATGCTCTATTATGTCGTTTTAGCACCATAATGTATTTTTTTAACTACATTTTAGAGATACACACACTTAATATGTGCACCCCTTCTGGATCACCACTAAAGATGGAAATGTCAACCCACTCCAGTATCTTTGCCAAAGTAACCTTATAGATAAGCATGACCAGAGACATAATGATAGACGTGTCTAGCATGCTGTGGTCCATAGGTTCATGGAGAGTCGGACACGACTAAATGACTCAACAACAAATATATGTGCACAAACACACTCCAGGCTTCTTTATATTTCTTAGACTGGGAGAAAATAACAGGTTGAAATGGAGTAACATAATACCATAATCAAAATGGTGGAAAACATTGCTTTGTCATTAAATGTGCAAATTTCCATCGAAAGGCGTATATTTTGGCCACAAAGTGGGATGGCGATTTCATATGAAAAGAGGGAATGTTCCTCCAAAAAAGGACACTTGGAAGGAATAGGTGGGGACTCCTTCCTCTCTTAATGGAAAATCAGTCTGCAAAACGATCAAAAGTTCTATTTTTTATCTTTTATGTTCTCATTTGTGATCCAAAATGTGTTCTGTATGTTTAAACTGGGTTCTGTTAAAATATTATGGTCATATTTTTAAAATGTTCTTGTTTGTAGGAATTACACTTTAAAATAGGCAACATATAAAAACAATAACACATCATATTATATTACATTTACAGGCATTTGTGCTGCTGTGGAGTCTGCCATTTTGATTTCGGATGACCAGCTTCCAAGGTAGGAGAAGACTTTGGCACAGTGGTTATTTAAATGCATTGGGTGGGGTAACTAAGGACATTGCACCATATCTCCATCACATTGAATTTGAGTGTGTGACAATTTTTTTAGACTTTTCCTCCAACTCCAGGTCTAGCCAAATGTCTTACTTCACAACCATATGAAGTTTTTCCAAACTTCAGTTAAAGGCATATCTAAGTTTCCTGGATTATGAATGCATCTGATAGAGGATAATTAGTAGTGTATGCAATCATTTTTGTGCATGAAAAAATACCAAAGAAAACATTTACAAACTCACCCTGACATTTGCTGATTCATCTGTGAGCTCAGACCTCACCTAACCATGTTATTCCACCCACCAGCAAGTACTTCCTTTGAAAGGTCAAACGCTGTACCTGGCTGCTTTCCTGTGTGTACTTGGTTATGCAAGCTCCCTGTGGGTGTGCAAAGCTGGATTTTACTTTCCTGCCTATAACTTTGTACACTGAACTTTTCTACATAACACATATTTTTCTGATAATCACTGCCTGTTTCTTACCAAACATTTGAAACCCGGGAACTTTAAGCTCATCTACTCTAGAAAATGACAAAATAAATATTATATAATGTATTTATTCAGATATGGAAATGCTGAATGCTGGCTCTCTACTACTTTACGACCCATCCAACCAAAGCCATATTTGCACAGTATCTTCCCTTTCCTTGAAAACTGACATGGCCCCGGCCACCTTTTCTTGCTAGGCCACGTAACCCAGTTCCTACCTTACCCACCTAACAGTGGCCCTGGTGACCTGGTTGATACAACACGGCCAAGGTATGACAGGTTCTCTCTTAAAATAAAATAAATACAGACTTGCCTATTGTTTTCAGCTTTGCTGTACATGATATAACACATATATTTCTGATAATCACTACCCAGGAAACTTATTTATACCTTTAACTGCAGTAAGTATAACATTAGTTGAGCTAATAGCCTTGGTAGCTAATGTTATATTAACTAATTCGCCATCATCCTCAGAGATAATCTTGACTTTACTATACAAAACTAAAACAATGTATGCATTAAGAAAGCCTAACTCAAAGAAGCTGTGAAAAAATATATAAACTACTATGCAAGTAATATATACACTTGGTGACGAGTCCAATGCAAGATGGCTCTGTTATTATTGGCTTCCACTGTATTTTTCCTCTGTGGTTTGACTACATTTCAGGAGAGCTTGTAACAGTTTAGATTGTAAATTAATATCGTTCTCTGCTAATAGAAAACCGGTTTGGGGTTGAAGACCCAGATCCTGTGATACTTTTGACAATTCCCTCTTTATCTATTCATATTTTGAATTCCTGGAGTGGTGTTGACGAGAGTCACACATGGGCTTGAAACTGATATAAACCCACTACAAAGAGCTCTCTGTTTGAAGAGGAGACTAAATCACTTATTTCTCAGACAGATTTCCTCAAGGTTGTACAAACGCTTGCCTGGCACGTCCTCCATAAAATGTCGGATGGATTCTTGCAAAGTGCAAAGGTCGTGTAACCAATGTCATGGACTTGAAACACAAATATCTGTGTAATGTTGGGTTGCTACAAGGATCCTCCTTGTTTGTGGTAAGCCCCAGACAAAATAGTCTCCGGGATGTGTTTCAGATGGACATTTGTTATATATTGGCAACCAAAACAAACCAATGGGTAACCCATGTAAAAAATAAATCAGGAGTGCCGAATAAATTAATATAATGTTATGTACGTTATAAGGAGAGTATTACATGGCCATGGATAGGGGGAGGCCTATAAATGCAGACTTTACTTTGAAAAAAAACATACTTATTTGTCAAGAATGTACCAAAATAACAACATTAGTTGTTTTCTAAGTCATAGACATAAAATTTTTTGGGGGGAAATCTGATTTTTTATGATTTCAGGAATCAATTTTGTATTTGATACATAACATCCTGTGAGCTAGATCATGAGGGAGTGTGTTTGTGGTTATAAGTGTAGAGGAGGGGGCAGGAAGAGCCTTTGTTTGATAAATGGATATAATTTAAATTGATACCACACCCCTTCCCATCGCTGGCCCAGAATTAGAATGATGCATCAAAGGATGCATCCACAGCTCTCCAGAAATGTAAACCCCTCTCTCACACACAACTTCCACCAATGCATTATGGATCCCTCCAGGGTCCTGCCAAGGCATCAAAATATATTGTTTGCTTATTAAAAACTATCTGTATGAATATTCGCCTGCTTATTCAGATTCAAAGTTTCCAAACATATTTTTTAATTATTGCATAATAAAAATATCAGACTACAGTATCCCTTTATAGGGTGAAAATGGAGGTTCCAAATATGCTAATAACAAGTACCGTATACTCGGTACTCGGTACAAGTACTCAAGTATAAGCCGACCCGAGTGTAAGCCAAGGCACCTATTTTACCACAAAATACTGGAAAAACTTAGTGACTCGAGTATAAGCCGAGGGTGAGAAATGTGCTGCCCCCTGTGTCCCTCTTGTGCCCTCTGTGTCCCCATCTTGTGTGCCCTCTGTGTCCCCATCTTGTGTGCCCTCTGTGCCCCTTTCTTGTGTCCCCCCTCTCTCTCCCCTGTGTCTCTTCTCCCCTCTCCCTCCCCTGTGTCTCTTCCCCCTCCCTCCCCTATGTCTCTTCCCCCTCCCTCTCCTGTGTCTTTCCCCCCTCTCCCTCGAGTCTCTTTCCCCTCCCTTAACCTCCTCATCCTCCCTCCTCATCCTCCCTCCTCAACCTCCCTCCTCATCCTCCCTCCTCATCCTCCCTCCTCAACCCCCCTCATCTTCCCTCCTCAACCCCCCTCTTCATCCTCCCTCCTCAACCCCCCTCCTCATCCTCCCTCCTAATCCTCCCTCCTCAACCCCCCTCCTCATCCTCCCTCCTCAACCCCCCTCCTCATCCTCCCTCCTCAACCCCCCCTCAACCCTCTCCTCAACCCCTCTCCTCAACCCCCCTCCTCATCCTCCCTCCTCAACCCCCATCCTCAACCCCCTCCTCATCCTCCCTCCTCAACCCCTCTCCTCAACCCCCGTCCTCAACCCCCCTCCTCATCCTCCCTCCTCAACCCCTCTCCTCAACCCCCGTCCTCAAACCCCCTCCTCAACCCTCATCCTCCCTCCTCAACCCCCCCCCCCCCTCATCCAAGGCCATCATAGTGTGTGAGTACATTTACAGAAGAGTAGTAGATAAGTGAACAGCCTTCCACTGGGTGGTAGGTTCAATACAGTTGAAGAATTTGAACATGTGTTTTAAAAGCTTGAGACTATTCATAGACGTAATTAAGGTCCGCACAACTTTGCTGCATGGAGCGCAAAAGGTGCTCATTGCAGGGCTTGCGATGAACGCCATAGGTGCTCCATCGCCAGACTTGCACGACTTTGCTGCATTGAGTGCCGAAGGCTCATCGCGAGCCCAGCGCGACTTTGTGCAAGAAATGGTGGCCTTTCAGGTTCCCTCTAAGTGTCATCTGTCCAAGCAGGGTTGTTATTTGGTTGAGGACGCTCCACCAATGGAGGATGGAAACACATTGAAGGCACCCATGGCGAGGCCCGTGATCACCGCCGAAGCACGCAGCACCTTAAAAACATTACGACTTTAACGGACAAAAAATGTTCACGTACATAACCCAACAAAAAACACCAATTAATTAAACAAATTAACTTACAACCTCACACACAGCACAGGGGGAGAGGCAGGGAGCCTGTGAGTGAGGTTGCAGGCTAATTTGAGGCTTAATCGGTGATTTTTGGAGATCGAAAATTTAGTAAGTAAGGGAAAAAAGGAGACGATAAAGATGTAACTTTTTTTTAAAAGTCTCAAAACGAGCCTGAAGCCCGTAACACTTAGCCGATCATTGCGAAGCACGCAAGACTAAAACAGGGACAGAGAGCAGAAAGACAGAGGGGAGGGAGAGAGGGGGGGAAAGACACGAAGAGCAAGGGAAATGAGAAAAAAACAAAACGAAGGGCAGGGAGAGGGGGGACACATGGAAGGGAGAGTGGGGAAGTAGACACAGGGATTTAGAGAGTGCGGAGAGGCTCGCGATGAGCGCCAAAGGTGCTTAACGCAAGGAACGAAAGTGGCGGCTTAGACAACATCTGCAATGAGCGCTTATTGCGGGGCTCGTAAAGTAGAGGGCTAGAGAGAGGCTTGCAATGAGCGCCGAAGGCACTCATTGCGAGGCTCACGATTAGCTGCTCATTTTGGGGATAGCGATGAGCACCAAAGGCAATCATTGTATGGCCCATAAAGTAGATGGTGGGTGTGGCTTGCAATGAGTGCACTCATTGCGAGGCCGGTAATGATTAGATGGTGGGAGAGGGGGAGATCCTACCAAACAACATTGCCAGCCTTCACATTTTATTGCCGTCATTTTTGACGGGCAAGTCGCTAGGATGTATTAATATAATAAGAAAACAAGTAATACGTTTGTAAACTCATCTGCATATCTAAAAGGCGGGGACATGCAAATGATAAGACAATGTACCTCTTTGAATCCAAAAATAGCAATTTTATACACGTTATACTTTAATATAATAATACATGTATTATATTAAAATATTTATGTGTATATATCCTTCCAAAAACATAGATTCAGCATCCTAACTTCCTTGAGACACATATATTTGGATTTAATTACCCCTGCTCTGCACTGTCTGCTTACTAAATGTATCTGTCATAAGGGTGCATATAATTCTTATTTGAGAAATTGCAAAAATACAGTATAATCTTTTAATGTGTCTCTATATTTATACCAACACTGACACCTTGTGGCTGGTGGGCAGATTGCAAGATGGGCCGAAGCGGTGTGAACACAACATATTAAATGCCACATTGATAAGAGATTAGACAGGACAACAATAAAATTGCTCAAAAACTTGAAGTAACCACTGAGAAAAAAACTTTTAAATTTTTGCCACATATTAATGACATTCTTTACTTTACTACTCTTAGGATTTGTAAGGTATCATATGTACAATGTTTTTTGTTTGTTTTTACTCTAAAAAAGCATAGTTTACTCTCTGAAATTGTGTGTGATCTTTAATATGATGGAAAAACATCCCAATGAGTAAGAAACTGCATGAAAAACATAAAAAAATCTTATAGTGGCTCGGTAAACAACTTTTTTCTTGGGTTAAGTAGGTATCTTAATTAATTTGGTCTTCCTCAATATAATCACATATTATAATTGTCTAACTACGAGATGTCGTCACGCTTTGTGTGGTGCGTACGACTTAGCTCATCGGCGACAAGCCTTGTGTAGCGAGGCGAGCCGTTAAACTCGGAGCACTTAGGCGATGAGCGCCGAAGGTGCTCATTGCCTGTGAGCCTTGTGAAGTGGAGGGAATGAAACACGCGGGACTTAGCCTACAAACACTACAAAATGCGTCTTCGCGTTAGGCTGAAAGTAGTTGACGAATGCGAGACGCAGGACTTAGAAAAAAAAAATACGAGATAGCAAAAATACGAGGGTAACGGCCGAACCGCGAACATCCAACAAACATAAAAAACACAAAAAAAATCCAAATAAATACAACAAAAATATCACTCACAGCACGGGGGAACAGGCAGGAGGTCTGGGAGTGAGGTGGAATGCGAATTTAAGTCGATTTCGATGTCTTTCACCACACGAAAATCGGCTACGTGAGAGAAAAAAATGGCCGCCGAAGAAAACGAGGCTACATGATCAAAACACTGCCAAATGCGTAGAGCTTTACCATGTCGCTTTAAGAGACGCAGGACTTAGGAAAAAAAAAAAATACGACAGAGCAAAAATACGAGGTTAACGGCCGAACAACTGAAAAACAATAACAATAAAAACACACAAAAAAGAAAAAGAACACACAACATACAATAGCAACATCACCCACAGCATAGGGGGACAGCCAGGACGTCTGGGAGTGAGGTGCAACGCAATTTAAATGCGATTTTGACAGCTTTCACCACACAAAAGTTGCCTAAGCGGAAAAAAAAATGGCCGCCGAAAAAATTAAAAGGAGGCTACAAGTCCCAGGAGCCACGCAAAACACTGACAAACGCGTAGCACTTTCACACAGCAATGAACGAAATACAAAATACACTATTACAAAATACGGAAAAGACATGCGAGCCGCGTAACACATTAATAACATTACGAATCTACAATGGCGCTTTACACAACTAACCCCCGGCTTTGCCTCGCGCACACAACCTATTTCTAATGCACAGTTGGGACCATTACACTTTATCATCAGGGCACCAACACTCACTGTACAGTGTATGGTGCCGGAGAATACAAACACATTGTTAGTTTTTCAGGCTATTGATTGCTGGATATATTAATTACAAATAGGTAAAGTATATTAATTTATTCAAGAAATAATTAATTCATAATTGATTAAGTAAATATAGATAAATATATATCTCTCTTTATAATGGGTGCCGAAGGTGCTCATAGGAGCAAAAATAGACGAGACAAGAGGCTTGCAATGAGCGCCTTTACAGATTGTCACTTTGCTACTTTAGGAACATAACATGTATGATTTATAACTTTGTTTGGCATGAAAAAGCACGTTTTGTTCATAACAATTAAAAAGTGAATTTATGTTTTTTTTTTTAATTTGTCCTAAACCTTAATGAACACTTGGGGCGATATTCAATCGCAAGCCCACAACTCGATCGCAGACAGCGAATGTCAGCGAGTGTGTTGCGGACTCCCTTTCGTCTCCGATTGCGTTGCTAGTCAATTGCTCAAGCCCGCAAGTTGCAGGCCAAACACCAAAACCGTAAACCATGTACTGGTTCGGAACAGTTCAGGGCGAGAACATGATCAATTCAGCAAGCCCGTAACCTCCCATTAAGAATCAGCCAATTGGAAATGAGACTGCCATCATTACAGCAGTAAAACATGGAGGTTACATGTCAATCAATTAGGTTCGGGGGTCCGTTATGCGATCAGACTCGCAAACCTGCAAAATAAAGAAATATGAAAATAAATGCCAACACTGTTCTAGTCCATGTTGGTGGCCTGATATGTATTAACTCATTGATCGAGATCGATTTAACCCCAAAATGACACATACAAATAAATGGTATATGCTGCTGATTTGCGGGCTTGAGACTATTGTGCAATCAATTCTAATGTCTATCATCGCTTTCCCCGTTATTTACAGTGCAGTATTGATCTTATATTTGCATTTACATTGCTACGAATAGGTGATTAACCCCCTTGTGGGTCCTCTCTAGATTTTCTCCTTCATTTGCTGTTTACGGTGTGAAAACATTTACGGGCTTGGGGAAATTGAGCAATTGAATAGCGATTTGCGATTTTAGACTTGCGAAAGTGACAGATCAAAGGCTTCTGGAGGCTGTAACTTACGAGTTTAACCATCTCAATTTTTTCAAGGCTTGTTTGGTGCCCACAAAAAGAAACGCCAATTGAATTGCAAATTAACTTACAAGCTCACTTACGGGCTACATTAACATGCAAAAGCTCAATTGAATCGGACTCTATGAGCTAAAGCCATGCAGGCAGTTTCAAAGAAAGTTTTAATTGTATCAGACTCTGCTAGAGCATGGCCATGACCGCCATATTTCATTTTGGAAGCACAGGGGGGTGATTACAAAGCTGGGCAGGCACGTATACTTGCAAGCTGGCTCCACTGAACCAATTGGAGAGAGAGAGAGAGAAGGTGTCTTATTCTAAAATCTTATCTAAAACTACCAATTCATCAACAAATCACATAAAAATGTGGAGAACAGTCCCACTCAGTCTCCAAGCCATCAGAAAGTGGGGAAGACATAAACATGGCATCCTTGGGCACAAGTAGGGTAGAAACGTCATGCTAGAAACTTCACAAGCATATCAAGTGTTTCCATTAGTACAGCATAATGCGCAGCCTCTCAGTATTGTTGTATATAATCCCTTCTGTTATATAAATCCAGCACAATTTTCATGGATTACATGATTTCTGTATAAGATTACAAGCCATACTATACTGTATTGTTCAAATCAGATATAGACTCTAATGCTGTCTTAATTGTCATGACCACATACTCCTATTATTTACTGATATCGTCTCAGTTGGCCTAAACTAAAAGGGCACTTAATTAAATTGTTGTCTTTTTTTTTAAAGAACTAGAGTAGGCATTGAACAGAATAGTTTTTATAAAGTTAAAGGGACATGGTATTTATTATTATTTTATACTAGTCCTTTACACATCATAAATGATGGTATAATATTACATGTGTCTCTTCCCCGTACTCTCCCTCACCTGTGACTCTTTCCCCCCTCTCCCTCCCCTGTTACTCTTTCCTCCATCCCCTATGTCTCTTTCTCCCCTCTTCCTCCCCTGTGTCTCTTTCCCCCTCTACCTCCCATGTGTCTCTTTCTCCGCCCCCTTCCTCCCCTGTGTCTCTTTCTTGCCCTCTCCCTCCCCTGTGTCTCTTTCTCCCCTCTACCTCCCCTGTGTCTCTTTCTCCCCTCTACCTCCCATGTGTCTCTTTCCCCCCATCTTCCTCCCTGTGTCTCTTCCCCCTCTCCCTCCTCTTTGTCTCTTCCCCCCCATCCCCTGTGTCTCTTCCCCACCCCCTCCCTCCCCTGTGTCTCATTCTTGCCCTCTCCCTCCCCTCTGTCTCTTTCCCCCCTCTCCCTCCCCTGTGACTCTTTCTTGCCCTCCCCTCTACCTCCCCTGTCTCTTTCTCCCCTCTACCTCCCATGTGTCTCTTTCCCCCCATCTTCCTCCCTGTGTCTCTTCCCCCTCTCCTTTCCCTGTGTCTCTTTCCCCCTCTTCTCTTGCCTGTGTCCCTTTCCCCCTTTGTCTCTTTCCCACTCTCCCTCCCATGTGTTTCTTCCCCTCTCTCCCTCCTCTTTGTCTCTTTCCCCCATCTCCCTCCCCATGTCTCTTCCCCCTCTCCCTTCCCTGTGTCTCTTTCCCCCTCCTCCCACCCCTGTGTCTCTTTCCCCCTCTGTCTCTTTCCCCCTTTTCCAGTGTCTCTTTCCTGTCTCCTCCATCGCCTGTGTCCCTTTCCCCCTTTGTCTCTTCCCCATTTCCCCTTTGTCTCTTTCCCTCATCCTCCCTCCCTTGCGTCCACTTCCCCTCTGTCTCTTTCCCTTTTCCCCTATGTCTCTTTTCCCTTTTCCCCCTCTGCAGCATGTACGGAAATCTGTACAAATAGTTTGTGAAGTGCGCATGCTTTACAAACTATACTAGTGATTTTTTTCCGAATTGTTGCATCTTTATCTGTTTTTTGAGACTTTTTATATCACCCAAATATCCCTCCAGCTTTTTTCCCCACTGCTGTCTAGTCTAACCAAGGCGTTGGTTATGGATCGGATTTGAGACAGACGGGTGATGGGGAGGCCAGCAAGGAGAGAGTTGCAGTAGACAATCCGAGATATGATGAGAGAGTGAATAAGAATTGTAGCTGTGTCTTGTGTAAGATAGTGACGAATTTTGGAGATGTTTTAGGTGAAACTGACAAGCTTTTGGTATTGATTGTATGGTAGGAAAGAGATGGTATTGTTGTTGTTGTTTAGTCGTTCAGTCGTATCCCACTCTATGGACCACAGCTTGCCAGGTGCATTTCTCAGTCACTGCCCCTCTGAGCTCCATCAACTTCATGTTCATTGCTTTAGCGACCTCCATCTATCCATCTCCGCCTCTGTCGTCCCCTTCTCCTTGTGCCTTCAATCTTTCCCTGCATTAGAGTCTTTTCTAGGGAATCCTGCCGTCTCATAATATGGCTAAAATATCAGAGCTTCAGCCTCATGATCATACCTTCTAGGGAACAGTTTGTCTTGATTTCCTGAAGTATTGATTTATTGGATCTTCTTGCAATCCAAGGGACTCTAAGCAGTCTTCTCCAACACCACAATTCTCTGGTGCTCAGACTTCCTTATGGTCCAGCTCTCACATCCGTATGTCACTACTGGGAATACCATAGTTTGAACTATATAGACCTTTGTTGATAGTTTAATATCATTACTTTTTACTAGCTTGTCCAAGCCTGTCATAGCTTTCCTCCCTAGAAGCAAACGTCTTTTAATTTCATGACTACAATCACCATCTGCAGAGATCTTGGATCCAAGGAAAATAAAACCTGTCACTGCCTCCACTTCTTCCCTATATATTTACCAGGAAGTGAGATTGCCATTTGCCATGATCTTCGTCTTTTTAACATTGAGCAGCAGGCCAGCTTTTGCACTCTCTTCTTTTACCCTCATCAATAAGTCCTTTAGTTCCTCCTTACTTTCAGCCATCAGAGTAGTATCATCGACGTATCTGAGGTTGTTGATATTCCTTCCAGCAACATTGAGTCCGGCTTTGGATTCATCCAGTCCAGCCTTACACATGATGTACTCTGCATATAGGATGAATAAATAAGGTGACAATATACAACCTTGTCGCACTGCTTTTCCGATCTTGAACCATTCTGTTGTCCCACGGAAGGATCTAGTAGAAACATAATCAGAGAATACACACATTGCCCTTAGTTACTATCAACTTGTGGTTGAACATTTGTGGCTTGGCAATTGAATGTCATATTAATATTATTATCTTCTCCCCATCATGACGCTGAGGAAAGATTTAATAGAGACCTTTAAATGTATCAAATGTTTTAATTATGGTACGTTCCCAGATGGAAGTATCTTCCAAAGAAAATGGAATGTAAGAGCAAGAGGTTTTGATTTAAAGTTGGAGGTGGATGTGAAAAGACATTACTTTATAGAAAGGGTGATAGATAAGTGGAATGGCCTTTCAGTGGAAGTGGTTAAGTCAAACAAAGTTTGAAGGCAATCTTGACACTAAATTAAGTGACATTTTTTTAGGTAGATAGGCCAGAAAGTATACTGTATGTGCCTCTTTAGTTCTAATTTGCTGTCACTATGGACCCTCTATTAACTGTATCCTGGGGATCACAATTCTAATATCACCCTACCCTAATGCAGCAGGATATAGAGCCCTAAGGTTATTTATGGATTATGGAGGCCCCATGGCTATTTTATATTAAATGCCTACTTGATGTCAAAGAAATTGGCTAGGAAAAAGAAAACTGAAATAATTCAAAAATAAATTATGTTGAGGTGGAGCCCAATCAATTCAGTTGTATGCCATTACCCAGAATCCTTAGCAGTAGTCAAAGCACTATTCACTGGAAAACAGGAAACAGGTCTTCTGGCCTGCTTAAGACATTTATTTGATTGGGTGTTTTTCGTTCTCAGATTGAGAGCCTCTGATTATGTTTTTTGACATTTATTTGTTTTCAGAATAGTTTTTTTTTTTCTTTACTTTTTTTTTTACATTAATGTAACCAAAATCTAAAAGTGTGACAAAGGGTGGTATATTTTAAGTATCATTTGCATGTCTATACCCAGAATCCCTAGGGACAGTGCAAACACTGTGCAATTGTTTGAAAAAACGGATTCCTGGCTTGTTTGAGACCTGTAAGTGTACTCAGACTTTAATTTTTTTATTTATTTTTTATTTACTAACACATAATCCAAATAAACTTTAGCTTCTTCAGTACCATGTGCTGATCATATAATAATAATGAAATAATTGAAATAATGAGAGAGAATTTATATATCTATCCTTCAGTTACAATTACTGTTTCTAAAAATAAACAGGAAGTTGATTAAAATTTCTAAGGTATGCTACAAAATACCAATCATTTTCATAATCTTTGTACTTAATCATCCCTGTTGATTTATATCACCAACCATGATTCAAGAGGAGTGAAAAAAAAAGAAGAAAATACGATGACAACAAAAACAAATATTACACCTCATCCTACCCAAGGGGATAGAAACCGAGAGGGAACTGAGAGATCAGCGAGGAACAGCTGAATACTTAAGCTTAACCAAAGGACCTGAATGACTGCCTACTTGGCCTTGTTGGGATTAAATTCATCCCATAAGGACCATTTAATGGTGTGGATACAACCCCAAGATCTAAGAAATTAAATTCCAATATAGGTTTTTGCACACTTTCTCTTTAAGTTCTTGCCACGTTGGCAATTCAACTTGTTTCCATTTGGAAAGGGTTAGACCTTTAGCAGCCATTAAGATCTAGATCAATAGCACTTTAATGTCCAGGGCCAATATGTCTGGGAAGAAACGGAACAGAATAAGTTCTAGTGATGGCTTATTGCTAAGATTATAGATACTAGAGAGTTGGTAAAAACACTCTTGCCAAAATTCCTGAATTCTTGGACAATGCCACCACATATAAATGTGGCCTCTCCAAAAAAAAAATCTGTTCTTTATCTTTACTGATCTGCATCAGTTTTAGCAGCACAATATGCCATCTACTACTATTTTTTTTTTTAAATGTCCTTATATGAGGCTTTCTTAATATATTTGGCTGTTCGGAGAGAGCTAAATACCAAGTTTACACTGGCCAAGAAAGATCAATGTCTTCTTCCCAAAGTCTCCAGTTAAATGGTTCAAAACCCTGGAGCTATTCTTAATTATATTATAACATTTTGATATCAGGTGGATTTTGTTCTTCTCAAATTCAGTCAACGGTCTTGTCTAATCGAGATGAAATCTGGAAGTAGATAGTGCAATACGTAATTTATTATATTCCAACACATTTTTATTTATTTTTTTAAGTTCAGAATACCTGCACTGAGTTGTTTTGCGGTATGTCCAAAAAGCAGCAAAATACTCATATTCTGATAATATTTGGCACTTTTTATTCATCAACTCCATGTGTAGCCACTTAGTGGTGAAACTAAAAAATGCAATTGATTTATTTTAAAAAAATTGGTTGAATTGTACAAATGGAGTATGTACTCAACTCTAGATTTGGTCATTTTAAGTGGAGCAAATGACTTAGCCCAGTGGGAGTCCTGTGAAAGCTTGCTTGTCTTAAAGGGCTACTGTAGTTCCAAACATTTCTCTTATGTTTAAAAGATCATGTTTTACCCATTATTGTTGATTCTTTATCTTTTTTTGATTCTTTATCTTTCTTTTTTTTTTCTTTCTTCCATGGAAATAAGTTAAATAAATATGTGAAAATTAACACTAATGCCACATGAAAAGTAGCTGTAGCCAATAGGTTTGATCAACCTTAGACGTAGCAGTGAATTGAAAGGAACTTAAGAGAAAATCCCAAGGCCCAATACGCAAGATATCGGGCCAGAGCACTATTTTCAGCTGGATTTTCAATTAACCCTAATGATCATCTGGACTATATAAGGTAGCCGGTCCTGGATCTCATGACTGTTGTTTGGTTTTCTTGTGTCCCTTGTGCGCTCTTGCATGCTGTAGTTGTCTTTTCACTAGGTTCTGTATTCAGTCTATTCCTGGCTCACCACTACAGCCTTCTCATATAGCAGGACATCATCTGCAGCCTTCAGTGTACCTGGCTACTCACTCCAACATTCAGAGTGTACCTGGCTACTCACTCCAACATTCAGAGTGTACCTGGCTACCCACTCCAACAATCAGATTGTACCTGGCTACCAACTCCAACAATCAGAGTGTGCATGGCTACCTACTCCAACAATCAGAGTGTATCTGGCTATTCGCTTCAGCATTCTGAGAGTTCGTGGTTCCTGAACTACCTACCTGTCATCTATAAAGATCCTAACCTTCTGTATTATCTGATACTGAATTATATTAAAATAATGGACAGAGAAAAGTACAAGCTTGTTTCAGTCCAAAGATTCAAAAGGCTCCCTTTTCCGCTGCTTTGTGCAACATGCCAGGACAGAGTTGGAGAAAACAATCATACCCATGTCCGATTTTTTTATATATTTTTTCTACACTATAAACCACTTATATTTCACAAAAAACAACTTTATGTACCCTATAAGACAGTATCTTTTAAATGCATGATTTAAAGTGGCCTTTTCAATTAGAAATTCTATCCTACTCACTATCCTCCACACCCTCCCAATTACTGTCCTCTAGTTCTCTGGATCTTCTCATAAAGTCCTTCATAACTTATCTGCTGGTCCTCAGCAAAAAAAAAAAGTGGGATTAGGAGAGCCTAATACATTAAACATCATTAGTCACAGATACATTATCGATGAATGTATCTGCAGTTACATGTTCTCTATTTAAATTCGTTGAAAGGTATAGGAAACATTTGCCTGTCCTATGCAGTATCGCCCAGTTATATTTTTTTCTGGATCTCAAACCTTGTCCCCAAGAGCACTGGAAGTTAACCAACCAGTCCCCATGAGCATTTTTAAGGTGACCAGCCGGTCCTCATGAGCATTGTTAGGTGACTAGTCCATCTCTATTAGCATTGGAAAGTGATCAGCCGCTTCCCATGAGCATTGGAAGGTGACTAGTCAGTCCCCATGAGCATTGGTAGGTAGCCAGCCGGTCCTCATGAGCATTGGAAGGTGACCAACCAGTACCCATGAGCATTGGAAGGTAACCAAGCTCTACCCATGAGCATTGGAAGGTGACCAGCCTGTGCCAGTGAGCATTGGAAGGTGACCAGTCAGTTCCCATGAGCATTGGTAGGTAACCAGTCAGTCTCCATTAGCATTGGAAGGTGACCAACTAGTCCCCATGAGCATTGGAATGTAACCAGACTCTACCCATGAGTATTGGAAGATGACAAGCGAGTCCATATATGCATTGGAAGGTGACCAGCCTGGGCCAGTGAGCATTGGAAGGTGACCAGTCAGTTCCCATGAGCATTGGTAGGTAACCAGTCAGTACCCATTAGCATTGGAAGGTGACCATTTAGTCCCCATGAGCATTGGAAGGTGACAGACATCTCTTTGTGAGTATTGGAAGGTGACAAGCCAGTCCATATGAGCATTGGAAGGTGACCAGCCTGTGCCAGTGAGCATTGGAAGGTGACCAACCAGTTCCCGGATTAAAAATATTGAGACACTACTGCTCATTCTTCTAGTCTTGTGATCAAGTGCATAAATCACACAGAGCTACCATCTTCACACTATAATTATCATAAGAACAGACCTTTCCCGAGAGCACATAATATACAACCACTCCCTGCTATATGATTTAATTTATATAGGCAAATTACATGCACCTGATAAGCCAAAAATCTTTTATTTAAAATAAATATAAGTTCAATATTGCTTTTAAAACTTACATATGAGCATTAGCATTGCAGGTTCAGACAGATCTGCTTTTCTCTCTAGTAAGTGTCCAGTGCGTGGGACAGGATCTGTCCAAGAGGCTGTCCTGTAAAAGGTATAGCGCTTACCTTAGCTGCTCCAGAGGTCCTACTATTCTTTGACTTGCTCTTGCATCGAAGGATTGTAGTTAAGAGGTTTAAAAAAACAGAGGGAGGGGGCTTGCAGACATATTTGACCCAAAGATATAAAGAGGGTGCACACTCCCCTCCAAGCCCCCCCAAAAAACAGGCAAATTGCGGTAGACACAGATCTACTGGTCCATTTGGGCATAGTGACCGATATGAGTGACAGGCTGCACACCATATTAATCCTGCATTGGCATCTAAATATATCTTTTATCTGGTGATCATGCCCATTGGTCATGAAAGTGCTTGAGATTTACTGGAATGGGCAGCTGACACTTAGCAAAAGTAGAAAGAAAACTAAAAAAACATATACGGGCACACGTTTATGCAATTACAAAGTGTTAGAAACCAAGTAAAACATAACTTTTATTGAAAAATATAAAATCATGGTAACTAAAACAGGGTTGACCCAGATCTACTGGTACATTTCCTCATAGTGAGAGACACCTATGATCCAAAGAGATGCACACTCCCCACCAAGCCCATAAAAACAGTATAAATTGTATCAAATTTAAAATACAGGTAGACCCAGATCTACTGGTACATTTCCACATAGTGACAGGTCTGAGGGATAGGATGCACACAATATTTATCCTGCATGGACATGTAAATCACTTATCTGGTGGTGCCCATTGGTCATAAAAGTGCTTGAGGTGTATTTGAATGGGCAGCTGACACTTGGCAGAAAGAGAAAAAGAGCAAACACATACGGGCACTCATTTACATAATTATAACATTTTTAGAAACCAAATAAAGCTTAACTTTTATTGATAAATATAAAAACATGGGAACTAAAACAGGGGTAGACCCAAAGCTAGTGATACATTTCCATATAGTGACAGATCTGAGTGATAAGCATGCATGGACATATAGTAGAAGTATTTCTTATCTGTTGGTTATGCCCATTGGTCATGAATGTGCTTGAGATGTATTGGTATGGGCACCGACACTCAGCAAAAACAGAAACAAAGGTTAACATATATGGGCGCACATTTATGTAATTAAAAAAGTGTTAGAAACCAAATAAAACTTAACTTTTATTGATAAATATACAAACATTGGAAACTAAAATTCGAAAATCAAACCCCTAATAAATGCCTGTGACTGAATGTGACCTCTACACTTAAAATAATAATTATAATAATAGTGATATGATCTATTGCTTGATTGATAATGTAAATATTATTATTAATGTTTATTTGTAACCCGCAAACATATTTCGTAGCGCAGTACAGGGAATAAGAACATGGAAAACACAGTATTCACAAACTGCATAAAATAGAGGGCCCTGTTTTGAGCTTAAAATCTTTGCAGAAAGTGTTTTTTTCCAAAGCACCCTACAAGATTGGTAACTCGCTACTTACAGTATCTCACAAAAGTGAGTACACCCCTCACATTTTTGTAAATATTGTATTATATCTTTTCATGTGACAACACTGAAGCCATGACATTCTGCTACAATGTAAAGTAGTAAGTGTACAGCCTGTATAACAGTGTAAATTTGCTGTCCCCTCAAAATAACTCCACACACAGCCATTAATGTCTAAACCGTTGGCAACAAAAGTGAGTACACCCCTAAGTGGAAATGTCCAAATTGGGCCCAAAGTGTCAATATTCTGTGTGGCCACCATTATTTTCCAGCATTGCCTTAATCCTCATGAGCATGGAGTTCACCAGAGCATCACAGGTTGCCACTGGAGTCCTCTTCCTCTCCTCCATGATGACACCACGGAGCTGGTGGATGTTAGAGACCTTGCACTTATCCATCTTCCGTTTGCGGATGCCCCACCGATGCTCAATAGGGTTTAGGTCTGGAGACATACTTGGCCAGTCCATCACCCTTGCCTTTAGCAAGGCAGTGGTCTTCTTGGAGGTGTGTTTCGGGTTGTTATCATGTTGGAATACTGCCCTGTGGCCCAGTCTCTGAAGGGAGGGGATCATGCTCTGCTTCAGTTTGTCACTGTACATGTTGGCATTCATGGTTCCTTCAATGAACTGTAGCTCCCCAGTGCCGACAGTTAATTGAGGGAACCATGAATGCCAACATATACTGTGACATACTGAAGCAGAGCATGATCCCCTCCATTCAGAGACTGGGCCACAGGGCAGTATTCCAACATGATAATGACCCCACACACACCTTCAAGACGGCCACTGCATTGCTAAAGAAGCTGAAGGTAAAGGCAATGGACTAGCCAAGCATGTCTCCAGACCTAAACCTTATTGAGCATCTGTGGGGCATCCTCAAACGGAAGGTGGGGGAGTGCAAGGTCTCTAACATCCACCAGCTCCGTGATGGCATCATGGAGGAGGGGAAGAGGACTCCAGTGGCAACCTGTGAAACTCTGGTGAACTCCATGCCCATGAGGGTTAAGGCAGTGCTGGAAAATAATGGTGGCCACACAAAATATTGACACTTTGGGCCCAATGTAGGGCTGTACTCACATTAATGGCTGTGTGTTGAGTTCTTTTGAGGGTACAGCACATTTACACTGTTATACAGGCTATACACTACTTTACATTGTAGCAGAAGGGCATTTCTTTGGTGTTGTCACATGAAAAGATATAATAAAATATTTACAAAAATGTGGGGGTGTACTCACTTTTGTGCAATACTGTACAATCTAAAGGAAATGAAAGAGGCAGACATCTGGGGAAAAACTTACAAGGAATAGCAAGAAAGGCCAGGAATGAAGTAGAGATCGAAAGGTGAAAGGGTCTATTATGTAATATGTTGTCTGACCCCTATTAGTGAGATAATATAATATGCAAATAGGACATGAGGTGATTTCCATGCCTCTATAAATTGAATCTAAATAGGGGCCGGTGGGTGAGGGGCAGAGAGGGAAGTGCTAACAGGATTTCACAGAGTTAGTAGTGAGGCCTGTGTAGGTATAAGTTGGCGCTAAAAGAAAATGGGAACATGGAGTGAGGGATCAGCGAGAGAGGAGTGAGAGCGATAGAGATATTAAGAAGCAGGTAAGGCTAGGACATGTGTGATGGAGGAGACTAATTATGCAGGCCATAAATGGTGAAAGGGTAGGGGAGGGTGGGCAGGGCCAAGCAGGAAAGAGCAAACATATGTAAAGAACTGAAATATAGCCAGAAATAATTATATTTCCCCAGATATAATAAGCATACAGTAGTAATATTAATAATGATATTGTCTCCTGAGATGGGGCAAATCCCATTGTTTTCTTAATACCTTCTGGTGAGTGTGATGCTCTCAGGATTGTAGGAATTCACCGCATTAAATATAATCACGCATGATCACAAAACATGTGGAGGAATAATAGCAGGAATAATAAACATGATACTCTCATAAGTTTGATGATCATAAAGAAACTTACCATAAAGTATAGGGGATTGAAATAAAAAAGAAAAGAAAACAAACTAATTACAAGGTAGCATGCTGCCCGGAAAGTAGAGGCCGGTAAATGGTTCTCCGACGCAACCTTCTGACAGCAGCCCCCTCTATTCCTGCCCAAAATGCCTAATATTGTGTCTGCTCGATGTACAGTGAGAGACCTTGCATGGTTTTGGGAGTGCCCTTGTGGTAGAAACCGTTTACCCTTGCAGAAGAAACCATTTGTAGTAATCACAAAATAAACCCATAAGCCAACTAATTACTGTTTGTCTTACACAGGCAGAGGTTTAAATGAGCTTTGATAAAATAAAGGTAAACAAAGCACCAAGCTCTCATGGCATCCACCCAAAGTTTTAACTGGAAACCTGGAAGTCAGGTTACAACCTTCAGAAATAGGGATATTTTGTACAATCAGGGCAGTATCTACATCTGAGGGACCCAAATACAAAGATTTATCAGGTTCCCCTCCTACAGTATACATACATTTGAAATAGATTTAGATTGTTTTGCCTAATCATTCAGTCGCGTCCAAATCTCCATTACTTTTCCTTGGCAAAGATACTAGAGTGGGTTGACAGTTCCTTTTCCAGTGGACCACAACTTGAATTACCTCTTTGCTATGACCTGCCCATTTTGGTTGACCCTACATGGTATAGCCCATAGCTTCACTGAGGTACACAAACACCTTCACCATGACATGGTAGTGGTGAAGTGGTTTATGAAGTATACAACCAATGTATAACATTAGCAGCTATGTAAGGATAAGAAAGGGTTTGCAGAGAAAATCGTAATTTCTGCTAGTGTGTGGAAGCTGCCATGATAGTTATACTTGGAAGTTGTGGGACCAAAAGTGTCCTTTGTTTAAATCTTTTCTGAATCCACTAGTGAAGCACCCCCCCCCCCCTCCATCCACTCTTGAACAGGTAATAAAAAATTAGAAAACATCTCCAAGGCAGCATAAAGTGTTGAATACACTAATATGGTATCCATTGGGCTGAACAGCATCAACTAAAATAAAGGTTTTTACCTCAAAAATATTTTTTGCCAATGGCTTTCACAGCTGTGAGTGTTGATAATTTGTGACATGCTGTGTCACTCCCCTGTTGGCATAGCTTTAGGTCACAGCGGAGAAAGATGACAGGGACCATGAGAAAGAACAAGAAGAAGCTGGGGAGTTTAGAGACGTGATAATCTGTTATTCTGTGAGATTTATTGACGTAAGTGAAGTGTAACAGTTATCCTGCATGCAAAAACACAGAAATAAACATGTGTTTTGGCACATCAGGAGAAAGCAGAGATTAGCTGAAACATTTGTATCAAACTCTGGGGTTCCTGTGTTGCAAAGCAGCCTGAGATATGCAGTCTGTCTCTCTCCTTGTGCTCTGATTCAGCTGTGAGCTCAGACCTTACCCAACCATGTGATTCAACCCTGCAGCAAGTACTTCCTTTGGTCTCTACCAGAAAGGTCAAACTCTGTAACTGGCTGCTCTCCTCAGTGTACTTGGTTATGTAAGCTCTCTGTGGGTGTACAAAGCTGGATTTTACTTTCCTGCATTTAACTTTGTAAGTACAATTAACTTTTCTATATAAAACATATTTTTCTGATAATCACTTCCTGTTTCTTTCCAAACATTTGAAACCCAGGAAACTTAAATATACCTTTAATAAATAAACAGTTGTGTTGTGTTTTATAAATCATAAAAACATTTTCTCAGCTCTTTAAAAGAGCATTTTATAATTCTCTAGTAATATATATTGCTGGAAATCTGGAAAAGAACAAGGTTACATTACTAACCGAAGTACATGTGACATTAAATTACGTAAAATGTCGATGTAAGCAAACTTGGCTCAGAGAGAGGCAACATAGCTTAGTACATGATGATAAGCCAAATGGAGCATGTGCTCATGAAAGTCTATTGCCAGAGGTATTTGGCCCGTCCTACGTGCAAACATGATGCAATATTTACTATAAGTTGAACTTTGCTATTGCATAAAAATAGAGTATTCCAAAGAACTATATGCAATCACTTCTGTATAAACTGTAAATATTTCCTATGCACAAAACAATATTCCAAATCAGCCAATCCTAGGACCAGTATCAATCCCTGAGACTTATCTGAAGGTCCTTATGGACAAAGAGGGATGATGGGAGCCTAACAAATTAGCACTAAGAAATGTGTTGGTGCTCTAAAAATAAAACATAATAATACTAGGAAAGTTACAGTTATAGACAGATATTTGTGAAATTATCTGCAGTTAAAAATAGTCAAATCAGGATGGAAATGTCAGGGTCCATTCACGGGGTTTGACCTCATGGCACATGTATGACGTGTGTCACAGCAGCTACAGCTAAGTGTTCTTCGACAGTATGTCTCCTAGCTTTTGATGCTGATTGGTTGTTACTAAGCATCAGTCTTTCTACCAGGCAATCACACCCCTTCTGGGTGAAGGGAGGGAGAGAGAGAGAAGAAGGGGGAGGGAGAGAGGAGAGGGAGGCAGAGAGTAGGAGGGAGGGGTGAGAGAGTGAGAAGGAGAGAGAGAGAGAGAAAGGGACAGAGGAGAGGGAGAGAGAAAAGGAGGGAGGGAGAGAGAGAGAAGGTAGGAGGGTGGGGGAGAGAGAGAAGGTAAGAGGGATGGAGAGAGAAGGAGAGGGAGGAAGAGAGTAGGAGGGAGGGGTGAGAGGGAGAAAGAGCGAGAAAGGGACAGAGTAACAGAGAAGGAGACGGAGAGAGAAAAGGAGGGAGGGAGAGAGAGAGAAGGAGGGGAGCGAGAGAGGGTGAGCACAGAGAGAGGGAGACGGCGCAGAGAGAGAGGGGGCACACAGAGAGAGAGGGAGACGGCGCAGAGAGCGAGGGGGCACAAGAGACAGAACACATTTTTTAATACAAGATTATACTGTCATTTTTGATGAGCAAATGATTATATATATATGTATATTCTTGAGTTATTAGCACATATTTATTTTAATTCACCATTTTTATTGTTTGAGGTAGGGCTACTAACCAGCGTCCTGCAAGAACGCTTCAAGCGGAGAGTCCTTCTCTAGACTGGTGTAGGTCCAGATACTAAACTTAATATTGCACTAGAACCTCCCTCATACCATTTGGAGTCCATATGACATCTCAACACAACTAGGTGGGACACATTAGCTGAACTTCTTGGAAGTCTACTAATGGCAGCAAACTCACCGTAAATAATATAATCTCATCTACTTTCACTATATTGATTGAAGAAAATGTACGCTAAAACACAGATAGGCTGATAATAAATAATGGGTCTGATCCATTTTTATCTTACCATTTAAAAGGAAGTGTCAGCAAGGACTCATGGAGACCCAATAAATTATTTTTGTCTCAAAAAGTGTAATATGTTGCAGTTCAGACATCCATAAGGCTCACTGTCCCTCTGTTTCCTGAAACATATCCGGATGGATGAGGCTTAACAAAATTAACTCTTAAAAGTTCATAAGATCACCCTAGAAATGGGTAACATACATGGGTACCAGTAATGACCTACAACCATAGCTGACAATCAGTCACCAAGTGGTGATACAACTCTAAGCATTAACTAGATGAAAGACCCAGCACCACTTACAAAACTTCTTGTATCAGTTAGTAAACTTATTTTTGCGTCCTTAGGGGGCAACAGGACTACCGTGCAGATAAAACAAACTTTGGGAAGGGATTAGACTCAGACTACATATTAAAAAAAATGCCTTATGGACTCTGTAGGCATCTATAATACTTTAGTGAAAGTTGTGAATTTGTATATTTCTTTAGGAGCTGGACTTGTAGTTTTTCTTGCAAGCTCCCTGCTTGCAAGCATGTGGGAGGAAGGGAGTAGGCATCAAATTCTAAAAATGATAAAACAAAGCCCTTATTTTTTTCCTTTCCACCACCCATACCTACACTAATAGACAACAACCACCCCTCAGACTCTATACTAGCAGAAACCAGATAAATTATAATTTTATATATAAAGTCTTCAAAAATGGTATATTATACTAGCTTACACTTCTGCTGACACTTTGTTTATTACGTACTTGTGCCCTTTTCTTGAATGGCACTGGTCATCTATTGTCCAGATGTTTCTAATAGAACCTTTTAGAGTTGTGTGTGTATAATATGTGAATGTTTCTATATCATGTATTTATTCTGAACCCAGATCAGTATCGTAAATATGTATCTTATCATAATACAATTAGCAAAAGCAGTAAATAAGCTGGTTAGACCATTACTCCTTGGGGTCTTTGCATACCAAGGCTCCTATATAATTCCAAGCCCATAATCACCTTCCTACAGCCTGTATGTCTGCGGGTTAGAAATTTGATACAGTTACGCATGTATTTAATTGACTCAAGCCCGCAATTACATGCTCACAGCTCCAACACGCAAACCATGAACTGTACGTAGCATTTCAAACAAGCCCGTAAGTTACAATTTAGACAGAGTTAATAGTAAATGAGACCGTCATCATGACATCAGTAAAACATGGAGTTTAAACTTCAATCAGTGTTTAGAAGTCTGATTTGCAATCGGACTCGCAATCCAGAAATGTAGAAATTGTTATGATCTACTTCTTTAGTTGGGCTTGATAAGGCTGTTGTGGCCAAACCTACCCAGCAGACCCGCCAGGTTCTTTTGATCCCTTCACCAAGACAGCTGATATCTCTCTTAAATTATATGTAGTTTTTAAAAATAAGAACGCAGGCCCAGCATTATAAAATATCAGGAACTGCTTTTATTGCTGTATTGCAGACACACATTACCAACTAACTCAATCTTAACTGAATCAATCTGGCAGTTACGGACTGATAACACAACATTATAAATTATTTAACACTTCATGAACCAAACATGCAACATACAGAATCCACCATCACAAGTCAATCACACACAGGGAAGCAACATAACATACAGCAATCAACACACATAGGGCAATCCACTCAACATAAAAACATATTAAACAACAACAACAATTACTGAACCCAAAGGATGGTCAGGGGGATCATGACAGAAATCAATAAAAATCAATAAAGCAACTGTTCTAATCCATGCTGTTTCCATGATTTGTTTAACGCCTTGATCCCGGGATCAATATAACACGGAAATAAAACATAACATTTTTTATTTTTTTTTATTGCAGATTTGCGATTTTGTTGTGCAATGAATTCTAAGGCCTTTCATTGCTTTCCCAGTTTTTTTAAAGTACAGTAGTGTGTGATTATTTGCTTTTGCAGTGTTACGAACAGGTGTTTAACCCACTTGCAGATTTTTTTATACATTTGCCATTTATTCGTTTGAAGGCAATTGCAGGCTTGTTGAATTGTTGTAATTGAATATGGATTTCGCATCTTTAGCACTGGTAATATTTACGGGCTTGAAACATCAAAGGAGGAGATAGGATGGAGTTACGTTTTTGACAACCGCAGGGATTTTGAGCCTGTAACTCACAAATGGATTACAGCTAGCTAAAAGTAGCCAATTAAATATCAGTAATATTTACAGGCTCCATTACGGGCTCATGTTAATGCAATTTGGACAATAAAATGGGGGCCCAAGTCTTTTTTTTTTTGTTTGTTTTATTGCACACCTTAAACTGAAGACAATAGCTTTAGAGCCCACACTTATTGACAATGATCTGCCATATGGAAGAGATATCAGACTCTTCTTAGTGGAAGAATAAAAAAAACAGGTAAAAAATACAAGCTTCAGAGTAGATTTATGGTAGCAAAATGCTGTTTTATAATATTAAATTGATAAAGTACTTTTTACCAGCTATAGTGTTAAAATATGCAATATCAGGAACCACCGCTGCGTCCGTTTATGACCAAGTTGAAAATAAAAATGAAATATTGAATACAGCTCTACCTAATTACTAAATTACTAATTACTAAAGTCTCAGTAACTATTTGATTTAGCAATTTTAGATTTAGACATTACACAAACCATAGTCTCTTAGTCCATTTAAAGTTAATCATCTACCAAATAGCTTTATGAGGCATTTCTGTATTGGTTAACACATTACCTGGAAAGACTTTGTTTGAATGACTTTCAATTAAAGCACCACTGTACAATAAGGTAATATAAATAACTATATATATATATATATATATATATATATATATATATATATATATGGAAAAGCTGAGAGTAAGAACAAAATTAAGCAGGATAAAGCCATACAGCTATTTTTATTTTCACATTTTATTAGAAGAAAATAACAAGATTTACTACATATTTTGAGATAACAACAAGAATTATACAAAGGTGTATAATGACCAGTTTAATAAAAAAAATATATACATTTTGATTATTCTGTTGGACCCTGAGGGAATTTGGGATATTTTGGTTGAAGTTGTGTGAGAGGGGCATTTACATTTCTGGAGAGCAATGCTTGGATTTATTGATGGTTTGTGGTGTTGATTTTAATTTAATCCATTAATTTAACATCTTCTGACCTACCCCATCCTTCCCTCCACTGAATGATAAAAAAACACCCCCATGCTTCTGTTCCCAGGAAGTGTACATCAAAGGCAAAAATGATTCATCTACTCAGAAAAACTGTTAAAAAAATCAGATTTTGCCACAACAAATGCTTTTTTCCCTGAACTACGTCGGCTTAACTCACATTAGTTCAACCCAAAAAAAATGGATACATCTGCCTGTGCTTATCCATAAGGTTGTCCAAGACTGTTTTGGTGTGTGGCGCCTTGTTATTCTTAGAAGTGTTTCCCCTTCAAAAATCTGTGTTACACTAAAATATAACTAGTAAAAATTGATTGAAAGAAGAAATATGGGATCTATCCCGTTGTGTAGGCGCAGGAAATCACCAGCACTGACAGCTGCAGTGCCAGCAAGTAGCCGTTAGATGGCACCGTCAGGTTTCAGGGAAGGGCTATAATTATTCCCTCCTCCGACGTGGCGCAACTCGACGGAGCTGATTCAACAGCAAGGCCATCACTATGTTCGGCGAGGGCCTTGGGCGCGCCTCTCATAGCTCAAGGCCTTTTCTTTCGGTGATGTCAGTCCTGTAGGATTGCAACTGGACATTTGTGGTTTAAACCAATGGTGGGAAACCTGGTGCTATAAGGGACACCAACAGGCCATTTTTTTCAATATGTCTCTGCATGAGTGCAGGTGGATCAATTAGAATAAGTAGAGAGAACCTGAATGTATAAGCAGAGAGACCCAGAAATCCTGTCTCGTTGACCTACCTCATAGGACCGAGGTGTCCACCACTGGTTTAAACCTCTACACTGATCATTTTTCAGCTCTCAAACTTAGATTGCACATTTTTCTGGGTAATTTATACCCCACGTGAGCCATCTATGTATAGGTAACATCTGAGCATCTAGCGTGAGGGTGCTGGATGTGAGGATGCAAAATCTCCATTGCACCTTAAACAAAGCCACCTTAAATATACTAAGAAGTCTTGACTCAGCACTTGCATCAGCTGATCCAGGCTGTTATTCCAGTTTAAGCACAGAAGTGGTGGAGACCTGTGGCTTTAAATAGCAGCAAAAGGGCGGCACTTCTTTTATATGTAATGAGAGCATGAGTACATGGTATAGGTATATAATAGTACTCTGGGGGTGGAGAAACAACTCACAAATTGGAAAGAGAAAATTATATATATATGACTAGCGACTTGCCGTCAAAAATGACGGCAATAAAATTTGAAGCCTGGCAATGCTTATTGCAGATCGCTGCATGCGCTGTGTGCAAACACAATCCCATAACTCCCCTGCGTCTCTTTCCCCCCTCTCCCTCACCTGTGTCCCTCCCCTTTACCGCTCATTGCAGATCGCCACATGCGCTGTGCGCAATCCCATAACTCCCCTGCGTCTCTTTTCCCCCTCTCCCTCACCTGTGTCCCTCCCCTTCTCTCGCTCATTGCAGCTCGCCACATGCGCTGTGCGCAATCCCATAACTCCCCTGTGTCTCTTTCCCCCCTCTCCCTCACCTGTGTCCCTCCCCTTCTCTCGCTCATTGCAGATCGCCACATGCGCTGTGCGCAATCCCATAACTCCCCTGTGTCTCTTTCCCCCCTCTCCCTCACCTGTGTCCCTCCCCTTCTCTCGCTCATTGCAGATCGCCACTTGCGCTGTGCGCAATCCCATAACTCCCCAGGTTCTCTTTCCCACCTCTCCCTCACCTGTGTCCCTCCCCTTCGCCGCTCATTGCAGATCGCCACATGCGCTGTCTGCATGCGCAATTCCATAACTCCCCTGCGTCTTGCCCCCCTCTCCCATTTTTTTCAAGCCCGTAACTCTGAACCTGTTGGGAGGCCACCAAAAGACGCCAGTTGAATATCAAATTAGCTTTCAACCTCACTTATGGACTCCGTGTCTCAGGCAGAGTCCGACAGCCCATAAGAGAGGTTGGTAGCTAATTTTCTATTCAATTGGCATATTTTGGCGGCCTCCCAACAACTTCCAAGTTACGGGTTGGAAAAAAAATGCCGGCGTTTTTTTTTCAAGCCCCTAAATTGGAATCTAGTTGGAGCCTCTTTTGCGTGCATCGCGATGAACGCTTTTGGCGCTCATTGCGAGCCTTTGGCGCTCATTGCGAGCCTCTGCCCTCTCCTCTACTTTACGGGCCTTTGGCGCTCATTGCGGATTGCGTCAAACCCGTAATCACGTCAAAGCTGGTGCACCACCATCGCCGACATGCAAGCAGTTCAGTGCCACCTATAGCTCACAATGTTGCACTAAGTGGCGCCTATGCAGTTTTACAATGGATTGCTCTAGGGGAGAGGTTTTAGGGGTTAGGGTTAGACTTGGGTTCAAGGTTAAGCTTCAGTGTCATGGTTCAGCCATCATTTATTTATTTTTACTGTCCACATTGCAAACTCTGTGCCTACTGATGCGTCAATGCACCAGCACAGTAGCGCATTACTGACACTATGTGGTGCTGTGGGGCTGCCTTCAGGTGTGCTCACAGTGCTGAGAGCGATGTGGCATCCTCATAAAGGGAAAGATCCTGTGCGCCTGCCACTTTTTTCTTAGGGTTTAGAGTTAGGGTAGTGGCAGATAACAGGGTCTACACAGTAGAATAGTGGTGGGAATATAACAGGAAATATTATATATATATATATATATATATATATATATATATATATATAAATCTGTGTTCACATCTGAATGTCTTAAGCAAGTTAAAAAAAACCTGCTTCCAACTCAGAATTCCGAGAAGTACAGTTATTACACTGCATTCTGGGAAGCTGAGCAAATGTGCCCACAAATGCCTCGCTCTTCAATCCATAGCCATTATCAAACATGGCTTCCTTTAAGCTTATGCCTGCTGTATTACACAGCTTTAATGCCAAAGCACCATGGTTGGCACAGGTGGAGGGTATCCAATCCCTTCCACTGCTGTTTAGAAAAATAAACGGCAGAGCCAGCAGTCCAATATGGATGCCTCTAGGTAGAATCTGCTAAAATTGCATGTCTACTATGGTCAAAAAATAATAATGTAGATTCATTGGAACAACTACTAAGTTATTACCTTTTTTGTATGCAAGTAGGGAGCCTCCCATTTTAGTTTTAAGTGATCTACTTCTGGAGGCGGGAGAGGAGACAGGAAATCGCTATATTCACAGTTGAAATTTGGAATCTTCAAGTGTCAGTGCATTCATTAGTTCTAATTGACGCTCATTAGTTTACAAGGAAACACATTGTTGAGACAATAGCTGCAAGAATCAGGCTCTGTAAAGCAAGTAAACAATATTTGCATATAAACGCGCAAAAAACATAAAAGCAGTGTTTGTTTTTATTAGTTTCTAAAAGATTCTGCCTACGTTTAGTTATTCATAATACCATATAGAAAATACTACTATAAAGCGACATGAAAGGTTTCTGGATTTCGCCGGGAATATAAAACACCTGGGAATCTATTTAAAACCTGTTTTTTTCTGCTTCAGACCATACAATTTGTACCTGTTTGTTTTGATATGCCCTCTGTAGCTAGTGCAGCTCATGAATACGCAGACTGTGAAGTGCAGTGTCTCAAATTAGCCTGTCTCTCAAGTAGCAGAATGTTACCACTGATTGGTTACGATGAAAAACTGCACATGCAGTAGTTAAAAGTACGCTGTCTTCATGAGCTGCCATGGAGAGACACTATTTGTAAGATTGTAGGCCCATAAAATTGAGCTTTTAAGCACATTGTAGTGGTCCAGTGGTTAGGATTTGATGCTTTCACCTGGGTTTGATTCCATGCAGGGAACCAAGAAGTCACACCATCCTGAAGCGGAGCAGGGTTTAGTCTGGTCAGTACTTGGATGGGAGACCACCTAGGAATACCAGGAGCTGTATGCTGTGGCTCACTGGAGAAGGAACTGGCAACCCATTCCAGGATCTCCGCCATGAAGTGGATCAGTTTGGTGCGTTGCGGTCCATGAGGTCACAGAGAGTCGGATACGACTGAACGACAAGTATGGGTTAGTTGGACTGGGGAAGTGTAAAGGTAAAGGTAAGCTTATAAGTAAGAGTTAGAGTATTGCTCATAGGTCAGATCAGGTAATTCATAAGCAGAGAATGAGGTCATGTGACCAACTAGATTAACACAGATTAAAGTGGGTTGTGTGTCATCTATATAACCTGCCGTGACTTGTGGACCCGGCCCATCACCTACCCCTGCACACAGACTTAACTCACTGGAAAAAGTGCTCTATGAGAAGACTTATACAAGGGAAAGGTCATTAAGCAAGTTTTTAATTAGGAAAAAAAAATGGTGATACCTCTGCTGGACCCTGGAGGCATCCATAATAGGTTGGTGTACATTATGTATATGTGAAGCACCATTGTAGTGCTCATACAATACGTTTTCCTTTGTTTAATTAGAATAGATTAGCAATAAAAGCAGTATTTTAATAAAATAATGCTCAGCACAATGGTTATCAGATGTCCAATGAGTGGAAGAGGATCTGCCCTGATAGGAGTCTTTTTTTTAGCCTTGTTTCCTGCAGTGACCATGACCTTGATACTTTGCATGTATGAGAGGGTTCGTGTGTGACTCTCCGTGACTTGTAACACACCACAACATCTTTATGTCCATGGTCATGCTGATCCACTTGGTTTTCATGGCAGAGATACTGGAATGGGTTGCCAGTTCCTTCTTCAGTGGGCCACAGCATACAGTTCCTGGTACTCCTAGGTGGTCTCCCATCCAAGTACTGGCCAGGCCCAACCCTTCTTTGTTTCAGGGTGATGTGGCCTCTTGGTTCCCTGACTGGAATCAAACCCAGGTCGCAGCATTGAAAGCGCCAAATCCTAACCACTGGACCACACGGGGTTATATAATTATAACAGAAGGAAACTTTATTTATATTCAATTTCCTTATGTTATAATTCTATAATAATGAAAAAGTGTCAAGCACCAATGAAGTGATCTGGCTACTTAGGAGATTTATAAGAGGGGTGTATATATATTTTTGCAGAAACAGACTTGCAGCTATCCTTGCTACCATCTGCTTCTGAGCATGAGTGGAGGAATGGTGTAGGTGTCAAACACAGCTCCAATTTTTTAACAAAGCACAATCACCTCACCCCCTGCCCCTTTTTCTACATGTATATCAGAAAATCACACCCCTCAGGATGTATGTGTATATATATATTTATATGTATAGTATATAAATAGTACATTTTGTGTTTACATTTAAGAGTCTAAAACAATTTTTAAAAAAAACTTGTTTCCTGCTCAGAATTCCGAGAAATACAGTTATTACACGGCTTTGCATAAAAGCCATGTAATGCAGCAGGCATAAGCTTAAAGGAAGCCATGTTTAAAATAGTTATGGATAGAAGAACAAAGCATTTGTGGGCACATTTGCATGTCCCTGCTCAGCTTCCCAGAGTGCAGTGAAATAATTGTATTTCTCGGAATTCTGGGCAGGAAACAAGTTTTTTTTACTTGTTTTAGACATTCAAATGTACTATCTATATATTGTACTACGGTACGGTGGAGGCTTCTATCGCTCCTTTGCCCACCATATATTACATAAATATATATCACATATAATAGTTGTCAAACTGCGATTTGTCGTCACGCTTGAGAGCCTAGCGAAGCGAGGCGAGCCATTGAGGCACTGAAGCCTTCCAAGCTCGCAGGACTTAGGCAATGAGCGCCAAAGACGCTTATTTCCCTTCGAGCCTTGCAAAGCGAGGCGAGCAGTTGAGGCATTGAAGCACGTGGGACTTAGGCTGAAATGACCACTTAAAGAGCTGCGCAGCACTTAGGCTGCAATGAGGGCCGAAGGCGCTCATTGCAGCCAGAGTCCCCGTCACACATGGGAGCTCGGGAAAAAAAGATACAACCTCAAAAAAATATGAATTTAACATTTAAATACGAATTTAACAGCCGAAAATCGGCTAAGCAAGAAATAAAATTGCGGACGAAAAACGTAAAAATTCCTGAAACTGGATGAAAATGAGGCTGAGCAAAGCCAGGCATGCTGGACTTAGAAAATACACAACAGCAAAGACAGTAACACTTACACGAACAACATCAGGCACGCAAGACTTAGAAAATACACAACGGCAGTCAGTGCTCCTCACACAAACATTCAGCAGACAGACAGAAGAGAAACACAGGGAAGGGACAGGGGGAGATGCTGGAAAGAGACACATGGCATTCCCAAGCACTAAACTTGCAGGTTAATGAACTTTGCAATGAGCGGCCTGTACGGTAGGCGGGAGGAAATGTTGGCAATGAGCGCTGAATGTGCTCAGAGAAGGAAAAGCCTCACATTGTG
Source organism: Discoglossus pictus (assembly GCA_027410445.1). Taxonomy (NCBI): domain Eukaryota; kingdom Metazoa; phylum Chordata; class Amphibia; order Anura; family Alytidae; genus Discoglossus; species Discoglossus pictus. The sequence goes on along the minus strand of CM050174.1, from coordinate 24,330,202 downwards.
TGGCAAACAGAATTGCCTGACGGGCAATTCGCTAGTGTATACACACATATATATATATATATATATATATATATATATGATCATATTATATAAATATAAATATATATATATATATATATATATATATATATGTAAAAAGATAAATTATGGGTCAAAGCTTTCATGGGAAAGGCATGCTCCATTGTATCTTGCTCTAGTGCCCAAATTTGGTAATGCATGATTAAGTCTAATTTTGCTATTATTTGTGTCCCCTATTCATTTAATCCACTCTCCTGCACCCATTATTTACCTATGCAGTTATTATTTTGTTTTCCTGCTTGCTGCTGTCTTTTACTTTCTAAGAAGGCAGTGTTCTTCTTAACTACTGAGCTTTCCTGCCCACTACTTCCACGTTCTCATTGTTGCAGTACAGGTCTCACTTCCTGTGCTTTCAAAGTCTCCTCCCACCACAGGAAGTTGCTCTGCTGAATGCAAAATGGTAAATTCCACAGCAGTATAACTACATATAATGGTTAATAAATAATATTCAACTGCAGATCTTCAAAATACTGATGTTTTGAGTTTCCTTATAACCCCCAGGTAGTTTGTAATATTTGATCCTGTTGCTCCTTAGCCCTATTCTCACACTCACTCAAAGTAATTTTGCTTGAAATATATTGAATATTCGCAAATCTGTAAAATACATCAGTTTTTCATCTTAATGTGATTTTGTGGCTATCAAGGGATTGGTGGATTTTTTTAACTTTTTTGTAAAAACATCTGATTTATCGCTAAGCGCAAAACGTATAAATAATTCTTTACATATTTCTGCGTATGACTTGTGCCTAAAAATATCTGCATCAGTCAGAGGTTTCTGTCTCTTTGAAGTGAAACTTGCAGGAGATACCTGAGAGGCCCCCAAGTGCCCCCAGAGCGGACTTCAACAGCCTGCTATTTATTCTCTGTGCTGGAAACCTTGCAAGAATGTGAGATTTCTTGTCTGGGCCCTTGACTGTTTCTATGGGCACTCGTACAAAACAAACTGTACACATGCACTAAGAAAAATGGAAGATGCAATGTGGGGGAACCTGATAGGTACAGAAAAACAGATAGGGAGGAAATAAAAACCTGTAAATACCAAGAAACAACTGATATAAGGAAACTAACCAAGGAAGAAAGGGCACATGTTTGTGTATTTAACAAACTAACATTAACAGCCGTAAGTCATGGGGAAAATCTGAATTTTTGAAGGCTGTTTATAAGTACAGGAATCCATTTTGTGTTACATCACTTCCTCTGAACTGTATCTTGAGTGTGTGTGTTTTGGCTATCAATGGAAAGGGGTGGGGAAGGTGGGAGAGAGCCTTTCTTAAAATAATTAGATGAAATGAAATGTGACACCACACCCCTTCTCCCTCAATGGCCCAGAAGCAGACTCATTGCTGCAGGAAATGCAACCATAGGTCTCTGAATGTAAACGTGGCTATAACACACAACTTCCATTAATGTATCATGGGTTCCACCAGCAGAGGCTACAAAATGTACATTTTTTTTCTTATTAAAAATTATGATTTTTTTCTGCTTAATTATACTCTTAATTAGACTCAAAGTTTTCAAATATTTGCTTTTCCCTTGTGCAATGTTCCTTTAAGAGTAATTGCCTGATACTCGCCCATGAAAAAAGCTGTTTTTTTATCAGTTTTCACTATACAGACCCACTTTTTTTAATTCAATGGATGTAAAAGTTGTTTAAAGTGATGTTTAGTACTTAAATGTTCACTTTGTTGGAGAGTTAAATGATTACTGTAGTTAGGGCAAAACTTCACCTATTTGTGAAGTATGTAACAAGCTAACAACATTAGCAACTGTGTAGGACATCAGATTTGCTTTCCTTCAAAACATATGCTAGCTTGGAATCCCACTGTGTGTGTTTATCTTATCTATCAGTGGTGGGAGAGGGGAGGGGATTTAGTGAAATCATTGGAGCTTGCAAACTAAGCTAATAAACTATTTATTTATTGGTGGCAATCACACTCAGCACTAAAAGACAAATTATACTCTATCTAATAGAAAAGTATTGAATGAAGTCAATATGTGATATGCTACATGATACCATCCCTGTATGTAATAATGCGTAGGTTGTTTGGGTGGGGTCGGCATAGAGCCAAACTTATACAATGCTGCCGTAGGCCAAATTTTAGTGTTTCAGGTGTGAACTGGAGGACTTACACAAAGAAAATATATGGGAAGGGACAAGTTGAAGATGTGGCCAGTGAAGGAGAAGCGAAAATGGAAATGAAATGGCCAAAGGGCTACAGGAAGTAGGAACTGGGGGCAACGAGATATTAGTCCATCTATAAAACATTGCTTGCTAGAACAAATCATTTTATTAATTATTGATAGCTGAACTCAAGTGATGTTTCAGAAATAGGAAGAGGTGGGGTTAACACAGGAAGTCAGGGGTGGGACTGAAACAAGATGGCAGCTACAAAGATGTCTTATTTGAAGTGGAAACACAGAAAAGAGAGAACCAATAGTCCGAGAAGAAGAATGGGTTGAATTTAAAAAAAAACAGAGAGAGGAGGGAGGTTGGTGTGAGAGGAATAAATGTGGTGATACAAATGGGAAGAGGGGATGGGAAAAGGGAAGGGAAATGAAGGACGGAAGCAATGTTTACTCTTCCTTCCCTTAACTTGGAAAAGGAGGCAGATGTACGTATCTAGGGGGAAATGGCCACTAGTTTGTTTCACTCAATAACATAGTGATTTTATAAGACATGGCTTCTTTATGAATAGTTCTCCCATGGATGAAATAAGTTGAATGTACAGGTAATTTCGGTTTTACGTAATTATATTTTTGTTTGAATAATCCTGTTTTTTTTAATAACCTGGTTATGGTTTCTGAGTGTTTGCCTATTTTTTTTTATTTCTGTTGGTTTTGTTTTCTTTATTTTCTCTTGAACTTTGTTCTTTATGTTTTTAACAAGCAAAGTATTTCCCGTCATTGACGTCATCTTACATTAAAGTTACAATAGGTACTGTGTGTTGACATGCCTCTTGCACGTGTGCTTTGAAGAACTGAAAGATAGTATGTTACCTAGGCACGTTATACCATTTGGAGCCAATGTTTTCAACCTTGTATATCTTCCTGTACTTGTTGGAAGTCTGAATTGTAAGTGAAACAGAAGGTGTAGTGGGAGAGACCCGGCGCTGTACAGTCATGGTTCTCAATTGCTGGTCCCTGGGCAGGTCCCTGTCTCTGAAAACGAATCTGCTGGTCCTCAGGAACAAATCAAAGATGGATACAGAGAGCCTAACACTTTATCATACTACTCTCATTCATATACTATATTGATCTACTGGATCTTCTTGAATTTAGACAACTTGAGATAACTAATTCCCTAGATGTAAATGTATTGTCACAGGAGCCGCCTTCAGATCTAAGTGGTGGACCCCATGAGGGGAGAACAGCGCACCGTCATCAGGGCACCGACAAATGCGCTCGCCAACATCTGCGCGCCAGAAAAGAGCGCACCCGACAACTGCGCGCCACCATGCATCCCATCTGCGCGAGAGACTGCAGGTTAGAAAGCATCAACTCTCCTCTTCTGCACCCCATCACCTGCACCCCATCTCCACACTCTGTCCCATCCCCTCTCTCCCCAGCACCCATCCTCTCTCTCTGTCCCCTGGACCCATCCTCTCTTTCCCTCCCTCCCTCCTGCACCCCAACCCCTCACTCTGTCTCCTGCACCCATCCCCACTGTCTTTCCCCTTTACTCCATTCCCTATCTGCCCTTCTGCAGCCACTCTGGCAGATGGGATGCAGGGTGGCGCGCAGTTGTGGAGTCACGCATTTGTTGGCGCGCAGTTCTCCAGCGCGCAAAGGACGTGCTACCCCCCATGAGCATTGGAAAGTAACCAACCAGTCCCTAGACCAAAAAGGTGGAGACCCACTTCCGTACAAATATTTCTGCCTATCAGCCATGCTTCCAAGGAGGAGAAAATAGATCCCTTTATTTTAAAGAACCCCAGCAGTTCAAAAAGATAAGACATTTGTCTAACAATATTACACACACACAGCTCTCACAAATGCATCATGGATTCCTCCAGGGTCCCGCAGAGGCATAGAAAAATATAATTAAAAAATAACGGTGTGGCTTTGCTGAAAGTTTTCAAACATATTTTTTTCTATTACACTAGGCAAAATATTTTTTAGACTATTAAATCTGATACAACCTTGAATTTATCTCTTATATGTAATTGTGCCATAATGGATTCTACAATGTTAGTTTGTTGGATTTATTTCCTGAATTGGGAGGAGCCTTTGAATGCAGATGACACTTGTTGGAATATAGCAGCTAAAATCAGGGCAATTTCTAAGGGGGGCAAACAGGGCAGGCATCCCAGATACCAGCTCTAGAGGGATTTCATCACCAAAATTAGGCTTGGCACAAATGCCATCATGAGCATAGGAGAGGGGGGGGGGGGATTCAAATCTACTCCCAGGGACAGGAAGCGTGGGTATATATACCGCCAAAGCATCCAGTGCAATGCACTTGGGACCCTGTTCGGGGGAGCCCCATTCCTACAGTGCCCCTCAAAAGCTGATCATAATTGTTTGGATTTAAGGAACATATCTGCACAGTCTGGGAATATAAGAGTGGATAAATACTGCATTTTAAAGACTCTTTATTCAATGTAATATCATAGTACAGATCTGTATTGTGGACCTGTTTTTTTTCTGAGTGTTCAGTTATTTCTGACTATCCATGACCCTATGGGCCAATGCTCTTCATGCTCGTGGCTTCAATGACCTCATCTATCCATCTCTGCCTGTGCCGTCTCCTTCTTCAATCTTCTCTAGGGAATCCTGTCTACTCATGATATGACTAAAATATTTGAGCTTTTGCCTCATGAACAAACCTTTATCTTGATTTCACTGGATCTTATTGAAGTTGGACAACTTGAGATCACTAATTCCCAGGATACTGATGTTTAATCCTGTCTTCTCATGTTTGACCATGTCTTGTAGCCTTGGTTCATAGTTCTAACATTCCAGGTTCCTATTCTGAATTGGTCTTTGCAGCAGGAGACTTTCCTTTTCCCTCCAGACACATCCGTAGCTGGGTGTCCTTTCGGCTTTGGCCCAACCACTTCATTAGATCTGATGCTACTTGTACTCACACTCTGCCCTTCCTCAGTAATTTGGTAGTCACCTTCTGACCTTAGAGGCTCATATTCTGGTACCATATCATAATGCCTCTAGTTGTGCTTATCCATAAGGTTTTCATGGCAAAGATACTGGAGTGGGTTGCCAGTTCTTTCCCCAGTAGACTGCAATTGATATGACCTGCCTATCTTGGGTGATCATTCATGGTTTATGTAACAATCAGCTATTCTTATGGGGCTTGGTAGAGTCGACCGTACCCCACAGTATAGTTTGAGTTTGTTTGGAATCCCCTCTGTAAGTCAGCAGGACCTTAGCCAGACACTCCACAGTAACCTCTGCCTTTTTTCAGCAACAGCCTTATTTCAGCCTGGAGCTTATCCTTAGGCTGGGGGACCAGCATTAACACCTCCTGTCTCTCCTCTAGTTCTCTCTCCTGTTCCCCTGTTCTTAAAACTGACGCTTTTGATTGCTCGGGACATTCTCCTTGACTCTTCCTGTGAGGTTGGCTACCTGCTCTCTAAAGGTGAGAACATAGGGGACTACTGGCACGGGATCCTGCTTCAGCTCCCCTTCCCAAGTTTCTCTAATGAGGTCCAGTGGCCCTCTCAAAGGCCGCCCATACAGGAGTTCAAAATAGGAATATACTGTGGGCTCCTGGGGAATCTCACGGTAGTCAAAGAGAAGGTAGGTTAATGGTTTCTCCCAATCTTTTTCCTGATCCGTGAAGGTCCTGAGCATATGTTTGAGAGTGCCATTAAAGCCCTCACATAAGCCATTGGTCTGGGGGTGGTGGGAGGAAGTAAGGTGCTTAATCCTGCATAAGCTCGCATAGATCAGCTGCCTCAGGCCTACCCCATGCCCTAACTTCTCATCCCCAGCAGTCCCCCAATTCAATAGCCCATTCTCCCGGAGAAAACTCTCTACATGAGAGCCTGGCGCCCGCTGAGCTGCTTTCTTCCTGATACCCTCTAGGGTACTGTCCTCTGCTAGAGCTACTTTCAGCTCCTCACGCCTGGCTCCTGGTAACCCAAAACCTGAAGCAGATAAAGAGCTCACCTCAGGGTCCTCTGGGTTATTTTGTTCCTTGACCTCCAGGGCTTACAGACTTCAGGGCTGCTGACTGGGACTGAGTAACAATGTTCAAATAGTGACATTCCATGGGTCTCAAGTCATTCCCCAACAACACATTGGTAGGCAATCCTTCCATTACCCACGCCTCCTCCTGGTCATGTCTACATTGTCCCAAATACATCAAGGGGTGGACAGGAGGCTGCTCTACCCGGGGGGTCTGGACAGAGCAATCACTCTTGTAGTGTCCCCTCTGGGGGCAAGTAAAACAAGTGGGTCCTGCATCGCTCTCCTGCCCCTGTGGTCGACCACTGGCCTTTGTTGCGGGTTTAGGGGGTACCCGAACGCCTGGGCGAGGAGCCCCTGGCTCCCCCTGGGTAGTATCCAGATGCTTGTGAGTATGAAGGGTTTGGAGGCCCCTGATGCAGGTGGCTTAGCAGGTTGGGGTGGGTGGACAGTAGGGACAGGTTTCCGACCTCTCACATCCTCATACTGGTCAACTAACCTTCCAGCTTCCTCTACAGTATCCGGCTGCTTATCCTCTACCCACTCCTGCATGGTCTTTGGGCAAATATAAAAAAATTGCTTCATCATGATTACTTGCTTAGCATCCTCCAGATCACCTCAGTGTGGGTGCCCCCTTTCCTCTTGATCAGCAGTTAAAGCATACCTAAGACACAAAGCAAGTCAGACCTCGCTGTAGTCATGGGACAGTTCCTTAGGGATAGCCTGCTAAGCTCGGCCAGCTCTCCCACTAAACTTATTGATGAGAATTTGTTCCCATTTTGCCACTGGTACCTCATGTAGCTCACATTCCTTTCAAAGTCCTGCAGGTACTCATCCAGGTCATCTTGGTCATCCACAAAGGGCCGGATTCTGCTGTATGCCAGCTTAATCAGGGCTGACAAACCCTCTTTAGCACTCCTGTAGTGGGACCCAGCTGGAGATGGACAGTAGCCCTCTGGATGTCCCTGCTCAGCATGTACCTCCTGGGCAATCAACCTCCTCATCTTATTCAGTGTAGTGAAGGAGGGTGTAGTGGACAGGAGGGCACAGGTTAGAGTGAGGCATCTGGTTGCCTCGACTGGCTCATGGGGCATCTGTGCGGGTAGCTTGGATGGTTGGCCACATTCCCCATTACTCCGGGTAACTTCCTCCTGAGCAAACTGTTCCACATCATAGCGCAGCAGCTCGTCCACCAGTGCCTCTTGGTCTCTGGTCACAGGGACTTTTTTCCTCCCTCTTTGCCCAGGGCATGAAGATCATCAATAGGTAGGTCATAGTAGCTGGCCATGGTAGCTGTCTCTTGGCTAATAGAATGGATTTCCCGTCACTGCCACCAGTTGAAACGATCTGCTATTTTTATGGGACTTGGGAAGACTTAGAAGAGTCGACCGTACCCGCAGTATCGTTTGAGTTAGTTTGGAACCCCTCTGTAAGTCAGCAGGACCTTAGCCAGACACTCCCCAGTAACCTCTGGCTTTTTTTTTTAGCAGCAGGAATACAGCTAGAAAAAAACTCAATGAAGCACACCATACACTATGTATTTCCAGGAGCAACTGAAAACTTTATTCACCCTTCAGACACATTTTCCCCCAAAACAGTAAAAAAAACACAAGGCCCTCTTCCCACTGTTACTACTGTTACCCACCCCCTCTTGTGTCCTATTGCTAATACTTGCTTGATATTTCCATCTGGTATCTGCTGCCCCTGCCCCAGATTACAGGATCTAGAATCTTATCTAAGTTTTACAACCTTCTTTGATGACTAAACATTCTAAGAGAAGTCCTGGTTACAATATCTCTTGTTTCATCTGGGGCCATATCCACATGACAGAACTTAATCATTTGTCTCCTATGTTACTCCCTTAACTTTATATTATATAAGAAAGATGCCATGACAATAATGGTAAGTGCAAAAGAGTCCAGCAAATAGTCCAAAATCCAGTGCTACCGTGACAGTATAGCTCACAGATTCATTGAGGTACACAACCCCCTTCACCATGACATGGTAGGGACCCAGAATGGGTTTATCCTGATAACTTATATAAAAAAAGTAGACAAGATAATGCAGATCAAATACACAGTTTATTGTTTTCTCTATAGAAACACCCTAACAAAGGCATGTAGTTTTATTCAGAAAAATAGATGCATCCATAATACTGTGGTGACTGTGTGTAAAAAGAGCAGTTACGGGGAGCAGTTATCATATCCTCTGTTCTACTCTCTAATCCTCTCCCTCAAGTGAGACACACATCTCCTCGTGCTCCAAGCTTGAAGGAAATGTCTTAGCAGCCAGGTTAGAACATCTTATACACAAGCAGATTCTGCTAGCGTTACCATTTTCTCTAAAAATATTTGTATGCTCATGAATTACATCACTGCTTGTATTTGGGTAGAAATATGTGATTTTTTTTTTCTAAACTACAGTACTATACAAATTTTTATGAGCATAGTTTCCATTTTAGATCATCTGGATTCCTTTTAACAGGTTTTGTTACATTCTTTGTCCGTTCTTCAATAGGAACATAGAGCTTGATGGCAGCTACAAACAAGCAGTCCATCTCGGCTTTCCTAAATAATATAAACATCTGGCTCATGTCTTCTCTTTCTTTCATCACATCTTTTGAGATACATATGTTTAGACAAGCGGTTCAATTCCAATAGCATTTTATTTATTTTTGCGTCATTCAGTTGTTGCCGCATGGACCGTAACACACCGGAAACATCTTTATGTCTATGATCATGCTGATCCACTTGGTATTCATGGCAGAGATACTGGACTGGGTTAGCAGTTCCTCCTCCAGCATACAGCCCCTGCTATTCTTAGGTGGTCTCCCATCCAAATACCGACCAGACCCAACCCTACTGGGCTTCAGGGTGGTGTGACCTCTTGGTTCCCTGACTGGAATCAAACCCAGGTCACAGCGGTGAAAGCACCGAATCCTAACCACCACCATCAGGGAACCCTCCAACACCATACCAGCTTCAAATTAAAGCCACATCTTATCAAGGCTAAGTGTCTTTATCTAAAACATTGTAAGGGTATTTTTTTAACCATGTAAGACATAGGGTGTATATTTCGGGTTTATAATGTTGAGAAAATTATTAATTTGCTGTCAGAGCTCTTGAAACTAAAATATTCACATTCAATATCGATAAAAGTAATATAGGCTAAAATGAATGCTTATATTTATTAGTATTCAAAAGTTATATGATATATGCATATTTTTAATATTAATAAATAACACTCTGCAGTTTACTATAGACACAGTAATATTAACAACTGTTTTAAAAAAAACTAAGTTTACTTAGAGAAATTTTACTTGTTAAATTACATTCTTCTATTTCCTATCAACGTATTTTTTCCACCCAGCATATTCTCATCTTAATCTTGTTTCCTTATAGGACAACTTTAGTGGTTTTATAAAAGTGTCTCTAAGAAAAAGTTAGGTAAGGCTTGATTTAAAAATAAAAAATAAACTTTATTAAACATTTACTGTGCATTTAAGCAATGACTTACCATTTTTCATTGATCCTCCGGGTTGTATAAGCTCTGGATCTCTCCACCCCCTGAATGAAGTATTGTGGCTGAAGAGGAGCCACCTCGGAAGAAACCAAATTGGAAACCACTCTCTGAAACACCCATTAGTAGTAGGAGCTGCTATCGATGTACAAATACACTAGTGACCACACACTATTATATTGCAGTGGTGGTACACCAATTTGTATAGCCCTGGGTGGCTCCGCTCCAGACACAATACTTATTTCAGATGGTGGAGAGGTCTGGAGCTTATATAACCTTGGGGCGTGATTACAAAAATAGTAACTTATTATTTAAATGCAAAGTAAAAGTTTTTTTTAATAAAAGTTTTATCTTATTAAGCCCAATCAAACTATTGTTTAGAGAGCTCTTTATATGACTAGTAGTGTGGTTATCCCCTTCTTGGTCACTACCTTATCATGGCGATGGGGCTTGAGTACCTCAATGAAGCTATGAACTATTCCATTTAGGGCCATCCAAGAGGAGCAGTTCATAGAAGAGACATCAGACAAATCACCACAAGATGTGCCTGGAGTGCTGTTGTCCATGGGGTCATGGAGAGTAAGACACGACTGAATTACTAAACAACAACAAAGTGGTTGTATTCTTATAAAACTCTGCCTCTGCTTTAACTTTGTGTATGTCCTGTCTCTGGTGATTCATAAATAATTTATAATTCCTTGTGAAAATGCTATTACATCTTGGATTAGAGTAAGTTTGCTATATTCTACCACTGACTATTGTGGAGGGATTTGTTGATTTGTTTTTTTGACTGCAAAGAATGTAAAAGTTGCTCAAAAATCAATAAATGTCTTCATTATAATCCAGGATTGTCTCAGCTCAGTAGCATTCAGGTCTTGAGAAAAGCCAAAGGAGAAAAACAGCAGGTCAATAGAAAGTGCATGTGATGAGACAGACACCCAGAAGAGAAATGAGACAGTTGCACACAGGGGGTGGAACATTAAGAAGCTTAAATAGCCTATGAAAGGCATAATTCCCATTCAAATGTCTGGAAGCAGTTCATAAGAACTTAATGAACCACACAAGACAAAAGCACTGTATGGAAGGCTACCTCCAGATATGTGATTGGGCAAAGCACATTAAGGAAACAAAAATCACTGAAGACACCAGCAGGATGTGATAGATGTGTGGACGCATTAAGACGCCTCAAGGATCCATGAGTCATAATCCATTTCTTGGAAGATGAAACACGTAACCTATTAATTCAACTGTGATAACAAATTAACATTTCAAAGAAATACAACCCCCATATACAACCAAAAGATTAAGAAAGTTTTTTGACATTTCCGTACATGATATTAGTATTATTATTATTTTGGAAAAAAGACTTCTAGGCCATCAAGTACAACCTTGTTAGATCTCCTCAGATCATGTGAATTGATTCAAAGAAACATTGTTTCTGTAGGAAAGAACGTCCCTAAACCAGATTATTTTTTTCTTTTTTGCGTTGTTGTATTCCGACTCTCTGTGACCTCATGGACCATAACAGACCAGGACATCTTTATGTCCATGGTCATGCTGATCCACTTGGAGTGGGTTGCCAGTTCCTTCCCCAGTGGCCCACAGCACACAGCTCTTGGTATTCCTAGGTGGTCTCCTATCCAAGTACTGGCCAGACCCAACCCTGCTTGGCTTCACGGTGGTGTGACCTCTTGGTTCCCTGACTTGGAATCTAACCCAGGTTGCATCGGTGAAAGCACCGAATCCATACAACTGGACCACCAGGGAACCCCTCTCCATGACTTACCCAGCTGCTAATGTTAGTTTTGTTGTATACTTCCAAATTTGTAATTGTTTGCTTTAATGAAGCCAAACGCTTGCATGTAGATGGAATGAGTAATAAAATAGAGCATCATACTAGTTACACGTCTTTTGCCTTAAACCAAGAAAACATTGAAACTTAATATTGACACGGTCTGCTAAATCTCAGTTTCTACACATTTCTCAGTCGCTGCCTCAAGACTGCACTCTTGCCCTAACACTGCTGCTTAGATTGGAAGTGCAGTTGTATGGATGTGTATGCATGTGGGGTGGTACTGCCACATCATCCAACCTTACTGGAGAGAGGTCATGATTAGAGACATGACTAGTGTATCACTTACTCTTGACCCAAATACCTGTATATTAGGAGCAGAACTAGTAGCACGATATGATCCAATGCTTTCCTTTATTTCACCATCTCTTGTGATATTGAGACTTCAGATTGGCATGATGTGGAAAAACCCACTACACCCATTTAAACATACACCCACCCAAACATACATCCATCAAAACCTACACCATCCAAATCTACACCCACGCAAACCTACGCCCACCCAAACCTACGCCCACCCAAACCTACGCCCATCCAAACCTACGGCCATCCAAACCTACGCCCACCCAAACCTACGCCCACGCAAACCTACGCCCATGCAAACCTACGCCCACCCAAACCTACACCTACCCAACCCTACACCCAACCCTACACCCACCCAAACCTACACCCACCCAAACCTACACCATCCAAACCTACGCCCACCCAAACCTACGCCCACCCAAACCTACACCCATCCAAACCTACACCCATCCAAACCTACACCCATCCATACCTACACCCACCCAAAGCTACACCCACCCACACCTACACCCATTCATACCTACACCCACCCAAACCTACACCAATCCATACCTACACCCACCCAAACCTACACCCATCCAAACCTACACCCATCCATACCTACACCCACCCAAACCTATACCCATCCAAACCTATAACTCTCTTCAGGTGCTTAGACTTTTCAGCTTTCAGTAACACCTTATAACATTCAGAGAATGCTGAAGTACTCTCCATAACCTCCTTTGTTTGTCAATGAGAAAATGTGGCCAGCTTGACCCCCCCGCACCAAAACAGATCCATAATGAAATCTCAATATGCTCAGACTTATTGCAATCTCCTCCTATTATATTTGTACAGACACACTCTCTCTCTCTCTCAAATGTGAACACAGATGTACTATTTATTTACTATACTACTGTACCGTGGAGGAGCTTTTGCCCACCATATATGAAGTGATTGTTGTAGTAAACTATCTACTCTAAAATCCATTACACAAGGTAGGAACCAGCCCCACGCTGATGAGAGGAAGTAACCCACAAACAGCTGTCTGTGGGTAGGTTTCCTAGCTTGTGCATAATCGTTCCTGGTCTTTGCTTTAAGCTGTGTAGTAAAGCAGGCATATGCTTAAAGGAAGCATGTTTGAAAAGGTTATGGATTGCGAGAGAGAAGCCTTTGTGTGCACATTTGCATGTCTCTGCCAAGGTTCCCAGAATGCAGTGTAATAACTGTATGTCTTTGAATTCTGGGCATGAAACACATTTTTACCTTGTTTTAGACATTCAAATGTGAACACAAATGTACTATTTTTTACTATATACATATATATATTATTGTTGTTTAGTCGTTCAGTCATGTCTCCCTTTCCGTGACCATATGGACCACAGCATGCCAGGTACAGTTGTTAGGTCTCTAGTCATGCTCATCCATAAGATTTTCTTCGCAAAGATACTGGATTGGATTGCCAGTTTCTTCTCCAGTGGGCCATGATGTGTCTGATCTCTCTGCTATGACCTGCCCATCTTTGGCGACTCTACATGGTTTAGCTCACAGCTTCATTGATAAGCGCCTTCGCAATAACATGGTAGCGATCCAGAAAGGGTTTTAAATATATATATAAATATAGTAAATAAATATTACATTTGTGTTCACAACGTCTAAAACAAGTCCAAAAAAATTGTTTCCTGCTCAGAATTCTGAGAAATACAGTTATTGTACTGCATTCTGGGAACCTGGGCAGAGATATGCAAATGTGCCTGCAAATGCTTTGTTTTTTAATCCAATTACCATTTCAAAACATGGCTCCTTTTAAGCATATGCCTGCTGTATTGCACAGCTTTAAGCAAAGCCCAAGATGGATTATACACTATTTCAAGGGTACTGCCTCTCACCAGTGTGGGGCCGGTTCCAACTTCTGTAATAGATTTTGTGGAGAGGTAGTTTACCACAACAATTATTTAATTTATGGTGGGCAATAGAAGCCATATATATATATATCTACAGTGGGGGGGGAAGTATTTGACCCCGCCCCTTCCTGCTGATTTTTAATGTTTGTCCACTGACAAAGAAATGATCAGTCCATAATTTTAATGGTAGGTGTATTTTAACCGTGAGAGACAGAATAAAAAAAATAAAACAAGAAAAACGCATGTCAAAAAGTTATAAATTGATTTGCAGGTCAATGAGGGAAATAAGTATTTGACCCCCTATCAATCAGCAATATTTCTGGCTCCCAGTGTCTTTTATACAGGGAGTGCTCCTAATCTCAGCTCATTACCTGTATAAAAGACACCTGTCCACAGAAGCAATCAATCAATCAGATTCCAAACTCTCCACCATGGCCAAGGCCAAAGAGCTGTCCAAGGATGTCAGGGACAAGATTGTAGACCTACACAAGGCTGGAATGGGCTACAAGACCATCGCCAAGCAGCTTGGTGAGAAGATGACAACAGTTGGTGCGATTATTCGCAAATGGAAGAAACACAAAATAACTGCCAGTCTCCCTCTGTCTGATGCTCCATGCAAGATCTCACCTTGTTTCAATGATCATGAGAATGGTGAGGAATCAGCCCAGAACTACACGGGAGGATCTTGTTAATGATCTCAAGGCAGCTGGGACCATAGTCACCAAGAAAATAATTGGTAACCCCCCCCACACACACACACACACAGTGAAGGACTGAAATCCTGCAGCGCCCACAAGGTCCCCCTGCTCAAGAAAGCACATGTACAGGCCCGTCTGAAGTCTGTCAATAAACATCGGAATGATTCAGAGAACTGGGTGAAAGTGTTGTGGTCAGATGAGACCATAATCGAGCTCTTTGGCATCAACTCAATTTGCCGTGTTTGGAGGAGGAGGCACCTATAACCCCAAGGACACCATCCCCATCGTCAAACATGGAGGTGGAAACATTATGTTTTGGGGTGTTTTTCTGCTAAGGGGACAGGACAACTGCACTGCATCAAAGTTATGATGGATGGGGCCATATACCATCAAATCTTGGGTGAGAACCTCCTTTTCTCAGCCAGGGCATTGAAAATGGGTCATGGATGGGTATTCCAGCATGGCAATGACCCAAAAACACACAGCCAAGTCAACAAAGGATATGGCTCAAGAAGAAGCACATTAAGGTCCTGGGGTGGCCTAGCCAGTCTCCAGACCTTAATCCCATAGAAAATCTGTGGAGGTAGCTGAAGGTTCGAGTTGCCAAACATCAGCCTCAAAACCTTAATGACTTGGAGAGGATCTACAAAGAGGAGTGGGACAAAATCCCTCCTGAGATGTGTGCAAACCTGGTGGCCAACTACAAGAAACGTCTGACCTCTGTGATTGCCAACAAGGGTTTTGCCACCAAGTACTAAGAGGAAGGGGTCAAAAACATACTTATTTCCCTCATTGACCTGCAAATCAATTTATAACTTTTTTGACATGCGTTTTCCGTGTTTTTATTTTATTTTATTTATTCTGTGTCTCACTGTTAAAATACACCTACCATTAAAATTATAGACTGGTCATTTCTTTGTCAGTGGATAAACGTTCAAAATCAGCAGGGGATCACATACTTTTTCCCTGAATGTATATATATATATATATATATATGTGTTTGTGTTTGTATATACAGAATAGGAGAGGGTTTTCTGAAGCAGCCCATGGTCTGGGAGGTATCTGGAGGCTATGCACAATTTACATATGTTATATTGAATAGACTATGTACCCCGGTGGCCAAAGCACTTGGGTGGAGGTCAACAGAGCATTGCCCACCTTTCTATCCTCCCTCAATCTAAAATATGTTTTGCTTAATATTTTCTGCGAAAAAAAATAAATTGTAATGTTTAGAACAGATGCATGAATAATTGTGTTATTTTATCTGATGTAAACTAGAATACAGTCTATAGCATGTAGGTATTTATACTCCGTTCATATATTTTTATTTATTCAAGAAATTCTTTCCCCTAATGGTTAGTGTTAGTTAATTATATGTGTGATTTCCTGATTCAGTTTCCAAGCCATGAAACAAGACTTGGTTCCCCTCATTAGTATTGGGTTCCCAGAGAGGTCACCAAAGCCATGTTCTTCAGGACGGTGGCACGACTTTAGAGCGAGGGAAGACGTGCGCCATCCTGTGCGCGCACAAAATGCATAAAAAAAGGGCATGCCCACTCCAGCGCCAGTACAGTGCTACACTCGCCCTTTCCTATAGAGTCCTGCCCCCGTTGATGTACCCCACCTACTCGTCCTTCCTCCACATATAGACTTAAAGCAGGGCAAGGACCAGGTGGGTGAGTGTGGTGGGGAGTTCTGGGGGGGGCTACAGAGAGGGAGAGTCAGTGACTGAGTGAGTTGTACAGGTGCTGAGCTGGTGTTGGTGCGCGCGCTTGTCGGCGCCTACACGACGTTGCGCACGTGGCCTGAGCTGTAATGTTGGTGTGCCCTTCAGGACAGGTCATGTAATGGAAGTAGCCTCCACAGCCCTCTTCCTTAGGATGCTTATGTGCAGTTTGGCTATTAGGTACTTAATTTACCCAATTAATTAATTACTTTTAATACCCTGCGGCATTCAGTCCGTGAGTGCCGTCACTTGCACAATAAAACACAAGGTATGCTCAGACCCAATAATGCCAACTTTCCTCATGTTCTCTCTCTCATGTAGTTTGTCATGTTTCACAGCTGTTACCTAAAGGCCAGGCCCACAGGAAGGAGCTTCACACAACTACTGGAATGACACACATATACTATATCATGATCCTTTGTTTGTAACACGCCAACAAATTCTGTAGAGCTGTGCAGGTGTTAAGGACAAAGGAAAATATTATATATAACATAGCAAATAATGGAGGGCCCTGACTTTGAGTTTAAAATCTTACAAATAGTTCAATGTCACTCTTTTTGTTTACTCGCTTCTTGAAATCGCAGACTGCATAGATAAGATTTCTGTAGACAAAACCAGATACGTTACACAATAAAATCACAGTCTAGACAGGAACTAGAAACAGGGGAAGCAAACTACAAAAAAATGTTGGATCATGAAGTTATGTCTTTATGAACATGCCTCATTTTAATCCTCCTACCTTTGGAGTTATTTGTTATTTATTAAAGCAACTCTTATCACCAAAAATTAATTGTTATTTTTTAGATTATTCTTAAAGTGCATGAAAAACGGGCTCTATGTTGCAGTATCCAATTGTCGCTAAAGTGGATCCTTCCTGAGAAATTCACTATTATCTTACTGCATTTTTAATTCAAATGATCAACTCCCAAATACTAATTAGCTGCTAATTAGAAACCTAAAGCCTGATTCAATTGCAAGCGAGATACAGGCCATATGTCTGTGGCTCCCGTTCGTTTCTGATTCCGGTGCTAATCAATTGAACAAGCCCGCAAGCTACAGGCTGAACTCCAAAGCCGTAAACCATGAACTCGTGCATAGCATTTCAGGGCGGGAACATGATCAATTAAGCAAGACCGTAACCACACATTTCGATACAGCCAATAGAAAATGAGACCGCCCTCATTACGGCAGTAAAACATGGAGGTTACATGTCAATCAATTCGGTTCAGGGATCCGCTATGCGATGGGACTCGCAAACCCCTAAAATATGAAATTATAAAAATGAATGTGATACTGTTCTAGTCCATGTGGGTGGCCTAATATGTATTAACTCATTGATACCCGCGATCAATATAACCCAGAGATGAAACATAAAAATAAATCTTATATATTGCCGATTTGCGGGCTTGAGACTGTTGTGCAATTCATTCTAATATCTGTCATCGCTTTCCCCGTTATTTACAGTGCAGTAGTGATTTTTTATTTGCATTTACAGTGCTACGGACAGGGGTTAAACCCCCTTGCCAGTTCTCTCTAGCACTACTAGGATTTTCTCCTACATTTGCCGTTTAGGGGTGTGAAAACTTTTGCAGTCTTGGGGAATTGTAGCAATTTTGTGATCTTAACTCTTGCGGACGTGAAAGATCAAAGGCTTTGGGAGGATGTAAGTTCCAGGTTTAACAACTGCAAGGATTTCAAGGCCATAACCCGTAAACCGTTTGGGGTTCGCAAAAGATGCCAATTGAATAACGAATTAACTTACAGCCTCACTTACGGGCTACAGTAACTTACAAATGCTCAATTGAATCAGGCTCCTAGTCGGCTTGTTTGTCCCTGTGGTGGCCAAATCAAGGTCCTTAGTTAGTGCTCTTCCTGCACCCTTATCAAGCACTCTGAGACATAAATTTATATATTAAGCAGCACATTCACTGCAAAAATGCTGTATTTAGAGGGAATCATTTAGAGGGAAAAGTTTAGCAAATGTATAGACAATTCTTCAAACTAATTTTTTGCTGGGCTTGTGTTGTCGGGTTTATTAAAGGCATATTTAAGTTTCCTGCATCCATCTGATAGAGGAGAATCAGTAGCATATGAAAAAAAATACCAATAAACATTTAAATCTCTTGTTATTTCTGCTAAAAATCTGCATAAAATTAAAAAATAGTTTTGGCAATCAGGAGAAAGCAGCGGCCGAAACATTTATATAACAATTTGGGGTTGCTGTTTGTGCTGCAAAGCAGCCTGGGATACGTAGTCTGGCACATAGAAAGTGCTGTGTATTTTCAAAAAAGAGTCCATCTGTGCAGCACATTCACACTAGATTACAAGCCAGCAGGTTGTCTGTTCCCGACATCAACTGCTGCTGGTGCAGCCCGGTACATTCAACTTTTCAATATAATACATATTTTTCTACTAATCAGTGGCTGTTTTTTTAGGAAACATTTGAAACCCAGGAAACTTCTATATACCTTTAAGAATGATTTGCATGTTTGCATATAGCAGGTCTATAAAGTGTGTTGAATGTCATGCATAGATAAGATTGTAGCATGCATGTTTATCAGTTTAAAGGTATTTTAAAGCTATAGGCAAGATATAATAATACATTTCACTTAGGATCAATGACAGCGTATAGTATACAGCTACAGTATATAGGCACACGGTAACCGAACCAGCACGCACACACATAGAGCCGTCAACAGATACCTTGCAACCTAGCGCACATCGACCAGACAGGCCCACACCCTGTTCCCAAACACAACTACACATTATGGCCATCATCCTTTGGCACTCCCAAGAATCAAAGTATGTATAAGCCTAGAACAAGTTTATTAGGGAAGAGGCAGATGTATGTTTCAAACACCACTGTAATTTAGTAAAAATGCAGTAAATAACAACATGTAGTGCGTGTAAGACAGCAACATAAAAGCATTTTTAGATAAAATGTTATAAATAGATTATTCATATTGTTTGGGGATCCATATTGGATTGCTAGTCTGTTTGTAGCTTTAAGAGGATGGTTATCCAATGGTGCTTGAGTGCCATTGTCATTGAAACTGAATAGAGATCTATATCACCGGTACCCCTGATAGCAGTCCTACTGATACATATAGATATAAGTATATGGGTCCTGCCACATTAAACTAACACCTGATGAAAGACTGAAACATAACAAGCTCCATGCATGTTCCTGCCCGAAGTCAAACATTCACAATATGGCAGACGTGATATTATGACATTTACATAATTGCATGTCTGGATAAAGAACAAACAGTAAGGTACAGCCAAGAAGCAAATGAGTACTTCACAAATGGAGTGGCGAAACGGCTGGAATTCTCAAGGTAATTTAATGTATTTCAGGAGGGACCAGGCACCTAATGATGTGATGGTTTACTTACTTTGAGTCCTTGCCAGTGAAGTCAACAGAGAGCACATAATCTGTACCAGTTGTTGAAGGCCATTATCTCACCGGATTTTAAGTAGAAATCGTTTCAGTACAAGTGGTTATTATTTTGATTTACCAATAGTTTCTTTTAATTTCAAAACATGATAGTGGTTTTACAATATGTTACAAAGCAAATCTGTTAAAAGTCAAAATTATAAACCATTGTACCCAAAAATATGATTGCACCCTAGGGACCCGACTCAATTCACCCCAATTCTCTAAACACTGGTTTCTCCACAGAGTTTACGAATCATTTACAGTGAGTCTAAATTATTGAGTAGACATAGAGAGATTTCCTACTTAGTAATGAGCTATTGTAAAATAAAAACATATATATGACTGAATAAGAGCATAATTAAGGAGGGGAAAAGTAAATAAGGCTGGTTTTATGTTAGTTGAATATACATTTGAAGCCTCTGCTGAATCCTAGAGGCATCCATGATACATTGCTAGAAGTTGTGCGGTTTTGAGGGGCTTTTACATGCACGTCTGATGGGAAGTACCATGGTGTAGGTTTCAGTCTTCTTACTTCTCCCTGATTCCTACTCCTAGCATTCCCCTAGTTTGATTTAAAATCACCATATAAAGTACAACATACAGATATATAGGGGTTGGATATATAGTGGCTTGTCTGATGGATTAAAAAGACTGACTGACAAGTAAAAAATACTTGCCAGGCGTTTTTTTTTTTACCTTAAGAAATTATATTTTTATATTTAAGAGTATTGTGGTTGTAGACAAGTCAAGCAGTTTTGAAGCCAGGAGATAGTTAGATGAAGGAGAGTCAGATGAGGATTTCTTAAGAATGGGTGTAATTATGGCTGGTTTTAAAAATGGATGGAAACTTGCTACTGAGAGGTTTAATAGATGTGTGAGACCTGGGATAAGTGTGGTAGAGAAGGGTGCGATCCGCTATGATGGAATAGGGTCAAGTGGCCAATTTCATTTTCCATTACAAGGACAAATGAGTCCTTAATAGATGTGGGCTGGGGAAGGGTAAAGCTGGGTTCTTTCGGTTTGTTGAGAGGTTAGTAGAGAGTTAAAAAATATGTACCCAAATGCAGGGTTTCTATTGGGAGGTTCACTGTGCCTATATAGGCAGCTCTGGGGGTGTGGAAAACCAGTTTTCGTTTTTAAATATAATAAATCTGTAGGTGTATATGATGACACAATGCAATGTGTGTTTCTGATATAAGCAGCTGGTGTTAGATTAGAAAAAAAGTAAAAAAAATAGTGAAACTTTGATTTGCCTTTAATTACAATAACCGCTAAAGAATCCAAAGTTTTCAACTTTGTTTACATACAATCTATCCTGCTTGCTGGCTGTTGCATGAGTAATTAGCAGATTGCTGAGTGCAGTGTACATTGTGTGATGGTCTACGGGGGAAGGCTGTGCTAAATAATACAGCTTTTTCCTGGACCCAGGTTACATTGCAGACCAGTTACCATTGCTTTCCTGTTTTAGATTAGTACCAGTATCCCATGACTTCCTCCCTCCTCTTACTCATTTCTAGTCTTTAGGGCAAATTACAGAGAAGGAAGAACCAATTAATGTTTATTTCCTTCAAATTAGAAATATATGCAGTTGGCCCAAAAAAAAAAAATCTTGACATTGTCTTATATAAGGCACACACCCCTGCAACCCGAATGGTTGCACTAATGAAGCAGGCGGTGAGCAGTCTGTTACACTAACAGATTTGATTTGCACGTATTTCAACATGCTTTTAGGAGATCTTCACAGTGATGTGTTCCAAAGTTTGCAGAGTTAAGTGACTCTCATCTACCCTTGTAAATCCTATTGGACTTGCCTAGCTTGCCAGTTACTGCACCAGGTTTATGGAAAAGCTGAAGCCACCATTAGATGGCAACTGTGTTCAATTCTTGTCACGGAGCTAGATCGGTGATTAGATCGGGTCAAAATCTATCTCGAACTGCAGTTCCAACGCTACGTGTATCCATACTAACAAAATAAAAAAAATATTACACTTTTTTTTTTTATTCTGTATTTGAACATAATTAATTATTTTGAACTATTTTTTGGAGAGAATGGGGTTTGTTGTATTTTCACTTGTTTATTGTTGCAAGTGCTAAAATAGTTAGACATATAAAGCAACTAGTGCTTATGTGCAACGTCTCCTGTCACATTCCATAATGTTAATTACCAACATTAATGTCACTTTGAAACCTCTGGCTCCAACACTGTGACTGCTTCCATACATCTATTAAGTACGTATTTGTAATCCCAAGGCGATTATAGTTAAGCAGCTATACCTGGGTAACAAGAAATAAGAGTTTATACGGTTTTATGCAAAGAAAACCATTTAACCTGATAAGATCAGAACAGGCTGATTTGATTTTCTGAGTGGTTTTGTAAATAGACTATTATATAGCAACAGATGACCTAAATAATTGTAAGTCATGTAGCAAAGCCTTTGGGCAGAATAACACTTAGGGTGGAGCAAAAAAATCCTGTGTGTTACAAAACCATGTATGATCTGCCCCCCCCCCCCCCCCCCGCTCTTGTAAATTAAAAATGTAATGTCCCCCCCTCTCAAACTGATCACATTAGCACCATTAAAAGCACTAATTTAGTGTTCCTATAAAAAAAGGTGTCAAGGTTTGAGGGGGGAGAAAAATAAAAATTTACTATTTTTTCCCCCCTGTACATTTAAACCATTACTTACAATTTTTTCAATGATCTCTGAGCTGGTGAGCTTGGAGTGTCTACCTCCACCAATGAAGTATTGTGACTTGAGTGGGAAGGTACCGAATTTAAATACACATTAGTATCAGGAAGCAGTTTAACCAGAGATGGTACCCATGTAAATACACATTTTCTAGTTACCACCCATTATACTGCATTGGCAATATGTCCATTTAGATACACTGGGTAGCTCAACAGCCATAATACATAATTTGGGAGGTGGAGTTCACTGGAGCTTACATAGCATGGAGGCATAACTGAAAAATAGTAATTTGGGGCTTAGATGAATAGTAGAAGTTCAATAAAGTTTTTTTGCTTTCTTATCAAGCCCAACTTATTGTTTAGAGAACCCTTTATAAGACAACTAAGGTGGTGAGTTTATCAACCCAGTGGTTACTGTAGAGCCAAATTAAACCACTACAAAAACTCAATCGTAGATAAACAAATGACAACCGATAATGGTAAAAATAAATAAAAAAAAAAAAAGGTAAAACACTCCCAACAACTCAGTCCCTGATGAAGTCAAACAAAACATACCTGTGAGCTGTGCCAATAACGTATTTATTGATGTTGGCTATACCAATGGAACATACCCATCATTTGCAATTCAGTGGCCAAGGTGCACAGCCTTGTACTTATCAAAAAAAAAAGTAGGGGGGTTTCCACCCAAAACAGGACTGTCTATGTATAGAAGAGTCCATCTTGTCTGGTTTCATTATGTCCTTATAGCTGGGTCCTGATGGTGTGTTTTCTCTATCAGTTTAATGAAGGGTTAAGGAGAGAGCAAGAGGGGCATGGGGGGGTGGGGGGTTATGTATCTTGAATTTGTGCGATTAGAAGGGGGTAGGTGTCATGGCTTTTTACCTGCCTAAATATGCCCTTAGTCAGTGGGAGTAGGTGATATTTTAACAAAAAGCCCCTTTTAGACAAACTGTCTAAATAAAATATATAAGCGTACAAATTAAATTAGAATATAAGACAGAAAAAAACAACTGCCATTCAAGATTTTGAAATATAAATATAATATTTGAATAATACAGTGACAAATTTAAATGTATAAAATATTTCAATGTTGCCATTAAGTGGTGAATGATCTACAGACCAACCATTTTATTTAAACATAGAAGCAAAAACAGTGTCTATATTTAATGACTGCCCTAACAAAATGCCCTCAATAAAAAACAACAATAATAACAAAAAAATAATGATATACGTGTACAGGCTGAAACATTATAGAAAGTTAAATTATTAAAAAAGTAGAATTTTATTTAGAAAAAAAAAAAATTTCTACAAACCATCAATATTACAAAAGATAATATGCTATTCAAATTCGCACCTAGCTTTTAGTCTAAAATAAAACATATTATCAAATTATTTTTACAGAACAAATCTTCAAAATAATATTTGAAGGTTTCTATTCCTACTTCCATTATTTTTCAATATGTATATAGTTCTATCAAATCATTTTATATATAAACATAGCGTACCGGCTTTATACCCATATACAATAAAAAAGACATGTGAAAAAAACGGCAATTTCAAAATTAGTTTTGATATAAAAACCTCAAGGAAAAGGGGAACAAAAAGCTGAACAGAATTTTGATAGCATATATTTTAGTGATACAGTAATCATTAAATTATCGAGCAGTTACGCATTAGTGTTTACTTAAAAATGAATTCAAAATTGTTCATGGTTATGTAGATTGTGGAGTCTTGGCCTTTTCTCTCTCAACGTCTTTTCAAACAAGTCTCTGCAGCCACTTAGCTTTGTCTTTGTTTTTTTCTTTAATTGCCAAATTAAAGAAAAAGTGCCAAGAGCTATAGCTTTCGGTGTGAAACTATGTATTACAGCTTATTTTTATATTTTGAAAGAGGGTGAGTCATAAGATTTTGTAAAAATCATTTGATATTGGGTACAGGAATGCATTTATAAAATACACCAAGAATTTCTCAGCTTTCAAATGCATTTGCTTTTTAAAAAAAAAAGTCTGTTTTCATGAATGAGGTGTTCCTCTATACATCGCTTGTAGGCGCTTTTGTGTAGATTGGCTTCTTGATGGGATCACAGGACTTTTCAGGTTTTCTTTGTCCGCGTATGTAGAGGAAAACAATGATGAATACGGCAAACAGTAAACCAACAAGTCCTCCGGCAATAAGAGCTGTTAAGAAAAAAAAGAAATGTGTAAGTATATTATATTATTATTTATTTTATTTTTCCTTTTATATATTAAGCCATAAAGCTCAAACTTATAATTTTCTTCAAGTCTTAAATAAAAAAAAATAAAAAAAAAAGCGAAAAACAGAATTGTCTCAGCACGAGGGAGCAAACTAAATATTGCTTCAAAGAACAGTGTGAAATCTTAACCACAAGAGTTAACCTCACCTGTAAAGTTCTTGGCAAGAAATGTTCACACAACAATGTCTTGCCCTGGATGTATTTATATCACCTTGTAAGCACATTTTTCCAGAGAAAATAAGTGTAATTTGATTAGAAAAAAAATTTGTAAAATATATTTTGCCTTGAACACCCCATTGTAATCACTCAATTGTCATTCTGTATCACAAACTAGATATTCTAATTTAGAGCATGGTCATTATCAAGCTGACCGCAATTAGGTGAGCTCAGTCTATTCAAATAAAGCTGTTCAACTTACCAACAACAACTTCTGTTCTTTGGAAGAAGTCTCCGGTGCTGGCCATTACAATTTCATTTGAAGGTTCAATATCTTGACTCTTTGGTTCTTTGTTAAGCAGAATTTCATTGTTTTCCATATCCAAGTCATGGTTTCTTCTGTACGTATCATCAATATTGTCTTCCGGAATCCTGTTGCCCATAGTAACCTGTCAACAGAAAATGCTAATTAATTATGGATATAGGTTACAAAATTCCATATAAATTATAGCTTCTTATTCATTAAATAGTAATCAACAGCCTAGCACTACAAAATATGTTGGCGTGTTACAAATAAGATAATAATAATAATAATAATAATAATAATAATTATTATTATTATTATTATTTAAAAAAAAACTAAATAAAAAAAAAAAAAACAAAGTCCAACAATATTTCACGTAATAGGTAATATTAAATGTGACAATAAATAATTTATAAAATAGTCAATAAAAGGTTGCTCAATTTTATAACAAGAAAGAAAAAATGCAAGAGGAATTAAAATGAAGTTTATAATATAAATACTTACGGTTGGCGTTTCAATAGTTGAATCAAATTCATCTGTAAATTAAAAATAAATAAATAATGGGAAATTAGAAATAAGTGGTATAAAGAAGAAATGTATAGATTATGCATAAATTCAAAAACTGTTGTAATAGAGTTGCATAACCCAGAGTTTGATAAATCTCAATAGCCAGTGCTCCTAACTTTAGTCGTTATACAGTTATTTATTAATTAATGTATTTATATTACATAACCTGCCTCCTAAAAATATTTGGCTGATCCGCAAGATTCAGATACATTTGTCAACCCTTGGCTTAACAAGAAAGGGTTATATTGAGGAATGGCAACGCTTCAAATGAAGTGTGGTGGGTCTAAAAATCCCACCAGTGCCATTGACCGTATTCCTACTTTTGAAGAATTAAGGCAGATTGTTTTGAAGCAAAACTTGCATGGTACCAGCTTGCGTAAATACCAAGCCCCCATAGATCTGAACGGGGTTCAGGTTTTATCAACTCTGTTGTTGAAAATAATAGACTCCAGATCCCCTATCATTTATTTAGAAAACATGAGCAAGCTTTGCAGGACCGTTCACAAGAAGTTGTGGAACTTTCCTTGTCAGGAACATATGAGTTACACATTTATTTGGCATATAGGTTTCTTCTCAGTCTAAAATCTTGTTTTCGAGAGCCGCACCTTGTGTGTGTTTTTCCTGTGCATTTATAAAGCAAATCTGCCTGAACACGTTTTCAAGTAATTCAAGCAGAGTTTTTTTTTTTTTTTTTTTTCACCCCTATGTACATATTCCATGCATGAAACTTCACTTTCTTTCCCAGCAGCTTGTCAGTTTACATTAACATTGCTCCCATTACCAGATTAACTCCCTCAATTATTTATTAAGACAGAATGAGCATGCTATGTGGATAAACATGATTGTTCAAAACTGCAGCAAATACAAAATGGCTCCTAAGTTGTCTAAAATGGCAGACCCATAAAAAGAAATAATGTTAACATGCAGGGCCGGATCTACCTTTTTGGAGCCCCTAGGCAGGGAAGTGGAGGAGCCCCTGCGAGTGAGTATGCAAGGTATGCACACACCCATTTTTGTTGAAGCTGTCTTGTTCTAGGTGGAACCCCTAGAAGCCAGACTAAGAACTGCCGCACCTCTTTTTTTTTTTTTTTAAAGCCTGGAATCACTTTAAAAAATAAAAAAAAAACATAAACACAAAAACAAAGTGGCACCCCTTACAGGGAAGCACCCCTCGGCAGCTGCCTAGTTGACCTAATTGTTAATCCAGCCATGTTAACATGGACATAGAAGAAAAAAATAAAAAAAATAAATGGGGACCTAAGTTTTAGTTTAAGTTTTTTTTTTTGATTTTTATTTATCTAGTCAAGATGAGGAAGGGCGATTCAGGTAATGTTTCAGAATTTTTCCTTCCTTATCAACTCCTCCCTTAAAGGAAGTATGACTTTTATAGCCGCTTACATACTAAAATGAATTTCTCTGAAAATGCTTTTGTGCCTATTGCTTACACAGGGTCTCATTTCGTAGCATTGTTGTACACTTCCCCTCTTTATTCATACAAATGAGTTCACAAGGCATGTATAACTTAAAGAAATTAAAATAAATACCTGAGTCTCCAGAGCCAGATATTTCATCAAAGGAGTCATATTCATCACTGTCAGGATAGAGGTCATCATCTATGAATTCATCAATATCCTCATCATCTGGCAAGGACCCAGAACCTTCAAAACTTTCAAAAATACCCGCTGGGTCCATGGTCTCAGTTTCCCGGATCTAGACACAAAAGAACATAGACATTGAATAAGCATTCCCATATCTAAACCATGCTTTCTAGACTACCAATTGCTTGTAAAGTGCTAAATTTAAGTATGTGAAAGGGAAAATTAGATTTAGGGTCAAATAATAATTTAAACAACCAATTGGAAGTACCAATACAAGTAATAAAAATGTCAATTTAATTTGTTTTTGGAATCAATTACTAATTTTATTTTGAATCCAAGGATATAAAACCCTACATTTGAAATGTAGCATTTCAGGGACCCACAGAGCTGCTTTTCTCAGTCGATTAGATCCCCTCCCACTGTTCGGACATACATCCTAGAGGCTGTCCAAATTGGCTTTGACCTTGTGGACACGGTATTCATGGCGGAGATACTGGAATGGGTTGACAGTTACTTCTCTAGTGAGCCATAGCATACAGCTCTTGGTATTCCTAGGTGGTCTTCCAACCAAGTACGGACCAGGCCCAACCCTGCATGGCTTTAGGTTGGTGTGACCTCTTGGTTCCCTGACTGGAATCAAGCCCAAGTGAAAGTACTGAATCCTAATAACTGGACCAACAGGGAACCCAAGCAGTGTGCAAAGAAAGAAGCAGATAAGTCTACTATGAGGACAGCCTCCAGATCCCACCCACTGGGCACCTGATAGAAGGTGGAGAGAAGCATCTGTTCAAGTTTGAAACACTGGGGTTCATATGCAAGCTTTAAAAACCATGGTGAAATGTATTTCTTAAAAATACCAATTATAGTGATAATTATTTAAATAAAACCACATTGTATTATCACTATGGTGGTCCTTAAATATTTTCTATGTTCAGTGCTCTACAATGTGCCCATCCCTGTCAGAAGCCCTTTCATGTATCTGATACATTTGTAGAAGATCCCTTGGAGCCTTTTTAAATTGCTGATCACAGACCTGTCAGAAATAAATTTTCTTCTCAAGGATATTTGATTTCAATCATAAAAAAAACTGGTTCTCATACCCTGCAATGTTCTTTAAGAAATTGCAACCACACCTTTGTACTGACCACACCTAAAACTATATCTTGTGAAGTCTGAGCAACAACACTCACAAAAGAAATTGTGACACAAGACATGTTGCGTATTATGGATAGAAAAATAAAATGGGAGGTAGGAAACAAGGCTTTAAAAATACAAAAGCCTTTTGCTTTATAAAGGCCACAGTTAAAAACTTACATAAATAGTGAAGCCACAGATTTAGTGATTTTTTTTTTTATTATCCGATAAGGAAATTCTTATCTGACCCTCCTTTTATTTATCTGGCGTCCCATTTCAAAGCAGCTCTTATCTTATTTTTTATCTTCTACATAAATCAAAGTGACAGAGGAAGTTCCACATTTTTATCAAAAAAAAAAAAAATGGACTTTATCAGTTCAAAAGCATTTTCCTAATTTTTTTTTTAATTTAAGTTAGCAATGTGTACCTGTCAATCATAACACCCCCATTAAGGACCATGGTTTCTGTTGCAAATAGTCGACCGTTGCCACCAATTTCTGACTGCTCCCTAGGCCTCTAAATCTATTGTCTTCAGTTTGACTAAATAAATTAATATTGTCACGATCACATATATAGTGGCCAGTGTTGGAACATTTGCGATGTTGGTCCAGCGTTTGCGTCCCTCTCGAAGAAAGGCAAGCCACTGACGCATGCTGCAATGAGCACCGAAGGGGCTTATTTCACTGCGAGGCGAGCAGTTGGTTCAACAACAATAATAATCATTTTTTTTTATTATTATTTTGAGATATATATAGATATATATATATATATATATATATAAAAAGCGCACACACACACCACAGGGGGGAGAGCCAGGAAGTCTGGGAGGGCGGTTGCCAACTAATTGGAGCCATATTTTGTGTTTTTCGAACGAAAGAAAATCAGCTAAGTGTGGGAAAAGATGGCGGACGAAAGACGTAAAAATTCTGAAACAGGATAAAGAAAAGGCTCTGCAGCTCCAGGCACGCAGGACTTAAAAAAAATAAAAATAAATATACGATGCAGAAGACTAACACTTAAAAAACACCAGGCATGCGGGGCTTTGAAAATAAAACCAACGCAGGTGCTCAGAGGAGCAAAAGACCCACATTGTATGCCAAACAGCATTGCCAGCCTGATCTTTACCAAGATGTCCATGATGTATCCACTTTGATAAGTTCCAAGTCCACCAGTTACACAAGATATTTATTAACTTACAACTGTATACTAGCATTTAAAATCCCCAGTAATTATCATAATGAAGTTCTGATTTCTTGATAAGGATCCAGCCACACCAATGTTATATAAATAGTAATCATTATATGAATTATAGCTTTCCGTGTTCATGAACAAAACAGTTTAACCAAAAATTTGCGTTGCAAAAGGACTCAAGACTAGACTAAGATGGAATACTAAGTAGATCCAACACGCAAGGTATATTCAGGTGTAAGGAGGTTGACACAGAGTGGTATTATCACTATATACCGACTTGAAATTATATAAAGGAGGGGGGTGTGAAGACAGATACAAATTAGAAGAACTGTCATTTTAAGTAAATAATTTTGATGTAAAATTGGGTGTTTTTTAAATTAAGTAGTTTGCAGCTGTCTATGATGAATTAGGAATGCCACATTTGCTGTATCCTTTACAGCATCGGCACAATTTTATGAAATCATTAACATGAGCATGAGGGGTATTAGCAAGGAAAAGATGACCAGTTGGCTGAAGAAGCATAATCACAGATACTTACATGTTAAAGCATCTGGTATTCTGATTCAACAAAGTGGCCATGTACAAGAATAACCCATGGATGTGTGTGTTAAATGAGTGGAGATATGACATTACCAGGTAAGAGGATTTTTAAAAGTAATTTCTGCCTATAAATTGTGTCTTCAAAGTCAATGATTGAACATCAGATTAGATACTTTTATTGTACATATCCTTATTTGTAGTTGAAAATGTTAATTTCTACCACAATTTGGATCTACACAGTGTTGCAAATAAATGTGCGCATATGGGAGTATAAAGGGACGTTAAAAAAACAGGAATACTAGAAGGAAAAGTGAATGATTTGTACAGGATGATGCAATGAACCTATTATGCATAAACCCAGTGGCCAGTCAGACGATACTCTACACATTAACTAGGATTGATGATATAAGACAAGGTTGCAGCTTTCCTTTGGGTGCCTGCAAACAAACAATTTCACTGAATATGCATATTATCTGGTTGACCTAACATTATCAGTCAGAGATAAAAAGAGAATGGGCCCCAGTTAGTGGGAATTCGAGCAATGATTGCATTGTTTATTTTGGAAAAGCTCAATGTCTTTAAGATTAAACCGTAAGGAAGAAAAAAAAAAAAAAAAAAAAAGTATATAAATAATTTTATTAATAACTCAAACTATTTATAAAAACTTTTCATTTTTTTAAATAAATTTATATACTTTTAAGGAGTCAATACATTTCTACGTTTTTGGAATATTGAAGTGCTTTTTGTCCTCCAAGAGAAATAAGATTAATAAACAAAAATTAGGATTGGCATCTGTAGCTGCATCTTGTCTTTACTGTTATTGCATTTCACAATCTATGCAATGGCTTATCCACCCAAGAAAATAAGATATAAAACCAACATTGGAAGCACGTGTTATTTAAGTCCTGGTTGCATGTTGCCCCTTTATTATTTCTTTTCCACCCTAGGCATGAGCCAACAAGATTTTGTCAGGGATCATCATGGATAAACTTGGCTACTTAAGTTCCAAATGTTCAGACTGAAATGAAAGACACTGAGCTCTTGAAATACCGAAATATCGATGTCACCGTTAATTAGTCCTCAGAAGTAAAGCAATGTGACATCAGTCAGGAATTAGATCTTCATTAGTCTCAGCAGTCTTGATATTCTATACAATGAAGGAGAAGATCCCCTCTCCATATAGTTCATTTTAACATTTAGGAGACAGAAAGTTACATTTTAGGAGTTTAATATAAAAAGAAAAAATAAATAAATGTATAAATCTTCTGCTTAGGGTTGTCCCTTTGGAGATGGCGGACCTATCCTCTTATGGTAGCGCAGCACAAGGCAGCAGCCGTGGTGGTGAGCATCCGCTAGATGGTGTTGCTGATATTCCAGTACCATATCAGAGTGAAGGCTTTGGGAAACTATGAGGGTTGGGGGTGAGGGTTAGAGTTAGCATTAGGCTAACATTATAAGCCTAGAACTTCTCTCATCTAGTGGTTTGAGGCTTCACTGCAGTGGCAGACCTTTCCCAACACCATACCAGGATAGATCCAAGATGGCTTACAAATTTAAAAGATGTGTACAAAAGAGAAAAAAATAAAAAGTAATTTGGGATTAAATAATGGGAGCAAGATCCTACATCCATATGCCCCAACTGGTATATAACATGCAATTATCAAAATAGTTTTAGAACCAATTGCGTAACATACTATTAATCTATATGTATATTTATATATAGAATACAACTTCATGCAGATCTAGAATTATATAAAGCTATAACATGTCCAAGTGTGGCACATCAGTACATATCAGAGCCATTATAACCCTCTACATATCGCTACTTTACATAGGAGATCCTTTAAGATACAATTCATTTTTAAGGCATTTGAAAGCACCCTCAACGTATAAATGTTATTAGCACAATGTTTTCTAAAGGCTTTGTTAGAAAATGACTTTGTTGTTAGGCCTACAAAGGCAACTTCAGCCGTGCATGGCTGGCTTTCTCACTGCTATCCTGTCATGTGAGCTCTTTGTTGACTGTGCCCCAAGGCTGCCAATGACTGGAAATGTACTCTGCTATTCTGTGCAATCAGACCTGAGCCACAAGAATGCTCTCTGGAGAGGTTTTACACACCCTTGGAGGTAGAAAGAACCGGCTTGAGGTTGTTTCTTTGCATTCTCACTGTAGACTTCTTGAATTGGACAAAGAATTGTGAAGCAAAAGGGTTATTTTAGAGGAGCAAAACAATATAAAGTGGTATCTTGGATGATACAAAGAAAACCCAAATTTTCTACAAAGAATCAAAATGAAAAACCATCATAAAAACTGGTGTGCAAGTACAATTAAATGCAAATGTTTCTTCTAGATCCTGGAGGCATCCACTCTACTTTGGTGAACATTGTGAGTGGGAGAAGTTTACATTTATGGAGAGGAGTACTTGCATTTCCTGATGCAAGCAACCTTCACCACATCCTTCCCCCTCATAGCCCCAGAATAATTTTTGTCTGATAAAATATAAAAAAAAAAAAAAAAAAAAGCTTCCTTATCTCTCATTGTCCATCCAGCCCTCCAATGAAAAGAAAAACTCCATCTATGATTATGTGATTCATAGATAATTATAACTTCATGATAGCTGGATCATGGAGTTTTCTTATTATAATATGGAATACTTTATTAATAAGCCAAACGTTTGATCATTTTCTCCACAAAACTGCATAGACCGCTGCTGATGTTTCTAGTTTATGATATATTAAAAAAATTAGTACTGTGGTCCTTCAACAATTCCTTAGCACAAGTTTATTTTTGATGCTAAAACAGGAACACAGAACGCTAACATTGTTTTTATACATTTAACAGAAATTTTGGGGAATTAAATAGCCGGGTCTATTTTTTTTGCCCGATATTGAAATGTTGTATTTATACCAAAATGTGAAGCAGGAAAAACACATTTAACAGGTTATACCAAGTAGGTACCAGGGTTTCCATGGCTGCTCTTGCATTCAATGTGTGCATCACAGATTGAAGATCAAAGGGAAACCATAAAATTGAAGTGATCTTGACCCTGCAGGTGTGTTACCTGAACTCTTAACCTGATATTGATATGTTTGAGAAGGATAAAGGGGACTCCCTCCATTTGGAGTCAAGGCTCTTCAAATAGTTTATGAAGTTGCAATAACTTATTTTTAACTCTGTACCAGAACATTTAAAAATGTGGTGCCCCATAGAAGGAGTCAGGAGAAACAAAATACCATTGAAAAAAAAAAAGGAAGAACTATAAAAAGGAATAAAGAACAAAGATATGTTTTACATTTATTCTACAAATGCTGCTAAACTCCTACTTCCATAAAAGGAGAGGCAGCTATTCGGAGCATTTCAGCTTAAGACAATTTGTTAAACAATAAGCTAAATTTAAAATAGTTTCTTCTAGGTAAAAACATACTTTGGCAGAGGAAAATTAAGTACAACATTTTTTTAAATAAATAAGGGGGAGGGCTCAGGACGATTCCTCTTTATTTTGAGGCAGACATCTTAATTCTAACCTAGGTAGTCATGCGAACATAATCAGGCCCCCTCATAGATATGGCTGCCTAAACGGCACAGTTTGGTCCAAACCAGGAGAGTTTTGGAAGTGAAGCAGTTGGTCAACAACCAAAGAACCAAGCTCAAAATGAAGTACAGTACTCAAGGTGCTCGTATCTTAATTATATATTTCCCTATGCTGATGAACATTGGGGAAAAAAAAAAAAAAAACACGAGCCTGGAGATAAGTTTATTAAGACTGCTTCCTCTTAAGGGAGGATCTTGAAGTAATTTCTGCCTTATATAACATTCACAGTAAACTAGCCAACACTCATTTAGTTTGTTTCTATAAAATAAATATCCTTATTTGTGCTAGATTCTAGCATAATTGGGATTTTTTGCTGTATCCATTTTAATTCCAAGACTTATATGAAAAAAAAAAAAAAATGATTATGTATACATTCATGCAAGTTCGCGTATGTATAGAGTGGTCTAAGTCTTCATCAAGATCAGCCAATCATAACAGATTTAATTGCTTCCCCCAGTATTTACTGCTCCTGGCCATTGCCCAAACAGATCAAACTAGCCCTGCGCCAATTTACATTTCTTATAGCTATGTTGGCTCAAAATAAGCCTGTACTAATGTAAGAGACTGAGAGGAGGGGGGGCTGTTTTTCTCCTTTCTGCCAATTTCTTATAAACACAGCAGATTCACAAAATTTTAAGACATCTGAAAAAACAAAAACATTTTTTTAAATATTGTAAAACTGTGGACTAGATCTGTAGATCGTAAAATAGAAGCATAGTAAAATCTCTCCATGCCGCCCAGTGACTTAATTATTTAAACATGTGGATGACCACAGTCTTAAATTCCAAAATGTTCTAAACCAAATAGTCAGGGAAATCTACAAAACAGAGGTATATGTTTGTAGAAAGAAGGCCGCCAGCTGCTAATCACATTGTGGCAGCAGAATGTGTCAACATAGGGGTTTTATGTGTGGATGTTGGGGGTGGCCATCTATTTGGTGACTTCAACATCACAGCTTAGTGGACATATGCTCAACAATGGTCTTCATTTACATTTGTTTGAAGGTTATATTTACAGATAAGACACAAGGCTCCATTGAATGGTGTCATAGCCACAAACACTAGGATATTGATTGGAGTTGGCTCATACTAAGATTAGACAATGGGTTTAAATACATTGTACCCAAAGTATTTGTTAATATTTCTATTTTTTTTCCCCCACTCTACAGCTTTTTAACTAAATGATTCCTCTGTGCCCACCATCAAAATACTACTCTAAGAGAGGCAAAAGTGAAATTTGTCAAAATAAGGAATCTTCCGATCTTCTCTATGGGGGAACCCAACATTCTCCAATACATCCCAATAATATTTATCAATTCACAACTGGTATAATGAATTGGTGCTACTGCTTTTGAGATGTTTGGAAAGGTTACTATAGAATTATCCCAAACCGGAGATAGAAAGTGGAATATAGTTAAATGTGCCAATGTCAAAAGGTTACTTTTCTAAAAACAGTCCGTCTCCTCCATAGAGCTGTCTCCATTACTCTCGTTAAAAACATTATAGAAATGTGGAATATAGATTAGGAGGCTTTCTCCACTGCAGAACATGATACCATTTCAAGAGTCTGTTGGATTTAGGAAAAATAAAAATCTATCTTTACCAAAATATATTTCAGACCTGGAGTCACCCCAAAGGCTGACAAGTTTATCTGAGCCAGCCAGGTACGGTAGGAGCCAGACAGTTTTTTTGTAAGAGACTATAGGTTTAACCTTTTCAGCACCAAAAGTCTTTTCATAGTGTATTACGTGGCCTTGGCTTATTCCTATCCATTCTCAATAAGGACGCCATAAACATATTGCTGAAGGAGAAACCTACGTGTGAAACTTTATATGGATTATGAGCATGTAGAATGAATTTAGTTCTTTCTGCAACAACAGGAAATGTCACTTTTAATGATGATTAAAATCTGTACAAGGGTGAATCAGAGCCCCCAGGGTAAACAACCTCTTCCCAACTGTAGAGTTTGGAATGACTTGTCTTAGCTTGCATTAAGGATATGTTTTGTAAAAGTACATTAGTACTTTTCAATCTAACATGGATAAGTGTCTGAAGAAACCCCACAGACTTGCTAGCTTATACAATAAAACGCCTTACTTGACTCACATGGGGCCAAAGGCAATTACAAGCTATATAGGGTTAGGACATATCTGGTGAGCCTGAAGCTTGCACATTATATTTCTGAAGATTATCTCGATAGATTCACCAGTATTAGTGGCCATGTCAGTAACCAACACCCACTTATACCAGGGTTTAAAATTGTATTTTGTCAAATGTATGTTAATTGGTTCCTTGGCTCCCGGCATTTGTTGAAACTCTAACTCTTTATGCAATGAAGTCTTATGTAGCCAGGTTGTCCACAAAACATACATTGCCAGGAAAAGAAGGATGGGAGGGAGTTTTGATGCCATGCCTGAGGCAAAGGAAGCCAATCAGACTTTTAAAAAGTACTTATAGGACTAAAAATGGTCATTGTAAGCTCAAACATTAGCCCCCCAAAAAACAAGGAGTTGTCCAATTCTACCACCTGATAACTAGAGTTAGGCCAGATTTTTAGGGTATTCCTAAATAAGCACATCTGAAAATCAAACCACCCTCTGACCTACTTATCCTAAAAAATACATCCTGGAAAGCTTGTGCGATACCAGCTCTTAAGAGCACAACCTAACCTGGTAGCTACCAATGGGCCACTAGATAATATTAGAGGGTGGACACCAAGATTCAAAGTGTTTGCCTCATCAACAGCTTCACATAAATCATCCTAATTTGAAAGGACAGTATGCCAAACCTCAATTGGAGATGTATTGTAATTTTCCTTACTATATAGTCACTGGATAAATTATTGTCCATTTGGTTGAGGTGTTGCAAAAAACAAAAAGTTGTTTTGATTGTCCATGCCTGGCTTTAGACTTTGACTTGTACTCTACCTAGGAAACTTGGATGGATATAGCCATCCATCTACAAGAGTATGGGGTTTGTCTATAGATGCTACCCGTTAGAACCATGAAGCATTACATGGATTCGAGTTTCTTAAGTACAAAAAAAATGAAGTCAATGTGTGGTCAGTCTCATTTCCAAGGAATAGAAGCCCATCACTCCACTTAGATTTGTTTTTAGAAAATAAAACTACTAAACCAGGGAATTGCCAGGGCTTGGTGACTTCAAATTTGTAAGAAGTTGCATATAGGATATCAGTCTGTGACCTCCAAGTTATTTAATATTGCTATCAGTTTTTTACATTAATGTGAATTAATTTGCATTGTAGGTTTTGAATTCAATGTTATAAAAGCACATAAGGGTCTGCCAATATATTCAATGGCACCATGAAGGGCCACAGATAAACTAATCAAATATAATACAGATCAGAACCATATTTAGTAAACTATATAAGCCCAGGCTCTGGAATTTTCCACATGCATATGTAGAAAGAAAAAAAAAAAAAAAAAAAAAAAAGTATTATTGCCTCAGGACAATACACTTGGACAGGTAAAACCTGTCCGATTAAACTACATTTTTCAGGACAACATTTAATAAACAATGAGAAAATGTGTCTGTTTACCAAAACCTTCAGGGGAATTTAATTGAAATGAAATTACATATCCATACACAGCAGTCAGAAAAAGAAAAAACACAAGAATATTATTTTCATGTAAAGTCACATAGATCAACAATGCAGAGTAAACAAAGAACACAAATCAAATTAATTTAAATAACCGTTGGGTGTACTCATCTGCATCTAAAAAAAGGTACATACAAATGAAGATGTTATTTTGTCAGTAACAGTTTGACCTCCTTGGCACAGTAAGGTAGCCCATGTTCTTTAGTTCTACAGATCTTCAAGTCACAGCTGATGCAGAGATTTAATGTTAATTTAAAAAAAAAAAATTGTTATGTTTTTGGTACTCTGTGTGTCTAAAGCTAGACAAAATACTTTATTATATCATACATGACAGTATTGTCTAACTAGAGGCACAATGCTTTTTGTTTTGGGCCTAGGTATAGACCGTGTACACAGCCATTACAGTGAAGTCAAAAAGGCGATTTGTAATGTTTCAAATACAATGTCTTAAAGTGCTTTGGTTTGAATGAAAAAGTGACCTTGGAGACTATAAGGAGAAAAGTGAGAGAGCGAGAAAAAAAAAAAAAAAAAAAAATTCATAACCGGGGGTTGAGGCTTCTATCGAATGTTATCTACAAGTTATAGTAAATTCCCATAAGATAATTGGAAGTATTCTAATTTTCTACTACACCTTTTAGGAATTTTAGAAGTTGTTCTTGGGTTGTGGACATCCATTTTAATCTGAATGAAATATGCCTCAAGATTAGGGACTCTCCTATTCTACTGAGAATGTAGTTTCCACAGCAGCTTTTCTAGGCAGCACACATCATGGTAGATCCATGGGCCAAGGTAGAGGACCTACTTTATGGAAGCTCCCACTGAGGAAAAT
Source organism: Discoglossus pictus (assembly GCA_027410445.1). Taxonomy (NCBI): domain Eukaryota; kingdom Metazoa; phylum Chordata; class Amphibia; order Anura; family Alytidae; genus Discoglossus; species Discoglossus pictus. Next base: position 24,292,084 of record CM050174.1, on the reverse strand, counting down.
AAAATGGCAAAAATGGGCCTCATTCCAATAAGTGATCTCTCCTTAATTTGTTTGAGTCTACTTCAGAGGCTACCATACTGTGCTTCCCGGATCACTCTCTTCACAAAATAACCAGGATAATTCAATGAAAATCTATTAAAGTAATTCAGAAGTGTCTATATACTAAATTTTATGCATTAAAATACTGTCAAGCTTCTGACTTAAATAGTGGTCCTCATTAGATGAGGATGCTTTGTTAGATAATTGGATAAGAGTAAAAATGACAACACTCTACATCCTACTTAAAAGCCGAGAAACAGGATGTTTGCATCAACAGAAGCAAGGTGTATTCTCCAGTCCTGTAACTCATCTTCAATGGAAATCTCCAGAGTCCAACAGATGCATCAAAAAAAAAAAAAAAGTAGAAACTAGTTTTATGACTTTTTGCCTGCTTAATTACACTAGAATAGAGCTTGCATCAGTTATGTTGTACATAGAGCACACATGTAATGGTTTATCTAAAAAGGGGGAAGAAAAACAACATACACCAAGGCTACAGAGAAGTAATCTCTGTCCCCAATAAACAACCTTTGCCAGGTCAGAAACTGAACCCAAACATAGCTCTCGAGTGCTGTAAAAATCATAACATTGAAGTAGTAAATGAGTAATTTAAAAAAAAAAAAAAAAAAAAAAAAAAAAAAAGCACAAACACCTGTTCTAACAAAGAAGCAGCCATACAATAGGCCTATTCTTCACCTTGTGTAACGAGAACAGTGAAACATGCTGGTACGAGATATTGGTTGAGTAACCAGCAGAAGAGAAATGTACTTTCCATTCGAAAGGAAAAACAAACACCCATGAAACAGCCAACCCTTGTAATGCATGCTGGGAAAATATGGAGGTGGTAATGCTGTTCTAGACGTCAGTGTCGATAAATATCTCCAAGAGAAATAGGCTAGCGTGAAATTTTGTGTATAATATATATATATATATATATATATATATATATATATATATATATATATATATATATATATATATATATATATATATATTTCTGTGGAAGCTAAAAAGTTTTTATTGCATTATTAGACATTTGTTAATTGGATTCCCAAGAACTGAAGATTTAAAACATCTAGTTAAAGGGATAGTCAATAAAAGGTAATCCTAAAATGACTAAGAATGGGTGTCACCAATGTTTATAGAATAAAACTCTGATAGCAAGGGGTGACAATTATGACTTAATCATTAGTCAAGCATGTCACCACAAAGCTCTGACTCAAGTCTAAAGTCAGTAAGATAATACACTTGTCTTAGACAGTGAGACACCGCTGACTGTACAGTCTAATCCAACAACCTACGTGCATTATAGCATATAAACAGGTTTAAGTGACAGCAAAGCTTATAAATAAGGCCGAATGCTAATAAACTCGTTTTTTAATCCAGGAGTTAGGGACACAGAAAAGGTTCCAACTATAGCAGAATGAAAATTGCACACAGACATAAATAATTACAATGGGTTATTTCAAATCCAATTATCTAACATTTCCACTCATCTTGTTAAAGTTTGGTATTTTAAGGTTTAATTACACATAAAATATCTTCCTTTCCTAAAACGTTTTGCTCATTTGAGTAATTCTATTTCATATTGGGAGTGATAAGCCACAGAAGCATGTCCAGTTGGTATAGATTAGATTAAAATAAGAAGACTGGTTAGGTTATTATTTTCCAACTAGGCATGATGCATTGACTGATGACACCCACTATGGCAGATAATTGTTAGGAAAGAGGAAGGACTTTCGTATAATTTTATGGTTAAAAAAGGGAATTGGAACAACTGGTTTGCTTTGTTGCCCAAGATGGATTGTATTTATAAAATGCCATACAATATATATATATATATATATATATATATATATATATATATATATATATATATATATATATATATATATATATATATATATTTTTTATTTTTTTTTTTTTCAAATAAATGTCTCAGAGCACAAAACATATACATAAGTGCTCCTGGGGGCTTGCCATCTGCCAGCCAATGAGAGCTACAGACTAAAGTATGATCTCTGCATTTCCTGTTTGGGTCAATAAAGTTTAAACAAAAAGTTTATTTTATATTCATACAAGGTAACTTTTGTAATGTGCGCCTTTAAATGCTGGAAACTAAAAATAGTGGTGTTTCATATCCCATCCCTTTAAATATCAAGCTTAAAATTATTTATTGGTGTTCACTTACAAAATGTTTTGTATTATCCAATGGGGGCATATGCAACGTCATGCTTTAGCACACCTGGCCCAAATGCTATAGTAATTAAATATAAAATTAAACAATAAAAGCTTTAAAAATTCAAGGGATGTCCGGCACCAGAAAGTCAACAATATATACAAACATCTGCACAATATTATTTTAACCTGGAATTCCGAATTGCTGCCATTATGATGTTGCGGCCAGGATGTGACACACTAGGGGCAGAACAAAGGAGCTGCAGGAAGCACAGTTTGCCCTCCAAAAACATTTTTACTCCGTCCCTGCTGAATAATACAGCAGCTGTTCCCTGGCTATGGAGATCTGTCATGCACATGTGAAATTGCCAAGTTCATGGCGGGAGACGCAATGGTGTAACACCAAGAATCAGGCTGTGTTATAAAAAGGCTACTCATACAGATATGGCTGCCTCACACGCTTAGTCACCGGTTACACAACATCCATAAAGATGGACTATAAAAGCTTGTTCCTTTAAGCACCCACAAAAGGAGTTATGATGATGTTTTATGTACTAAGAGTATTCCACAAGAGAAAAAAAAAAAAAAAAAAAGTATCATCATCTTATTTGTAACGCGCCAACATATTCCGTAACGCTGTACAGGGGTTAATTACATGGCAAAAACAAAATGAACACATAGCAAAGAATGGAAGGCCCTGTTTTGGGGCTTAAAATCAAATTTATAGAGTGCCGACACAAGACTGAAAACTCGCAAACTAACGACCTAAAGGGTTTGGGTGTGGTACAGCTGGTGATAGAGGCATACAGGGGTGTAGGAACCAAAATAATTTGGGGGCGGGGGGGGGGGAGATACAGGTCACTTGATACTTAGAACAAGTAACAGCTTCTGTACCCATACATAGAACAAGAAATCTGGGGGGTGGGATTTGTCCCCCTCATCCCCCCCCCCAGTTCGTACACCCATGGGTGCATACTTCAACTAAGTCACTGATGTTTGCCCCCCAACTAAGTCACTGATGTTTGCCCCCCAACTAAGTCACTGATGTTTGCCCCCCAACTAAGTCACTGATGTTTGCCCCCCAACTAAGTCACTGATGTTTGCCCCCCAACTAAGTCACTGATGTTTGCCCCCCAACTAAGTCACTGATGTTTGACCCCCCCCAAAAAAGTCAAAAATTACCTGAAAAGAGAGCAGGCCTTAGATGGTTTCGTAAGGAGATTTCACTTACAATTAAAAGTAATAATAAAGAAACATCCTGGGATGTCATTTTCAATAGGCTGATAAAGCAGTATGAGATTCTCACTGTAAATGAGAACTGGTATATGTGAGACTAACATGTGGTACCTATAGGACAAGTTAACAATATCTTAAAAGCTTTTTGTCATTTGATTATAGGATTTTGATACAGAGATTGAGTGTGGGGCATAAGGGAGAGAAATACAGAGTGTTCTTATCCGATCTGCTTCTAGTGAATTGAATGGATATGGTAATTCACATTTCAGATATGCATTAGAAATCAGACCACAAAAATAAAAAAAAATGTTAAAGAAAAAAAGAAAAAAAAAAAGAAAATGCACATGCTCAGTGTATTCGTAGACAAAGAAAAAAAAAAAAAAGAAAAATCATGTGCCTGCAATTAAGCATGTTGTAAATGCGGATATGTACAGTGGACTGTTAAAGTTTAACTCTAAAGCCATTTTAGGAAATCTCAATAACAGACATTGTAGGAAAAACCATGGAGAATAGAGGGTAAACAGAAAAAAAAAAAATCCCTAACTGACTTGATAATTTCACAAGGAAGTAATTTAAGGCTCGCCCATTAAACAGAGCATATATTTGCCGTTTAAATTAAGGCAATTCAATTATTGTGTAGGAAATAGAGCTAGAAAAATGTTCTTTCCTCACAAGACAGACTATAAAACAGCATCATTTATATGTAAACGAGGGGCCTACAGGGAACAATTACCCCAAAAGGGGCCTCAGCACATAAGTGTTTTTTTTTTTTTGAACTGGAGAACTGACTTTGCGAGGCCTGGTGTTGTTTTGAAGTAATACAATTCAAGAATTTTAAGGACTCGCTCAAGCAGAGCAAAAAAGTAGGGTCTATAGCTCAATGCGCCCCAATAGGACATAATCTAAGCTTAAGGTGGATTTAAAATATATTAAAAAAAGCCCCTGTTGTATACATATCTGTCCTGGGCTTTGCTTAAAGCTGCGCAATATAGCATGCATACGCTTAAAGAAAGCAATGGTTAGAGTGGTATTGGTTTACAAGAGTGAATCCTTTGTGGGCACATTTGCATGTCCCTGCCCAGGTTCCCAGAATGCAGTAGAATAACTGTATTCTGAGTAGGAAATACATTTTTTAAATGTAATTGTATTTTTTTTTTTTTTTTACTTAAAACATGAATACAAATGATTATTTTTTTTCACTTTCCTATGAGAGTTCATAAACGCATATATTAAAAAATGCAGAGCTCTAGGAAAGTTACAAAAATTAGCTTTATTTAACCCCTTCTTCCTAGGAGCAAAGAGCATGTCCTAAATTGCTACACTTCCATTCAAAGAAAAAAAAAAAAAAAAAAAAAAAAAGGAGGAAGGATATCCATTTTTGGATATGCAGGGAAAGAACAGAGAGATTAGCACGTGACCTTACGCAATCCACAGAAGGCCTGTGTTGCAACACTAAATGTACCATGACGTGTGGGGGACATCAAAGCAAAATCATTCCTGGAGGAGACAGGGGGTTAGCACACCCCCTCCCCTTTTAAAATTCCTTTTTTGCTCAAGTTGTGCCAAATGTAATGGGCGATAGAAGCCGGTTTATACACAGGGGTTAAAACAAAATGGTATATTTACTGAAACATGAAACCGGTCTGCCCGTTTTATCGAACCAAACCTCAGGATGGCCTTGTATTTATCCCAGGCAAGTGTTGGACACCCCACTGGAACGCTGTTCCACTTATCTACTTCCATTCTTGTAAAGTCTTACTTACTCAAACCATGGCCTATTGTTGAATGCCTTTTTTGCTACATGACAAAGCCATATAAACTTAACAACCCCATGTATTGACCAAGCCTTGGTAAAACCAAGGAGCCGCCATTTTCCCCAATTTTATTCCGGCTTACGTCTTTGGTAACTCTACATCACTTTATATAAATACACATCTCTCTAACTTGTTTGGCTTGGTATTCAATACTGTGGCGGTTTCATAATTTGGATACGCGTTTATCATCACACCCACTTTAATTACTACTCAAGCATGTGTCGAAAATAAATTAAATTAAAATATATTTACTGGATATAGACACAAAGGGAACAAATTCCTGCTCCACTACCTCTTTGTTTAGATTGTAGACAATTATGGTTATTGAGAATAATGGAACTTTTACCGGAAATGAACTAGAAAACTTAAGAGTCAACCCAACCCAGACCTAACTTGGTGCAACCCAACACTTTCACTCATCAGATGATCTCCAAACTAGCAAAAAGGGAACTTTATTTTTTGTAAAAAAGGGGATTAGGACTTTGTGGAACAACTGGTTCGTGGTTGACATCAACACTGTGACGTAGAGTTTCCTGAGACCTTTGTAGTACGGCCCCTTCCAAAAATCCCAGATACGTCATACAGACACCAAAAGGACATAATCACTGACGTCACTGGATGTACTTTCCAGTTGGATAACCAGAGGCCAAAATACATTATTATCTAAAAATTGTAGACTTTGGGTTTTAAAAAACAGGATTATCAACACATAAAAAAAAAAAGTGCAAATTAAGTATGAGATCCTTTATAAAACTACTATGTACCAATTAATTTAGGATCTGGACATGGCTTTCTAAACATAAAAAAAAAAAAAAAAAAAAAAAGAAAGGTCCTAGTTATTAAACAAAAAGAAAAAAAGTACACATAAAAATAAACATAATTCCAATTGGTTGTAACTACAGATTCTCTCTGGAAATTAGCCAGAAGCTATTAATTCCAGAAAATCCATCCTCAGAGGTAATAACTAATTTCAATTATGTGTAATTTATTTTGCCAATAATTTGACTTTGTACTAAAATATATATACACACACACACAAACATTCAATTATTTTCCCAGCCCACAAGAATTTCTGAGTCACTTCTGAGATATAATTTATAGGGCTGCCTATTATAATGGGCCTAACTGGTTCCTAATGGCCCAACATTAATGTCACCCCCCCCCCCCTTTTTCTACACATGTTGCTGCCAGACAGGGAAGAAAAAAAAAAAAAAAAAAAAAGGACTGACTAAAAGAAAAAAAATATTTGGTAAGAAGTTTATCCACAGCCCATTAACCAAGTGAATTACGTCTGCAAGAAAAGTGCTGGAATTCCCATAGAACAATGAGACAGGTCAGAGTGCCATCTTGGGCTCTGTACCCCAGAGACAGCCCATAGACAAGAGACATGCTACAGAAAAGGAGGCTCTCTTGTTCAGACATTCCAGGGCCAGAGCTCATTGACTATAGCCCTTCTGGCAACAACTTCTTTTAGTTGTAGAAGGGCCATTACAGAACTTGTTTGTGCCCTGATAAACCCTTTGGTTGTCACCACCTCACAATATTTACTGACCTACTCCTTTTCTTTTATTATGCCACTCCATGATTCAACCTTATAGCTTTTAACTATTTGTAGGCTATATATGCAATTATCTTGGAATGTGTGTGTAGATAGATAGATAGATATTTATATATGCACTCATTCAATAGCCTGACATATTAGAATTCAGTAAATAATGATAAATCAGAATATATCTATAATATACACTTACAGAACATATTTACTGTCAAGACATGAAATCCCAAGAGCTCACAATTATACATCTATTTTATGACCATTACCAACTGAATAGGTTTATAAAACTATTCATGCAATCTATATGCCTACTTCATTTCTAACTCCCTCCCTACCCCAAAAAAAAAAAAACATAAAAAACAAACAAAAACTATCCATTCATGCGTTAAAAAAATAAATATATAATAATAATAAAAAATATATATACCGTAAACTTTTTTTAGGGGTTTTAGCATTTGCCTGAGTAAAATAAGGGGGGGGGGGGGGGGGGGGTCTAGTGCTAGGTAAAACGTGGGAGAGGGGCTTGTTTCCTTATACAGAAGCCCCAGGATCATATTACTATGGGCTAGTTGGAATGCACACTATGTGACTGGCCAGCTCACAAGTTATTCCACATAGTGTGAGCTCAGTACAAGGTATCACTCAGAGCACATACACTGGATCACTTAGGGGTCTATGTTTCCATCTACTTGTTACCACTTAGAGCCCATACACTGGATCACCTATGGCACATACACTGGATCACTTATGGCTCTATGTTGTCATCTACATGTTACTTTGTATCACTTAAGGCACATACACTGTATCACTTAGGGTTCTATATTTACTATATAGTTACTTTGTATCACTTACCGACTCTGCACTGACTGCAGCCACCACCAAGGCGATAACCATCAAGATCTTATTCATTTTCCCAAATCTGGCGATGAATATCCTATAAGTCAGGGGTCCCAGATGAGGTTTGTAGGGTTCTTGATGCTTCTTTGGGGGTTTCTTTTCTCTCAGTTGGGTATTTATCCCACTTATACACCAGATCAGCTCTTGATCTACTTTGCTCCTCACACCACGTTACTATGCTGCTCTTACTACCTTCAAAGGGTTTTTTATAAGAAGTCCCCTCCCATCCCACAACCTTAACAAACAGACTCCCCTCCCCCTACCGGAATTTCCATGTCTGAGGTTGATTCATTTAAAGGGGAAATGACATAAGAGGATTCAGTTTCACTAGTGACTTGCTGGAATTTTACCTTTTGTTTCCTTTGCTGAGATCCCCAGAAATGGAAACCTTCATCCATCCCTATGTGATCCACCTGGGTTACCCCACAACTCAAACCCTCCAGTTCTTGTCATTGCTTTGTTTCTTAAAGTTAGTTTTTAGTTTATTTACATTTTCACA
>CM050174.1:24063866-24278866 GCA_027410445.1 Discoglossus pictus | reverse complement strand
AAAGAGACACAGGGGAGGGACGAGGGGGCCTAGACACAGGGGAAAGGGGGAAAGATGCACAGGGGAGGGAGGAGAGGGGAAGAGACAGAGGAGGAAAGAGACACAGGGGAGGGTGGAGGGAGAAAGAGTACCAGGGGAAAGAGACACAGGGGAGGGAGGAAAGGGAGAAAGACACAGGGGAAAGGTGGAAAGAATCAGAGGGGGAAAGAGACATGGGGAGGGAGCAGGGGGGAAAGAGACACAGGGGAAAGAGACACAGGGGAGGGAGGAGGGGGAAAGACACAGGGGAAAGGTGGAAAGAAGCAGAGGGGGAAAGAGACACGGGGAGGGAGCAGGGGGAAAGAGACACAGGGGAAAGAGACAGAGGGGGAAAGAGACACAGGGGAAAGAGACAGAGGGGGAAAGAGACAGAGGGGGAAAGAGACAGAGGGGAAAGAGACAGAGGGGGAAAGAGACAGAGGGGGAAAGAGACAGAGGGGGAAAGAGACACAGGGGAAAGAGACAGAGGGGAAAGAGACAGAGGGGGAAAGAGACACGGGGGAGGGAGGAGGGGGGAAACACACAGGGGAAAGGTGGAAAGAGACAGAGGGGAAAAGGAGAAAGAGACACAGGATGGAGCGGGGGGGGGGGAGAGACACAGGGGAAAGAGACAGTGGGGGAAAGAGACACATGGGAGTGAATGGAGAGAAAGAGACACAGGGGAGGGAGGAGGGGAGAGACACAGGGGATAGGGGGAAAGAGAAGGGGAAAGGGATACAGGGGAGGAGGGGGGAAAGAGACACACTGGAGGGAGGAGGGGGTGAAAGAGACACATGGAAAGGGGTAAAGAGACAGTGGAGGAAAGGGACACAGGGGAGGGAGGAGGGGGAAGGAGACACATGGGAGGGAGGAGGGGGAAGAGACACAGGGGAGGGAGGAGGGGGGAAAGGGACACAGGGGAGAGAGATGGGGAAAGAGACAAAGAGGAGGGAGAGGGGGAAGTTACAGGGGAGCGGGGAGAGACACAGGGGAGGGAGAGGGCAGGAAAGAGACACAGGGGAGGGGGGGAGACACCAGTAAGATTATACAGTATTAATTCAAGAAAACTGTTACTTGTTTGTGACGTATGTAACAAACCACCAGTAGCCGCTGTCTAAGCCTTAATATAAAAAGAAAATCCTTCTTAGGGAAATCAGAATTCTTGAAGACCTTGTTTATGGATAATGCCATCTATAGTGTATTTGCTTCCTCACGTCACGTGAGCGGGGACATGCGAGTTGTTTTATCTATGAGTAGAGAGTGGGGTGGAGATATCTGGAGGATTTAGTAGATAATTCACAGGCCCAGAAGCAGGCAACTTGCATCAGGAAATGCAACCATTGCTCTCCATCTTCCACTAGTATCAGCTTGCTTTATGATAATTTCTTGCCTAGTTAGGCTCTTAAGAAGGTTTTAAACATATATACTTTTCATTGTTAAAACATGAAGTATTTATATACATACTTTTCAGACTTCTCTTGTTAAATTACCCTTGCATAGAGCTTCGAGTCTCATCTATAAACTGGTCACACTTCAAGGTTGATCACATAGATCTTTGACTCATTTGAACCTGTTCAAAGTGTAACACGGTAGGCTGCATCACAGCCTGGTGAGAAACAAATGGGATTTCCAAGCTAATTATGGCTCAGAAAATGTACGATATCTAAGTTACTTTAAATACTTTTTCAAAATAAACCAATTTACAAAAATATAATCTGTCCACCAGTGCACATTAGAGGGGTGAATAATTTGTTGAACCCAATAAAAGTTAACCCTTTCCACTTTTGCTCTTGTGATCACATTGTGTTGAATCCACTGGTCAACAGTACACAGAATGCACAATCACAAATATAGTTTCTAAAGAGTGCGTAATGCTCCAGTGGGAGCGCGTGCGCATTATAGAAACTATTTGTACGGATTTCGTACATGCCACACTGCACGCAGCGCCAGATGGGGAGGGGAGACAGAGGGGAAGGGGAGAAAGAGACACAGGGGAGGGACGAGGGGGGACTAGACACAGGAGAAAGGGGGGGAAATGCACAGGGGAGGGAGGAGAGGGGAAGAGACAGAGGAGGAAAGAGACACAGGGGAGGGTGGAGGAAGGAAGAGACACAGGGGAAAGAGACACAGGGGAGGGTGGAGGGGGGAAGAGACACAGGGGAAAGAGACACAGGGGAGGGAGGAAAGGGGAAAGACACAGGGGAAAGGTGAAAAGAGACAGAGGGGGAAAGAGACACAGGGAGGGAGCAGGGGGGAAGAGACACAGGGGGAAGAGACACAGGGGAGGGAGGAGGGGGGAAAGACACAGGGGAAAGTTGGAAAGAGACAGAGGGGGAAAGGAGAAAGAGACAGGAAGGGAGCAGGGGGGAAGAGACACAGGGGAAAGGGGGAAAGATGTACAGGGGAGGGAGGAGAGGGGAAGAGACAGAGGAGGAAAGAGACACAGGGGAAGGTGGAGGGAGGAAGAGACACAAGGAAAAGAGACACAGGAGAGGGAGGAAAGGGAGAAAGACACAGGGCAAAGGTGGAAAGAGTCAGAGGGGAAAGAGAAACGGGGAGGGAGCAGGGGGGAAAGAGACACAGGGGAAAGAGACACGGGGGAGGGAGGAGGGGGAAAGACACAGGGGAAAGGTGGAAAGAAGCAGAGGGGGAAAGGAGAAAGAGACAGGAAGGGAGCAGGGGGAAGAGACACGGGGGAAAGAAACAGAGAGGTAAAGAGACACAGAGTAAGGAGGGGGGAGAGAAACGGGGAGGGGAGAGAGGGGAAGTTACATGGGTGGGAAAGAAACACAGGAGAGGTGGTGGGAGAGACAAGGGAGGGAGAGGGGGAAGAGACACAGGGAGGGAGGACGGCAAGAGACACAGGGGGAAGAGATGGTGGGGGAGAGGGGGTGGAAGAGACACAGGGGAGGGAGAGGGTGTGAAAAAGACACATGTAATATTTTACCATCATTTATGACTGGTAAACAACCAGTAAAACATAACGGGCTTGGGGCATTACATTCATTTTGTGCTTTAAAAAAAGGTCCAAGCTGTGTCACACAACTTATGGCAGCAGGATATAGCAAGGAAGACATGTTGGATTTAATTAATGACACCCATTGTTAATTATTGAATCACTTCTTCATTAATAGTATTAAATGTCACAACATCCTGTTTCTGTGGGAAAGATGTTGCCTCGAACACCACTACCACTGGGATATCCCACACAGATGTTGTTTTCAAGTTCTTTAACTGTTAGATGAGAAAACAAATTAATGAATACAATGTAATGACTTCCTGCGATAGGGCAGCTTCTCTATGGGGTATGGCTCACATTAGTAGATAGTAACTGAGGTAGAAATAAAGACTATTAGCCCATCAAGTTCAACTTTCTAGATTGCCTCTGATCCTAATAATATGTATATTAATTGTTATTTAATCCAGAGGAAGGCAAACAAAAAAACTAATTAAAGCATTGCCAATTATCTACTAAGGTGTAAAAAACACTTCTTCTTGACCCCCTATCAAATTAATCTACCTCTTCTCTAGTTATCCAACATAATCCCTTATGCCCTTTTTATTCAAAAATATATCCAGCTCCTTTACTCACAACTCCTTTGGTAGAGGGTTCCACATTTTGACTGTCCTTACTGTGAAGAAACCTTTTTTTCTTAATTGGTAATTATCCGAGAACCTTATTTTGATTCTTGGATTTTGGGGCCACTCTGATATAAAAATTAGGAACCATGAATGACGTTGTATTTAGACCAAGCAAAGCCAATATAAGAAGATGGCTCCAACCATGAGTCTTGTAATGGTGGCCTGAGAAATGTTCACTAGTGGAGAGTAAATCCCTAATGCCCCTAGAGTCAAAGTAATGTCATGATATGGTCATATTACCTGGGCACAGAGGGGGAGAGGGTAAGAGACAGGGAAGGGGAGAGGGGGGGAGACACAGGGGAGGGGAGAGGATGGGAAGAGATGGAGGGGAGAGGGGGAAGAGACACAGGGGAGGGGAGAGGGGGGGAGAGACACAGGGAAGGGGAGAGGGGGGAGATACAGGGGAGGGGAGAAGATGGGAAGAGATAAAGGGGAAGGGAGAGGGGGAAGAGACACAGGGGAGGGCGAGGAGACACAGGGGAGGGGGAAGAGAAACGGGAGGGGGGAAGAGACACAGGGAAGGGGGAGACACAGGGGAGGGGAGATGGGTTAGAGACACAGGGGAGGGGAGAGGTGGAAGAGACACAGGGGAGGGAGAGAGGGGGCAAAGAGACACAGGGGAGGGGAGAGGGAGAAAGAGACACAGGGGAGAGGATGGGAAGAGACACAGGGGAGGGGAGAGGGGGAGACACAGGGGAGAGGGAGAAGAGACACAGGGGAGGGAGGGAAGAGACACATGGAAGGGGGGAAGAGACACAGGGGGGAAGAGGGGAAAGGAGGGGGGAGACACAGGGGGGAAGGGGGAGAAAGAGATACAGGGGAGGGAAGGGGGAGAAAGAGATACAGGGGAGGGGGGCGAGACACAGGGGAGGGAAGGGGGAGAGACACAGGGAAGGAAGGGGGAGAAAGATACAGGGGAGGAAAGGTGGGCGAGACACATGGGAGGGAAGGGGGAGAGGCACAGGGGAGGGAAGGGGGGAGAGGCACAGGGGAGGGAAGGGGGAGAGACATGGGAGGGAAGGGGGGAAAGACATGGGAGGGAAGGGGGGGAGACACAGGGGAGGGGGAAGAGCCATGGGAGGGTAGGAGAAACAAGGAGTGAGAGGGGGGAGGGAGAGAAAAATTTAAAATTATAACGTCATTTTTACTAGTTTATTATATATTTATTATGCAGTTGAATAGTTTTCTTATTGTACATTAAACATTTACACATCACAAAAGTTTTATTTGCGTTAAAAAAATTGTGTTGCAAAGGTTAATCAAATAATGGTTTCAAACTCTGGAAATGCAGCTTTGCAGGATTTCCTTCTAATTTGGGTGTGTTATTGTACTGCACCAAGTGATTTATGGAGAAATGAGTAACTGCCTGTACATTGATTGGATAAACCTGACATGAGATTTGTCTAGGAGGAGGGTCTAACATAGGGGCCTATTCTATTAGTATCCTGCAAGTGCCTCTAATCTGTATTTTTTGCTGTGGGTGTTTTTTTCTCTAAATGTTTAGATGTATTCTATTGACTCCAGCTCACAATTTACCTCCTTAAGCCTAAACATGTAAACCCTGCCTTGTTAAGTCTCATTTCAGGGGGCGTCATCATATGATCTGACAATATTTGAGCAAGCCTGTAATTTACCTCTTAGACACAGCCAATAGTAAATGAGACCGTCATCATGACGTCAGTAAAAATGGAAGTTACCCGTAATCTGCAATCAGATGCTACAAAGTAATTTGTGTCTATAAGTAATATTTGCCGATCGCGCTCGCAATCAAGCAATCTATAAAATGCATTAGATCATCTTTTCTAGTCCATGTGGGTTTCATGGTATGTATTAACCCCTTGAGGCCCGGGATCGATATTACTCAGAAATAACAGTTACGAATACATCCCATGTGATTTGGAAATTATAATATTACATCTACATCTTAAGGAATTATTTCCGAAGTTTTACCTTCTCTTATCACATATCTTATTGGTAACTAAGGGATTGATATGCAAATTCTGGAAATTAAATACAATGCCTTCAATTCCAGAAATAATTAGATATATCAGTAGAAATAGAGAATTTGATCAATTAAATCAAAGAGATTTAGTTAAAATGAAGGGTTTGCTAACCCAATGGTATATATGGGACAGGTATATGGAGAGGAAAAAAGGAAGAAATTAAGATGTAAAGAAAGAAGAAAGGATTGTAGTAAATGTATCTCTATGTTTTAGTGGTCTGCTGTCTTTACAATATAGGATTACCCTCTAGGACTAGGTAATAAAGTTTATGTCTTCTCCTTCAAAAGAAGTTACTGATATTTAATCCATCTTGTTGTGACTTTCCGTGTGTTTGTTTGGAAGGTTATGTTTTTGTTTATGTTTATGTTTTGTACGAAAAAATAAAAATTATAAAAAAATAAAAAAAAGAATACATTTTTTAATTGCATATTTGTGGATTTGAGGCTGTTGTGTAATTAATTATAATGTCTTTCCATGCCTTCCCATGCCTTTATAGTACAATATTGTGTGTTTAATTGCTGTTACAGCTCTAATAAGTGTTTGATAAAGCCCTTGTTAATCCTATTTAGTACTCAGAATATTTTTGACAGAAACGTGATACTTTTTTCAGTTGCGGGTCAGACTTTATTTGCGAGCTAGAGCTATGGGTCTAATAGAATATCTATTTTGTGTAATTTTAATTATTTAGCAATCATAATGTTCAAGCTTTGCTAAAACCAATGGAGTTCTAAGTCCGGTTTTGCGTTTTTGGCAAGTCCGAAGTGATTGTGGGCGAGGAACTTATAATTGGATTGCGAGTAGTGGATAGAATATGTGGCAATATTAAGAGTGATCTTAAGTGCGTATAAATTTCCGAATTGGGCACTAGAATAGGGGCCATTGTTGTAATAGCTGTCAATAAAGAGTCATAGTAATGTTTGTAAAAAATTAATTTAAAAAAAACATGTTTGTAATGTAACGCCCGTCTTTTAATTGCTTGATTGCAAGTTTGGGACTTGATTTAGTTTAATGAGACAAACTTCCTGTAATTCCAGGGACTTCCCAATAATAATGACATCACATTGAAGTGATTATGTAGTTTGGTAAAAACTTCACATGCTTGTGCAGTATGGAACCAAATAACAACAATAGCAGGTATGCAAGACCGGAGCATAACACCATTTTTAGAGAAAATATTATATTTTAATGATTGTGTCACTGGTAGATCCATCTTAGACTGCTAGCCTATCTGTAGTTTGAGGGGTGGGTTATCCTACAGGGCTTTATTCAGCCAATGACAAATGGGCTATTTGCAACAGCACTTTTGTAACATAATTGAATACAGATCTTATTTGAGTTTGTTTCTCCCATGTCTCTAATCTTTTTATACAGAAAGACAAAATGTCTGTCATCCGTAAAAAAAAAAAAAAAAAAAAAGCTAAAAATAAGTGTGAAAAAAACCCTACGGGACGTCGAACATTGTACTCCGCTGCTGCAAATCCTTTGTTCTTTCAAGCCCGTAACTGTTACTTTCCAATCACGCTATTGAATTGCAAAAAATTCACTGGTGTTCAAGCCCATAACATGCAAATGGAGGCAAAAATCTGTAGCACTGTAAATGCAAATATAAGCACACTACTGTACTTATAGGTAATGGGAAAGTGATGTTAGGTATTAGAATTAATAGCACAAAATTCTCAAGCCCGCAAACCTGCAATATAAAATACTTTATTTTTAGTTTCATTTCCATGTTATATCGATCCCGGCAATCAATGTGTTAATGCATATAATGGAACTTGCATGGACTAGAATATCATATTTACTGTTTTTTATTAATTTTGCATTATTTCTGGAATGCTGGTCTGATCGTAACTTGTAATTGAAACCCGTAAGGCTTTGAAATCCAACCTCCATTTTTCAGTGACATAATGATGACGATCTCTGTTGCCATTTGCTCCATCTATACCCATCTGTAACTACAAGTTTCGCCTAATGATCATGTTCACGACCGCACATCCAACGTGCGCAAGAATGGTTTACGGGTTTGCGTCTCTGGCCCGTAACTCTCGGCATGTTCTAATTTAATAGGTCTGTAACGCAGCCGAATTTCAAGCAGGTGTGCCGATGCCGCTACGGGATTCGCATTTAATAGGGCTGATGATCTCAGAATATATACAGACCACTGCAGTTCAAGAAATAATGCACCTGTTTGTGAAGTATGTCATTTTCCCAAAAAAATATTATTACGCCATTGTCTTACACAGCTGCTAGTGCATATCTCTCAAACAAGTGACTTTTTTCTTGAACTACGGTGGATGTTTATTACATAGAGGCAGGCTATTCATTTCATCTGATAAGGTTGGATATTCCATTGCCACGTGCTTAGCTTTAGGAAGTTTCCCTTTTAATGAGATATCCCAGCTCTCCATTGCAGGCGGCTAATAAGGAAATGCTTTCTCTATGAATGTTGTAATATCTTTTTGTGTCACATGAGGAAGTTGGGATTTTTTTTCCCCAGCCCTAGCTACAGTGTGTATGTGTGTATATATAATATATGTGTGTCCTATAACCGAGCCTCCATCTAGACTTCCAGAGATGGATGCCGGCTGGGCCTGCACAGAAGCTGAGGAATGCAAATGTACTCAAGATGTTGCTGGCTGGGTACAGACAGGAAGTGAAACGTTCTCAGACGCACAATGTGAACCGGCTGCTTTAATAATATACTTTAAATCCTACTCTAATATCTGATGACATTGCAGGGCCCTGTGTACTTTTTCCCAGATCTCCCTCGAAATGTGATAATTAAGTCCTGAAGAATAAACACTGATATGAACCAAAAGGTCCATTAAGCCTGGCAATCTTATCTACCTAAAGCTTGGATTAATTAATGCCCAGGATAGCGGTATGCCCAGGCATGCTTATTTGACTCTACCACTTCTACTATAAGGCTGTTCCACTTATTATCTTTAGGATGGCCTTATGTCCAGGCATGCTTATTTGACTCTACCACTTCTACTGTAAGTCTGTTCCACTTATTATCTTAAGGATGGCCTTATGCCCAGGCATGCTTAAATTCCTTAACATTATTACACCCTACCACTTCCACTGGAAGGCCATTTTACTAACTGTCTTCTGGATAGGGTTATGCTCAGGCATTCTTACTTTTCTTGATGTTGTTAGACTCTACCACTTCCACTGGAAGACTGTTCCATATACTATCATCGGGTTAGGGTTAAGCCTAGGCATGCTTACCTTCCTTAACCTTATTAGTCTGTTCAACCTATTATTCTCAGGATAAGGTTATGACTAGGCATGCTTACCTTCCTTAAACGTATTAGTCTGTTCAACTTATTATTCTCAGGATAAGGTTATGACTAGGCATGCTTACCTTCCTTAAACGTATTAGTCTGTTCAACTTATTATTCTCAAGATAAGGTTATGACCAGGCATGCTTAAATTCCTGAATGTTATAATATAATATACATGGCTATTTAGATGTGAGTAACAAATAATACTGTGGGGTGCAACGAACCACCCTCTTCCAACACGTGTTTCCCAGATACTTCAGATTCTTCAGGGGTGAGATCAAGTATCTCATAACAAAGGGATACGCAATATAAATGGATATACAATATAATAAGACTGTATTTCCGTGGGAGATTCCCTCATACCACCTATTGGTTTTAAGAACATATATTTTTTATTTTTGTTTTAAATTTTAGATCTAGATATAAAAGTGGAGTTTTATTTGTTACTCACATATACAGTATATCACAAAAGGGAGTACACCCCTCACATTTTTGTGCATGTTTTATTATATCTTTTCATGTTATAACACTGAAGAAATTACACTGCTACAATGTAAAGAAGTAAGTGTACAGCCTGTATAACAGTGTAAATGTGCTGTCAACACACAGCCATTAATGTCTAAACCGTTGGCAACAAAAGTGAGTACACCCCTAAGTGGAAATGTCCCAATATTTTGTGTGGCCGCCATTATTTTCCAGCTCTGCCTTAACCCTCATGGGCATGGAGTCCACCCTCATGTGCCTTATCCGTTTATCTGTCATTTAGGGATTATTTCAACTTCCTTTCCTCAGTATAGATGTATACTTTTGGTGGTGGGAGTGTCATGGTCTGGACCTGCATGAGTGCTGCCGACACTGGGGAGCTACAGTTCATTGAGGGAACCATGAATGCCAACATGTACTGTGACATACTGAAGCAGAGCATGATCCCCTCCCTTCAGAGACTAGGCCGCAGGGCAGTATTCCAACATGATAACGACCCCAAACACACCTCCAAGATGACCACTGCCTTGCTAAAGAAGCTGAAGGTAAAGGTGATGGACTGGCCAAGCATGTCTCCAGACCTAAAACGCATCTGTGGGGCATCTTCAAATGGAAGGTGGGGGAGCACAAGGTCTCTAACATCCACCAGCTCAGTGATGCCATCATGGAGGAGTGGAAGAGGACTCCAGTGGCAACCTGTGAAGCTCTGGTGCACTCCACCCCCATCAGGGTTAAGGCAGTGCTGGAAAATAATGGCGGCCACACAAAATATTGACACTGTGGGCCCAATTTGGACATTCCCACTTAGGGGTGTACTTACTTTTGTTGCCAACAGTTTAGACATTAATGGCTGTGTGTTGAGTTATTTTGAGGGGACAGCACATTTACACTGTGATACAGGCCGTACACTTACTACTTTACATTGTAGCAGAGCGTCATTTCTTCAGTGTTGTCACATGAAAAGATATTATAACATATTTACATGTGAGGGGTGTACTCGCTTTTGTGAGATACTGTATATAGCCATGTATTAGTCTAATCGAGCATTAGCAACAGGAAAACAATTGCATTGGATTTAACTCCACTATAAATTCAGTTTTTGTCTATATACGACTGGATACCCCACACCTTTGTTGCATTGTGTGCCTACTTTTAAATCCCATGCAAAACTTCTAAATATAGCCAAGTCCTTATAAGGAGCCAACATCTCTTGAATATCATATCCTACAATCTTTTTAGCTAAATGTTAAACAAGTAATTACAACATTTCTAATATAAAACCTGTATTATATTGTTTGGGGGGTACAGCGAGTGTTTAATGTGATCATGTAATGTATTTGTGTCTCCTCCTTGCCAGGTATCCATTAAGGAAATAGGACTTATAACAAAACAAGGTATAAAATAGCAGACAAAGGTCAGATAATAATGTCATTAAACCCCTTCCCAAGGTCACTTTGCAGTTGAATAGAATGTGATAAAATAACAATTACCCATCATCACTTAGTGTATTGGGTTATTCAAGACATAAATGGAGCCCATTATAGGGGATAAATCACAACGTTGACCTGGTTAATGTAAATTGAGTGCATTTAAACATATTTATATATGTTTTGTTGCAATATATTTAAATGAACACACAAATCTCCCACTAATGTAAGAAAGAAAAATGAATAACAATTATATACTTTAGTGTTAGGTAATTAACACATTGCTATTTTTAGGCAAATTTTACTTTTCAAGATGCTCCCTGCTGGTCTCAGGTCATTAAAGTACCAATGTGGTTTGGCGAAAGCTTCATATGTTTGTGAATTATCACATATATGGTTGTGAGCATGCGGGTTGTTGCTAACGCTGCGGGCGCCCTCCTTGCCAGCAACTGCGGACCTCGCAAAATTTACGGACTTACGAGAAACAAATACGAGATGCGAAACTCGCGCACATGAAAACATTAAAAACACAATAAATACATACTACAGCAAGGGGGGGGGGGGGGGCACCCAGGACATCGAAAAGTGAAGTTACACCTCAATTTCACTAGAAATAGAAGAGTTTAGACACCCCGAAAATCCCCTAAGCAAGAGAAAAAATGGCTGCCGAAAAAAAAACGAAAACGAGGCTACAGGACCCTAAAGACGCAAAACACCACTAAACACCTACAGATTTTCCGAAAAAGACGGATGCGATCCAAGAACAAGGACGCCAAATCAGCCACAGACGCGTACCATACATTAGGCGCTATTTTACAACACTAACTTACACAATGCGGAAGTACACAGCTACCCTAACGGATTGTCCTTGCGCACACAGCCTATTTACACTACACACTGCACACATTGCTGACACTTACACAGCAGCTCCACAGCACTCAAAACACACGTATGCTACAGGAACATCAAAACAGATTGCCAGCTCTTCTGCACAATGCTTCCTGCAGTTATTACTTAAAAATAGGTAAAGTATATTGATGTATTATTTTGTTCATTATTTCATTAGCATTAGCAAAAAAAAAACAATGCTCATAGCACACAAACAACCAACAGCCTCGCAATGAGCGCTGAAGGAGCTCAGCGCGAGGCTTGCAATGAGCGCCGAAGCATCTTGGAACACCAACACCATTACCTGCCTTACAATCTTATTGCCGTCATTTTTTGACGGGCAAGTCGCTAGTATAACATAATAATAATAATATTCTTAGCAGGTATGCAAGACAGCAACATTATGGCACTGTCATGGGCATTTCATCTCGGACTGCTAATCTGTAGCATGGCAGGGGGTGGTGGGGGTGGCAGTATGAAGTTTACTCTTCTATTAGTTTATGTCTTCTGTTAGGTCATTGACGGTAACACGTTGCTATTCTTAGGCAAATTTTACATTAAGCCTCTGTCATGGGTATTTCATCTTGGACTGCTAGTCTGTAGCATGGGGGGCGGGTTCTGTATGACGTTTACTCTTCTATTAGGATTTGTCTTCAATGGATGTGGCAGTCTTCAGAGTTCTTGTACAAATCAGCTGTTCCACTCATCCAGGGTCTCTAATTCATTAAAGAAGTTGTGTTTCTGCAATGCCTTAAAAAATTCTGATTTTTTTTCCCCAAAAAATGATTTTATGTCTATTTTTTGAATTGTTAGTTTCTTAAATCCTTCACAAACAAGAGGTGTTTTTCTTGAGGTGCTCTTGTAATCATTCACTGGGAGGAAGATGTCCTGTTAGCCTGAACCACTCATCCGACTCATCCAGTGTAATGTAATTAAGTGTAATCAACAAACCAGACATGAGACCCTTTCAAGTCCAGGCTAATTGATGTGTGACATCAAGGTGTGAGGATGTCTACAACTGCCATTTGCTCTCTGTATGATATGCTAATTAGTTCATTAACTTGTCTAGTCTGATTGAGCACACCCATAAAGGTAACAGGAGTGTGGGACAGGGCTTTGTGTTACAGACCAGAAAGCGGAAGATTCAACGGGTTCTGTAAATCTGTATTAAAGTATAAGAAAACATATATAGGAAACAGCGAAGAAATAAAACAGGATATATATATATATTTACAATAACGGATCTACACATATATATATATATATATATATATATATATATATATATATATATATATATATATATATATATAGCCCGGCAAATATAATGTCAAAAAAATTTGGAGCCTCGTTATGCTAAATGCCAAAGGTGCTCATCACAAGCTTGTAACTTTGCGAGCATTACACCCCTTTGTCTCTTTCACCCCTCTCCCTCCCCTGTGTCTCTTTCCCCCTTTCCCTCCACTGTGTCTCCTTCCACCCCCTCTCCCTCCCCTGTGTCTCCTTCCCCATCTCCCTCCCCTGTGTCTCTTTCCCCACTCTCTCCACTGTGTCTCTTTCCCCCTCCCTCCCCTATGTCTCTTTCCCCCTCTCCCTCCCCTATGTCTCTTTCCCAACTCCCTCCCCTGTGTCTCTACCCCTCTCTCCCTCCCCTGTGTCACTTCCCCCTCCCTCCCCTGTGTCTCCTTTCTCCCCCCTCTCCCTCCCCTGTGTCTCCTTACCCCCCCCTCCTCCCCTGTGACACCTTTCTTCCCCCTCTTCCTCCCCTGTGTCTCCTTTCTACCACCTCCTCCTTCCATGTGTCTCCTTTCTCTTCCCTCTCCATCCCCTATGTCTCTTTTCTACCCCCTCCTCCTTTCCTGTGTCTCCTTTCTCTTCCCTCTCCCTCCCTTGTGTCTCCTTTCTCCCCCCTTTCACTCCCCTGTGTCTGCTTTCTTCTTGCACCTCCCCTTGGTCTCCTTTCCACCTCCTCCCCGTTTCTCCTTTCTCCCCCCTCTCCCTCCCCTGTGTCTCCTTTCTACTCCTTCCCTGTGTCTCCTTTCTCTTCACTCTCTCCTCCACTGTGTCTCCTTTCTACCCCCTCCTCCTTTCCTGTGTCTCCTTTCTCTTCCCTCTCCCTCCTCTGTGTCTTCTTCCCCCCCCCCCATTTCGCTCCCCTGTGTCTGCTTTCTCCCCGCACCTCCCCTGTGTCTCCTTTCAATTCAATTATAATTTCCATCTCAGCTCCTCGCAGTATTCACTAAGCTGCAGAGGCCCATAGTTACAGGGGTGTTTTATGGGAATTACGGTAACGGGCAGTCTATTTCATTTGAAGGGCCACTTATATGGCTCTCAATTCCTTAAAAGGGACATAATGGTTTATAGCTGTGGGAGAGAGGTGGATTAAGTAGTATTGCTTTTGTTTAGTCATTCAGTCATGTCCAACTCTCTGTGACCATATTGAGCGCAGCACACCAGGCACATCTATCATTATGCCTGGCTGTTCTTATCCATAAAGGTTTTCATGGCAAAGATACCGGAGTGAGTGTGCCAGTTCCTTATCCAGTGGACCGCGATTTGTCTGACCTCTACTCTAACCTGCCGATCATGGGTCACTGAGGTACTCAGCTTCACTGATGTACACAAGCCCCTTCACAACAGCAAGGTAGCGGTCCTGAGGGGGATTTAGTATGATAGATAATTGGTAATGTGTTTTGGCGTTCAAGTGAGATTTGCTAGTTGTGAAGAGAGATAAAATTAATGTATTGTTGAAGAGGGGCTGCTCTCCTACATTAGAGACTGCGGGCCACATGGGATTTATTGAGGGCCGAATTAGGCTCCAGTACCACCATTGCCCAATTCCTGTAATTATCTAATTTGCTAATCTGTTATTCACAAGAAGATAAGAAACATAGGAACCAGTTTGTGTAGTGAGCCCTCCTTTTGCGCTCCTTGCGCTGGTGGAGATGAGCGCCGTCGGCGCTCATCCCTTCGACCCCCTACGACATTCGGACCGCAAATGCGGCACCTCGCTTTGCTGAGGTGGAGGCTCCCGCGTCGGCTGCAATGAGCCGCAGACTCATTGCAGGCTGTAAATGGAGGCTCTACGGCGCCTCACAATCCCTTACAAATGACCACACAAGCGGGAGTTTAAAAAACACGGAATGACTAACTATGGACTAAAACAAAATAATACGAGCCGCGGGACTTAGAAAAAAAACATTACGGACTCGCAAAAATACGACCTTAACGGACAACCCGCGCACCGCGGCAAACATTAAAATACACAAAAATACACACAAAAATAAAATAAAAACCTTACCCACACCAAGGGGGAACAGCCAGGACCTCTACAACACTGCTTAAACCTCAAATTCTGGCAAATGTACAAAATTTAGACACTCGAAAATCCCCAAAGCGAGAGAAAAAATGGCCGCCGAAAAAAAACGAAAACGAGAGTACACAACCCCTAAAGCCACTAAATACCACAAAGCACACCCGCGTACCACATACACATTTGCCGCCATTTTACAACACTAACTTACACAATGCGGAAGTACACAGCTACCCTAACGGCTTCCCCTTGCACACGCAGCCTATTTACACCGCACACTGCACACATTGCTGACAATTACACCTCAGCTCCACAACAGTGCAAACCTACATTGTATGCTGCAGGAACATCAAAACAGATTGTCAGCTCAACACAATGCTTCCTGCATATATTACTTACAAATAGGTAAAGTATATTCATTTATTACTTATTTAATTAGCATACAAAAGTACATATACACAAAAAAAAAAAACACTATCGCCATAAACGCAAAAGCCATTCACCGCGCCTCACAGCGGGCGCCAACGCTGCTCATAGCACACAAACTACACTAGGGGACAGCCTTGCAATAAGCGCAAAAAACAGATCAGCGACGACCTTACAATGACAGCAAAAGCGGCAAAATACAGCAAACAAGAGGCTCGCAGTGAGCGCCGAAGGATCTCAGACCACCCCAAAAAATTATGGCTGTGGCAAACAGCATTACCTGCCTTACAATTTTATTGCCGTAATTTTTTGACGGGCAAGTCGCTAGTGTTAATATAAGCTCCATAGTTGAACTATCTACACCTCTATTAAAATAAGAATCACAGAGCGTACAGCAAGGATAAACAAGGTAATTCAATCAGACAGGGATGTTCTTTCACTGCCAATAGTCTTGAATACATTAGGAAAATTGGCAGCTAAATGGCAGAGAATGAGAAAAGTTGGGAATTAATATATGTGTGTGCTATGTCTAAAAGGAGCACATTTAGGGTTATTACAGATAGAAAGAGCTTTAGAGTGCTTGTGGATATCATACATACCAGTGCTCAGTGTCAGGCAGCAGCTGAAAAGGCAAAAAATATTAGCATGTATTAAAGGCCAATGTAGATCAATAAAAAAGACTCTTGCTTGTCAAGTATCTACCAAAGTAACAACATTACCAGCTGTATAAATCATGAAAATACAACAATCCATTTTGTGTCTGTTACTTCAAAAAACTGAGAGATGGGTGATAGGGATGTGATTTTTTGCAGATATCAGCAAAGGCAAGCATTGTTACAGTATATAGCTGAATGAAATTTAAATTGACACAACATCCCTTCCCTATCAGAGGACCAGAAGCAGCCAGACTGTACCAATAGATGCAACCACAGCTCTGCAGAAATGTAAACTCCCCTCTCACACACAACTTCCAACAATGTATCATGGATCCCTCCAGATTCCTGCAGATCAATATATATGTGTTATTCCCCCACCCTGTGTCTCTTACCTCCTCTCCATCTCCTGTGTCTCTTACCTCCTCTCCATCTCCTGTGTCTCTTACCACCTCTCCCTTCCCTGTGTCTCTTTCCCCTCTCTCCCTCCCCTGTGTCTCTTTCACCTCTCTCCCTTTCCTGTGTCTCTTCCCGCCTCTCCCTCCCCGTGTCTATTTCCCCCTCTCCCTCCCGTGTCTCTTTACCTCTCTGCGTTCCGTGTGTCTCTCCCCCACTCTCCCTCCCCTGTGTCTCTTACTCCCTCTCCCTTCCCTTTGTCTCTTTCCCCCCTCTCCCTCCCCTGTGCCTCTGCCCCCTCTCCCTCCCTGTGTGTCTCCCCCCTCTCCCTCCTCTGTGTCTCTCCCTTCCCTGTGTCTCTTCACCCATCTCCCTCCCCTGTGTCTCTTCCCCTCTCCCTCCCCTGTGTCTCTCCCCTTCTCCCCTCCCTATGTTTCTCCCCAACTCTACCCTCACCTGTGTCTTTTACCCCCTCTCCCTTCCCTGTTTTTCTTTTCACCCTCTCCCTCCCCTGTGTCTCCCTCCCCTCTCCCTCCCCTGTGTCTCATCCCACCCTTTCACCTCTGTGTCTGTCTCTTTCCCCCTCCTCCCTCCCCTGTGTCTCTTTCCCCCCTCCTCCATTCCTTGTGTCCCCCCCTCCCCCCCTCTGGCTCTTTCTCCTGTGTCTCTTTCCTGCCTCCCCCTCCCCTGTGTCTCTTTCCCAGCTCCTATCTCCCCTGTGTCTCTTTCCCCCTTCCCCTGTGTCTCTTTCCCCCCTCCTCCCTCCCCTGTGTCTCTTTCCCCCTCTGTCCCCTCCTTCTCTGGCGCCATGCTGTGCATAGTGCGGCATGTAATCAAATCTGTACAAGTAGTTTCTATAGTGCACATGCGCACCCTCTGGAGCATTACGCACTTTTTAGAAACTATATTAGTGATCTTTTCAATATACAGTAGTCCTTTAAGGGGGATATAGAAGCAAGGTAAGCACATATAATTCTCTAAATATAAATCTCCGGCACAACCTTATTTGGAATATGGAGAACACATTTGGGCTTCATTTACAGACATGATATAGCTAGCAAATGGACAGAGAAGCGTAACACCATTAATATGGAGACATGGGGCATATAGTTGACAAGAAGTCATCCCTCAAGGATAAAAGAAAACAGATTTCAGCGTAAAGAGTTAAAAAAAAATGCTGTTACTATGATACCGTTACTATGTTTATTGATGCACTTTTGTTTTGTTAATAATTGGGAATAATAACAAAAATGGCGACCAATTTGCAAAGTCAGAGTTTGACCCGATATAGTGAGCTCATCATGGACCTTGTTTGAGTCCGGTAATGCTAGTGATTACCATGATTGAGTCTGCTGCAAAGAGTGCAATCACAAAGCTGTTGCAAAGTTGTTTATTTTATTATTCCCTGAAGAAGAAGCTTAATGAAACACGTTTGATCCATATATTATTTTTTATATTATTTATCAGCATTTTTGTATATTGCATTTAATTATTAAGCATGGACTGAGTGCCCTTTTTGTTTTATAGATCTAAGACTATATATGACCCTCTAGACTTTTCCCCCCCTCGATACTGGTTCTCTTTGGGTTTCCAGATCTATCCTGTTAAGTTGTCGGGACCAGTCTGCAGCTGCAGTGCGGCCTCCAACCCATAGATGGCGCTGCCAATTTGTGAGAGAAGTTCTACGTTTATGTTAGCCTAACCCTTGAACTAACCCCAACCCTAACACTCACCTTAACCCCAACCCTCACCCTAACCATTTACCTAAGCCTTGACTCTATGATATCGGAATATCGTCAGCACCATCTAGCGGATGCTCACCACCATTGCTGCAGCCTTGTGCTGCGCCAGGATAGGACCGGGTTTCCTTCTGGACTTTGTAAGTCCTCTTCAAGAACTTTTTATGTTGTAACCTCCATTTTGTGAGTATTATCTGATTTTTATATATTAAACTAGCGACTTGCCCATCAAAAATGATGACAATAAAATTGTAAGCCACGCAATGCTGTTTGCCACACAATGTAAGGCTTTTGGTTCTCTGAGTACCTTCGGCGCTCATTGCCAGCCTGTCCCCTGGTGTACTTTTGGTTGTGTGAGCACCCTGTGCTTTCATTGTGAGCCCAGCGCCTTCACCTCTCCTCTGGTATTTTTATTTTTTATATATATATTTTTGTTAATAATAATAATGAATTAATGAATGAAATAATACATTTATATACTTTACCTATTTGTAATTAATATATGCAGCAATCAATATCCTGAAGAGCTAACAATCTCCATTGACTTTCCTGCAGCATACAATGTACATTTGGACTGTTGCTGACCTCAGGTGTAAGTGTAAGCAATGTGGCAAGTGTGCAGTGTAAATAGTTGTGTGGTGTCGTAGGGATGAGCGCCTACAGCGCTCATCTCTACCAGCGCAGCGAGCGCCTTTGGCACTCCCTGCCTTATGTCATACAGGGTTATAGGGATGAGCGCCTATGACTTTGTGGCTCCCTGCCTAAGTCGTACGGGGTCGTAGGGATGAGCGCCTTTGGCGCTCCTTGCCTGGCCGCAACCGCAGCCCTTGCTGCGCAAGCCTGCAGTTTTAACGTTGAGTTACCAACGTATTTTATGAAGCCCGCGCTGCTGAGAACTATATATGTGACTAGCGAATTGCACGTCAAAAAATGATGGCAATAGAATTGTAAATCAAGGAATGGTGTTTGGCGCACAAAGTAAGTGTTTTGGTTGTGTGAGTACTTTTTGCGCTGATTGCGAGCCTCATGGTGAGTGTCTTTGGTGCTCATCGTGTGGCTGGCAATGAGCACCTTTGCCATTTAATTGCGATCGTGTTGTATATCTGTATGTTTAATGCTAATTAATTACTAACTAAATGAAATCATAAATTAATATACTTTACCTCTTTGTAAGTAATATATGCAGCAAGCATTGTGCTGAAGAGCTGACAATCTGTTTTGCTGTTCCTGCAGCACACAATGTGTGTTTGCACTGTTGTGGAGCTGAGTTGTAAGTGTCAGCAATGTGTGTAGTGTAAATAGGCTGCGTGCGCGAGGGGAATCCGTTAGGGTAGCTGTGTACTTCGCATTGTGTAAGTTAGTGTTGTAAAATGGCGGTGAATGTGTGTGGTATGCAGGTGTGGATGATTTATCGTCCTTGATAATGGTGTATGCTGTACCCCGTATGGCTTTTTGTAAAAGTCGTATGTGCTTGGTGATGTTTTGCGTCTTTAGGGGTCGTGTAGCCTCGTTTTCAGCGGCCATTTTATCTCTTGCTTATGAGATTTTTGAGCGTGTAAACTGTAAAAATTGGAGTTAAATTGACGTGTAAGATGACTTGCAGACGTCCTGGGTGTCTCCCCTTGCTGTGTGTGATGTTTTTAAGTGATTTCTGTTTGTATTTATTGTTTTTTTATTTGTTTTATGCAAGTGGCGGTTTCCTTTTGTAAGTGTTACGGGACGTATATTTTTTTGTGAAATTTTTTCGAAGTGCTACGGGTCTCGCAGTGTGAATTGTGTATTTGAGAGTTGTGTTCATGTGTAGTGCCGCGGGTCATAGGTATGATGGTAAAGTGTTGCGGGGTCGTAGGGATGAGTGCCTATGGCGCTCATCTCCACCAGCGCAGGGAGCGCCTTTGGCTCCTTGCCTGGCTTTGCGAGGGCCGCAGTTTCCCAGTTGCATTACCAACTTTTTTTATCAAGCCCGCGCCTCACCATTGTGTGCTGCTCCTTTCTTTTTCTATTTAGCGTTCCTGTCTATTTCACTGTAGCCTAAATCACACCGTATAGCTGTGGCGGGCAGCTGTGCACTACAAAGGACAAGAACAGTCCAGGATTTCAGGATCTCTCTGCTTGTGTTCTCCCAGATTCAGCACGTGTGTGACTAATTTTTACTCATTCTGATTGATCCACCTGAGTGGAAGCAGAGAGAGATTGAAATCCTGGACTGTTGGCTCCTGGGACCAAGTGATAGATCATTACAGTGCCCTGTCCTTTCCAGTTATGAGTACTCCAGCACACCACCAGCACAGAGGGCAGCAGTGGCTGTGAGCATCGTCAAGATTTTGCTGCCAATGTCATAGCTTTAGGGTTAGGGGGTTAGGGTTAGGGTAAGGGATCTTAGCAGCGCTTACAAACTGTATACCATTTTGGCAGCGCCATCTAGCAGCTCCTTGCTGCCACTGCTGGCACTCTCAAACCAGGAAAGATCCCAGTGCCTCATTAAATCAACACCAGTGGATAGTACTTGATCGATGGTGAATTTCAATAGATTTAAACAGGAGTATCAGAGATTTTAGATCAATGGTGGACAACAGGTGGCCCAGGGGACACATGCGGCCCACTAATGTTTTCCATATGGCTTCCATTTAAGTTCCTCTTGAACATCACATGGTCCATTTTCTTCCTCCACAGCTATTATATCATTCTGTCTTAATGCTGAATGGCTCTAGTGTGAATTATATAGTTCAATTCCCATAAACGCCATTCAGCAACAATTGCTATAGGTGTAACACCTCACAGACCTATTATAAACGATAATTATTGATAAGGGCTAATTGCAATTTCCACTATTCTTGTTCATACGTCCTTTTATCTGCTCTGAGACTCTAAGGGTGAGGTTACTTGCATTGAAAACAAGTTTTTACTAGTATTAAAGGCTACCCTCCCTTGTGGTCCAGTGGTTAGGATTTGGTGCTTTCACCTCTGCAACCTGGGTTCAATCCCAGTCAGAGAACCAAGAGATCACACCATCCTGAAGCCATGCAGGGTTGGGCCTGGTCAGTGCACCTATGAATACCAGGAGCTGTATGCTGTGGCCCACTGGAGAAGGAACTGGCAACCGACTCCATAAATATCAAGTGGATCAGCACGGTGTGTTACGGTCCATGAGGTCACGGAGAGATGGACACGACTGAATAACACAAACACAAAGGCTACCTTAAAGAGTCACAGTGAAGGTCCCCGTTATATAAGTAATGAAAACTATAAATATCAATTAATATAATTACTGTATATTATTTAAAAAGATTAGTTGTAGTTTTAGAGGTATATTTTACAGGGAGACTTCAATAACAACATTTCTTGAAAAAAATGCATTGTCTTAAATATGGATTCTGGACCTTGACTTCATTTTTCCAAAAAGATTTGGATCTTGGCAGTTTTGTAAAAAATAATGACATTTACTATAGAGTATTGGAAAATGATGGTTGCTTTTATTTTAATGGATGCACTATATTTGTGAATAACTTCTCTTCTTACTTATTTCCCATAACAAAAATATTTACTACTTTTTTTGATGAAATCTGTGGATATTGCCCATTTTTGTGCCATTGTAATAAATGGCTTTGTGGCTTAGTTCTTGGTTTGCCCAATAAAAGATCATATAGGGATTGATGATACCACCATTTCTTGGCTCCCGTAAGAATTCCCGAAAGGGTTATTCGAAACTACGGGAATTTGAAAGCAATTTCCGGAGCTATTTTAAGACCCACGCAAATCCCGTAAATCTTACTGAGTTGCACCCAGGGGGTTTGGGCAGAGCTCTAACGTGTGGTCGCAGCCTGCCCACAGGAGACTCCATTGGTAACCGATTATATTTAGGTGCCATGGGGGGCTTTAGGGACCCCCATGGTTAGTCTTTACCATGGGGGTCCTTAGGAACCTCTATGGTAACAGGTTATTATTTTGTGCCATGGGAGCGTCTATAAGGATCCCGATGGTTATACTTTAGGCTAAAATAGGGTAGCTAGTTTTAAGGGAGAATGCTGGGGGATACCCAGCTCCTAAGACTTAGGGGGACTTGATGAGGGATCCCAGGGAAACCTGGGCTCATAAGCAGTAGCAAGTATTGAGGAAGGACTCCAGGAATAGCTAAGCTCATAGATATAGCGGGTATTGTGGGAGGATCCTCAGGATCACCTAGCAGTATTAATCCCTTAATTTTGTCGGCATGTAAACTGTAATCAATTAGAATCTGGATATTTTTACATTCTAAAATTATTTTATATATTTTCCAGTGTTGTTTTTCAAAATAATGTGTTGTAGATATATAAGGACAATGGCCCTTTAATCGGAATGTCCTAATTTGTGCTCTTACTTCCTCCCTGAACTATTTATTTGACGTTATTACATCTTACAAAAGGATATAATGATCCAATTAATTACATATATGACCTCAGATCTTCCATACCTTTATATGGTGGATATTCCTTCATCTCCACAGTGTTGGACTTTCCATCTGTTTGGAAATCTACAGAACTGATATCTTTGTATGTCCATATGGTAACCAATCTCATTATTTACTATTGCCAATTGTATCTCTAATTTACTTCCTTTATTTTATTTTACATAGATTATCTATGTAACTTCCTGTTGACACTTGTAAAGGCATCAATTATTGCAGAAGCTAAACAGTAAGTGTCAAATTACTCAACATGGGACCAAATGTGGATTATTGGATTTACATTTATTGCTTCTTTTATTGCTTTAATATAAATATCTTTAGCCTCTTTCTGGTGTCCCTTTGGCTATTTCTCTCCATGGTTATCATATGCCGTGGTGCAGTTGACTGACGTGTTGCAGTAGAGGGAAGTGATGCAGTTGAATGACATGATGCAGTTGACTGACGTGGTGTAGTAGAGTGATGTGGTGCAGTAGAGTGATGTGGTGCAGTAGAGTGACGTGGTGCAGTAGAGTGACGTGTTACAGTAGTGTGACGTGTTGCAGTAGAGTGATGTGGTGCAGTAAATTCATGTATTGCTGTAGAGATTTGTGATGCAGTAGAGAGATGTGTTGCAGTAGAGTGACGTGGTGCAGTAGAGTGAAGTGATGCAGTTGAGTGATGTGTTGCAGTAGAGTCACGTGTTGCAGTAGAGTCACGTGTTGCAGTAGAATCACATGTCGCGGTAGAGTGATGTAATACAGTTGAGTGATATGATGCAGTAGAGTCACGTGTTACAGTAGAGTGAAGTGGCACAGTTGAGTGACGTGGTGCAGTAGTTACATGTTGCAGTAGAGTCACATGTTGCGGTAGAGTCACGTGTTGCAGTAGAGTGATGTGATGCAGTAGAGTGACGTGGTGTAGTAGAGTGACGTGGTGCACTAGAGTGACGTGGTGCACTAGAGTGATGTGGTGCACTAGAGTGACGTGGTGCAGTAGAGTGACGTGTTGCAGTAAAGTCACGTGTTGCTATAGAGAGATGTGTTGCAGTAGAGTCACGTGTTACAGTAGAGTGAAGTGGCACAGTTGTGTGACGTGGTGCAGTAGTCACATGTTGCAGTAGATTCACATGTTGCAGCAGAGTCACGTGTTGCAGTAGAGTCACGTGTTGCAGTAGAGTCACGTGTTGCAGTAGAGACACGTGTTGCAGTAGAGACACGTGTTGCAGTAGAGTCACGTGGTGCAGTAGAGTCACGTGGTTCAGTAGAGTGACATAGTGCAGTAGATTCACATGTTGCAGCAGAGTCACGTGTTGCAGCAGAGTCACGTGTTGCAGTAGAGTGACGTGTTGCAGTAGAGTGACGTGTTGCAGTAGAGTGACGTGTTGCAGTAGAGTCATGTGTTGCAGTAGAGTAACGTGGTGCAGTAGAGTGACATGGTGCAGTAGTGTGACGTGTTGCAGTAGAGTGACGTGGTGCAGTAGAGTGAAGTGGTACAGTAAAGTCACGTGTTGCTATAGAGAGATGTGTTGCAGTAGAGTCACGTGTTGCAGTAGAGTCACGTGTAACAGTAGAGTAAAGTGGCACAGTTGAGTGAGGTGGGGCAGTAGAGTGACGTGGTACAGGAGTCACATGTTGCAGTAGAGTCGCATGTTGCAGTAGAGTCACGTGGTGCACTAGAGTGACGTAGTGCAGTAGAGTCATGTGTTGCAGCAGAGTCACGTGTTGCAGCAGAGTCACATGTTGCAGCAGAGTCACGTGTTGCTGCAGAGTCACGTGTTGCAGCAGAGTCACGTGATGCCGTAGAGTGAAGTGTTGCAGTAGATTCACGTCTTGCAGTAGAGTCACGTGTTACAATAGAGTGAAGTAGCACAGTTGTGTGACGTGGTGCAGTAGAGTCACATGTTGCAGTAGAGTGACGTGGTGCAGTAGTCACATGTTGCAGTAGATTCACGTGTTGCAGCAGAGTCACGTGTTGCAGCAGAGTGATGTGTTGCAGTAGAGTCATGTGTTGCAGTAGAGTGACGTGGTGCAGTAGTCACATGTTGCAGTAGATTCACATGTTGCAGCAGAGTCACGTGTTGCAGTAGAGTCACGTGTTGCAGTAGAGTGACATGGTGCAGTAGTGTGACGTGTTGCAGTAGAGTGACGTGGTGCAGTAGAGTGAAGTGGTACAGTAAAGTCACATGTTGCTATAGAGAGATGTGTTGCAGTAGAGTCCCGTCTTGCAGTAGAGTCACGTGTAACAGTACAGTAAAGTGGCACAGTTGAGTGACGTGGTACAGTAGTCACATGTTGCAGTAGAGTCACATGTTGCAGTAGAGTCACGTGGTGCACTAAAGTGACGTAGTGCAGTAGAGTCACGTGTTGCAGAAGTCACGTGTTGCAGCAGAGTCACGTGTTGCAGCAGAGTCACGTGGTGCACTAAAGTGACGTAGTGCAGTAGAGTCACGTGTTGCAGCAGAGTCACGTGTTGCAGCAGATTCACGTGTTGCAGCAGATTCACGTCTTGCAGTAGAGTCACGTGTTACAGTAGAGTGAAGTGGCACAGCTGTGTGACGTGGTGCAGTAGAGTCACATGTTGCAGTAGAGTGATGTGTTGCAGTAGAGTCACGTGTTGCAGTAGAGTGACGTGTTGCAGTAGAGTGACATAGTGCAGTAGATTCACATGTTGCAGCAGAGTCACGTGTTGCAGTAGAGTGATGTGTTGCAGTAGAGTCACGTGTTGCTATAGAGAGATGTGTTGCAGTAGAGTCACGTGGTGCAGTAGAGTCACGTGTAACAGTAGAGTAAAGTGGCACAGTTGAGTGACGTGGGGCAGTAGAGTGACGTGGTGCACTAGAGTGACGTAGTGCAGTAGAGTCACGTGTTGCAGCAGAGTCACGTGTTGCAGCAGAGTCACGTGTTGCAGTAGAGTCACGTGGTGCACTAGAGTGACGTAGTGCAGTAGAGTCACGTGTTGCAGCAGAGTCACGTGTTGCAGCAGAGTCACGTGTTGCAGCAGAGTCACGTGTTGCAGCAGAGTCACGTGTTGCAGCAGAGTCACGTGATGCCGTAGAGTGAAGTGATGCCGTAGAATGATGTGTTGCAGAAGATTCACGTCTTGCAGTAGAGTCACGTGTTACAGTAGAGTGAAGTGGCACAGTTGTGTGACGTGGTGCAGTATAGTGACGTGGTGCAGTAGAGTCACATGTTGCAGTAGAATGACGTGGTGCAGTAGAGTGACATGGTGCAGTAGAGTGACGTGTTGCAGTAGAGTGACGTGTTGCAGTAGAGTGACGTGTTGCAGTAGAGTGACATGTTGCAGTAGAGTGACGTGTTGCAGTAGAGTCACGTGTTGCAGTAGAGTCACGTGTTGCAGTAGAGTGACATGGTGCAGTAGTGTGACGTGTTGCAGTAGAGTGAAGTGATGCCGTAGAATGATGTGTTGCAGAAGATTCACGTCTTGCAGTAGAGTCACGTGTTACAGTAGAGTGAAGTGGCACAGTTGTGTGACGTGGTGCAGTAGAGTGACGTGGTGCAGTAGAGTCACATGTTGCAGTAGAGGGAAGTGGTGCAGTAAAGTCACGTGTTGCTATAGAGAGATGTGTTGCAGTAGAGTCACGTGTTGCAGTAGAGTCACGTGTACAGTAGAGTCACGTGTACAGTAGAGTCACGTGTTGCAGTAGAGTCACGTGTTGCAGTAGAGTCACGTGTTGCAGTAGAGTCACGTGTTACAGTTGAGTGATGTGGTGCAGTAGTCACATGTTGCAGTAGACTGACTTGGTGCAGTAGAGTGACGTGTTGCAGTAGAGTGACATGTTGCAGTAGAGTGACATGTTGCAGTAGAGTGACTTGGTGCAGTAGAGTGACGTGATGCAGTAGAGTGACATGGTGTAGTAAAGGCACGTGTTGCTACAGAGAGATGTGTTGCAGTAGTGTGACATGTTGCTGTTGATTGACATGTTGCAGTAGAGTGGCATGGTGCAGTAAAGTCACGTGGTGCAGTAGAGTGAAGTGGTGCAGTAGAGTGAAATGGTGCAGTAGAGTGAAGTGATGCAGTAGAGTGATGTAATGCAGTAGAGTGAAGTGATGGAGTAGTCACGTGTTGCTATAGAGAGTTGTGTTGCAGTAGAGTCACGTGTTGCAGTAGAGTGACGTGGTGCAGTAGTCACATGTTGCAGTAGAGTGACGTGGTGCAGTAAAGTCACGTGTTGCAGTAGAGTGACGTGGTGCAGTAAAGTCACGTGTTGCAGCAGAGTCACGTGTTGCAGCAGAGTCACGTGATGCCGTAGAGTGACGTGTTGCAGTAGAGTGACGTGTTGCAGTAGAGTGAAGTGTTGCAGTAGAGTGAAGTGTTGCAGTAGAGTGATGTGTTGCAGTAGAGTGATGATTGCAGTAGAGTGAAGTGGTGCAGTAGAGTGATGTGTTGCAGTAGAGTGAAGTGATGCAGTAGAGTGATGTGTTGAAGTAGAGTGAAGTGATGCAGTAGAGTGACGTGTTGAAGTAGAGTGATGTGGTGCAGTAGAGTGACGTGGTGCAGTAGAGTGACGTGGTGCAGTAGAGTGACGAGGTGCAGTAGAGCAACGAGGTGCAGTAGAGTGACGTGTTGCAGTAGAGTGACGTGTTGCAGTAGAGTGAAGTGTTGCAGTAGAGTGACGTGTTGCAGTAGAGTGACGTGGTGCAGTAGAGTAACGAGGTGCAGTAGAGTGACGTGTTGCAGTAGAGTGAAGTGTTGCAGTAGAGTGACGTGTTGCAGTAGAGTGACGTGGTGCAGTAGAGTGACGTGTTGCAGTAGAGTGACGTGTTGCAGTAGAGTGACGTGTTGCAGTAGAGTGACGTGTTGCAGTAGAGTGACGTGTTGCAGTAGAGTGACGTGTTGCAGTAGAGTGAAGTGGTGCAGTAGAGTGAAGTGGTGCAGTAGAGTGAAGTGGTGCAGTAGAGTGAAGTGGTGCAGTAGAGTGACGTTTTGCAGTAGTGTGACGTTTTGCAGTAGTGTGACGTTTTGCAGTAGTGTGACGTTTTGCAGTAGTGTGACGTTTTGCAGTAGTGTGACGTTTTGCAGTAGTGTGACATGGTGCAGTAGAGGGAAGTGGTGCAGTAAAGTCACGTGTTGCTATAGAGAGATGTGTTGCAGTAGAGTCACTTGTTGCAGTAGAGTCACGTGTTGCAGTAGAGTCACGTGTACAGTAGAGTCACGTGTACAGTAGAGTCACGTGTACAGTAGAGTCACGTGTTGCAGTAGAGTCACGTGTTGCAGTAGAGTCACGTGTTACAGTTGAGTGATGTGGTGCAGTAGTCACATGTTGCAGTAGAGTGACTTGGTGCAGTAGAGTGACGTGTTGCAGTAGAGTGACATGTTGCAGTAGAGTGACGTGTTGCAGTAGAGTGACATGTTGCAGTAGAGTGACATGTTGCAGTATAGTGACTTGGTGCAGTAGAGTGACGTGATGCAGTAGAGTGACATGGTGTAGTAAAGGCACGTGTTGCTACAGAGAGATGTGTTGCAGTAGTGTGACATGTTGCTGTTGATTGACATGTTGCAGTAGAGTGGCATGGTGCAGTACAGTCACGTGGTGCAGTAGAGTGAAGTGGTGCAGTAGAGTGAAATGGTGCAGTAGAGTGAAGTGATGCAGTAGAGTGATGTAATGCAGTAGAGTGAAGTGATGGAGTAGTCACGTGTTGCTATAGAGAGTTGTGTTGCAGTAGAGTCACGTGTTGCAGTAGAGTGACGTGGTGCAGTAGTCACATGTTGCAGTAGAGTGACGTGGTGCAGTAAAGTCACGTGTTGCAGTAGAGTGAAGTGGTGCAGTAGAGTGAAATGGTGCAGTAGCGTGAAGTGATGCAGTAGTCACGTGTTGCTATAGAGAGTTTTGTTGCAGTAGAGTCACGTGTTGCAGTAGAGTGACCTGGTGCAGTAGATTCACATGTTGCAGCAGAGTCACGTGTTGCAGCAGAGTCACGTGTTGCAGCAGAGTCACGTGTTGCAGCAGAGTCACGTGTTGCCATAGAGTGAAGTGATGCCGTAGAGTCACGTCTTGCAGTAGAGTCACGTGTAACAGTAGAGTAAAGTGGCACAGTTGAGTGACGTGGGGCAGTAGGGTGACGTGGTACAGTAGTCACATGTTGCAGTAGATACACATGTTGCAGTAGAGTCACGTGGTGCACTAGAGTGACGTAGTGCAGTAGAGTCACGTTTTGCAGCAGAGTCACGTGTTGCAGCAGAGTCACGTGTTGCAGCAGAGTCACGTGTTGCAGCAGAGTCACGTGTTGCAGCAGAGTCACGTGTTGCAGCAGAGTCACGTGTTGCAGCAGAGTCACGTGTTGTAGCAGAGTCACGTGATGCTGTAGAGTGAAGTGATGCCGTAGAATGATGTGTTGCAGTAGATTCACGTCTTGCAGTAGAGTCACGTGTTACAGTAGAGTGAAGTAGCACAGTTGTGTGACGTGGTGCAGTAGAGTGACGTGGTGCAGTAGAGTCACATGTTGCAGTAGAGTGGCGTGGTGCAGTAGTCACATGTTGCAGTAGATTCACATGTTGCAGCAGAGCCACGTGTTGCAGTAGAGTGATGTGTTGCAGTAGAGTCACGTGTTGCAGTAGAGTGACGTGGTGCAGTAGTCACATGTTGCAGTAGATTCACATGTTGCAGCAGTGTCACGTGTTGCAGTAGAGTGATGTGTTGCAGTAGAGTCACGTGTTGCAGTTGAGTGACGTGGTGCAGTAGAGTGACATGGTGCAGTAGAGTCACGTGGTGCAGTAGAGTGACATAGTGCAGTAGATTCACATGTTGCAGCAGAGTCACGTGTTGCAGTAGAGTCACATGTTGCAGTAGAGTGACGTGTTGCAGTAGAGTGACATGGTGCAGTAGAGTGACGTGTTGCAGTAGAGTGACGTGTTGCAGTAGAGTGACGTCTTGCAGTAGAGTGACGTGTTGCAGTAGAGTGACGTGTTGCAGTAGAGTCACGTGTTGCAGTAGAGTGACATGGTGCAGTAGTGTGACGTGTTGCAGTAGAGTGAAGTGATGCCGTAGAATGATGTGTTGCAGAAGATTCACGTCTTGCAGTAGAGTCACGTGTTACAGTAGAGTGAAGTGGCACAGTTGTGTGACGTGGTGCAGTTGTGTGACGTGGTGCAGTAGAGTGACGTGGTGCAGTAGAGTGACGTGGTGCAGTAGAGTGACGTGGTGCAGTAGAGTCACATGTTGCAGTAGAGTGACGTGGTGCAGTAGTCACATGTTGCAGTAGATTCACATGTTGCAGCAGAGTCACGTGTTGCAGTAGAGTGATGTGTTGCAGTAGAGTCACGTGTTGCTATAGAGAGATGTGTTGCAGTAGAGTCACGTGTTGCAGTAGAGTAACGTGTAACAGTAGAGTAAAGTGGCACAGTTGAGTGACGTGGTATAGTAGTCACATGTTGCAGTAGAGTCACATGTTGCAGTAGAGTCACGTGTTGCAGCAGAGTCACGTGTTGCAGCAGAGTCACGTGTTGCAGCAGAGCCACGTGTTGCAGCAGAGTCACGTGATGCCGTAGAGTGAAGTGATGCCGTAGAATGATGTGTTGCAGTAGGGTCACGTCTTGCAGTAGAGTCACATGTTGCAGTAGAGTCACGTGGTGCAGTAGAGTGGCATGGTGCAGTAAAGTCATGTGTTGCTACAGAGAGATTTGTTGCTGTAGAGTCACGTGGAGCAGTAGAGTGAAGTGGAGCAGTAGAGTGAAGTGGAGCAGTAGAGTGAAGTGGAGCAGTAGAGTGAAGTGGAGCAGTAGAGTGAAGTGGAGCAGTAGAGTGAAGTGGTGCAGTAGAGTGAAGTGGTGCAGTAGAGTGAAGTGTTGCAGTAGAGTGAAGTGTTGCAGTAGAGTGAAGTGATGCAGTAGAGTGAAGTGATGCAGTAGAGTGAAGTGTTGCAGTAGAGTGAAGTGTTGCAGTAGAGTGAAGTGATGCAGTAGAGTGAAGTGATGCAGTAGAGTGACTTGTTGCAGTAGAGTGACGTGATGCAGTAGAGTGAAGTGTTGCAGTAGAGTGACGTGTTGCATAGAGTGACGTGTGCAGTAGAGTGAAGTGGTGCAGTAAAGTGATGTGTTGCAGTAGAGTGAAGTGTTGCAGTAGAGTGAAGTGTTGCAGTAAAGTGATGAGGTGCAGTAGAGTGATGTGTTGCAGTAGAGTGAAGTGGGACAGTAGAGTGAAGTGGGGCAGTAGAGTGAAGTGGGGCAGTAGAGTGAAGTGATGCAGTAGAGTGAAGTGGTGCAGTAGAGAGAAGTGGTGCAGTAGAGAGAAGTGGTGCAGTAGAGAGAAGTGGGGCAGTAGAGTGAAGTGGGGCAGTAGAGTGAAGTGGGGCAGTAGAGTGAAGTGGTGCAGTAGAGTGAAGTGGTGCAGTAGAGTGACTTGTTGCAGTAGAGTGACGTGATGCAGTAGAGTGAAGTGGTGCAGTAAAGTCACGTGTTGCTATAGAGTGATGTGTTGCAGTAGAGTGATGTGTTGCAGTAGAGTGAAGTGATGCAGTAGAGTGATGTGTTGCAGTAGACTGATGTGTTGCAGTAGAGTGAAGTGATGCAGTAGAGTGAAGTGATGCAGTAGAGTGAAGTGTTGCAGTAGAGTGACGTGTTGCAGTAGAGTGACGTGTTGCAGTAGAGTGAAGTGGGGCAGTAGAGTGACGTGTTGCAGTAGAGTGAAGTGGGGCAGTAGACTGATGTGTTGCAGTAGAGTGAAGTGATGCAGTAGAGTGAAGTGTTGCAGTAGAGTGACGTGTTGCAGTAGAGTGACGTGTTGCAGTAGAGTGATGTGGTGCAGTAGAGTGAAGTGTTGCAGTAGAGTGAAGTGGTGCAGTAAAGTCACATGTTGCAGTAGAGTCACATGGTGCAGTAGAGTGACGTGATGCAATAGAGTGAAGTGATGCAGTAGAGTCACGTGTTGCAGTAGAGTGACGTGGTGCAGTAGAGTGACATGGTGCAGTAAAGTCACGTGTTGCTACACAGAGATGTGTTGCAGTAGTGGGACGTGTTGCTGTTGATTGATGTGTTGCAGTCAGAGTGAAGTGATGCAGTAAAATGATGTAATGCAGTAGAGGGTAGTGGTGTAGTTGAGTTACGTTGTGCAGTTGAGTGATGTGATGCAGTTGAGTGACGTGGTGTAGTAGAGTGACGTGTAGCAGGAGAGTGACGTGGTGCAGTCAGAGTGAAGTGATGCAGTCAGAGTGAAGTGATGCAGCAGAGTGACGTGGTGCAGCAGAGTGACGTGGTGCAGCAGAGTGACGTGGTGCAGCAGAGTGAAGTGTTGCAGCAGAGTGAAGTGTTGCAGCAGAGTGAAGTGTTGCAGCAGAGTGAAGTGTTGCAGCAGAGTGAAGTGTTGCAGCAGAGTGATGTGTTGCAGTAGAGTGAAGTGTTGCAGTAGAGTGAAGTGGAGCAGTAAAGTGAAGTGGAGCAGTAAAGTGAAGTGATGCAGTAGAGTGACATGTTGCATAGATTGACGTGTTGCAGTAGAGGGACGTGATACAGTAGAGTGAAGTGGTGCAGTAGAGTGATGTGGTGCAGTAGAGTCATGTGTTGCAGTAGAGTGATGTGATACAGTAGAGTGAAGTGGTGCAGTAGAGAGAAGTGGTGCAGTAGAGTGACGTGTTGCAGTAGAGTGAAGTGTTGCAGTAGAGTGACGTGTTGCAGTAGAGTGACGTGTTGCAGTAGAGTGACGTGTTGCAGTAGAGTGACGTGTTGCAGTAGAGTCACGTGTTGCAGTAGAGTGACATGGTGCAGTAGTGTGACGTGTTGCAGTAGAGTGAAGTGATGCCGTAGAATGATGTGTTGCAGAAGATTCACGTCTTGCAGTAGAGTCACGTGTTACAGTAGAGTGAAGTGGCACAGTTGTGTGACGTGGTGCAGTTGTGTGACGTGGTGCAGTAGAGTGACGTGGTGCAGTAGAGTGACGTGGTGCCATAGAGTTACATGTTGCAGTAGAGTGACGTGGTGCAGTAGTCACATGTTGCAGTAGATTCACATGTTGCAGCAGAGTCACGTGTTGCAGTAGAGTGATGTGTTGCAGTAGAGTCACGTGTTGCTATAGAGAGATGTGTTGCAGTAGAGTCACGTGTTGCAGTAGAGTAACGTGTAACAGTAGAGTAAAGTGGCACAGTTGAGTGACGTGGTATAGTAGTCACATGTTGCAGTAGAGTCACATGTTGCAGTAGAGTCACGTGTTGCAGCAGAGTCACGTGTTGCAGCAGAGTCACGTGTTGCAGCAGAGTCACGTGTTGCAGCAGAGTCACGTGTTGCAGCAGAGTCACGTGTTGCAGCAGAGTCACGTGTTGCAGCAGAGTCACGTGATGCCGTAGAGTGAAGTGATGCCGTAGAATGATGTGTTGCAGTAGGGTCACGTCTTGCAGTAGAGTCACATGTTGCAGTAGAGTCACGTGGTGCAGTAGAGTGCCATGGTGCAGTAAAGTCACGTGTTGCTACAGAGAGATTTGTTGCTGTAGAGTCACGTTTTGCAGTAGAGTGAAGTGGAGCAGTAGAGTGAAGTGGAGCAGTAGAGTGAAGTGGAGCAGTAGAGTGAAGTGGTGCAGTAGAGTGAAGTGGTGCAGTAGAGTGAAGTGTTGCAGTAGGGTGAAGTGTTGCAGTAGAGTGAAGTGATGCAGTAGAGTGAAGTGATGCAGTAGAGTGAAGTGTTGCAGTAGAGTGAAGTGTTGCAGTAGAGTGAAGTGATGCAGTAGAGTGAAGTGATGCAGTAGAGTGACTTGTTGCAGTAGAGTGACGTGATGCAGTAGAGTGAAGTGTTGCAGTAGAGTGACGTGTTGCATAGAGTGACGTGTGCAGTAGAGTGAAGTGGTGCAGTAAAGTGATGTGTTGCAGTAGAGTGAAGTGTTGCAGTAGAGTGAAGTGTTGCAGTAAAGTGATGAGGTGCAGTAGAGTGATGTGTTGCAGTAGAGTGAAGTGGGACAGTAGAGTGAAGTGGGGCAGTAGAGTGAAGTGGGGCAGTAGAGTGAAGTGATGCAGTAGAGTGAAGTGGTGCAGTAGAGAGAAGTGGTGCAGTAGAGAGAAGTGGTGCAGTAGAGAGAAGTGGGGCAGTAGAGTGAAGTGGGGCAGTAGAGTGAAGTGGGGCAGTAGAGTGAAGTGGTGCAGTAGAGTGAAGTGGTGCAGTAGAGTGACTTGTTGCAGTAGAGTGACGTGATGCAGTAGAGTGAAGTGGTGCAGTAAAGTCACGTGTTGCTATAGAGTGATGTGTTGCAGTAGAGTGATGTGTTGCAGTAGAGTGAAGTGATGCAGTAGAGTGATGTGTTGCAGTAGACTGATGTGTTGCAGTAGAGTGAAGTGATGCAGTAGAGTGAAGTGTTGCAGTAGAGTGACGTGTTGCAGTAGAGTGACGTGTTGCAGTAGAGTGAAGTGGGGCAGTAGAGTGATGTGGTGCAGTAGAGTGAAGTGGTGCAGTAGAGTGAAGTGGTGCAGTAGAGTGACGTGGTGCAGTAGAGTGAAGTGTTGCAGTAGAGTGACGTGTTGCAGTAGAGTGACGTGTTGCAGTAGAGTGACGTGTTGCAGTAGAGTGACGTGGTGCAGTAGAGTGAAGTGGTGCAGTAGAGTGACGTGTTGCAGTAGAGTGACGTGTTGCAGTAGAGTGACGTGTTGCAGTAGAGTGACGTGTTGCAGTAGAGTGAAGTGATGCAGTAGAGTGATGTGGTGCAGTAGAGTGACATGTTGCAGTAGAGTGACATGTTGCAGTTAAGTGAAGTGGTGCAATAGAGTGACATGTTGCAGTAGAGGGACGTGTTGCAGTAGAGTGACGTGTTGCAGTAGAGTGACATGTTGCAGTAGAGTGACGTGTTGCAGTAGAGTGACATGTTGCAGTAGAGTGACGTGGTGCAGTAAAGTCACGTTTTGATATAGAGTAACGTGGTGCAGTAGAGTGATGTGTTTCCAGTAGAGTGAAGTAATACAGCAGAGTGAAGTGATGCAGTAGAGTGAAGTGATGCAGTAGAGTGAAGTGATGCAGTAGAGTGACATGTTGCAGTAGATGGACGTGTTGCAGTAGATGGACGTGATACAGTAGAGTGAAGTGGTGCAGTAGAGTGAAGTGGTGCAGTAGAGTGATGTGGTGCAGTAGAGTCATGTGTTGCAGTAGAGTGACGTGATACAGTAGAGTGAAGTGGTGCAGTAGAGTGAAGTGGTGCAGTAGAGTGACGTGTTGCAGTAGAGTGACATGGTGATGCAGTAGAGTGACATGGTGATGCAGTAGAGTGACATGGTGATGCAGTAGAGTGACGTGTTGCAGTAGAGTGATGTGTTGCAGTAGAGTGACGTGTTGCAGTAGAGTGACATGGTGCAGTAGAGAGAAGTGGTGCATGTCACAACCTACAATGATGATGGAGTATAGAGCATCCTAGTCCTCTTATCTCCTGTAGGTTTTAGACCTAAGTTTGGATGACTCCGGACCTATGGACATTCTTTATGGATACAAGAACATATGTCCCAGCCTAAGGTAGTGTGCGCTGGGAAACCTGGAAGGAAGTCAGAACGATCTCCTCAACCAGCATATGTTCCTGGGTAAATAATACACCTGCACGCAAAGTCTTGATGAAAATTATGAACAACGTTTTATTTTGGAACAACATATTTAAACACAGCACTCAAGGATAGGGGAGTGGC
Organism: Discoglossus pictus; assembly: GCA_027410445.1. Taxonomy (NCBI): domain Eukaryota; kingdom Metazoa; phylum Chordata; class Amphibia; order Anura; family Alytidae; genus Discoglossus; species Discoglossus pictus. The sequence continues at coordinate 24,243,571 of CM050174.1, read as the reverse complement.
TACCCTTAGCCAGCCCCCAATGACCTCTGGCTAATCATGCAGGGTCCCTACGTGGGAACCATGAGACTCCTCCCCAGGTCCACCCACTGGGTGGGGCTAACTAATTCATTTGGCTCTAGCTCCCAAGAGAGAGACATCTCCCTGCCCTCTGGACTTTGCCCTGATTCTCTGAGTGGGAATCCCTGTAGACCCCCTGGGGTTATGGTGCCTGCCTGTCTGCTCTCCAGCTGTGAGCTCCCCATTGTTAGTACTCTGCTGGACACTTAGCTAATGGGAATAACAGGCCTTTGGGAACAAAGGACGCTTGGCTGTATTCCATGGGCTTCCGCTCTACAATATAATAACATACTAATATAATAACATACATTCATATTTACAAATATAACACACAATGTTTCACCCACATACAACCAACATATCCCACTAGCTCTCTCACATGACACCCATTACAATGAGCCTAAACATGGAAGGGATGGGAATATGCTAAGGGGTAAACTTATAATACTTTATCCCAAAGACCACAAAATAACAATATAACCTTATAACAGTATAACAGGGGGTCTGTGAGCCCAAACCCCACTAAGTACATATGTAGGTATCCTGTACTCCAGTTGTCTTCTACATGGCCATGTGGAGAGTAGAGTCCAATCATAAAATGGCTCCTAGAGGTGACCACTGCTGCCAGTCCCAATATGGATGCTGACTGAGCCATGAACTGTCGTGCCCATACACAATATGGCCCCTGGGTGTGGCTAATACTGCCAGTCACAAAATGGCCACCGGCTATTCAGGCCAAATCCAATATGGCCACTGGCTGATTCATGACAGACCTCCCCCAAGCGTGGCAGGGAACATCCCTGATTTTCCCAGCTACGCTGATAGTCATGAATCTGCTGGTTTGGCCAGGCCCTCTGTATGCTATGCCAGTTCCAGTCTGTTCACACAGTCCCAAGGTGTAGCGTCACAGCCTCCCTCAGTGCGTGGTCTTGCCCTGACTGTACAGAGGAAATTGCTCTTCCCATGCAACACCCACCCAAATAGTCCAGGATCCCATCTCTCTCTTTTTGGCAGCAGCATGGAAGTCACTGGGGACACAGTGGGTTGCACTCATACACCCTTCTGAGGCAAAGCAGTACTGTTGGGAGCCCCATAAAACAAACCCTGTCCCATAGCAACCCCTTTCCCTCCAGCCAGTCCCCACAGCTGGGCTGGGGTCTCTAAAACAGTCTCTGGGCCTATGGGACCCCAAGGGGACAGTCCACTAACCCCCTCAGACATCATATCACTGTTGGGAGGCCAACAACACACCCACTGCAGGAAAGTACACACCGGGCTGTGCTGACCTCCAGCATCCACGATGATGCCAAGACCTGGATGCTCCTTTCCTGCTGCCTCCCGAACATCTGCAGCCAGGGACAGCTCCTCCTGGTTGTCCTCTAGTGCCCCTGGTGGAGCAACTGTGCTCTGGCTCTCTGATGCAGGCTGGGGAGTCTCGCAATTCCCACTCAGCCGGTTCTTTGGGGCCCTCAGCTGACCCTCTTCTTCTATGGCCTTTTGCTTGGTACCCTTATCCCAGTCCTCCAGGTTTAACTGGGCCTTTGGAGCGGTGTCTGTTCCAGTGGGCCTCTGGACATTGGTTATCCAGGGTATCTCCCCACTTGGTTCACCCTCTACTATGTTGCCACACTGCACCCACGGCTCCTTTGCCAAGGCTGGCAAGCTTGCTGCCCCTGTCGGGCTCTTGGTGCCCCTGGCACTCTCTTGGTGCCCCTGGCACTCTTGGTGCCCCTGGCACTCTTGCTGTGTGAGGCCTGGTTCCCTGTAGCTAAGAACCAGTTTCTTTCCCTCCCCACAGTCCATTACATAGCCCTCCTGGGCTCTGTGCTTCACTAGCACCTTTTGTAGCAACTCTCCTGGGGTGTCAGAGTACAGATTTTGGTTATCTGTTGTAGGCTGGGGAATCTTATCCTTCCCACCCAACCTGACCTCTACGACCTTCTCCCCAGAGTGCATTACATAGCCCTCCCCACAGTCTCTTGGGTGGCTATCCTGAGCCCCTGGCTCCATTAGCAGTTCTGGCCCATCCACTATGCCTAGAACTTTGGAGGTGCAGACTTAATTCATCTGGCCCTATCTTGTGAGTAGTTAGCCCTTCCTCTGGGATTACGTCTCTTGGGATATCAGGGTGCAGACATTTATTATCTGACCCCACCCAGGGAACATTCCTCTGAGTCTCTAGCGCTTGTAGCTGGTGAGTAGGCCCTGACACAGTCTCTATATTTTTTAAAGGAACGCTTTCTCCATCACTATGTTCTCCCCAGACCCCTTGCACACAATCACTTCGGTACATACCATCTGTGTTGTAAAGATCTGGCGACCAGTCCTCTTGACTGGGTTGTTCCCCTCTTGATGGGCAAAATGTCTCCCCATAGATCTCGTCCCACAACTCAAAATACTCCTCCTCCAGCTGCAGTTCCTGCTCAATCAGGTGTACCATTAAATTAGCCTCGATGGACCATGGTTCCAGTCCCAGACCACGACAGCGTTCCACAAACAAGTTGTTGTGCCTTTTAAAGGTTCCTATGCCCCCTTCAGGATCACCATACACAATGTCTTGGAGGCCAGAATCTATCTCCAAGCGGAAATCAAACTCCTCTCCAATGCCACCAATTATTCTGGCGTGAAAAACGTGATATTGGTTCTCCAAGGCAACCTCTTTTCTTACTAGTACTTCCAGCCAGCCCATTAGCTCATCGTCCTGCCACAGGTTTAGAATCGCCATCCATTTCTCTAGACGCAGTGTCTCTCTGTAGCCAAGTCTTTCCTGAGCTGGAGTTCTCGCTCCATTGCGCTCCTGCCAGATCCTCTGGCAATGCTGGTCTAGTAAGTTGGACACCTCTTGTGCGGTCATCTTACTGGGGTATAAGTGTCTGGCTGCTTTAAACCGTCTTGTTGCTTCTTTGGTGATATCCGTCTGTTCCATTGCTGGTCTTTCTGTGGAGTCTCTCACCAATGCCACCAATTGTCACAACCTACAATGATGATGGAGTATAGAGAATCCTAGTCCTCTTATCTCCTGTAGGTTTTAGACCTAAGTTTGGGTGGCTCCAGACCAATGGACAGTCTTTGTAGATGCAAGAGCATATGTCCCAGCCTAAGGTAGTTCGCGCTGGGAAACCTGGAAGGAAATCAGAACGATCTCCTCAACCAGCATATGTTCCTGGGTAAATAATACACCTGCACGCAAAGTCTTGATGAAAATTATGAACAACGTTTTATTTTGGAACAACATATTTAAACACAGAACTCAAGGATAGGGGAGTGGCTACCCTTAGCCAGCCCCCAATGACCTCTGGCCAATCATGCAGGGTCCCTACGTGGGAACCATGAGACTCCTCCCCAGGTCCACCCACTGGATGGGGCTAACTAATTCATTTGGCTCTAGCTCCCAAGAGAGAGACATCTCCCTGCCCTCTGGACTTTGCTCTGATTCTCTGAGTGGGAATCCCTGTAGACCCCCTGGGGTTATGGTGCCTGCCTGTCTGCTCTCCAGCTGTGAGCTCCCCATTGTTAGTACTCTGCTGGACACTTAGCTAATGGGATTAACAGGCCTTTGGGAAAAAAGAAGGCTTGGCTGTATTCCACGGGCTTCCCCTCTACAATATAATAACATACTAATATAATAACATACATTCATATTTACAAATATAACACACAATGTTTCACCCACATACAACCAACATATCCCACTAGCTCTCTCACATGACACCAATTACAATGAGCCTAAACATGGAAGGGATGGGAATATGCTAAGGGGTAAACTTATAATACTTTATCCCCTAGACCACAAAATAACAATATAATCTTATAACAGTATAACAGGGGGTCTGTGAGCCCAAACCCCACTAAGTACAGATGTAGGTATCCTGTACTCCAGTTGTCTTCTACATGGCCATGTGGAGAGTAGAGTCCGATCATAAAATGGCTCCTAGAGGTGACCACTGCTGCCAGTCCCAATATGGATGCTGACTGAGCCATGAACTGTCATGCCCATACACAATATGGCCCCTGGGTGTGGCTAATACTGCCAGTCACAAAATGGCCACCGGCTATTCAGCCCAAATCCAATATGGCCACTGGCTGATTCATGACAGTGCAGTAGAGTGAAGTGATGCAGTAGAGAGAAGTGGTGCAGTAGAGTGAAGTGATGCAGTAGAGTCATGTGTTGCAGCAGAGTGAAGTAATGCAGTAGAGTGAAGTGATGCAGTAGAGTGAAATGGTGCAGTAGAGTGACGTGTTACAGTAGAGTCACATGTTGCAGTAGAGTGAAGTGATGCAGTAGAGTGAAGTGGTGCAGTAGAGTGACGTGTTGCAGTAGAGTGACGTGTTGCAGTAGAGTGAAGTGATGCAGTAGAGTGACGTGGTGCAGTAGAGTGAAGTGTTGCAGTAGAGTGACGTGATACAGTAGAGTCACGTGTTGCAGTAGAGTGACGTGGTGCAGTAGAGTGACGTGGTGCAGTGGAGGGAAGTGGTGCAGTAGAGTGACGTGGTGCAGTAGAGTGACGTGTTGCAGTAGAGTGACGTGTTGCAGCAGAGTGAAGTGATGCAGTAGAGTGACGTGTTGCAGTAAAGTGAAGTGATTCAGTAGAGTCACGTGTTGCAGTAGAGGGATGTGGTGCATTAGAGTGATGTGTTGCAGTAGAGTGATGTGTTGAAGTAGAGTGATGTGATACAGTAGAGTGAAGTGGTGCAGTAGAGTGATGTGTTGAAGTAGAGTGATGTGATACAGTAGAGGGAAGTGGTGCAGTAGAGTGACGTGTTGCAGTAGAGTGATGTGATGCAGTAGAGTCACATTTTGCAATAGAGTCACGTGGTACAGTAGAGTGACATGTTGCAGTAGAGTGACCTGTTGCAGTAGAGTGAAGTGATGCAGTAGAGTGAAGTGGTGCAGTAGAGTGACGTGGTGCAGTAGAGTGAAGAGTGAAGTGATGCAGTAGAGTGAAGTGATGCAGTAGAGTGACGTGTTGCAGTAGAGTGAAGTGGTGCAGTAGAGTGACGTGGTACAGTAGAGTGACATGTTGCAGTAGAGTAACCTGTTGCAGTAGAGTGAAGTGATGCAGTAGAGTGACGTGTTGCAGTAGAGTGAAGTGGTGCAGTAGAGTGAAGTGGTGCAGTAGAGTGAAGTGGTGCAGTAGAGTGAAGTGATGCCGTAGAGTGACGTGTTGCCATAGAGTGACGTGTTGCCGTAGAGTGACGTGTTGCAGTAGAGTGAAGTGATGCAGTAGAGTGAAGTGATGCAGTAGAGTGAAGTGATGCAGTAGTGTGAAGTGATGCAGTAGAGTGAAGTGGTGCAGTAGAGTGACGTGTTGCAGTAGAGTGACGTGTTGCAGTAGAGTGACGTGTTGCAGTAGAGTGACTTAATGCAGTAGTGTGAAGTGATGCAGTAGAGTGAAGTGGTGCAGTAGAGTGAAGTGGTGCACTAGAGTCACGTGTTGCAGTAGAGTGACGTGTTGCAGTTGAGTGAAGTGGTGTAGTATTGTCACGTGTTGCAGTAGAGTGACGTGTTGCAGTAGAGTGACGTGTTGCAGTAGAGTGACGTGGTGTAGTATTGTGACGTGGTGCAGTGGAGTCACGTGTTGCAGTAGAGTAACATGTGTGGCAGTAGAGTGAAGTGATGCAGTTGAGTGACGTGTTGTAGTAGAGTGACGTGGTGTATTAGAGTGACGTGGTGTAGTAGAGTCACGTACTGCAGTAGAATCACATGTCGCAGTAGAGTGACATGGTGTATTAGAGTGACTTGGTGTAGTAGAGTGACGTGGTGCAGTAGAGTGAAGTGATGCAATAGAGTCACGTTTTACAGTAGAGTGACGTGTTGCAGTAGAGTCAAATGATGCAGTAGAGTGATGTGGTGCAGTAGAGTGAAGTGATGCAGTAGAGTCACGTTTTACAGTAGAGTGACGTGTTGTAGTAGAGTGAAGTGGTGCAGTAGAGTGAAGTGGTGCAGTAGGGTGATGTGGTGCAGTAGAGTGAAGTGATGCCGTAGAGTGACGTGTTGCAGTAGAGTGATGTGGTGCAGTAGGGTGATGTGGTGCAGTAGAGTGAAGTGATGCCGTAGAGTGACGTGTTGCAGTAGAGTGACGTGTTGCAGTAGAGTGACGTGTTGCAGTAGAGTGACGTGGTGCAGTAGAGTGAAGTGTTGCAGTAGAGTGAAGTGGTGCAGTAGAGTGAAGTGATGCAGTAGAGTGAAGTGGTGCAGTAGAGTGAAGTGGTGCAGTAGATTCAAGTGATGCAGTAGAGTCAAGTGATGCAGTAGAGTCAAGTGGTGCAGTAGTGTGAAGTGGTGCAGTAGAGTGAAGTGATGCAGTAGAGTGAAGTGTTGCAGTAGAGTGAAGTGTTGCAGTAGAGTGAAGTGTTGCAGTAGAGTGATGTGTTGCAGTAGAGTTATGTGTTGCAGTAGTGTGAAGTGTTGCAGTAGAGTGACGTGTTGCAGTAGAGTGACGTGTTGCAGTAGAGTGACGTGGTGCAGTAGAGTGAAGTGGTGCAGTAGAGTGAAGTGGTGCAGTAGAGTGAAGTGGTGCAGTAGAGTGATGTGGTGCAGTAGAGTGAAGTGGTACAGTAGAGTGACGTGTTGCAGTAGAGTGAAGTGTTGCAGTAGAGTGAAGTGATGCAGTAGTGTGAAGTGATGCAGTAGAGTGAAGTGGTGCAGTAGAGTGAAGTGATGCAGTAGAGTGAAGTGGTGCAGTAGAGTGAAGTGGTGCAGTAGATTCAAGTGATGCAGTAGAGTCAAGTGATGCAGTAGAGTCAAGTGGTGCAGTAGTGTGAAGTGGTGCAGTAGTGTGAAGTGGTGCAGTAGTGTGAAGTGGTGCAGTAGAGTGAAGTGATGCAGTAGAGTGAAGTGTTGCAGTAGAGTGAAGTGATGCAGTAGAGTGATGTGTTGCAGTAGAGTTATGTGTTGCAGTAGAGTTATGTGTTGCAGTAGTGTGAAGTGATGCAGTAGAGTGAAGTGGTACAGTAGTGTGAAGTGATGCAGTAGAGTGAAGTGATGCAGTAGAGTGAAGTGATGCACTAGAGTGAAGTGGTACAGTAGTGTGAAGTGATGCAGTAGAGTGAAGTGATGCAGTAGAGTGAAGTGATGCAGTAGAGTGAAGTGGTGCAGTAGAGTGAAGTGGTACAGTAGTGTGAAGTGATGCAGTAGAGTGAAGTGATGCAGTAGAGTGAAGTGATGCAGTAGAGTGAAGTGGTGCAGTAGAGTGAAGTAGTGCAGTAGAGTGAAGTGGTGCAGTAGAGTGAAGTGGTGCAGTAGAGTGAAGTGGTGCAGTAGAGTTATGTGTTGCAGTAGAGTCACGTGTTGCAGTAGAGTGAAGTGGTGTAGTAGAGTGACGTGGTGCAGTAGAGTGATGTGTTGCAGTAGTGTGAAGTGATGCAGTAGTGTGAAGTGATGCAGTAGTGTGAAGTGGTGCAGTAGTGTGAAGTGGTGCAGTAGAGTGAAGTGATGCAGTAGAGTGAAGTGATGCAGTAGAGTGAAGTGGTGCAGTAGTGTGAAGTGGTGCAGTAGTGTGAAGTGGTGCAGTAGAGTGACGTGTTGCATTAGAGTGACGTGTTGCATTAGAGTGACGTGTTGCAGTAGAGTGACGTGTTGCAGTAGAGTGACGTGTTGCAATAGAGTGACGTGTTGCAGTAGAGTGAAGTGGTGTAGTATTGTGACGTGGTGCAGTAGAGTGATGTGGTGTAGTATTGTTACGTGGTGCAGTAGAGTCACGTGTTGCAGTAGAGTCACGTGATGCAGTTGAGTGACGTGTTGTAGTAGTGTGACGTGGTGTATTAGAGTGACGTGGTGTAGTAGAGTTACGTGCTGCAGTAGAATCACATGTCGCAGTAGAGTCACGTGTTGCAGTAGAGTGACATGGTGTATTAAAGTGACTTGGTGCAGTAGAGTGAAGTGATGCAATACAGTCACGTTTTACAGTAGAGTGACGTGTTGCAGTAGAGTGAAGTGATGCAGTAGAGTGACGTGTTGCAGTAGAGTGACGTGTTGCAGTAGAGTGACGTGGTGCAGTAGAGTGACGTGTTGCAGTAGAGTGACGTGTCGCAGTAGAGTGATGTCATACAGTTGAGTGATGTGATACAGTAGAGTCACGTGTTGCAGTAGAGTTGCATGTTGCAGTAGAGTCACGTGTTGCAGTAGAGTTACGTGTCGCAGTACATGTACCAAAATAAGAATGGAAATTGTAGGTGTAGAGTCCACATTTGAGTGGTGAAAGTGAGACAGTGACATATGTGTCCTTATAATGTCACAACAGCATGTGAACAGACTTATAATAGTTTTCAAATCTCAAGCAATTACAGGGAACCCAACAATATTTTGCATTCATGTATCATTCTACAATAGCGTAAATACAGGGACTATCAGGAGCAAGTGAATGGACATAAGTTCATATGAACAAACATTGTATAGCTCAGAATCCATTTTTATTAGATAATTAAAGATATTTACAATATAAGATCGTGGAATCATTATTGTCTGTTGATGCACAATGGGCCAGCAACTGCGACCCTCGCAAACTTCACGTCGCAACGCAAACAACACGACACACCAATTACGACACTCGCTAAATTTTACGAACAACGCAAACAACATACGACACACGTTAACACACATTACGACCTCGCAACACTCGGACGCAACTCGCGAACATTACAACATTTCAAACACAATACATACACACAGCACATACATAAAAAGATTACCTACAGCAAGAGGTAGCATCCAGGACCTCAAAAAAGCAACTTACACCTTCATTTCACTCAAAATAAAAGAGTTTAGACACTAAAAAAATTGCTAAGCGAGAGAAAAAATGGCCGCCGAACAAAAGGGAAACGAGGCTACACACGCAAACACCATACGAAACACGTTACCAGACATTACGACCTCGCAAATATCGGACGCAACACGCCGACATACAAACATTTAAAACACAATAAATACACACAACACACACATAAAAAGCTTACCTACAGCAAGAGGAACCATCCAGCACCTCAAAAAACCATGTTACACCTACATTTAAATAAAAATAAAACAGTTTAGACACTAATAAAATCGCTAAGCGAGAGAAAAAATGGCCGATGAACAAAACGAAAACGAGGCTTAAGGCGTAACTTTACTACACTCACTCGCAAGAATTAAATACATACTATACGGCATGTACCACACTGATATTAAACACCATTTTGACCACTACTACGCACAAAATGGCGGATGGAACGCAAATTGTAAGCTGGAACGCAAATAGCGCATGCGTATTGCGTTCTAACGGTCTGAGTTTTCTGAAATTTCTACAAGTTTATAAATACTGCCTACTTTACACCAAATTCTACATTTCTACTCAGGTGATGAACGGAGTGACTTCATAGTTAACTGCTGCTGTTACTTCAGAAGACAATTCTTTACTAATTTCCTACTTTACATTGTGCAAATTACAAATAGTGACACGCACATTTATGTGTATAGCCCCTGCAACAAACTAATCTTTAAATGACATTACCAAAAATTAATTATTTAATATTAAAACAGGATTTATGTATAGTGATATGTCACACGCACATATATGTGTATCATGTATAGTCACATGTCACACACACATTTATTAAGTAATATATATATTAATAACTAAACAACTTTCTAAACATACACATCTCATTGCCGCCATTTTTTGACGGGCAAGACGCTAGTTTATTAATAATATTCATATTCAATCATTTAAAACACAATATGTAATACTATACTTAATACCAAAGTTCACACTGCTGCTTCTGGTGTCCACCGACTAATGAGAGGAGGGGGCTTCGTCAAGCAGGCAGCTGCTAAGTTTTCAAACACAAAGTCGACCACCAAGACAATAATCTCCATTGGCTGTAGACTTATTTGGCAACATGTGTTTGTCGTGGGAGCAGTCGATGATGCTTATTCTCTTATGAGATTTGATTGTTCTTAAAACTCTTCAGATCTGCCTCTTTGCAAAGCCCCCCACCCTACCTTTAGAGAGGAGACAAATACCCAACTCAAGATACTCAAATCTTTGAAAAATTTATAAATATTCAATACTGTTCTTGCACTAGTAACAAAGACACAGTTAATTGTTGTTCAGTCATGTCGACTCTCGGTGACCATATGGGCAAAGCACCCAGGCACATCTGTCTGTGTTTCTGCTTCTCCATATGATTTTTATGGCAAAGATACTGGAGTAGGTTGCCAACTTCTTCTCCAGTGGACCGTGATTTGTCTGACCACTCTGTTATGACCTGCCCATCTTGAGTGACCCTACATAGTATAGCTCACAGCTTCACTGAGGTACAAAAGCCCCTTCACCACGGCAAGAAGGGCATAACCAGGGCCTCCTATAGCTCTCACTAGAACACTACCTTTTTACTTAGAGTCAGTTTCCTTACTAACCAGGCTCACACCCAGCTAAGCCTGTGTGGAGAAAAAACAAAACCAATACAGTCAATTCAATATTTTGTTCAAAATCAATTGGCCTATCCCCATCAGAATTTCAGATTTCCTCTTTTTTTTCCTCTTTCCTCCTGGGAAAAAAAGCTTTTCAAACACTGTGGCTCTGGAAGCACTCTGTCACTATATATATATATTTATATATATATATATATATATATATATATATATATATATATATATATATATATATATACATACATATACAGTGGATATAAAAAGTCTACACACCACTGTTAAAATGTCAGGTTTCTGTGCTGTAAAAAAATGAGACAAAGATAAATCATTTCAGAACTTTTTCCACCTTTAATGTGACCTATAAACTGTACAACTCAATTAAAAAACAAACTGAAATCTTTTAGGAAGAGGGAAGAAAAAATATAAAAATAAAATAATATGGTTGCATAGGTATGCACACCCTTAAACTAATACTTTGTTGAAGCACCTTTTGATTTTATTACAGCACTCAGTCTTTTTGGGTATGAGTCTATCAGCATGGCACATTTTGACTTGGCAAGATTTGCCCACTCTTCTTTGCAAAAACACTCCAAATCTGTCAGATTGCGAGGGCATCTCCGGTGCACAGCCCTCTTCAGATCACCCCACAGATTTTCAATCGGATTCAGGTCTGGGCTCTGGCTGGGCCATTCCAAAACGTTAATCTTCTTCTGGTGAAGCCATTCCTTTGTTGATTTGGATGTATGCTTTGGGTCATTGTCATGCTGAGAGATGAAGTTCCTCTTCATGTTCAGCTTTCTAGCAGAAGCCTGAAGGTTTTGTGCCAATATTGACTGGTATTTGGAACTGTTCATAATTCCCTCTATCTTAACTAAGGCCCCAGTTCCAGCTGAAGAAAAACAGCCCCAAAGCATGATGCTGCCACCACCATGCTTCACTGTGGGTATGGTGTTCTTTTGGTGATGTGCAGTGTTGTTTTTGCGCCAAACATATCTTTTGGAATTATGGCCAAAAAGTTCAACCTTGGTTTCATCAGACCATAACACCTTTTCCCACATGCTTTTGGGAGACTTCAGATGTGTTTTTGCAAAATGTAGCCTGGCTTGGATGTTTTTCTTGGTAAGAAAAGGCTTTCGTCTTGCCGCTCTACCCCATAGCCCAGACATATGAAGAATACAGGAGATTGTTGTCACATGTACCACACTGCCAGTACTTGCCAGATATTCCGGCAGCTCCTTTAATGTTGCTGTAGGCCTCTTGGTAGCCTCCCAGACCAGTTTTCTTCTCGTCTTTTCATCAATTTTGGAGGGAGCTCCAGTTCTCGGTAATGTCACTCTTCTGCCATATTTTCTCCACTTGATGATTCACTGTGTTCCATGGTATAACTAATGCCTTGGAAATTCTTTTGTACCCTTCTCCAGACTCATACCTTTTAACAATGAGATCCCTCTGATGCTTTGAAAGCCCCCTGTGGACCATGGCTTTTGCTGTGGGATGCGACTAAGAAAATTTCAGAAAAGACCAACTAGAGAAGCTGAACTTTATTTGGGGTTAATCAGAGGCACTTTAAATGATGGCAGGTGTATGCTGACTCCTATTTAACACGATTTAGAGTGTGATTGCTTAATTCTGAACACAGCTACATCCCCAGTAATAAGAGTGTGTGCAGACTTATGCAACCACATTATTTTTCTTTTTTATCTTCTTCCCTCCACCTAAAAGCTTTCAGTTTGTTTTTCAATTGAGTTGTACAGTTTATAGGTCACATTAAAGGTGGAAAAAGTTCTGAAATGATTTATCTTTGTCTAAATTTTTTACAGCAGAGAAACCTGACATTTTAACAGGGGTGTGTAGACTTTTTATATCCAGTATATATATATATATATATATATATATATATATATATATATATATATATATATATATATATATATACACTATATACACACTAGGAAACTGCCTGTCAAAAATGACGGGAATAAAATGGTAAATCTGGCAATTCTATTTGCCACACAATGTGAGGTTTTTGGCCCTCTGATCACCTTCGACGCTCATTGCGTACCCCATGATGAGCCTTCGGAGCTCATTGCCAGCCTCTCCCCCTGTGTACTTTATAGGCCTCGCGCTTGAGCACCTCCGGCACTCATTTTGAGCTTCTCCTTCCCCACCCCTGTGTAGTTTAGGGGACTCTCGATTAGTGTTACTGCCTTGGGTAAAGTGTTACTGGCTTGTGTTAAGTGTTACTGGCTTCAGGCTCTTTTTTACTACCTTCGGCCTCGTTTTCATCCTGTTTTCATAATTTTTTCGGCCACCATTTTTTTTCTTGCTTAGGCGATTTTTGATTGTGAAAAGCGGCAAATATGCCTCAAATTAACTTGCAACCTCACTCACAGGCTCCCTGGCTCTCCCCCTGTGCTGTGTGTGAGCGTGTACGTTCATTTGAGACATAATTATGTTTTTTTAGTGGTCTTTCCAGTTGCGTGGTTCGGGTGTTTTTCGTGCTTCGGTCTTAAGTCCTACTAGGCTCACAATTCCAGTTGCATGGGTCAACCGTTTTACGTGCTTTGGTCCTAAGTTCTATGGGGCGCATGATGAGCACCTGCGGCGATCATCCCGAGCCCTGCAATGATTCCTGCTTCAGTGATTTTTGATCGTTAGAAAAGACCAAATATGCCTCAAATTAACTTGTACCCTCACTCACTGGCTCTCCGGCTCTCCCCCATGTGCTGTGTGTGAGTGTGGAAGTGAATTTGAGGCATATTTGTGTGTTTTTGCAGGCTTTTCCAGTTCGGTGGTTCGGCCATTAAAGTCGTATTTTTGCGAGCCCCACAGTCCATCTACGTTTAAGTCATACAGGCCGTAATTTTGCGTCTGTCGCTAAGTCCAGGGGCCTCGCGATGATGCCCCATTGCAGCTAAGTCCTGCGTGTCTCGGGATGAGCGCCAGCTAAGTCCTGTGTGTCTTCACCCCTGCAATGAGCGCCGCAGTTGACTGCTCGGCTCGCCTCACATCGTGAGGCTCGCAAAGCGCGACGACAACTCGCAGTACGACAACTATGTATGTGATTTTAGTTTTACTATAGTGGATACTCTGATAGTAATTTAGGCTAATGTTTCACACACAGCACAACCTAAATGCCATAAAATGACCCTATTGAACTACAAAAACTCTCAGTGGGCTACATGGCTGATAGGAAATCAAGCTTAGTAAATATGGTGATAGGCTGCCTTATTTACAGTATCACAACGTAACAAAGAAACTAATGACATAGCGCCCTATTCTATTAGCTGCTCACAAATGCTTCAAACTCATAATTTTGGCTGCAGGTGTATTTTCATCTATATGTTTAGCTGTATTCTATTAACTCCTGCCTGTAATTTACATCTTACAGCCTCCACATGTAAACCCTGCCTTTTTAAATCTGATTTCAGGGGGCGTGATCACTTGATCTGACAATATTTAAGCAAGCCCATAATTTACTTCTTATCAATAGTAAATGAGATCATCATCATGATGTCAATAATACATGGAAGTTAAACGTAATCTGCAATCAGAGGCTAAGAAGGAATTATTCCCACTAAGTAATATTTACCGATCGGGCTCGCAATCTAGCAAACTATAAAATGCATTAGAGCATCTGTTTTTAAAAAAAAATCTGTAGAAAAAAAGCCCTTGCGAGTCCTATTTAGTACTCGTAATATTTTTGACAGAAACGTGATACTTTTTTCAGTTGCGGGTCAGACTTTATTTGCTAGCGCTACGAGTCTAATAGAATATCCATTTTGTGTAACTTTAATTAGTCAGCCCTTGTGATATTTCAGCTGAGCTAAAACCAATGGAGATCTAAGGCCGGGTTTGCGTTTTTGGCTGGCCCGTAGAGATTGTGTGCAGGGAACTGGTAATCAGATTGCGAGTAGCTAATAGAATAAGTGGCAATATTAAGAGGGATTTTAAGTGTGTATAAATTTACAAACTGGGCATTGGAATAGGTCCCAGAGTATTTACACTTAATTTAATATTCTTTATTTTTTAATATCCTGTTGGCTCCATGTTTGTCCCCTGAACCGTCACCTCTGCTACTAGTTATCATGTAGGGCGGGAGCTGTGACTTCTGGCTGCTGATGTGAAGGTCTACAGCAGGGTCGATGTTCCAGAAGTTACCAACCTGATTAATGATTTATTTAGATACACGGACAACGGACAAAAAGAACAAATAAACGTATTAAAACAGAATATACAGTCCGGTGTGACTATAATGACTAATAATAATAATAAGGGACGAACAGGGACGTAGGAACTGAGGAGGATGAGACAAATCCCTCCTAGATTAAATGAATAGGGGACACCAAAAATAACAAAATTAAACTTAATCATGCATTACCAGATTTATCCCCCCCCCAGATTTGGGGGAACTCCTACGCCCATGGGGACAAATAATAGAAGACCTATAATCTTGAGAGATGAGACCAGTATAGTGGTAGAGCATGTCATGGACCTTTAAAAACATTATTGGCCCACTGGAGATGTAACTGGGAAACCCACTCCAGTATCTCAGCCATGAATACCAAGTGGATCAGCATGACCATGGACATAAAGATGTGCCTGGTGTGCTACAGTCCATGAGGTCATGGAGAATTGGAAATGACTGAACAACACACAAAAAAGTCCATATTTGCCTTTCCAAACAGTCTAAAATGAGCTTTGTGTGACTCTACCAGTTATCTCCTACCATGTCTGTACAGTTTGACTTTACCACCTTCAAGCATCACATCATGTCCTCTTGTTCTTGCTCCTCCTTTTCCTGGAAGATACTTTGCTCCAGAACTGTATTAAATCCTTTGACATATTTGAGGGTTTCTATCATAAATTAGATTTATTAGATTTTATCAGTTAACAAATTAAAGGTGATTGTTATTTTATTGAGAAAAAAAATCATCTCTTCCAAACAGCACTAATTTTGTAACCTTGTCTGGGAAAACATGAAATCTCACAAGGAATCATGAAATCTATTATTGCAGTAAAGACAAATATGAGCAATAAGAGGGAGCTTGTACTTTTTGGTTCATTCAGAACACTACGGAGTGTGCCTATAAACTTATTGTGTCTTGAAGTGCAATTTTGATGCCTGTGCTGGACCCCGGAGTCATCCATGATGCTTTGGTGGAAAATGTATAGGTGAGAGGGGTGTTTACATTTCTGGAGAGTGATGCTTGCATCTATTAATAAAAGCATCCTGTAATGGGGAAGCGGTGTGGTGTAAATTTCTATTAGAACAATACATCGAAATTTCTCTTGTCTCTTCGTTCCCTCCTCCTCCACTAATAGATAAAAACACACCCTCAGGAAGTAATATAACAAAGACAAATGGATTATTTATTTATACTGATGTCCAATACTGCTCATGACTACAATTTCATATTTAAAAGAGAATATTTTGAAGAAAAAATTCTGGAAAATATATAATAGTAATAATTTATTACCTTTTATATGCAAATCGGCTGCGGTGGAATCTATAACTGATGAACTTCCCAAGCTTAAATCTGCATAATGGGAATGTGGCAGCTAAAACTGCTAGTGCTTTCAATATGGCCAAGTCTCATTCGTTTAAAACGATACAGTTATACGAAAAAGAAGCAGACAGAATCATCTGTAAAAATGTTTGCATACAAAACTTAAACATGTAAACAGGTTATGTTTATTTATTTTATTTCTTTTTTTGCCTTTTAAAAAAATATATTTTGCTCAGCGCTATATAAATAAGAAATAATAATAATAATCATATGAAGTCATTAAAAACACTGTATAAAAAATAATCAGCGTGGTTCTTTCTCTGTTTTATTCCGTTTTGAAGACATTTGATCTTATAAACCTGGGACAAATGAGAGATGCTGTGGATTCAGATAAGATCTCTGTTCAATTATTTTGAAAGAATGCTATTGTAATGACACATAGAAGAGCAAGTCCCAGTATGATAACCCTCCTATTCAGGTTACAGACTGACAAGCAGTCAAAGATGGAACCCCCATGGCACAAGTAGGTTCAGCTAAATTATTTTTTTTCTCTAAGAATGATTTTATGCTCATGGCTCACATAAATGTGCATTTACCCCAAGTTATAGTATAATCCCTAATCCTCATATTTTATAGACTAAGGTATGTAGCTGCTGGGCATTCAATGACTCAGCCGTCACCTTTGGTCATTTCCTTACCATGAAAGTTCAATAAGGTCCTGCCTGGGCTATAAACACGTCAGGCCAATGATCCTGGAATGCTGAGGGGTGATGTCAGAGACACATCAGTAGAACGTCATTTGGCCTGGGGGAGAGATTAACATTTGGTGACGTCTCCTTTGGACTGGTTATAATGGTGGTATGGACCTGCAAGGACCTGCTAACTAGAAAAACAGGACTTAGTTATTGATCACTGTCTGTATTATTTGAACTACCTATAGGTCTCACCCTCTCCTATATATATATCTCACTATGGTCACTTATAATTTAGTTATAGCTGATCTACATTATAAATATCACATATATAGTTATGGATCTTGCGATGTTGTTGACGTTTTGGTGACGTGACATCATTTTCTTTGTTGCATATATATATATATATACTAGCTGCTTGCCCATCAAAAATGACGGGAGTAAAATTGTAAGCCTGGTAATGCTGTTTGCCACACAATGCGAGCCAATGGGCCTCTGCGAACCTTTGTCGCTCATCGTGTGCGGCAACTTTGCTGCATTGCAATGATCACCTTCGGCGCTCATCGCAAGCCCCAAGTTTAGTGCCTTTGGAGCTCATTGCAAGCCTCCCCCCCTGTGTAGTTTATAAGCCTTGCGCTTAAGAGTTAGTGTCTTTGGTTGTGTAAGTGCCTTGGGTTAAGTGTTACTGGGTTGGGTTAAGTGTTACTGGTTAGGGCTAGTTTTTACGTCCTTCTGGGTAGTTTTCGGTGCTCATCGTGGGTCTGACAATGAGCCTTCGATGCTCATTGCCAGTCTCTGTCAAAGTCTTGCAAGTCTCGCGAGGAGGCCTTCGGCGCTCATTGCAGTCCCATCAAGCCCTTTGACGCTTATTGTGCATGCGCAAGCCTGTATTTTTAACATTGCGATTACGACAACTATATATACAGTGGGGGGAACAGTATTTGATCCCCTGCTGAGATTAGGAGCACTCCCTTTAAGAGAGTGCTCCTAATCTCAGCATGTTACCTGCATAAAAGACACCGGGAGCCAGAAATCTTGCTGATTGATAGGGGATCAAATACTTATTTCCCTCACTGACCTGCAAATCAATTTATAACTTTTTTAACATGCATTAAAAAAAGTTATTCTGTCTCTCACTGTTAATATACACCCTTAAAATTATAGACTGATCATTTCTTTGTCAGTGGACAAACGTTCAAATTCATCAGGGGATCAAATACTCCCCCCACCACCCCACTGTATGATTAGTCGATTGCTGTGATAAATGACGTCTCTCCCCCCCTCCCCTGTGTCTCTTTCCCCCCTCTCCCTCCCCTGTGTCTCATCCCCCCTCCCTCCCCTGTGTCTCTTCCCCTCTCCCTCCCCTGTGTCTCTTCTTCCCCTCCCCTGTGTATCGTCTCCCCTCTCCCTCCCCTGTGTCTCTTCCCCCTCTCCATCCCGTGTCTCTTCCCCTTCTCCCTCCCCTGTGTCACTTTACCCCTCTTCCTCCCATGTCTCTCCCTCCCCTTTGTCTTTTTCCCCCCTCTCCCTCCCCTGTGTGTCTCCCGCCTCCCTCTCCCCTTTGTCTCTCCCCCCTCTCCCTCCCTTGTGTTTGTCCTCCCACTCTCCCTCCCGTGTCTCTCCTCTCCCTACCCTGTGTCTCTCCTCTCCCTCTGCTGTGAATCTCCTCCCCCTCTACCTCCCCTGTGTCTCCCCCCTCTCCCTCCCCTGTGTCTCTTTCCTCTCTCCTGTGTCTCTTCCCCTTTTCCTCCCCAGTGTCTCTCTCCCTCTCTCCCCCTCTCCCTCGCCTGTTTCTCTCCCAACCCTCTCCACCCTCTTCCTCCCCTTTGTCCCTGCCTCATCACATAACAAGGGATTAGGATAACTAATTAACTGTATATTCTTCAGTGTAAAATCATATAGAATTTTTTTTACCACAATGGACCTTTAAGAATATGGAATAGGAAAAAAGTGGGTCAACAGACAAAATAAATATGCATTTTGGGTAATATTATAAAATAAAGGCAAAAAACATTTAAACTGGAGAAATACAGTATATAGAATCCTAGCCACTAGGTGTTAATATAATATTATTAGTAATATTATCATTATTATTATTATTATTATTATTATATTATTATTCATTAGAGTTGACTATTCCTATATTTTTAAATAGCCACTATGGTCAAAAGAGAGACTGCGCTTTTTTTTTACTTTCTAAAATTAAGTTGTATATTTTTAAGTGTATTTCTTTAAAATAGTTCATTTTAACAATATGATGACAGCGGTCATTTACGAGAGCCAATAATTGCGCCGTCGCCCTTTGATAAATCTGGGCGTAGATCCCTGGATCACTTCTCATAAAAACACAAGTATATGCCACAGTTTATGTCCCGGTATTAACATGTTCTGAATAATCTGCTTTGTGTCTGTTCTCTCATAAATTAAACTTGTTTTTTAAAGGACCACCAGACAAAAAAATATGTTTTAAAACTAAGGTAAGAAAGATATAATAAATGTAGTTTTTAATTAAAAAAAATATGTTTTGATTTTTCTGTGTTTTTTTAAATTGCAATTAGAGTCTGTATATAAATAGTCAATTAATTTGTTGGCTCTCACATGGATGCACTGAGCAAGCTAGATACTGAGCCATGGGGAGCAGAAAAGAACTGTCAAACGATCTGCGTAACAAAGTAATGGAACTTCATAAAGATGCATTATGAGTACATCTGATCCATGATACTTTGGTGAAAGTGTGCGAGAGGGGCGTTTATATTTCTACAGAGCAGGGCTAGCATCTGTTGCTTAGTGCCTGTGAAAGCGAAAGGATGTGGTGTGAATTTCAATCAGATTCAATCATCTCCTAATCCACTACCTTCACTAAAAGATAGATAAGATAGATACATACCCTCGTGATCCAGCTCTCAGGAAGTGTTATAAATAAGTGAAAATGGATTCCTCTATTAAATGTTTTATGTCCACTGCTGCTAATGCTGTTAGTTTATTACATACTTCACAAGTGCTGTTTTTCTCAAACTCCATTTAAAGAGAATAATCCAAAATTACGGTAAACCCCACAGCACAAGGAAATGCTCGACTAACCGTGTGTGTAACATTGTTGTTCTTTTTCTAAAGCTTTTTTCCCTTCCCCAAACAGACCACCCTATTGTTCTCCGCTATACGTCTCTATTTATTCCACATGTTCTAATGGAGAAAAACCACGGACTACAATCAGTGACGGAGAAGCAATTATCTACTAATCAGGAGCGGCCTCACATTTCCGCCGCTCTTACTGCTTAGAAAGACCGTCCAAAAAGAATATAGTGTGTATATGTTATATTACATTTGTATATATAGTAAGCAAAGTCTGTTTATTCCACTGCTGCTAATGATTCTGGGTAGTAATATGCAAATGAGGTTAAAGTGTAGCGACCTTTTCGCCTCTAACCAACTTAACATTTAGGACAATGTGAGCTGCTGTCAGAACATAGACTTGGATTAGGGGACAGAGCCAGAACTCACTCACAGACAGCTGTTTCGACCTTACATCAGGCTTACATTTGTAAGGAAAAATATAGATGTTGGTGTGTAAATATATATATACATCCGTGGCGGCTGGAAAACTTTCAAGTTGGTGCGGCGGGAGACCCAGACCTGGCCCCTCCCCGTACATTGACTCCACCCAATAGTATTAACTCCTCCTGTTTGCATGTTGACCTCTATAAGCCCTGTCTATGACCTTATATATGCCCTTCCCACTGACAGGCTCCACCCACTTGATTTTTTTCCTCATGTCACTTTACTTACTTATCTTGTTTTTTTTTTGTTTTTTTACTTCAGTTTCTACAAATAACAAACAAATATTAAAAAATTATACAAAACACAAATATACAAATACAAGATATGTTACAGTCATACAAAAACTAAAAAAAAAAAAGGGTTATGTCTTATGAGTTTAAAGAATGGAAATATTTATCCCAAATCAGCCACTGTTAACCCTGGATAAAACAATGCCCATGTCGTATAGATTCCTTTCTAATTCTCTGTTCTTTTTGAGAATTGTTAATACTTCCTTCAGTGATGGAATAAGTTCTGATTTCCAGTATTTGGCAATAAGCCATTTGACTACAGAGACTACCTGTATAATTAAAGCTTGTTCTTAAGCCTATTATCCATGATGTGAAGAATAGCCATTTCACATGTCGGCTTAATGATTTTACCACAAATTTTAGAAATATATTCAAAAATCAAACTCCAAAGTTTCTTAATGGGTTGTCACAGTCCCACCAAATATGTTTGTGCGTCCCCTGCTGATTACAAACTTACTTATCTTGTTGAGGGTGAGTGGATATGATTAATTTTTTTTTTTATATTTATTAAACAAGTTAAAAAAAAGAAAAAAAAAGTAAGTGATGAGGGGATTAAAGATATATGTAAGTGAGCTGGGTTTTAAATGTTCCCTAATAATCAGCTACTGATTAGTAGAAAAATATTGTTGTTCAAGTATCGTCGTATTGTGCTCCTTGAAACAATCACACCGTCTTTTTCCAGAGCAGCCTGTATTTCTTCTGTGGTTACCTGTGGGGTTTTCTTTGTATTCAGAACAATTCTTCTGGCAGTTGTGGCTGAAATCTTTCTTGGTCTACTTGACCGTGGCTTGGTATCAAGAGATCCCCGAATTTTACACTTCTTAATAAGTGATTGAACAGTACTGACTGGCATTTTCAAGGCTTTGGATATGTCTTTTTATATCCTTTTCCATCTTTATGAAGTTCCATTACCTTGTTATGCAGGTCTTTTGACAGTTCTTTTCTGCTCCCCATGGCTCAGTATCTAGCCGGCTCAGTGCATACACGTGAGAGCTAACAAACTCATTGACTATTTATACACAGACACTAATTGTAATGTAAAAAGCCACAGGTGTGGAAAATTAACCTGTGTGTGTCACCTTGTGTGTCCGTAACAAGACCAAACATTCAAGGGAATGTAAACTTTTGATCAGGGTCATTTGGGTGATTTCTGTTATTATTATGATTTAAATAGAGCCAAACAACTATGTGATAATAAATGGCTTCATATGATCACTATCCTTCAAGAAAATACATTTTTTTTTCATGATCAGTTATATTTTCATAATGTATGCAAAAAAATCACAATTTCTGACAGGGTATGCACAATTGTATCCCTTTAAGTCTATTTGCCCCTATACACCAGTCGTCCCTGATTTATATATATATAGTAAATAAATGGTACATTTGAGTTCAGATCTGATTGTCTAAAAATGTTCTAAAAAAACATATTATCTGCTCAGAATTCCAAGAAATACAGTTTTTGCACTGAACTCTGGGAAACTGGATGGGAACATGCAAATGCACCCACAATGCATCTCACTCTTAAATCCAATATGATTTTATATATGGCTCCTTGTGCATGTGCCTGCTGTATTACACAGCATAGCATAGAGTAGAGTAGATTATACACAAGTTAGGTAACCTACCCACAGACAGCTGTTTCTTAAATGGATCTCATCAGTGTGGTGATGGTTCCTAGCTTATGCTTTAGATTTTGTGGGAAGGACATGCTAAATTGGTATAGGATTAAATAGTGGAAATGCATTGTGGTCTTGCACGCATGTTTCTGCCCAGTTTCCCAGAGTGCAATGCAATAACTATATTTCTTACAATCAACTTGTTACTTTCTTCACACATACAAGCTGTTTTTCTTGAAGTACAGTGCTCCTTTATCTATGTTTGCCCTTACCACTTGCACTGAAAGACTATTCTGATTCTCATCTATCTTTTCTGTAAAAAACTTGAAATCATGACCTCTTGTTCTTGCCCATCTTTTTCTGGAAGATATTTCCCTTCTGAAATGTATTCAATTCTTGAATATAGTTGAAGAAGTAATGCTTCAAAAATGGTATAAACACAAAAATTGCATAAAAATATATTTTTTGTAATGTGTGTACGCAACATTACTTCTATAAACTGTATATGTTTAGCTCTACATGATTTCCTGAGTTATTTTGTCCTACTTAAATTGATTTTCAAATGTAAACGGGGGAGAATGGAATGGAAAAATAAAGAAGAGAGAGCAGGAAAAACAAACTGTTTCTTCCCGATTGGGAACTTGAAGCCTGATGTGATTGGTCAGAAGGTGGGCGTTGTCTGCGTGTAAATGTTATTGCTGCAGCTATGAGACTAATATGAAAATCAGCGCGCATTAAAGGCACAATACATTATTTTTTCTTAGAAAGAATTGGATATAAATACATCAACATAGCGCTACTTCAACTAAGATGTTTGTAAATTAGAAGAGAATAGCAACTGGACCGTCAAAAATGACTGGGCAATACAATTTGAAGCCATGGCAATGCTGTTTGCCACACAATGTAAAGCTTTTGCTCCTCTGAGGACCTCCGGCGCGCATTGCAAGCCCCTCCTCTGGTGTACTTTTGCTCCTCTGAGTTTCAGGTCTCAGAGCATAATAAAGTGATTTAAATATGTAACTGCTTTGAGAGTGCTATCGCTGGCAGCCAATAAGCAGTAATCCAGATATATAAGTTCAGTGTATAAAGTAAACACTTTTTAGTGCATTTTAAAGTATACATTTTTATTTTCCATTACTAATTAATACTTATTAAATTAATGTACGTTAATAATTAATTAGGAATGAATAAATGTATTAGGAAGTGCAAAGCATTACTGTATTTATAAAGTAACGGCAGTGTAAAATATGCTATTTAGCATTTTTTTATAGATATATATATTTTTTTTAATAATAATTAATTAATTGCTTAATAATTTAATATACTTTACCTATTTCTAATGAATATATCCAGCAATCAATAGCCTGAAGAGCCAACAATCTCTTTTTATTTTCCTGCAGCATACACTGTACATTTGGACTGTTGCTGTGTCAGCAATGTGTGCAGTGTAAATAGGCTGCGTGCGCGAGGCCAAACCGTTTGTGTAGTTGCGTAAAGCGCCATTTTAGATCTGTAATGTTACTAGTTGCAAGTTAGTGTTGTAAATTGGCGCCGATTGTCTATGTGTTGCTCTGAGCTCGGAAGACTTCTGTGCTTCAACGGCTCGCCTCGCTACGCGAGGCTCGCAAGCATGACGACGAATCACAGTTTGACAACTGTTATATGTGATTACACATGTTATAGATATTTTGAAACTCTGCTTATGTTCCAGCAACTGAAGGGTAAGTTTATTAGGCAGTGAATGTATTGAGACACAGCAGAGGTTCTCAATATGTGGCAAAGCTGATGAGTGACAATCCATAACCATTTCAAACATGGCTTCCCTCAAGCATATGCCTGCTGTAGCACACAGCTTTAGGATGGATTATACACAAGCTAAGAATCTCCTGTTTCAAGGTTACTGCCTCTTATCAGCGTGGGGAAAGTTCCTAGCTTGTGTAGTGGATTTTTTGAGGAGGTAGTAAAATATTATATAGGAGTGGGATCCAACACTACAAAAAATATTAATGTAAAAAAAAAGAAAAAACATAGGAGGTCCCTGGTGGATTGTATTTGATCCCCTGCTGATTTTGAACGTTTCTCCACTGACAAAGAAATGATCATTCTATAATTTTAACGGTAGGTGTATTTTAACAGTAAGAGACAGAATAACAAAAAAACAAACAAGAAAAATGCATGCTAAAAAAGTTATAAATTAATTTGCAGGTCAATGAGGTAAATAAGTATTTGACCCCTACGTCTTAGTACTTGGTGGCAAAACCCCTGTTGGCAATCACAGAGGTCGGACGTTTCTTGTAGTTGGCCACTAGGTTTGCCCACATCTCAGGAGGGATTTTGTCCCACTCCTCTTTGCAGATCCTCTCCAAGACATTAAGGTTTCGAGGCTGATGTTTGGCAACTCGAACCTTCAGCTCCCTCCATAGATTTTCTATGGGATTAAGGTCTGGAGACTGGCTAGGCCACTCCAAGACCTTAATGTGCTTCTTTTTGAGCCACTCCTTTGTTGCCTTGGCTGTGTGTTTTGGGTCATTGTCATGCTGGAATACCCATCCACGACCCATTTTCAATGCCCTGGCTAAGGGAAGGAAGTTCTCATACAAGATTTAACTGTACATGGCCCCGTCCATCATCCCTTTGATGCTGTGCAGTTGTTTTGTCCTCTTAGCAGAAAAACACCCCCAAAGCATAATGTTTCCACCTCCATGTTTGATGGTGGGGATGGTGTTCTTGGGGTTATAGGCAGCATTCTTCCTCCTCTAAACACGGCGAGTTGAGTATATGCCAAAGAGCTTGATTTTGGTCTCATCTGACCACAACACTTTCACCCAGTTCTCCTCTGAATCATTCAAATGTTCATTGGCGAACTTCAGACGGGCCTGTACATGTGCTTTCTTGAGCAGGGGGACCTTGCGGGCGCTGCAGGATTTCAGTCCTTCACGGCGTAGTGTGTTACTAATTGTTTTCTTGGTGACTATGGTCCCAGCTGCCTTGAGATCATTAACAAGATCCTCCCGTGTATTTCTGGGCTGATTCCTCACCGTTCTCATGATCATTGAATCTCCACGAGGTGAGATCTTGCATGGAGCATCAGACCTAGGAAGGCTGGCAGTTATTTTGTGTTTCTGTCATTTGCGGATAATCGCACCAACTCTTGTCACCTTCTCACCAAGCTGCTTGGCGATGGTCTTGTAGCCCATACCAGCCTTGTGTAGGTCTACAATCTTGTCCATGACAGGTGTGTGAGGGCCAAGTGACCGACACGCTAAAATGTAAAAACTCACTGTTCAAACGAACCAGGGGCTACCAGACTTGTATAAAATACCAGTACAGTGAACCTTGTCACCATCAAACGCGGAACTTCAGAGAACTAACACTCTGCAACCATTGTTTGAAGAACACCAACTGGTGGCGGCAGCGTTATGGTCTGGGGAATGTTTTCTTGGCATTGTCTGGGTCCACTCATACTTCTGGAAAGTGGGGTATCTATCCATCCTTGCAGGTCAAGTACACCAATACATGGTGACTGTCTTCCCGGGAGCGGAAGGGATCTTCCAGCAGGACAATGCAACATGTCATATGGCCAGAACTGTCTGAGAGTGTTTGGAGGAGCACGACGAAGACTTCCAGGTACTTCTCTGGACTCTAAATATCCCGCACTTGAACCCCATTGATCATTTCTGGGACCACCTCGGTCGCCATGTTCGCCTTATGGTTCCTCCACCATTCTTCAGCAACTGTTGGATGCACTGCAGTCTCCATTATTCAAGATACCCTTGCCAACCTTCCAGTATCTTATTGACTCACTAGCACGTCGTCTAGCTGCTGTCCGTGCTGCACACAGCGGTTATTCCGGATATTACAACCGTGTATATTTTTTCCATTGTACAGTGGTCTTTTAAACAACATTTTGGAAACACTGGATAATTACAATTAGCAATAAATAGTAAGCATTCAAATGCCAGAAACTACAGAAATTTAGTTGGAAAACATGCATGTTCTTTATTAAAACTTCTGAAACATTAATGAAGAAAGATACTTAAGAAACATGGAGCTCATTCTAATACAATGCCAAAATTCATCATTATTAAACATAATTTAAATAATGACATGACCTGACAAGAGACCCAGCATACCTGGACACATATCCTGGGAATATTTATGACATATTACAGCCCAAGGAATAATGCCAAGACTGAAGACATGTAGATAAACAACATTACTAATAATCAAAACAGTTTCATAATATTTAACTTAAAGAGACACTGTAGTCCAAAAACTTTCTGTTAATCATTCAAAAGAGAATTTTTATACAGTACAAAAGACTTTTCCACATGGAAAACAAATTATATTAATATAAGTGCTAAGATACTTAGCACTAAAACAGCAGACAGGCAGATAAAAAATGTGATTTATTCATCTTTATGTTACCAATAAGTTAAGAGGAAGTGTGAAGAAGGTTCCATGGAGCCCCTGTTAATTGTGTTTTGTTTTATCTGGTTTCCATTAAATGGGACAAATCACATAATATGTTGTAGTTCACACTTCCATAACACTCTGCTGCAGTCTGAAATGCAAGCAGAGAGAAAGACTAATACAGACAGGGGAGCTGCAGACAGAGAGATTGCAGGAACTGCAGCTGAGAACTAGTGGAGCCGAGAATCAGAGGAGCTGGACACCCACCTGGGAGAGAAGTGTTTTAGTTTCCAACTGCAAAGACACCAAGAGACTGCAGCAGGGAGCTGATAAGCAAGCCACAGAGGAAGAGTGAGAGTCTGGACTTATGAAGAATACAGACCAGTGACTATGAACAAATTGTTTGGAATTGTTTGTTTTGTTTGCTCCATTTAAAGTTAGCTTGGCGCGGGCCTTGTTAGTGAGGGAACTACCCTAGAAAAGAACTTAGCGCTCCGTGAGAGCTAGGCCTGTTATTTTCATTGTTTTGTTTTATTCTTTCTTTTGACACTGGCTGCAGATTCAGTAAAGCTTGAGAACTTATTTGAGTCTCAAGTGAGACTCAAAATTTGTCACAATATATATATTTATTTGTTGGCACATTTGCAAAAATCTGTGGGGTGATATGAAGAGGGCTGTGCACAGGAGATGCCCTCGCAATCTGACAGATTTGGAGTGTTTTTGCAAAGAAGAGTGGGCAAATCTTGCCAAGTCAAAATGTGCCATGCTGATAGACTCATACCCAAAAAGACTGAGTGCTGTAATAAAATCAACAAAGTATAAGTTTAAGGGTGTGCATACTTTTGCAACCATATTATTTTATTTTTATATTTTTTCTTCCCTCCACCTAAAAGATTTCAGTTTGTTTTTCAATTGAGTTGTATAGTTTATAGGTCACATTAAAGGTGGAAAAAGTTCTGAAATTATTTATCTTTGTCTCATTTTTTTACAGCACAGAAACCTGACATTTTAACAGGGTTGTGTAGACTTTTTATATCCACTGTATATATATATATATATGTGTTTATATTGTATTGTATGTATTGTAGTAATTATATATATATATATATATATATATATATATATATATATGCTATATATATGCTTGTGTGTCCGAATTACGGCAATACACACAATTGATTTGTGTTGGAACAACATGGGGAGAGGAGAACAGAAATGCATGGGTGAAAGTCCACCCTGTATGCACATGAAGAGTGTGTTTGTGTGTGAGGGGTCATTATTTGTACAGTTTCAGAATACAAGCTAAATATGGATTTTAGAATGGTAAATGAGAAATGAATGACATTTTTTTTCTGCTCTCAGTGTTTATGAAGTCTAATAGCTGGACTACCAGAGGTCAATGAGCTTAATGAAATTCATCCATGAAACAAACAAGATTGCATAAAATATGATACAATGTGAAGCAGTGGTGTCAAGCATGAGAGACAACCCATGACCCATGCATGATCCATTTAGGCTAGTTGATGGAATAACTGACACGACAACTTGAGTTGGGAGAAACAACGGGCCACAGCTTTATTTTGAAACAATGTAAACAACAACCGTAACTTATTTAAATGACTAATTTAGTCCTTTCCTTCCGGGGGAGGAGCCCGGCCACGAACAGTGACCTCACGCTTTGAGCCCTGCCCAAAGCCCCAATGCTTATCCTTAAGCACGCCCTGTGAGGTGGGGCCATCGCCCCCTTAGGCCAGTGGGCCGGGCAACTCACCTCCCGCCGCCCAGACATAAATTAACAATACACAACATACAATAGCCACTGCTCCGAATTCTTTAACCAAAATATAGCTTAATTTCAATATTTCTTATTTATATTATATATATTATATATATTTTTTTTTTTTTTTTTTTTAAAGAATAAACCATAACATCTGTTAACAACAAAATACAGGGTGGGTGGGTGGGATTTCAGTCGGGAGACCGCGCTGCTGTGTTCAATGGCGCGAAACGGGCTTCCGACACGCCCCCCGACGCTCCTGATTGGCTGATAGCCTCACAGGCTCCGCTGGGTCACGTGACGCTACAGGCTGACCTACGGAGCCTGTGCAGCCTCCGCGTCGTTCATGACCCATGCATGATCCATTTAGGCTAGTTGATGGAATAACTGACACGACAACTTGAGTTGGGAGAAACAACGCGCCACAGCTTTATTTTGAAACAATGTAAACAACAACCGTAACTTATTTAAATGACTAATTTAGTCCTTTCCTTCCGGGGGAGGAGCCCGGCCACGAACAGTGACCTCACGCTTTGAGCCCTGCCCAAAGCCCCAATGCTTATCCTTAAGCACGCCCTGTGAGGTGGGGCCATCGCCCCCTTAGGCCAGTGGGCCGGGCAACTCACCTCCCGCCACGGAGCATGCGAGGGACGCCTCCCGAGGCTGCGATCCCCCCCTGCTGGACATTAAAGCCAAGGCCCGCAAAACACTCTCCCTAAACTCCAACATCATCAACTCATACCCTATTTCCGTAAGATGAACCTTATCTTTTGCGAAAAAATCATCTGCGCCGACCGGTTCGAAATCTTTATACCGGATGGCAGTGAAACCTTGTTTTCTCACAAAACTCGCAATCTGCTGGTTAATCTTCTGTCTAGCCTTATCCAAACATACTGGGTCGCGCGCATTACGCCATGATCTTCTCTTAATCATCTCAGACCAGATAAGGAACGTCCCAGGGAACTTCTTCACCCATTTCTCGATGTCTTGTCTCATCACTTTTAGCATTCGTCTCATGGGAACTGTCCCCAAATCGTTCCCTCCGGCATGAAGTATTATAACACTGGGCTGACCGTAACGCTGCGCGTAAGTTTCCAAGAGACCGTCGAGCTGCGCCCATCGCAGACCCCGAATGCCACACCACCTTACGCGTAAGTCCGTAACAGGAAAGCCCAGTTGTGCCTTTTCTTCGGTAACTGCGGCTAACCTATGGGCCCAGTACACGTATGAATGGCCCACAATCCATAGTTGCTTCTGTTCCCCTGAAAGTAGAAAGCAACACCATTAAACCACTGCATTTGGCCGTACATAGGAACGAAAACGGAGTCCCACCTCCCGATGCGCTTCACTGTCGCGTCGGGCAACCCCAACCTAGCCGCTTCAGTGGCAGCTCCAATCCGAAAGGAGTGTGTTCCGAAGTTAGACTGCTTGAAACCGAGCCGATGCAGTGCGCTTTTTAAAAGTCTTTTAAATTGATACGTAGACAGTGCCGTTCCATCGGCGTGTACCAGCAGCGAACACCGTCCCGCCGGTCGCTGCTTAAGGTACTCCATTACACATGCATATGGGCAACACTCCGTGCCAACCTGATGCAGAACCACTTCTCTTCCTTTACCCACTTGGTCGGTCTTTGACCTCCGCAACCACAATACCACCGTACCTTCCCTGAGGCAGGTATCCACCAATTGCAGACCCCCCGAACCGTGTCTACTGTTCGCGACTAACTCCCCTATCCTAAACGCTCCGAAGAACGCCAGGGAAAAAGCCGTTCGGAAAAGTAGGGATTCAAAGGGGTCCCTGCAAACCACCACCAACTCCTGAGCCAATCTCAGCAACAGCGCAAATGTTATTGGCCGCCTACTATCTGGCCTTTGCGCACCGCTGAACATTCCGCGCACCACCTTGCGCACTAGAAACTCCTTTGTAAGGTCCCTCTGCCCAGCAAGCTTAAACATAAAAGCAAGCGCCGTGACCTGTCTCCCTACTACGGGTTTTGATTTGCCTTGCTCGGCGCACCGCAGCAGGTACCAAAGCAGGATCCCTACGCTCTTGTCCTCCGTCGTGGCACCACCTGCCAGTGCCACTAGACTATCCCATTTTGCCCACACACGTCTATAAGCGTTCCACGTCGCTGGGGCAACAGACTGTCTCACGAGTCTCGTTACCTGACAGCTCCAATCTCCCAGAGCTCCTCGGGGATGTGCTCCCCCAGGGCGTTCGCACGAGGAGCCAGCGCCCTGAAGCGATCCTCCTGAAACCGAGAGAGGGCGTAAGCAATTCCGTTTTCCACATTTGTCACGTGTCTTGCCTGAAACCATATGTTCAAGCGAAGGCAACATAGCACAAGATGCCGGAGCAATCTAATCACCGGTACGGATGCCGCCGTGATGTTGTTCACGGCTTCAACCAACCCCTTATTACCCGAATGGAAAATGACTCGCCTGTCCCTGAAACAGGGACCCCATAAGTGCACTGCTACCACCATAGGAAACAACTCCAGGAATGTAGGGTTCAGCAGTAAACCCGCCTCTTCCCATTCCTCCGGCCATGCCGCAGCGCACCATCTCCCTTGGAGATAAGCCCCACAACCGATCGGTCCAGACCCATCGGTGTGAAGATCTAGCTCTGCGCTGGTGGTGCCCTCCTTTTGAAGGACCACCCGCCCGTTAAAATCTGCAAGGAACATCGCCCATACCCTTGCATCGTCGCGCATGGCCCTAGAGACTGTTAGGAAATGATGCGGCTTCGCAATCCCTACCGTAGCCAGCGACATCCGTCTACAGAATATCCGCCCCATGGGGATAAATCGGCATGCGAAATTCAACTTCCCCAATATTGATTGAAGCCGCTGCAGGGTCACCCTCCGTGCGCCCCGTAGCGCCGTAATCTCGGCTTGCATGTCCTCCACCTTCTCTAAGGGAAGACTGCACTCCATTTTGCAGGAGTTGATCCGAATCCCTAGAAAAGTCAATTGCTCCGTAGGGCCCTCCATCTTGTCATGGGCCAGTGGTACCCCGAATTCTGTACAGATTTCGGTAAACACCTCCAGCATGAAACGGCAAGCGTCGTTTCCCGCTGGGCCAACAAAAAGGAAGTCATCCAGGTAATGGGTAACACTCTTGTACCCCGCCTCGATGCTCACAACCCATTGTAAAAATTTGCTGAAGGCCTCGAAGTAAGCACAGGATATCGAGCACCCCATGGGTAAACATAAGTCGACGAAGTAACTTCCGTCTACGAAGCACCCCAGCAAACGATGGCTTGACGGGTGTACGGGGAGCAATCTGAATGCTGCCTCGATGTCCACTTTCGCCATAAGGGCCCCCTGGCCCTCCCTCCTCACCAGGTCGACCGCCCGGTCGAATGACTCATAAGACACAGTAGCCTGGTCTTTTGATATGCCATCGTTTACCGAACGACCTCTGGGGTAGGAGAGATGCTGGATCAATCTAAATTTACCCTTCTCCTTCTTGGGGACCACCCCAAGTGGAGACACGACTAATCCCTGGATGGGCGGGGCCGCAAATGGCCTAGCCATCCTCCCCAATTGTACCTCATTAAGAACCTTAGCTTTAGCTACCCCTGGGAAATCCCTAGCCGACTTCAGGTTTGGGACAAGAAAACCTTGAATGTCGACCCTGCATGGAATCCGGAATCCTTCTCGGAACCCGTCCTCCAACAGGCGCGCCGCTTCGGCGGTGCCTGCCAATTTACCGTAGCGTTTTAGCCACGGCAGCATGGCGGGGAGGCGTATGGGCGTCCTGCCCCTTTGCGGGAGGTTCGCCCCTGCCTCCCTCTTTGGGTCTACCGCATCTAGACAGGGGGTGTTCACCTCCACAATTTGAGCATGCATGCTTAAACCTGCAGTTAGGTGCCCATCTACAGACCCCCTCGTTGTACGAAAAACAGGTCTTAAGACCTGCTCCTGAGGCGTGGGTGGGGCCCTTGGCTCCACCGGCCCCGCTCCGAAAGGGCGTCGTGACTCTCATGGGTGTCATGATGTTTAGCCAATACGTCACCGCTTTGTCACTCCACGCCATACTAGGCCTTGAGGACAAGTATTGCCGGAATTCCTCGTCGTACCGCCACCAGGCCGTACCCCCATAGACCTTGTGAGCATTCCGAATTTCATCTATGTAAACGAATAATCCCGGACTCTGTTCGGGGTGCCGCTCACACAGTACGCAAGCCCAAATAGAAAATGCCTGCAGCCAGGTATCAAACGTCCTGGGTAGCCTAGCAAAAGATTTCCCCTCCCTGGGGCCCCTCTCGGCCAAGTCTGTTTGCCTAGACATAGGGAGAAGGGAAAACAACTCTATAAATTCCCTCCTCCAGATCTTTTCCTTTACATCCTGTGTAAGGTGTGCACCTAAATTATCCAACGAGCATAGGACTATAGGTCTCATGGCTGCGTCGGTAACTCCCACATTGTTATTCCCAACTGCTGCAATCGCATTGCCTACCGGCTCGGGCGCGCGCAAGCTAGCTAACGCCTCGCTCGCACTCGCTGGCGCCACTACCGCTGCTGGCTGGGACCATGCACCCTTTGCTAGCCCCCCTATCCAAGCTCCCATTTCGTGTTCGCTAACCGCAATGTTGTGCGCAGCTAATAGGGTCTTTAATGACCCGATAAAACCTCCCTTGTCTGCTGCGCAACTCAACTCTGAGCGCTCACCTGCTTCTGGAAGCTTTGGAGTAGATACGGCCAACGGAGTATCCCCGCGTCTCTCCTGACGCTCCGGGGACTCTGACCGTCTGGCCCTCCGCGGGCTCCTCCTCTCAGATCCAGTGCAAGCACAGCTGCACCGACAAGATCTTCTGCTTCTCGACCTGGATCTCCTTCTGGATCTGTGGGTACAAGAAGAACAGTCACTAGCTCTCCGCGACCTGCATGCCCGTGCCCATACCGCCCTTTCCTCGTCTGAGGAACGGTCCTGGTCACCTAAGCTTGCGCGGCTGGAGTAGGCTAGCACTGCCTCCGCCGCCCCCTGTAGGGGTTCCCCTGAGACTTCCTCGGGCGTTGGAATATCCAGATGTTGGTCAGTCTTAGACCCTTTGCGCTGTGGCCTAACCGTATCGCCCTCAGTCTCTACTCTGCTACGTCTTAGCGGTGTGTGCGTAAATAGTAGCGGAGTGTACCTGCTCGTAGCCTTCTTAGCTCGAGTGGGGCGTCCTAGCCTCGCCACTGCCGCTGTCACAGGCATGTCATCAATCATGACCATGCTGTCTTGGCTATTCATCTCTCTGATCACCCCGTCTCTTCTTTCTCTCGTCGTCGCCATGCTCCTCTCACTGCCAGTTGGGCGTCCCTGTAAAGTACCAGAAGCACTGTTAATGAGGGAAGCCCCAGGGACCGTCTGATTGGCACCGTGAGGGCCTGTAGGAGCCTTTTTAGGACTCCCGGCTTTTCTCTTACCCCCTGCACCCCCCTTACGGGGTGTTAGAGGGGTGTTTCGCGACCTTTAGGCAAGTTGGCAGGTGGTGGCCGGAGTGCTAGGCCCTCACCCCCACCGCCCGTGATCCTGGCGCTCGCCTGCCTGGGGGGTATGGGGTCCCGGCCGCCCTGACCTGTAACCCCCCCATCTCTTGTGTCTCTGCTACCCGATGGACGGGGGTCTGGCAGCCCTACAGTGGTGGGATGGGAAAAAATTTCGCTGGAGGCATCAGAATTGGCTAGGACACCAGCCACCGCAGGCTGTTCCTGTACAATGTGCTGAGCTCCAAGCGCAGAAGGCATGGGAGGTCCCAGCCTGTCCTGCACCCACCTGACCCCTTGGCTTAAGGCACGGGTCCTAACCTCAGCCAGCAAAGCCTCTAAGCCTTCTGGATCCATATTAAATACTACCAGGGGGACAAACAGGGGGAACAACAGGCAGAAACTCAGACACACACAGACAAGGACACACACACACACAAAACGGAGGAGGAAAAACACAAAACGACAAGAATAGCCTCAACAGATATATCCCCTTATTTGCTGGTAAGCTGGGGTGAAATTCTCAGTATTTAAACCTTCCTACTGTGATTTTAGATGCAGGACCTCAGACCTCCGTCCATTCCAGTCGCTGCTGTGTTCAATGGCGCGAAACGGGCTTCCGACATGCCCCCCGACGCTCCTGATTGGCTGATAGCCTCACAGGCTCCGCTGGGTCACGTGACGCTACAGGCTGACCCAGGGAGCCTGTGCAGCCTCTGCGTCGTTCAGGAGCAATGCCTAGAAAAGAAGTGAGTGTATACTGAATTCCCAAATTATACAACCTCACTGTGTCCAGCACAGTGCTTGGATACAAATGCTGACTTTACAAAGTGTGGCTAGACCTACAGTGGGGGGGGAAAGTATTTGATCCCCTGCTGCTTTTGAACGTTTTTCACTGACAAAAAAAATACCAGTCTGTAACTGTAATGGTAGGTGTATTCTAACAGTGAGAGACAGAATAACAACAAACCCCAAAGAAAATGCATGTCAAAAAGTTCTAAATTAATTTGCAGGTCAATGAGGGAAATAAGTATTTGATCCCCTATCAATCAGCAAGATTTCTGGCTCCCAGGTGTCTTTTACACAGGTAACGAGCTGAGATTCGGAGCAATCTGTTAAAGGGAGTGCTCCTAATCTCAACTTGTTACCTGTATAAAAGACACCTGTCCACAAAAGCAATCAATCAATCAGATTCCAAACTCTCCACCATGGCCAAGACCAAAGAGCTGTCCAAGGATGTCAGGGACAAGATTGTAGACCTACACAAGGCTGGAATGGGCTACAAGACCATCGCCAAGCAGCTTGGTGAGAAGGTGACAACAGTTGGTGCGATTATTCGCAAATGGAAGAAACACAAAATAACTGTCAGTCTCCCTCGGTCTGATGCTCCATGCAAGATCTCACCTCGTGGAGTTTCAATGTTCATGAGAATGGTGAGGAATCAGCCCAGAACTACACGGGAGGATTTTTTTAATGATTTCAAGGCAGATGGGACCATAGTCACCAAGAAAACAATTGGTAACACACTACGCCGTGAAGGATTGAAATCCTGCCGTGCCCGTAAGGTCCCTCTTCTCAAGAAAGCACATGTACAGGCCCGTCTGAAGCTTGCCAATGAACATCTGAATGATTCAGAGGAGAACTTGGAGAAAGTGTTGTGGTCAGATGAGACCAAAATCGAGCTCTTTGGCGTCAACTCAACTCACTGTGTTTGGAGGAGGAGGAATGCTGCCTATAACCCCAAGAACACCATCCACACCGTCAAACATGGAGGTGGAAACATTATGCTTTGGGGGTGTTTTTCTGCTAAGGGGCAGGACAACTGCGCCGCATCAAAGGGACGATGGACGGGGCCATGTACCATCAAATCTTGGGTGAGAACCGACTTCCCTCAAATGGGTTGTGGATGGGTATTCCAGCATGACAATGACCCAAAACACACATCCAAGACAACAAAGGAGTGGCTCAAGACAAAGCACATTAAGGTCCTGGAGTGTCCTAGCCAGTCTCCAGACCTTAATCCCATAGAACATCTGTGGAGGGAGCTGAAGGTTCGAGTTGCCAAACATCAGCCTCGAAACCTTAATGACTTGGAGAGGATCTACGAAGAGGAGTGGGACAAAATCCCTCCTGAGATGTGTGCAAACCTGGTGGCCAACTACAAGAAACGTCTGACCTCTGTGATTGCCAACAAGGGTTTTGCCACCAAGTACTAAGACGAAGGGGTCAAATACTTATTTCCCTCACTGACCTGCAAATCAATTTATAACTTTTTTGACATGTGTTTTTCTGGATTTCTTTTTCGTTATTCTGTCTCTCACTGTTAAAGTACACCTACCATTAAAATTATAGACGGATAAATTCTTTGTCGGTGGACAAACGTTTAAAATCAGCAAAATCAGCAGGGGATTAAAGACTCCCCCTCACCCATTGTATTACAGGTCCAGAAACTGCAATTATTATTCTCCACAAATCCCTTCTCACAAACTCACACAATTCCACCAAAGTATAATGGATACCTCAAGGGTTGAGCTGAAAAATCACAAATCCTCCTATCGGTATCTACGTATCATCTGCCCGTTTACCTCCTAAATGTGCTACTTTCTCATTCCTGCCAATTTTTTGCCAAACTTGCTAGTCTAACCTTGCCTGCCCCAACCCTACATGTTTCACAGAGATTTGTCTTTGGCGAATCAGCTCTATAAATGGAAACTGCTAATATGGTCCTTCAACCCTCAAGTACAAACAGTTCTATGGACTCTCTGTGACAAATGAAATGTGGGGACTTGTTAGACGAAAGACTACGTCTACCAAAAGCTCTAATGTTTCTTTACCTCTATTATATACATCTTGAAAATAGTATGAACATAGGATTTATAGTATGACCCAGGCCTTCGGTTAGATGCTTTTCCACACTGCCTGATACTACTATATATATATATATATATATATATATATATACCTTGGGTTACACTGTTCCGGATGGAACGGTGTAACCCAAAAACTGTGTAAACCAAGGTACCATTTCTCATAGGAATCAATGTATTTTCAATTAATTTGTTCCAGACCACCAATTTTTCACTTTTTCGTTTGAACTCATGGTCTTGTTTTTGGAAACTAAACAGAAATTAATAAACAACATGGTGGGGATGTAGAGGAGGAGAAGGAGGACATAAGTTATCGCTTGAAACTTTGGCTCTTATAGGCACAGGCTGGGCACACTAGCTCATAGGCACAGGCTGGGTACATTGGCACATAGACACAGGCTGTTTGGGCTCTTACCGGTACAGACGAATTGGGATCTTGCAGGCACAGGCAAGTTGGACTCTTGGCACTTGCAGGCACAAACTATAAGGCAATCACAATGACAGTGTTTACAGCTTGCAACCTTCTTTCGGATTCAATCTCGTAACCCGTAGGTGGCGTGTGTTGCATCATTTGTGTTGCCCAGTACAGCAGATATCAGCCGTACGTTAATGCCACTTCTTAATTTCTTAACAAACGTTTCTGCCCAAATTTCTTTGGATTTGGAAAGTAAGCTTTTCAAACTTTAAGACCGCTCATGCTCTAAAATTAGTCGTAGAGGTCAGTATTGTGGTGTTTTAATACTATAGCAGTACCCACTGTTAGGAATTTTTTTGGTAAATGTTATCTCTATGTTTGATCCAAATTAAATATTATATCTTACAAGAATTTCTGCTCAAAGATAAACACGTTACTTGACTATGAGTAAAATGTAAACTTTGAAGTTAAGAGAATAGCAGGAGACTAATTAATAGGAAATAGTTCAGTGGAGACGTAACAGTTTTTTTTTCAGTATTAACATAAACAAAGACATTTTTAGATTTTTTACATATCTGAGATATAACATAATGGGTTTCAAAAGTCCTGAAACTCATATCTGGAGAATATTTTGTTGATCTTGTAAAAAAGCATAATAATAGATGACAAAGTTTAACTGAAAAAATGCAAAGCGAGGGGCCACATTTGCGGAGGTGGAGGCTCTACGGCGCCTCACAAGCGGTTACAAACTCACAAAGAAGCAGGACTTGGAACAAATACATCTAACACGCAATGACTAAATACGGACTTACACTAAAAAATACAAGCCGCAGGACTTAGAAAAAAAAAAAATTACAAACTCACAAAAATACGACCTTAACAGCCTAACCGCGCGCAGCTGAAAACATTAAAAAAAACAATAAATACACACAAAAATGACATAATAAAACTTACCCAAAGCAAGGGGGGACACCCAGGACGTCTGGAAGTGAAGTTACACCTCATTTTAAGTCCAATTTACCATGTTTTGCCACCCGAAAAAACCCTAAGCGAGAGAAAAAATGGCAGACGAAAAAACCCAAAAAGGAGGCTACACGACACTAAAGCCATAAAACAACGCCAAGCACGTACGGATTTTCCAAAAAGCCATACGAGGTACAAGATACACTTTTAGCAAGGACGCTAAATCATCCACACCCGCGTACCACATACACATTCGCCGCCATTTTACAACAGTAACTTACACAATGCAGAAGTACACCGCTACACTAACGGCTTCCCCTCATGCACGCAGCCTATTTACACTACACACTGCACACATTGCTGACACTTACACCTCAGCTCCAGAACCGTGCAAACCTACATTGTGTGCTGCAGGAACATGAAAACAGATTGTCAGCTCTTCAGCACAATGCAAGCCTATATGAGTATTTCCCAACTCTGTATTTATCTTTACGATACAGTCATCGAACCAGCAAAAATATCAAATGCTTATAATTACTCAACATCCCTATTAGCAATTCAAAAACCCAAGAAAATACATTCAGTTTAACATTAAGTTTTGTTTTTTTAACAATGATACAAGAATATGTGAGGGCTTGAATGTAGACTTAGCAGCATGTTATAGCATAAATGATGTTTTGCGTACCCCTAATTAGTGTAACCCCAGCTTCCATGTAAAAATCGTGACTTTTAGTTATGGTACCTCAACAACCAAATTTACACTGGAGAGGCAATCAAGAAACCTTCCCAGTTCTCTCTTTCGGACCCGTGTCTTCCCTCCACTCTTGCTGCCTCCTCTCTACTACCTACTACATGGCATCCAACCACCATCAATAGTGGTTGAAACCACATGCAAATTGACACTGCTTCGAATTGCTCAATATCTATTTAAAAAAAAAAATACCCAAGGGAAAGTCCTACAGTTTCACATGGCTTCTTTTTTTTTTTACAATTATTAATATCTTGTAAAAACACTCAATAGATAAAGGTGTTTGAGGTTTTCCTGAAGAACTTAGTCTTGTACTTATATTGTTCTATAGAACAGTATTCCATAAAGTGTGTTATATGACCATAAAGTGTGTTATATGACTTGATTATGACACCTCAAAAACCACATGAAAACTGGAAAGGCAAACAAGACGAGTCAGACATTTCCCCTTCATTCTTCTATTACATGCATCTTTCCTCCTACTCTTAAGGCCTAACCTCACTGTCAGCAAGATTGCTCTCGATTTGTACCTAATGTAAGACTTTCGTTTCATCATCACTTTTGAGGTGTAATGGTAGTATATAAGGGAATATCCCCTGGTGTATTTTGTGTGCTATGAGCAGCGTTGGCGTTGCTTGTGAGGCGCGCAGTGAATGACTTTTATGTTTATTGCAATGTTTTTTTGTGTATATGTATAATGAATGAATTAATAAATGAATATACTTTACCTATTTGTAAGTAATATATGCAGGAAGCATTGTGCTGAAGAGCTGACAATCTGTTTTGATGTTGCTGCAGCATACAATGTAGGTTTGCAGTGTTGTGGAGCTGAGGTGTAAGTGTCAGCAATGTGTGAAGTGTGTAGTGTAAATAGGCTGCGTGCGCGAGGGGAAGCCGTTAGTGTAGCTGTGTACTTCCGCATTGTGTAAGTTAGTGTTGTAAAATGGTGGCGAATGTGTATGTGGTACACGGGTGTGGATGATTTGTCGTCCTTGGTAAGAGTGTATCTTGTACCTCGTCCGGCTTTTTTGAAAAGCCGTATGTGATTGGTGGTGTTTTGCGTGCTTAGGGTCCTGTAGCCTCGTTTTCTTTTTTTTTCGGCGGCCATTTTTTCTTTTTTTTTTTTGCTTAGGGGATTTCGTGCCCCCCCCTCGCTGTGGGTAAGCTTTTTGTGTCTTTTTTGTGTGTATTTATTGTGTTTTTAATGTTTTCTGGTGTGCTCGGTTCGGCCGTTAAGGTCGTAATTTTGCGACTTCGCAAGTCCCGCGTCTCGTATCTTTTTGGGGGTAAGTCCGTAAATTTTGCGTTGTAAGAGCAGCGGTTCGTATTTTGGCGCTTGTATGTGTGTTTGTGACCGCTTGTGAGGCACCGTAGAGCCTCCACTTCCACAAATGCGGACCCTCGCGAGCCTTCGGCCGCATATGCGGACCAAACTGCGTCCCTCGCAAAGCGTGATGATGATTTGTAGTTTGACAACTATTATATGTGATGAGGGAACAGTGATCCGACCTAATATCTCCCATGTTCATAGTATAACAAACCCCCCACCATGTTTTACACTAGGTAACAGACATTGTAGGTTGAAGGTAAGTAGGAAGTAAGGTGGAAGATGACTCATCAGGCCACATTACTCTTTACAATTTTTCATAGGTCAGCATTTTCTGCTCCTAGCACCAAGTTGCACATTTTTGATCATTGGCAATGGATACTGTGACATTCGTAGAATAAGATAAGTGTCTTATGTGAAAGAAGCTGCATAGGGCATCAATTACTATAGACAAAAGTCAATGGGATGTGTACACATACTTCCTCATATACTCCCTCCTCAAAAATCGTAGCCCGTAAAGGAGCCCGCAAGAGTTACTGCTATTACATTGGTCTATTTTAGCTGCCCGCAAATGATCTGGGGGTTAGAAGCGGATGTTAAAATTGGAACTCCGTCCCAGCTAAGCCTTTGATCTGTCAATGTTACTATCTCAAATCGCTAATAAATTGCTACAAATCCCCAAGGACGCCCTGGCGTTCAAACCCGTAAACAGCAAATGGAGCCAAACACCCTACGGGTACTAGAGAGGACCCGCAAGGGGGTTAAAGTCCTGTTTGTAGCACTATAAAAAGCAAATATAAATACAATGTTATATTTTAAATTATAGGGAAATTGATGTAAGGTATTAATATTATTAGCACAATATTCTAGAGCCCGCCAATCGGCAATAAAAAATAATTTATTTTATGTTTAATTTCTGTGTTATATTGATCCCGGCAATCCATAAATTTTGCGTTGTAAGAGCCGCGGTTCGTATTTTGGCGCTTGTGTGTGTGTTTGTAACCACTTGTAAAGGCGCCGTAGAGCCTCCACCTCCGCGAATGTGTTAATACATATAATGGAACGTGCATGGACTAGAATATTATATTTATTGTTTATTTCATATTGCATTATTTCTGGAATGCGAGTCCGATCGCAACTCGGACCTCAAAACCGTAAGTGATTGAAATGTAACCGCCATGTTTTAGTGACATAATTATTGGCTCTGTCTAAACCCGTAACCAAGGGTTTGACTAATTGATCATGTTCTCGGCTGCAAATAGAACGTGCGGAAGAATGCTTTACGGATTTGGATGTCGGCCATGTCATTGCGGGCTTGTCTAATTAAATCGCTCTGTATCTCCACCAAATTTAATAGGGCCCAATGTTTGTAAGTCTTCATCAAGAAATATATTAACCAAACATTCTAAACATTACTAAATTTGGGACAAAAAAAAAGTTATTACCCATAATCTGCCACATACGCCTAAGAGAAAGAAGAACATTTAAGAGATAAAGTAAAAGATACCTCGATTTGTCCACAAATTTGCACACATTCACTTCTGTAAATAAAATAAGGAAGGTATGTACAGTTGAAGCGCACGTGAATATTTCTTAAATCAGTGTATACTGAGTCAAATTTTGTAATCTGATTTTTTTTAAATTATTTTTGGTTACTAAGATTTGAAAGTTTTTGACCACTGATGTGGTCTCCAGAACTTGTACATAACCACTTCCACCAAAGTATCGTGAATGTCTCCAGTTATTCTTTGTCAGTCTTGACCGAGACAGCTCTTAAGAATAATCTGATTGGTTAATCCATGGGCTGTGCCCTCAGCAAAAGCCTTTTTTTAAAGGACAGAACTTTTACATGGCATGTCTCCAGCCAATGGATATCATCGTGTTGATATCATTTACAGTACTTGACTTATAATTTACTTATATATTTGCTGAGCCTGAAATTTTAAAGCATCTTCAAAATTGAATATTTAGTTTTTAGATCATTGTGAGCTTTATTAATTATCAATACCTAATTAAAACAACTAGCTCATGCATTTATGGCAGTAGAGTGTTTCTTTAACATGGGTTTACTAGCAGTGGTATCAGTCGAATTGTAGAGAGGAAGGTAAGGTTGTTGGTTGGATGGAATAGGATGTCGGGTGTGTGTCCCCAACTTAGGCGTAGCGCAGGGTAGGTGTGTCGGTAAGATGATCCGTGTATTTGTAGTAGGTTCTTATGGGTAGTCCTACTGGATGTTCTTTCTTACCCCTGTCTGGAGGTTGTCCGGATTGGGATGTCAGGTATGGTGATTCCCTGCTTCAGGGTTAGGCAATGCTTTGGCTTCTATTGGTGTGAACTGGAATCTGCAGCTTTTCTTGGGGCTCTGTTCCCGTCAGTGCCCAAGAAAAAGAGAAATGCAAAGATGGAGTGGAAAAAGTGCACAGTCCTTTCAGTAGTCTCAATGTTATGGGGTAATGTTTGGTCTGAAGCTCTCAATGTTGGTCTCTCTTATGTAGAAATGTTATTTATATATACACTGTACTGATGGCGGACAGATAGATAGATGTTATGTATCTATCAATTGGTTGGTTGCCATTCAGATCTGTTCTCACAGTGCAAAGATCCCGGTGGCAGTGAGGTAGACTAGTACTGTGGATATGGCCACCTGTTGATCTTGCATTTTTGCTGTAATGATAGTGTCTAAACAGCCATGGATCCTTCAAACGCACCCCCAAATCAATGAGATTGAAACCAGGGTTGATAAACAGGTTTTATTCATAGAATGCCGAAAAAATAAAAAGTAAAAACAAACTCTAAACGATTTAAAACCTATAAAAACTTTGATAGGTTGGTGCACAAAAATGATGTCTCCACTTTCTTTGAGGTTTTGGAGATGATATTAATGTATAAATACACTTCATCAAACGTGTTTCGTCGTTTTGCTGACGGCTTCCTCAGTGATAATGATATAAATGTTGGGTATTGGATATAAAATGGATTATTGAGATGAATCAGGGAGGATTTAGTAGAATGAACATGGTCCTTTTTCTCTAGTGCGAAACTGGAAGTCTTGTATTAGGATAGTCGTGAGACAGATGTTCTGCTTGTTGCTACTGTATGATTAAAACTATATTCACAATTTCCCACATTTTCTGTACTTTATGTGTTTCTTTTCAGGATTTATTGGCAGATGGTTAAGTTTAAATAAGAAATAATTACTGCTGTGAGTAGGGATAACTATGGGATGAGTGCAGACCTTTCTTCTATTCATGGTTAGTATACATTTCAGCAGTAGATGTATATTAAGGTGACTATAACTGACATTTAAGCACAGGCACATGATCAGGCTTTGCAAGTAATAGGGAAAAGTGACATGCATTATAGAACTGAGAGAGATGGAATACAGTTCTTTATTTATGCATTTAAAAGAGCATGATATAAACATTACCAAATATTAATCAATACCGGTTTAATTTTCATTAAAACTGGCAGGAAATGCATATAAATGTGCTTACTTCTGTATGACTCATGGATCTATGTTACTGCTGACTGGCTGACAGGGACAAGCCCCCAGATCCTTTAAAGGCATATGCAAGTTTCCTTGGTTATTACATTTTTGCACTCTGGAGCTCTCTGGAGCAGGGACATTAATCCCCCCAACTTCCTATTAGTCTGTAAGCTTCCTGGAGCAGGGACGTGAATTTCCCCCAAACTTCCGGTTAGTCTTAAATTCTCTTGAACAGGCCTCAATTTCCCCCCAGCTTCCTGTTAGTCTGTAAGCTGTCTGGAACAGGGGCCTCAACTTTCCCCTACTTCCTGTTAGTCTGTAAGCTCTCTTGCAGCAGGGACTTCAACTTTCCATCTTTCCCTTAGTCTATTAGCTCTTATATGCAGATACCTCAATCTTCCCCCTCCACCCCACATGCACCTCTTTAGGCTATAAGCTCACTAAAGCTAAGATTTAAAAAAAAAAAAATAAAGTTCGGTGTGCATCCTTAGACCAAATATCTGGCTGGCTCACAACCCACACCCCATTGGAATTTGACGTTGTTCAATATGTTTCTTTAAAAAATGTGGATTTATGGGCCACTGCATAAAAAAACTCACATTTGAGCGTACTAACAACATTAGCAAGAGTGTATATGCCATGAACAATTTTTACAAAAAAAATCTTCACTTGATTTCTTGCATAGAGGAAGGTTCCATCTTGTCTGACTTAAATGCGTCCTGGAGGCATATTCTAAACCTCAGAAGAGTGAAGAAAGTGAAGAGCAATGGAGGATTTGTTGAACAATTGGAGCATTTAGAATTTGATACATACTCTCCTTTTTCTCTACAAAAGTAGACAGTATAACTACAAGCCCTGCTCCGGCAGAAATTTGATCGTTCCTCTCATGCATATGCAATCTTCACTAATATATCTGGAATGTCTCCAAGGCTCCTAATCAAACTCAAGTTGATCAAGCTTCATATATATTTTATGGACCGTTAAATGTGGCA
The DNA here is from genome assembly GCA_027410445.1 of Discoglossus pictus. NCBI lineage: Eukaryota > Metazoa > Chordata > Amphibia > Anura > Alytidae > Discoglossus > Discoglossus pictus. The sequence continues at coordinate 24,198,969 of CM050174.1, read as the reverse complement.
ACAAGTCAAGAGCTTGTCATTGTTGGAAAACATTTTAGTTTTTCGAATAAAATCTTGGTTTTCTCCTCTTAGCTTTATTGAAAGTTTGTTAGGTTGGGAGATTTTTGAATAGATTATGGAAGAGGCATAAAGAACATCTCCTGGTCATATCCACCATCTTTAAACAGGGCAATACATAATCATAAAATAGCAGTACTGGCCACGATCAGGTATACAGACATGTGCAAGATCATCAAAAAGATTTGTGGTTATTGGTGGAAACTACAATACAAAACCATATCACACGTGGGATGTCTCGTCTAACCAACCATTTCCCGTCAACGGAAACTTCCCCTGGTGCCGATTCAAAGAATGAACCACGGAAAGGAAGTAAAAGGGGAATTTAAGTGACTGTGCATTTATAATCACAAAAACTGGAACTTGTGATAATAACTGAAAAAAATATGCTTTCACAGAAAACCCACATTTTCCAAATATTGTCAGCAAATTTGAGAGAACGTGCACAATTCATTAAATTAGGTATTTTAATCCATTTATTGGACCACTATAATACTCCATCTAAATGGTTTAATGAATAAAGTTCCTATTTAATGATTTTAGAAATAAATATTCAACATAAACTTACTTTAAATGTTAAGACCGGTATCCACCCACTATAAGATCAATGGGGGAGGCTGGTTTGATTAGCAGACAACTACTAAATTTTCAGATACATAATATACCAAAATACACCAGAATATACAAATCCTATGGATTGGAGACTTGTTGGGTTAGAGATTTGCTTTGGCAGTGGGGGCTGCCTAGAATGATTATTCCTAAACCATTTAGACCTGTCTATCAGCCAACCTCACTCCCTCCCCTTAGTATTAGGGTGGAGACAAACATTCGGCTTGAGGCTAGTACTCTAATCTTTGAAACTTGATTTAACTTGATTTAATATTGAATATTGCTATTATAATTTATTAAATATTAATTTTATTAATGATAAATACACAATTAAAATAACTAGCTCCTTTTTCTAGGACATTACTAGGATCCTTAATCAGTAATGAGTCTGACACTGGATTTTGTATGTACTTCAAAAAATAATAAGAGGTATTAAATACTTACATTACAAGTTACTATATATATATTGGTGTATATAAATGAATTGGCCATGGACATGGGGAAAAATGTTTTCTAGTACATAACAAAATTGTCCAGTATAAATTATTTGAACTATATATTTGGAAAAACATTTAAGATTTTCTTAAAATTTTATGGTGACACTTGAAAATTAGTATTTTTCCTAGGGTGTACCTTTCAAATATTTATTATAATTTATTAAAACATCACTGTAGCTTCTTTATTTAACAAATACCATCTTGAAAAAGTGAAAAACACTCAACATTTTTTCAGAATGTAACTTAAAATAATACACCGCCATCATCTAGCCACTGAGAGCTGGATGATGGGGGGTGTGCGTTTGTAGTTATCAGCAGAGAGAGGGGTGGGGAGGTGGAAATGGGCAAAAGTCCAGAGCCTTTGTTTTATACCTGGATAAGATTGACATTTATACCACGCCTCTTCCACCCACTGTCCCAGAAGCAAATACCTTCCGTCATACCAGTTCTCCAGAAATGTAAGCACCCCTCTCACACAGAACTTCCACCAATGTATCATGGATCCCTCCAGGGTCCTGGAAAAGGCATCAAAATATATATATTTTTTAATTAAAAACAAACAAAACTGACCGGCCTAATTAAGCTAATTGTTATAAGAACTAATAGTATCAGTTTTGTCTACAGAATTCTGGCCATTCTATTTGAGACTCAAACCTGTAGTAGTGATTTTCTCCGCCTGTGGACTACTAGCTGTAGTAAATCCCATTAATGCCTCACCTGTGCCTAAGAGGAGGTACGGCCTCCTTTAAGCTGTGTGAGTTTCAGGTGGTTATAATCTTCTCAAGTGTGTAATTGAAGTTTTCTGGTTTGCTTTCATCATCTTAATTTTTGAAAGACCAATTTAGATCTTATCAGAACATGCAGCATTCCTTAGATCTTATCTGAGATTTCCCACCCTGGGATCTAGCAATGATATATTTAGGTGTTAGGCTGCCATAGGCCCATCCAAGGGTACGGTCCACACCCTTCTTATGAAATGGCATAAATTATTATTATTATTTTGCCAATTAATGACTATACCAGGCTTTTAAGGTTTCACAACTATATTCCATCAAGTATATCATAACCCTGAATATCATATCTGTAGCGTGTGTATATATTGCTCAGCATATGAAATCTCTATTGACTACAGATTTAATGGCCTACCGTCATTTAATAAGCCTTTAAAGTATTCATTAAACTAATAAACACATTTTTAGAGAAAATCAGCATTTTTGAAGATTCAGTTTGAGTAAATGAATCCATTTTGTGTTTGTTACATCACTTTCTTAGATAAATCATGAGGGTGTGTATATGTATAAGTGGAAGTAGGAGTGGGATAGAAGAAACCAGAGAAAAGTCAGTAATCTTTGTTAGATAATTGGATCAGATTGGAATGTACACCACACCCCATTCTCCTAACAGGCCCAGAAAAAGGAAGTTTTAATCCACAGATGCCACCACTGCTCTCCTTAAATGTAAATGTCCCTCTCGAACATACAGCTCCCACCAAAGTGTCATGGATGCTTCCAGGTACCAGCAAACTATGGGCCCTATTCTATTAGAAGCTTGTAAGTGATTGGAACCCTTAATTTTGTCTGCATGTTTTTTTTCTCTCAAAATATTTAGATGTATTCTATTGACTCAAGCCCGCAATTTACGTCTTATAGCTTCCAGACATAAACAATTCTTTTTAAAGTGTGATTTCAGAGGGCATGATCACATGATCTGACAATATTTAAGCAAGCCAGTAATTTACTCCTTAGACACAACCAATAGTAAATGAGTCCATCATGATGACATCAGTAAAACATGGAAGTTACACGTAATCTGCAATCGGAAGCTAAAAATTAATTAGTGCAAATCAATTATAATAGTTGTCAATCTGTGAGTTGTCGTCACGCTTGCGGGTCTCGCTTTGTGAAGCCCACAATTTGCGGGCCTCGCAAAGCGAGCCCCGCAAATTTGTAAAGAGATTGAAGACACCCATACCCAAAGCCAGTGACACTACCTAAGCCAGTAACACTTTTTACCTAAGCCAGTAACACTTTAAAAACCTCACACACCGCTCAGGGAGACAGCCAGTGAGCCTGTGAGTGAGGGTGCAAGCAAATTTGACCCATAATTGCCTGTTTAGAGAGATAGGAAATCAGCTAAGCAAGAAAAAAAATGGCAGTCGAAAAAGTACATTTTCTCAAACAGGATGAAAACGTAACTCTTAGCCAAGCCAGTAACTATTAACCTAAGCCAGTAACACTTAAGCCAAACATGTAACTATTAGCCTAAGCCAGTAACACTTAGCCGAAGACAGTAACACTTAGCCGAAGCCAGTAATACTTAGCCAATGCCAGTAACACTTAGCCGAACAGGGCAGGCACGCAGGACCTTTGCAATGAGCGCCGAAGTTGCTCATTGCAAAGCAACAAACTTGCAGGATGGATGACGCCTGCAATGACCGGCAAGGCCTGTAAAGTATACTGGGGGAGAGGCTCTCAATGAGCACCAAAGGTGCTCATTGCGAAGCATGAAAGTGGCTTGGGGCTCGCGATTAGCGCCAAATACACTCAGAGTGTGTGGCAAACAGCATTGCCAGGCTTAAAAAAAAATTGCCGGCATTTTTGACGGGCAATTCGCTAGTAAGTAATATTTGCCGATCAGGCTCGCAATCAAGCAATCTATAAAATGCATTAGAGCATCTGTTCTAGTCCATGTGGGTTTCATGATATGTATTAACCCCTTGATTCCCGGGATTCATATTACTCAGAAATAACAGTTAAAATATATATTTTTTATTGCATATTTGCAGGTTTGAGACTGTTGTACAATTAATTATAATGTCTTTCTATGCCTTCCCATGGTTTTATAGTATAGTATTGTGTATTCAATTGCTGTTACAGCTCTAATAAGTGTTTGAAAAAGCCCTTGTGAGTCCTGTTTAGTACTCGTGATACTTTTTTCAGTTGCGGGTTAGACTTTATTTGCGATCTAGCGCTACGGGTCTAATAGAATATCGATTTTATGTAACTTTTATTATTTAGAGCTTGTAATATTTGAGTTACTAAAACCAATTGAGTTATACAGCAAGACGGGGAGAAGGCGCCCACAATCTCCTTGGTGTATAGTGCTCTCTTCTTGTTTTGCCTCAATATAATGAGGTTTCTAACAGCATATGTCATCTCATGACTGTTGGAATAGTCCTAGAGTTATACCTCTGTTGAATCGGTTGTTCACTGCTCCTGACTGTGAATTATCTGGTGTACAAAACCCTTAAGGTCGTATTTAAACTCGCCTAAATTGGCGAAGAAATGTATCCGGACAAATTGTGTGTAAATATTATGGATTTTATTCGTCCAATAGATATTTGTATGGACTGACACATTCAGCCTATAAGTAATAAAATAGTTGTTAACTCAACGCGTTTTGCTGCCAATCCTGCAGCTTCCTCAGTGATGAGAATATATATATATATATATATATATATATATATATATATACAGGTGGACCTGTATACACGAACAAATATTAAAACAATTCTTTGGTGTTAACAACAGTATAATACTAGCAACTTGCCCATCAAAAAATGATGGCAATAAAATTGTAAGACAGGTAATGCTGTTTGCTAGAGAGAGCAAGTGTTTTGGTGGTGTGAGATCCTTCGGCGCTCATTGCGAGCCTCTGGGTTGGTGTATTTTTGTTATCATAGGCGCTTTTGCTCTTATTGTAAGGTGCGAGCTGATCTCCTTTTGGTCGCTTATTGTAAGGCTCTCCCCTGGTGTACTTTGTGTCCTATGAGCACCGTTGGCTCTCCTTGTGAGGCGCACGGTGAAGGTGTTTGTGGTTATTTGCGATAGTGTTTTTTTTTGTTTTTTTTTTTTGTTTTGTGTATATTTTTTTTTGCTGCTAATTAATGAATGAAATCATAAATTAATATACTTTATCTATTTGTAATTAATACATTCAGCAAGGAATGTGCAGAAGAGCTAACAATTTTTGTTGTTCCTGCAGTATGTAATGTAGATTTGCAATGTTGTTGAGCTAAGGTGTAAGTGTCAGCAATGTGTGCAGTGTGGTGTGGATGATTTTGCGTCCTTGCTAATGGTGTATGTTGTAGCTCGTATGGGTTTTTGTAAAAGTCGTATGTGCTTGGCGGTGTTTTGCCTCATTTTCGTTTTTTTCGGCTGCCATTTTTTCTCTCGCTTAAGGGATTTTCGAGTGTCTAAACTTTTGAAATCGGGCTGAAATCGAGGTGTAATGTGTCTTCTAGACTTCCTGGGTGTCCCCCCTTGCTGTAGGTAAGGTTTTTTTAATTTGTGTGTGTATTTTTTTTTTTTTATGTTTTACGCTGTGAAGGGGTTGTCCGTTAAGGTCGTATTTTTGCAAGTCCGTCCCGCGGCTTGTATTTTTTTTGTGTAAGTCCGCCATTTTTTTTTTTGTAAGTGTAGCTTGTCGTATTTTTTTGTGTAAGTCCGTATGCAGTAATTGTGTTTTTTTTATAGTGGCGCCTCTGTGGGCGTTTGTATGCGCTTGTGAGGCTTTGTAGAGCCTCCACCTCCGCAAATGCGGCCCCACGCTTTGCTAGGGTCCGCATTTGCGGTCCCCGTTGTGTTAGCAACGGATTTTGCCAAGCCCGTGAGCTGACAACTATATATGTGATAATAGAACAATACCATACCATGCATATAAAAAAAAATATATATATGTAATTAAAAAAATGTATATAAGAAATAATAATACAAATACCTAATGTAAACTATATTCATACAAATAACTACTAAAAGGAGAACAATGTATAAATCAATATGTAAAAAGATATAATTGTACATATAAATAAATAAATAGATAAATAAACAAATAAATATAAGTATAGGTGTGGGTGTAGAAGTTGGATACCATGAGGATAGACATCTCAAAAGAATAATATTAATAATAAAACATAATAAAAGACTACAAGTACCCCATGTTAATTCTCCCCCCTATATATATATTTTTTTTCTATTTGACTTCCTCTGGACTAATTAATAATAATAAAAAAAAAAAAAACATTAAATAATTGATAAATAATTAATTAACAACGAATGAATTAATAGTTAATCCGCATATTGCAGATCAGAGGAGATCTTAAAAGGTTGAACTTGATGGACTGAAAGTCTTTTTTCAAGCTTAAATACTATGGGCCTCATTCTATTAGCGGCCGCAGCCGTTGCGGGGCCGCAAGGACCGGCCGCAAGCTATTCTGCTATTCTATTCCCTTACGGCCGGAGGCTCCGGCAGGCTTGCGGCCGGCGCCTTGCTATCTCTTGCGTCCGCTCGCGCCAGAGGAAAGCCTTTGATCTAAAACGGCCGCAAGAGTTTCGGCCGTAAGAAATTCCTATTTGCAATTCAATTGCTCCGGGAAGCCTCTCTGCAAGGCTAAAAGCGAGCCGCTGCTTACTTGCAGGAAAGAGGTCCCGCTAGCACCAATTAAGCACATAAAATAGCTCAAATAAAGCCATCCTGCACTTTGAGAAGACTATAAAGGGATTTTAGGTGTTAGAAAAAATAGCACATAATTATCCGATACTCAAATCCGTAAAATATTTTATTTTTAATATCCGTAAAATATCCATGTAAAAAGTCCAGAGTGCTTGGAGCACCTCAGACCCGCCCACGCCGCAGCCGGCAAATAAACAGTTAATTTGAACTCGGGTTTGGGCTGATGTGCAAGCTTGAGAGTGGGTTCCTTTTAATCCTCATGTCCCCCAATATAATCCCTAGCATTTACAGAGCTGTACAGTGCAGGCTTGAATTTATTTTTGCGTTTTTAGATTTCTGCGCTTACGGCCGGTTCCAAGATATGCGGCCGGCCGTAAGAGGAGATCCTTGCGGGCCGTATAATAGAATCGCAAGTTAACAGAACCCCCGCAAGGAATCGCAGCCTTACGGACGATTTACGGCCGCTAATAGAATGAGGCCCTTTGTAACTATGTAACTATATCCGTCTCTACTTATAATATAGTGTATTATATAGCATGCATATAAAAAAAATAATAGTAAATATACATACAACATGGAGTTCACATACTATAATAGTTATACAAATACTGAGGCACATAAACGTATCCCCAGTGAAAAGTGTCTAGCACTACAAATGAAAATAACAATAAAAAAGAAAGAAAAATAAAATAAAAACTGGGCCAAATCTACAGACTAACCCAAATAGATATCAGTTATATATTGGTATAACGTAATAGCATATGACCCCCTAGACAGAAAGGCCTATATTGTGCCCTGTGCGCATGTGACGCATCTTACTCATCTGACGGCGTCTCCGTGGTCATGGCACATTCCACTCGCAGGACGCTATCATATGTTCTTGCAGTCTGGTAATCCGCCTCTCAGGGGAATATCACACTATCCGCCAATAATACTTGACACTACATAAGATTGGGGAGCTCTCTGCTCCATAGTGCCAGCACAATATAAGTATATAGTGTGCTTCAAAATTATTATTATATCTGTTTGTACCACTAATTAAAAAATTATACCTTAATACTATATACAAATCACATATGATAAATATTTAGGATATAGGTCCAATAGCCAAGCTGCAAGATAAGATGAATAAATAGGTATAATACAAAATAAAGGCAAAAAATGTGTTGCCCCCATAACAACCATGGTCTTGATTTCATTGAATCAATCGAATAACCACTGTGCTGTACTATATAGAAGTGGGCGCCTCCAAATATGTTATAACTAATTCTGTTCCCTGCGGAATTCATGGGGAATAAATAGTATAACGTGGGTATATTCTATATATATACTGTAAAAAGTCCCCCATCAGTTTAAATGTATAATAGATTACTACTCAGCTTATGGTACTGATCCTGATCTCAATAACATAATTACTGGTAAACCCAGCCTGTATTAAATGGTGATAATAGAAAAAGAAGAGGCACTAATAGAACTGCCTGAAGGTGTTAATAGAGAAAATGACCAAGTGGAGATACTACAACATACATATGCATTGATAGGCTATGGAAAATCTAGATTGACTACGATAGTAGTGGTACCTTATGTACACACGTCACCACCACCAACAAAAAAATATATCAAAAGAGTGGAGAAAAAAATATATATATCACATATATAGTTATCAGTGTTGGGGGCGTTTGCGATGTTGGTAACACAGTAGCGTCCCTCACAAAGCGAGGCAAGCCCAGCCTCGAAATGAGCGCCAAAGGTGCTCAGAGGACCAAAAGCCTCACACTGTGTGGCAAACAGCATTGGCAGCCTGTTATTTTTCGTAAATGTAACAGTCGGTGCTTCCGGAAGAATATCTTTCAATATTTCGCCAGCTCTCAAGATCGGCCAAAGCTTCTATATGCTGTGGATGATTGCCAGAGAGTCAAAAATCTACAATCAGTATGGGCTCCACTGTCTGGTGGTTTCACCCTTTTGGTAAGGAGTTTCGACCTGTCCAATTCCATCGATTTGTCGATCTCCTTCTTATATCCGTTTTCTAGAATTTTGCGTGCCAGTACTTAACTTTCTGTCATAATCGATGATGTCTGTGCAGTTTCTACGTATCCTCATGAACTGACCGAACGGGATGTTGTTAATCCATCTGTGGTCGTGGCTGATGCTAGTATGCAGGTAGCAGTTAGAATCCGTAGGTTTAGAGTACAATATGGAGGAAATCCCATCTGAAGTCCCACTGAGGACAACATCAAGGAATAGAATATATGTTGTATCCCAATTCATGGTGAAACTTAAATTTATGCTGTTATCATTGGCTTATTCTACAAATGCATCTCTGTTGTCAATCTCATTTTCTTCCCATATAATGATTATATTGTCTATGAAATGCTTCCAATAGATGATATTGGATGCAAAAGGATTGTGCTGCCATATCTTGCGTTCCTCCCATAGGTTCATAAATAAGTTTGCGAAGTTGGGTGCGAACTTCGTACCCATGGCCGTACCATTCTTCTGTAGATAATACTTGCCATAGAGTAGGAAGTAATTGTGTTCTAAAATGAACACTATTGCTTCTACAATGAAATCCGTCTGTTTGGCCTCCATGTTCCCATGCCGGGCTAGGAAATGTTTAGTCGCCGCTGCCCCAAGATGTTGTGGGATAGACGTGTAGAGGGCAGGACGTCTAATGTCATCCAGCTGTAGGTAGATCGCAATTCTTGATGTTGCATGTCATTATGGACATTTGGTGTGTCCCTAATAAAGGACTTCAACTTGGAGACAAGAGGTTGTAGAAAGAAGTCCTGTGAAAAAAAAAAAACAGATATATTCATCAAAACCCTCCAATATTCATAACCAACCAAAATGAACGTATGCAGTCATATTGATCCAGAGAAAATAAAAATGTTCTCATCAAATGGAAAATGATAACCACTAAGGAAACTCCTTCGTATAATATCAAGGTTGATGTGAAATGCACAAACTGTATTCTGCTGGGAGGTTCACAAATGGCAATAATAATCAATTTAATCAGAGGAGAGAAAAAGAAAGAAAGAAAGAAAGAAAGAGACACTCTTTAGTAATAACCAAAGAAGGGGGGTTGGAAAGTGTAAACTTCGAATACTAGGGTATGTTGAGACTAACCCAAACTAAAATATGGCGGAGAATCCGTATTTAGCGCAAAGATTAAATAAAAGTAATAATCTTTATTGAATATTGTTAAAACAAAATACTTCTTCTCATAAAAAAAACAAAGAGTCACAGCCCAGGTTTCCACAAATTTCTGTCTTACTTGATTTCTCTCTAAATAGCTGTAAAAAAGCTGTTATTTTAGGCTAGTAGGTTAATTATTCCTTATAGTTTGTGGCACGTTGTTAGCTGTTATCCCCCAATATATGATATTGAGTACATGCGATGTAGGGCCTTCCTGGTTACCGCCACTCTCGTCAATGACGTCACAGGAATGCGACAAAGTAACTACTGCAATCTGGAAAGGACAAAACAAGTTCTCTAACGCACGTTTCGCAAATACAGGCTTCAATAGAGAGTGTTTTTTATGAGAAGTATTTTGTTTTAACAAAATTCGATAAAGATTACTACTTTTATTTTATCTTTGGGCTAAATATGGATTCTCCGCCATATTTTAGTTTGGGTTAGTCTCAACATACCCTAGTCTTCTCAGTTTACACTTTCCAAAACCTCTTCTTTGGTCATTAATAAAGTGTGGCTCTTTCTTTCTTTCTCTCTCCTATGCCCGACACAATAGGGCGTCCCGGTGGTTTGGTGGCATGCTTGTGTATCTTGGGTAGATGGTAGATGATGGCAAAACTTGCGTCTTTGGCTAGTGATTGTGGGCCTCATAATCAGATTGCGAGGAGCTAATAGAATCTGCAGCACAGAGTGACTTTAAGTGTGTATAAATGTATGACCTGGCCAATAAAATAGAGTCCTTTATTTATAACTTTTTTTTTGCTTAATTTTGCTATTAGCAAGACTCACAATTTTCGTATATATTTTTATTGTACTGTCGCTTTATAACTATTTTTTTCTGTAATCTTTTTGTTTTTTTATGAATATGTATTTTATGTGGTGAAATGATGCTTCTGCCTTTTTATGTGTGCGCGTCTCTTTTTTATTATTTCAATTCCTGTTTCTAATTTCCCCTTTAATGACCTTTATTGAAGTCTTGTGTTCATAGCATGCTTTTGACAACAGAAGTCAACGGAAGAGCAAGTCCCCAGATATTACCCCACAAAGGATATCATTTAAATACTAGTAACTTGCCCGTCAAATATGGAGGTATCATAGAATGTTATCTTGAATTCTGTGCTCTCTCCCTGTGCGCTCTCTGTTTGTGCTCTCTCTGTGCTCACTCTCTCTCTCTGCCCGCTATGTCTGTGCGCTCTCTCTGCTGTCTGTGTGCAATGTCAGCTCTCTACCCCTCCCTCTCTGTCTCTCTCTCTTTGCGCTTTCTCTCTGTGCTCTGTCTGTGTGCGCTCTCTCTCTGTGCACTCTCTCTTTGTGCACTATGTCTGTGCGCTCTCTCGCTGTTTGTGTGCACTCCCTCTGTCTGTGTGCGCTGTTGGCTCTGTACCTCTCTCTGTACCTCTCCCTGTCTCTCTCTCTCTGTGCACTCTGTCTGTGTGCTCTCTGTCTGTGCACACTCTTTCTCTTCGTGCGCTCTCACTCTGTACCCCTCTCTCTCTCTCTGTGTCTCTCTGTCTGTGCACTCTCTCTCTGTGCACTTGATCTCTCTCTTTCTGAACTCTTTCTCTCTCTGCGCGATCTGTCTGTGTGCTCTCTCTCTTGCTGTCTGTTTGCGCTGCCAGCTCTGTACCCCTCCCTCTCTATCTCTCTGTGTGCTCTGTCTTTGTGCACTCTGTGCGCTCTCTCACTGTTGGTGTGCAATCCCTCTGTGTGCGGTGTCGGCTCTGTACCTCTCTCTCTCTGTACCTCTCTCTGCGTCTCTATCTCTCTGTCTGTGCACTCTGTGTGTTCTCTCTATGTGCACTCTCTATCTGTCTATGCACTCTGTCTGCTCTCTCGGTCTGTGAACTCTCTTTCTCTGTGCGCTGTCTGTGTTCTCTCTGTACTCCTCTCTCTCACTCACTTTGCTGTCTGTCTCTCTGTGCTGTGTGTCTCTCTCTCTCTCTGTACCCCTCTACCTCCCTCTCTCACTCACTTTGCTGTCTGACTTTCTGTGCTGTGTCTCTCTCTCTGTACCCCTCTCTCTCTCTCTGTGTCTCTCTCACTCACTTTGCTGTCTGTCTCTCTGTGCTGTGTCTCTCTCTCTGTACCCCCTCTCTCTCACACTCACTTTGCTGTCTGTCTCTCTCTGTGCTATGTGTCTCTCTCTCTGCACCTCTCTATCTACCTCTCACTCACTCACTTTGCTGTCTGTCTCTCTTTGTGCTGTTTGTCTCTCTCTCTGTATCTCTCTCCTCAATTCTCTCTCTCACTCACTTTGCTGGTTGTCTCTCTCTGTATCTCTCTCACTTTGCTGTCTGTCTCTCTCTGTGCTATGTGTCTCTCTCTCTGTACCTCTCTATCTACCTCTCACTCACTCACTCACTTTGCTGTCTGTCTCTCTTTGTGCTGTTTGTCTCTCTCTCTGCATCTCTCTCAATTCTCTCTCTCACTCACTTTGCTGTTTGTCTCTCTCTGTATCTCTCTCTCTCTCTCTCTGTACCTCTCTCCCTCTCTCTCTCTCACTTTGCTGTCTGTCTGTCTCTCTCTCTGTACCTCTCTCCCTCTCTCTCACTCACTTTGCTGTGTCTCTCTCTCTTTGTACCTCTCTATCTCCCTCTCACTCACTCACTTTGCTGTCTGTCTCTCTGGGCTGTGTGTGTCTCTCTCTCTGTATCTCTCTCCTCACCCTCTCTCTCACTCACTTTGCTGTCTGTCTCTCTGTGCTGCTTGTCTCTCTCTCTCTGTACCTCTCTCCTCATTTATCTCTCTCTCACTCACTTTGCTGTCTGTCTCTCTCTCTCTGTACCTCTCTATCTACCTCTCACTCACTCACTTTGCTGTCTGTCTCTCTTTGTGCTATGTGTCTCTCTCTCTGTACCCCCTCTCTCTCTCACTCACTTTGCTGTCTGTCTCTCTCTGTGCTATGTGTCTCTCTCTCTGCACCTCTCTATCTACCTCTCACTCACTCACTTTGCTGTCTGTCTCTCTTTGTGCTGTTTGTCTCTCTCTCTGTATCTCTCTCCTCAATTCTCTCTCTCACTCACTTTGCTGGTTGTCTCTCTCTGTATCTCTCTCACTTTGCTGTCTGTCTCTCTTTGTGCTATGTGTCTCTCTCTCTGTACCTCTCTATCTACCTCTCACTCACTCACTCACTTTGCTGTCTGTCTCTCTTTGTGCTGTTTGTCTCTCTCTCTGCATCTCTCTCAATTCTCTCTCTCACTCACTTTGCTGTTTGTCTCTCTCTGTATCTCTCTCTCTCTCTGTACCTCTCTCCCTCTCTCTCTCTCACTTTGCTGTCTGTCTGTCTCTCTCTCTGTACCTCTCTCCCTCTCTCTCACTCACTTTGCTGTGTCTCTCTCTCTTTGTACCTCTCTATCTCCCTCTCACTCACTCACTTTGCTGTCTGTCTCTCTGGGCTGTGTGTGTCTCTCTCTCTGTATCTCTCTCCTCACCCTCTCTCTCACTCACTTTGCTGTCTGTCTCTCTGTGCTGCTTGTCTCTCTCTCTCTGTACCTCTCTCCTCATTTATCTCTCTCTCACTCACTTTGCTGTCTGTCTCTCTGTGCTGTGTCTCTCTCACTCACTTTGCTGTCTGTCTCTCTGTGTTGTGTGTGTCTCATGGCATCTCTCTTCTCAATCTCTCTCTCTCTCACTCACTTTGCTGTCTGTCTCTCTGTGCTGTTTGTCTCTCTCTCTCTGTACCTCTCTCCTCATTTATCTCTCTCTCACTCACTTTGCTGTCTGTCTCTCTCTCTCTGTACCTCTCTCCTCATTTATCTCTCTCTCACTCACTTTGCTGTCTGTCTCTCTGTGCTGTGTCTCTCTCACTCACTTTGCTGTCTGTCTCTCTGTGTTGTGTGTGTCTCATGGCATCTCTCTTCTCAATCTCTCTCTCTCTCACTCACTTTGCTGTCTGTCTCTCTGTGCTGTTTGTCTCTCTCTCTCTCTCTGTACCTCTCTCCTCAATTCTCTCTCTCACTCACTTTGCTGTCTGTCTCTCTCTCTCTCTGTATCTCTCTATCTCCCTCTCAGTCACTCACTTTGCTGTCTGTCTCTCTGTGCAGTGTGTGTGTCTCTCTCTCACTCACTCTGCTGTATGTCTCTCTGTGCTGTGTGTGTCTCTCTTTCTCTCACTCACCCTGCTGTCTCTCTCTCTGTACCTCTCTCCTCAATTCTCTCACTCACTTTGCTGTCTGTCTCTCTCTGCTGTTTGTCTCTCTCTCTCTCTCTCCGTATCTCTCCTCTCTCTCACTCACTGTGCTGTCTGTCTCTTTGTGCTGTTTATCTCTCTCTCTCTCTCTGTACCTCTCTCTCTCACTCACTTTGCTGTCTGTCTCTCTGTGCTATGTGTGTCTCTCTCTCGGTATCTCTCCTCACTCTCTCTCTCTCTCTCTCTCTCACTCACTCTACTGTCTCTCTCTCTCTTTGCAGCTCTATACCTCTCACTGACTCACTTTGCTGTCTGTCTCTCTCTGCTGTGTGTCTCCCTCTCTCTCTCACTCACTTTGCTGTCTCTCTCTCTGTACCTCTCTCCTCACTCTCTCTCACTTTGCTGTGTCTCTCTCTCTCCTCACCCTCTCTCTCACTCACTTTGCTGTCTGTCTCTCTGTGTTGTGTCTCTCTCTCTCTCTCACTCACTTTGCTGTCTGTCTCTCTGTGCTGTGTGTGTCTCTCTCTGTATCTCTCTACTCTCTCTCTCCTCTCTCTCTCTCCCTCTCTCTCACTCACTTTGCTGTCTGTCTCTCTCTCTGTACCTCTCTCTCACTCTCTCACTCACTTTGCTGTCTCTCTGTGTACCTCTGTCCTCACTCTCTCTCTCACTTTGCTGTCTCTCTTCCTCTTTCTCTCACTTTGCTGTCTCTCTTCCTCTTTACCTCTCTCCTCACTCTCTCTCTCACTCACTTTGCTGTCTCTCTCTCTGTACTTCTCTCCTCACTCTCACTCACTTTGCTGTCTCTCTGTGTACCTCTGTCCTCACTTTGCTGTCTCTCTTCCTCTTTACCTCTCTCCTCACTCTCTCTCTCTCACTCATTTTGCTGTCTCTCTGTCTGTACCTCTGTCCTCACTCTCTCTCACTCACTTTGCTGTCTCTCTCTCTGTACCTCTCTCCTCTCTCTCACTCCCTTTGCTGTCTCTCTCTCTACCTCGGTCCTCACTCTCTCTCTCTCACTCACTTTGCTGTCTCTCTCCCTCTTTACCTCTCTCCTCACTCTCTCTCTCACTCACGTTGCTGTCTCTCTCTCTTTACCACTGTCCTCACTCTCTCTCTCACTCACTTTGCTGTCTCTCTCTCTCTACCTCTGTCCTCACTCTCTCTCTCACTCACTTTGCTGTCTCTCTCTCTGTACCTCTGTCCTCACTCTCTCTCTCACTCACTTTGCTGTCTCTCTCTCTGTACCTCTGTCCTCACTCTCTCTCTCACTCACTTTGCTGTCTCTCTCTGTACCTCTGTCCTCACTCTCTCTCTCACTCACTTTGCTGTCTCTCTCTCTGTACCTCTATCCTCACTCTCTCTCGCACTCCCTTTGCTCTCTCTGTGTACCTCTCTCCTCACTCTCACTCACTTTGCTGTCTCTCTGTGTACCTCTGTCCTCACTCTCTCTCTCACTTTGCTGTCTCTCTTCCTCTTTCTCTCACTTTGCTGTCTCTCTTCCTCTTTACCTCTCTCCTCACTCTCTCTCTCACTCACTTTGCTGTCTCTCTCTCTGTACTTCTCTCCTCACTCTCACTCATTTTGCTGTCTCTCTGTGTACCTCTGTCCTCACTCTCTCTCTCACTTTGCTGTCTCTCTTCCTCTTTACCTCTCTCCTCACTCTCTCTCTCTCACTCACTTTGCTGTCTCTCTCTCTCTGTACCTCTCTCCTCTCTCTCACTCACTTTGCTGTCTCTCTGTGTACCTCTGTCCTCACTCTCTCTCTCACTTTGCTGTCTCTCTTCCTCTTTCTCTCACTTTGCTGTCTCTCTTCCTCTTTACCTCTCTCCTCACTCTCTCTCTCACTCACTTTGCTGTCTCTCTCTCTGTACTTCTCTCCTCACTCTCACTCACTTTGCTGTCTCTCTGTGTACCTCTGTCCTCACTCTCTCTCACTTTGCTGTCTCTCTTCCTCTTTACCTCTCTCCTCACTCTCTCTCTCACTCACTTTGCTGTCTCTCTCTCTCTGTACCTCTCTCCTCTCTCTCACTCCCTTTGCTGTCTCTCTCTCTACCTCTGTCCTCACTCTCTCTCTCTCTCACTCACTTTGCTGTCTCTCTCTCTCTGTACCTCTCTCATCACTCTCACTCCTCACTTTGCTGTCTCTGTGTACCTCTGTCCTCACTCTCTCTCTCTCACTCACTTTGCTGTCTCTCTCTCTGTACCTCTGTCCTCACTCTCTCTCTCTCACTCACTTTGCTGTCTCTCTCCCTCTTTACCTCTCTCCTCACTCTCTCTCTCACTCACGTTGCTGTCTCTCTCTCTGTACCACTGTCCTCACTCTCTCTCTCACTCACTTTGCTGTCTCTCTCTCTCTACCTCTGTCCTCACTCTCTCTCTCACTCACTTTGCTGTCTCTCTCTCTGTACCTCTGTCCTCACTCTCTCTCTCACTCACTTTGCTGTCTCTCTCTCTGTACCTCTGTCCTCACTCTCTCTCTCTCACTCACTTTGCTGCCTCTCTCTCTGTACCTCTCTCCTCACTCTCACTCACTTTGCTGTCTCTCTGTGTACCTCTGTCCTCACTCTCTCTCTCACTTTGCTGTCTCTCTCTCTGTACTTCTCTCCTCACTCTCACTCACTTTGCTGTCTCTCTCTCTGTACCTCTGTCCTCACTCTCTCTCTCTCACTCACTTTGCTGTCTCTATCCCTCTTTACCTCTCTCCTCACTCTCTCTCTCACTCACGTTGCTGTCTCTCTCTCTGTACCTCTGTCCTCACTCTCTCTCTCACTCACTTTGCTGTCTCTCTCTCTCTACCTCTGTCCTCACTCTCTCTCACTCACTTTGCTGTCTCTCTCTCTGTACCTCTCTCCTCACTCTCACTCACTTTGCTGTCTCTCTATGTACCTCTGTCCTCACTCTCTCTCTCACTTTGCTGTCTCTCTCTCTGTACTTCTCTCCTCACTCTCTCTCTCACTTTGCTGTCTCTCTTCCTCTTTACCTCTCTCCTCACTCTCTCTCTCACTCACTTTGCTGTCTCTCTCTCTGTACCTCTGTCCTCACTCTCTCTCTCACTCACTTTGCTGTCTCTCTCTCTGTACCTCTCTCCTCTCTCTCACTCACTTTGCTGTCTCTCTCTCTGTACCTTTCTCCTCACTCTCTCACTCCCTTTGCTGTCTCTCTCTCTGTACCTCTCTCCTCAACCTCACTCCGCACTTTGCTGTCTCTCTCTCTGTACCTCTATCCTCACTCTCTCTCGCACTCCCTTTGCTCTCTCTGTGTACCTCTCTCCTCACTCTCACTCACTTTGCTGTCTCTCTGTGTACCTCTGTCCTCACTCTCTCTCTCACTTTGCTGTCTCGCTTCCTCTTTACCTCTCTCCTCACTCTCTCTCTCACTCACTTTGCTGTCTCTCTCTGTACCTCTGTCCTCACTCTCTCACTCACTTTGCTGTCTCTCTCTGTACCTCTCTCCTCACTCTCACTCACTTTGCTGTCTCTCTGTGTACCTCTGTCCTCACTCTCTCTCTCACTTTGCTGTCTCTCTTCCTCTTTCTCTCACTTTGCTGTCTCTCTTCCTCTTTACCTCTCTCCTCACTCTCTCTCTCACTCACTTTGCTGTCTCTCTCTCTGTACTTCTCTCCTCACTCTCACTCACTTTGCTGTCTCTCTGTGTACCTCTGTCCTCACTCTCTCTCTCTCACTCACTTTGCTGTCTCTCTCCCTCTTTACCTCTGTCCTCACTCTCTCTCTCTCACTCACTTTGCTGTCTCTCTCTGTACCTCTGTCCTCACTCTCTCTCTCTCTCTCACTAACTTTGCTGTCTCTCTCTCTCTCTCTTTACCTATCTCCTCACTATCTCTCACTCACTTTGCTGTCTCTCTCTCTCTGTACCTCTCTCTCTTCCTCTCTCTCACTCACTTTGCTCTCTCTCTCTGTACATCTCTCTCACTCACTTTGCTGTCTCTCTCTCTCTTCCTCTCTCTCACTCACTTTGCTGTCTCTCTCTCTCTTTCTCCTCACTCACTCTCACTCACTTTGCTGTCTCTCTCTCTGTACCTCTCTCCTCACTCTCTCTCACTCACTTTGCTGTCTCTCTCTCTCTCTTTACCTCTCTCCTCACTCACTCTCACTCACTTTGCTGTCTCTCTCTGTACCTCTCTCTCTTCCTCTCTCTCACTCACTTTGCTGTCTCTCTCTCTCTCTGTGTACCTCTCTCTCACTCACTTTGCTGTCTCTCTCTGTACCTCTCTCTCTTCCTCTCTCTCACTCACTTTGCTGTCTCTCTCTCTCTCTGTGTACCTCTCTCTCACTCACTTTGCTGTCTCTCTCTCTGTACCTCTCTCCTCACTCTCTCTCACTCACTTTGCTGTCTCTCTCTCTTTACCTCTCTCCTCACTCTCTCTCACTCACTTTGCTGTCTCTCTCTCTCTCTTTACCTCTCTCCTCACTCACTCTCACTCACTTTGCTGTCTCTCTCTGTACCTCTCTCTCTTCCTCTCTCTCACTCACTCACTTTGCTGTCTCTCTCTCTCTCTCTGTACCTCTCTCTCACTCACTTTGCTGTCTCTCTCTCTCTCTCTCTCCTCACTCACTCTCACTCACTTTGCTGTCTCTCTCTGTACCTCTCTCTCTTCCTCTCTCTCACTCACTTTGCTGTCTCTCTCTCTCTCTGTGTACCTCTCTCTCACTCACTTTGCTGTCTCTCTCTCTGTACCTCTCTCTCTTCCTCTGTCTCTCTCTCTCTTTACCTCACTCACTCTCACTCACTTTGCTGTCTCTTTCTCTATAACTCTCTGGTGGAGATTAGATGAAACACCAAAACACAGTTGCCAGGGAACCAAGAGGTCACACCACCCTGAGGTCATGCTGGATTGGGCCTGGCCATTACCATCCTATGCTATGCTTTAAGGCTGTGTAATACAGCAGGGTTCTCTTGTGGTCCAGCGGTTAGGATTCAGTGCTTTCACCATTCCTACCCGGGTACGATCCCAGTCAGGGAACCAAAAGGTCAAACCACCCTGAGGTCATGCAGGATTGGGCCTGGTCAGTACCTTCCTATGCTATGCTTTAAGGCTGTGTAATACAGCAGGGTTCCCTTGTGGTCCAGCGGTTAAGATTCAGTGCTTTCACCATTGACACCCGGGTACGATCCTAGTCAAGGAACCAAAAGGTCAAACCACCCTGAGGTCATGCAGGATTGGGCCTGGTCAGTACCATCCTATGCTATGCTTTAAGGCTGTGTAATACAGCAGGGTTCCCTTGTGGTCCAGCGGTTAGGATTCAGTGCTTTCACCATTCCGACCCGGGTACGATCCCAGTCAGGGAACCAAAAGGTCAAACCATCCTGAGGTCATGCTGGATTGGGCCTGGTCAGTACCTTCCTATGCTATGCTTTAAGGCTGTGTAATACAGCAGGGTTCCCTGGTGGTCCAGCGGTTAGGATTCAGTGCTTTCACCATTGACACCCGGGTACGATCCTAGTCAAGGAACCAAAAGGTCAAACCACCCTGAGGTCATGCAGGATTGGGCCTGGTCAGTACCATCCTATGCTATGCTTTAAGGCTGTGTAATACAGCAGGGTTCCCTTGTGGTCCAGCGGTTAGGATTCAGTGCTTTCACCATTGACACCCGGGTACGATCCTAGTCAAGGAACCAAAAGGTCAAACCAGCCTGAGGTCATGCAGGATTGGGCCTGGCCATTACCATCCTATGCTATGCTTTAAGGCTGTGTAATACAGCAGGGTTCCCTTGTGGTCCAGCGGTTAGGATTCAGTGCTTTCACCATTCCGACCCGGGTACGATCCCAGTCAGGGAACCAAAAGGTCAAACCATCCTGAGGTCATGCTGGATTGGGCCTGGTCAGTACCTTCCTATGCTATGCTTTAAGGCTGTGTAATACAGCAGGGTTCCCTTGTGGTCCAGCGGTTAGGATTCAGTGCTTTCACCATTGCGACCCGGGTACGATCCTAGTCAAGGAACCAAAAGGTCAAACCACCCTGAGGTCATGCAGGATTGGGCCTGGTCAGTACCATCCTATGCTATGCTTTAAGGCTGTGTAATACAGCAGGGTTCCCTTGTGGTCCAGCGGTTAGGATTCAGTGCTTTCACCATTGCGACCTGGTTACGTTCCTAGTCAGGGAACCAAGAGGTTACACCACTCTGAGGTCATGCAGGATTGGGCCTGGCCAGTACCTAGGAATACCAGGAGCTGTATGCTGTGGCCCACTGGGGATGGACCTGGCAACCCACTCCAGTATCTCTGCCATGAATACCAAGTGGATCAGCATGACCATGGACATAAAGATGCCCTTGTGTTTTACGGTTTATGGGGTCACAGAGAGTTGGAAATGACTGAACTACGCAAAAAAACACTCCTTGTAGAGCGCGCAGTAGATATAGCTCATGGTATAGCTGCTCTAATGTTGAGTGCAGAGTATATGGAAGCAATATAAAAGGTGGGTGTTGCTTGGATCGGGCTTGAAGCTTTAAAGATTCAACTTCAAATGCACCTTAAGGGTCCTCCTGGGGCAACTGTCTTTTCACTTACACAGATAGTGAGATATCACAGTCTTGTGACGTAGACGCTACTAATCCTAACAACAGGAAACAAATGTTTTACAGAGAAAGTTGATCATAGTTACAAGTCGTGCTGTTTAGTACATATTGTACAGACCTTGACCACATCGCCCGCTCAGCCAGTCACTCACACATCCAGGTTATTGGCAGAACAAACATGTGCTCCTCTCCTCAAATAATAAATAATATTAATAGGTCTGCTGCCAAAGTATGACAGAGCAAGATATAATATGTATTATGTATGTGTATCTACCATATATCATTAAAATATATAAATTAATATAAATATATATATATATATATATATATATATATATATATATACATAGGGTCGAGTCACATTATTATATATATATATATATATAATGAAAAGATATAATAAAATATGTATATATATATTTATATTAATGTATATATATTTTTTATTTTATTTATTATATACAATATATATATATATATATATATTGTATATAATAAATAAAATAAAAAATATATATACATTAATATAAATATATATATACATATTTTATTATATCTTTTCATGTGACAACACTGAAGAAATGACACCCTGCTACAATGTAAAGTAGTAAGTGTACAGCCTGTATAACAATGAGTACACCCCTAAGTGGAAATGTCCCAATTAGGCCACAGTGTCCATATTTTGTGTGGCCACAATTATTTTCAGCACTGCCTTAACCCTCATGGGCATGGAGTTCACCAGAGCTTCACAGGTTGCCACTGGAGTCCTCTTCCACTCCTCCATGATGACATCACAGAGCTGGTGGATGTTAGACACCTTGCACTCCCCCACCTTTTGTTTGAGGATGCCCCACAGATGCTCAATAGGGTTTAGGTCTGGAGACATGCTTGGCCAGTCCATCACCTTTACCTTCAGCTTCTTTAGCAAGGCAGTGGTCGTCTTGGAGGTGTGTTTGGGGTCGTTATCATGTTGGAATACTGCCCTGCGGCCCAGTCTCCGAAGGGAGGGGATCAGGCTCTGCTTCAGTATGTCACAGTACATGTTGGCATTCATGGTTCCCTCAATGAACTGTAGCTCACCAGTGCCTGCAGCACTCATCCTAAGTAAGTCCCTCGTGCCTTGCAGTGTCTTTGCCATTGTGTATTTTCTAAGTCCCGTGTGCCTGGCTTTGTTCAGCCTGGTTTTCATGCAATTTGAGATTTTGTTACGTTTTTCGTCTGCCATTTTTTTCTCGCTTAGCCGATTTTCGAGTGACGAAACACGGCAAATAAGGTTTAAAATCGCTTGCAACCTCACTCCAAGACTTTCTGGCTTTCCCCCTGTGTTGTGTGTGAGTGTGTTGTAATTTATTTTTTATAATTGTTCTTGTTTTTCATATTTTTTGGCCCCCCGAGATTCCGAGGTCGAATTTATTTACCTAAGTCCTGCGAGCTCGAAAGGCTTCAATGCCTCAACTGCTCGCCTCGCTTTGCGAGGCTCGCAAGCGTGACGACAAATCGCAGTTTGACAACTGTTATATGTGATATAGATAGATAGATAGATGAATGAATATATATATATATATATATATATATATATTTGTAGTCAGGTCCCTCTCCCACAGCAAAAGCTGGACGAGGAGCGGTGCAGGGTAGCTTAATGTAGCAAGGTTATGGATGTCGTAGCCCAATAAGAGGACCAGACATGTCCTTTGATATGGGCAAGGACAGCTGATGATGATTGAAATCAGCAACATGGCGCAAAAGGCAGCAAAAGCTGCACAGGAAATGGTGTGGGATAGCTGAACTGTGGCAGATGCTACTGATGTTGTGGCCCAATAAGAGGGCCGGAAGAGTCCTTGGATATAAGGAAGGACAGCTGATAATGATCAAAATCAGCAACATGGCGCAAAAGGCAGCAAAGCTGCAAGGGGAATGGTGTGGGATAGCTAAACTATGGCAGGTGCTACGGAGGTCGTGGCCCAATAAGAGGGCCGGACGAGTCCTTGGACATGGGCAAGGACAGTTGATGATAATCGAAATACAATTGTGTGTATTTATTGTGTTTTTAATGTTTTCAGGTGCGCGCCGTTCGGCCGTTAAGGTCGTATTTTTGCGAGGTCGTAAGTCCTGCGGTTCGTATTTTTTTGTGTAAGTCCGTATTTAATGATTGCCTTCGGCTCATTGCAGCAAACATTGGAGCCTCCACCTTCAGCAAATGCGGCCCCTCGCTTCGCGAATATCCGCATTTGCGGACCAAACTGCGTCCCTCGCTTTGTTTGTAACCGCGTGTGAGGCGTTGTAGAGCTTCGCTTCGGCTCATTGCAGCCAACGTTGGAGCCTCATTTGCGGACCAAACTGCGTCTCTCGCTTTGTGAGCTCGCAAAGCGTGACGACGATTCGTAGTTTGACAACTATTATATGTGATTATGAAAGCTGTGTGTTGTTTACTGTTGTGTCTAGTGGTCCAGTGGGCCAGTAGCAGGAGGTAATTGTAACTGGTCTTCTGTTGCATAATCATTTTTTTCAAAATAAACCAAACAAAATCAGAGGCCTCTATGTTTTGGGTATCATGGCTGGGTTTCGGAGTAAGAAGTGGTTTGTGAGCATGTTTTTTTCTACAACACATGAAAGGGAAAAACTCCCAGCGGAGGCCCAGTGAGGCCAGCAAAGGCAGCAATTAAAGGGAAAAAAGTGCAGCAATCTTGGTGAGGCCCTCATAAAGGCCAAGAAGGGAGCACTGAGGTACACCCTCCTGGCACAGACTCAGAAATGAACTGAGGAGTACAAGGTTTAAGAAGGCTGAGCGAGCCCTCAACCAGGATGAGGAGAGGCCGGGGGAGAGGAGGAGCCATATAGAACCCCTCCCACAAAGGGTAGGGACATGAGAGGGCCCCTCCCACAACTATCAGGTACACCTGGCCATATATATATATATATATATATATATATATATATATATATACATACATGATGGAGTCACATTTTTATGACCACTGCCTACTTTTGGCATCAGCAGCATGTAGCCAATGAAATAGCTGGCTTGGTGGGTATATAACATGACATGTAGGCATTCGGCAAACATATCAAACATCAATGTAATGGTTAAAATGTGAGATTTATCCGACTTTGAAAAGGGGTTGATCATTGGCTTTCAGGCCAATTGTGGCCAATTTTCTGAACTGTTTTCGTGCTTCTGTGGTTAAAGTGTACCGTGACTGGAGAAATGGCACCATTGCGAATAAACGGCCATTGATATCACCTTCCAAATGAACCGGGGGGCTACCAGACGTGTATCTAAAACAACAATACAGCCAACCCTGTTGCATATGGGGCTTTGAAGCAAACGACTGGTCACTGCACCAATGCTGACGAGGTTCATCATCAGAAACAGCTTCAATTTGCATGACAGTAATGAAATTGGATCTCTTCTGATTGGCAAGGGGATGCCTTCTCTGATGTGTCATGTTTTCTGCTCCATCGCCTGGACAGATGTTGTCGTGTCAGAAGTGAAACCTCTGAGAACCAACAAAAACTCTACAACCACTGTTGAAAGAACACAAGCTGGTGGCAGCAGCGTTATGGTCTGGGGAATGTTTTCTTGGCATTGTCTGGGTCCACTCGTACCTCTGGAAGGCACTGTCAACCAACTGGATTATCTATCCATCCTTGCAGATCAAGTACATCCATACATGTTGACTGTCTTCCCTGGAGCAGATGGGATCTTCCAGTAGGACAATGCAACATATCATATGCCCCGATTTTTCCAGGAGTGGTTGGAGAATGTCCAAGATCTTCTCTGGCCTCCAAATTCACCGGACATGAATCCCATTGAGCACCTGTGGGATCTCCTTGATCGCCATGTTCTCTGTATGGATCCTCTACCACGCACTCTTCAGCAGCTGTTGGATGCGCTGCAGTCTGCATGGCTCCAGATACCCTTGCCAACCTTCCAGCATCTTATTATTATATAAATAATTTAGATATATTTTGATCATTTTGTAACTCTAATTCCTAGTTTCAGTATTTAGCGTTTATATAGCAATCTGTTCATATTTCAGTTAAAGTGATCATCCTTTCTGATCCACCCATTAACACTGACTGAAAAGTCTAACTGATGGGAGATAATTGCCCATGGGGCTCTGAATCTATTGTCTTAAGTGGGTTTCCATATTAAAAGTAAGTAGATTAATTATATAAATTACCCCTTGAATCTGAGCAAGCTTTAGCATGATGGCAAGAGATTACGAGACCCAAGGTGTAACTAGCAATTATTGCCAATGATCTCCCATTAGTGTCCCATTGTCTTTAGTAGCTGGATCAGAAAGACTTCAATGTAAGTTTACTATAAATTGGATTTCTTAATGGCATTCAATCAATAAAGTACTTAATAATATTAAATTATACCATATTTGGAACCGGTAAATCACTTTAAACAACTTTTACATTGCCATATATGCTGTTTTTCACCAGCTTTCCTTCTACTTACAGAGAAGGAATGTTTGAATAAATATTTAAACAGTATTCAAGGCTTTACTAACCTAATAGGGGTCATCTGAGAATGGGTGGGGGGTTGCTACACCTTTCTGTCTGATTTAGTTTCAGTACCTAATTGTAATGTCTTCTTTATATGCCCACCATCATTAAACTTTTTTGGAGCTTTTCCTGAAGCTATGCAAATAAATACTTCATTGGCATAATAAAAACATTCCGGGGGACCCCATACAAGTATTTAAAAGATTACTGTAGTTTTGGAGGGGATCGCATTTTTATTAAGCCACAAACTAACAGTGATTGCATCCATACCATCTATAATCATTTTTTGGAAACAATTCATTTTCGTAGCCTTTGCTGGTTTGTAGGAGCCTCCTTGTTGTCTTTGGTTCAGCGCTCCCTGAGGGGTATAGTGTTCTATTCAGTAGTGGAGGGAGGAGAAAAAAGGAGTGGAAAACGTTATTTATAATGATTTAGACTTAGGCCCTCATTCAATTGCGATTTGGCCAATTGAATATGGCTCTATATAAGCACATAAAGATTTTAGTTAGTGAAGACCTTGCTTTGGGATAGATACTTACTAAACTAAAAACTTCTGTAAAAAAATATGCTATGTGCTTATATAGAGCCCTATTAAATTGGCCGAATCGCAATTGAATGAGGCCCCCAGTGTTTAACACCTTCCCCCACCTGCTGCCCCGTTTCTGGATCACTACCTTGTTGTAGTGAAGGGGCTTGTGCACCTCAATGAAGCTGTGAGCTATACCATGTAGGGTCAACCAAAGATGGGCAGGTCATAGCAGAGAGGTCAGACATACTCAGATGCTAATTGCCAACGCGCTGGGGGAATCACACAACTGCACATGGAGTTGTGACGTTTGTGCGCAAGCCCAATGTCGCGGCAAAGCCGCGCATTCACGAAATGAGCAATAATGCAGCACAGCGTTGCAGGGGGAGAGAACAGGAGGCGGAGGGGGAGAGAGAGGGAGGGAGAGGAATGGAGAGAGAGGAAGGAGAACAGAGGGAGGGGGGAGAGGGCACAGAGAGAGAGCGCACACACAGAGGGCTCACAGAGAGAAACAGAGGGTACACAGAAACAGCACAGAGAGAGACAGCACAGACAATTGAACACAATATATGACACGTAACATAATAAATAACAGAAACTTAGGGAGCATCTTTTATACAATGCAAAGTTTATTTCCCTGTGAAAAATAAGAAAATTTACACTAAAACATAAAAAAAAAACCTCTTGCTTGATGTGCATTTCTTAATCATTTATTTAATAGGAAGTGTAAAGAAGGACCCGGTTAATTCTGTTTTCTTATGTTTTTATTTAAAGCACAATAAGTTGCAGTTCAGACATTCATAAGGCTCACTGCCCCTCTCTTTCCTGTAACATATCAGGACAGAGGAGAAGAAAATAATCGCACACTGTCAATATTTAATGCTATTTGGAGAATATGGACTCCATCATGAATTGCAAATTGTGTCCACAAGTGTGTACAGATGTATTTCCTGATGGTATGTTTTTGGATAATATGGTATATTATTGGCAGACACACTAGTGCAAGCATAATTATTGATGCAACAGAAGCGGTGTGCAAGCCAATTACAGCATCTTTTTTGTTTCTTGTGCTCAGTTGTTTTGCCTGTCTGCTTCGACTAAGTGTTATTTTTGTATTGTTGTTGTTCTTCAGTCGTTCAGCCATGTTTGACTCTCTTATAGACCACAACACGCTAGTTGCATCTATGGTTAGATCTCTGGTTGTGTTTCTCCATCTTGGCAACAATACTGGAATGGGTTGCCAGTTCCTTCTCCAGTTAACTGTGATTTGTCAATGATCTGCTCATCTTGGTGACCCTTCATGGTATAGCTCACAGCGCCATTGAGATACACAAGACCCTTCACCACGACAAGGTTGCAGTCCAGAATGTTATTGTTGGAATACTTTATCTCTAATTATTGACTGTGAACCATGGCTTTATTGTGACCACTCTGCTCCCTGATCTATTGGTTCTGTCTGGTCATTTCTCCTGTCCTCCAGCTCTCTGACCTCTGCAATTGTTTATTAGTCAGTTTATTAACTTCTGCCTGCCTTATCCATTGGACTACACTTTGATCTAGATTGTGCCCTCTGACCCTTATCTGTACCAAGCTCCTGGGTATTTTGCTACTAGCCTCCTCCCTTGTGTCTCCACCTGCCTTTAAGATGATGTCCTTACCTTTTACTTATAATTTATCATTACAATTAAAGGACCACTGTATTCTAAAAATAAACACTGTTAAAATGTCGGTCTAAGCTTGGTAATGCTATTTGTTTTACTCTAAAGCTCTTACCTTTATAGGTTGCTGCCCGTTGCTCTGTGCTGCATAGCTCCACCCTTTTCGCATATTTAAGTGCGGGTCTGCTGTAGCCGACTTCCTACTGTGTGTTCTGGTGTCTGACTGGAGCAGGATGTTGTCTGACTGGTGTCTGACTGGAGCAGGATGTTGGCTACAGCTGCCCCGCCTCTAATACTGCAAAAGGGGTGGAGCTAAGTAGCACAGAGTAACAGGCAGAACCCCATAACAATCAGAGCTTTCAAGTAAAACTACTAGTATTACAACATTTAAACAGTATAAATCAAGTATAGCTATGCCTATACTGACAGTGGTCCTTTAAGACTTAAAATGTAGCACTAGATAAAAAATTCAAGTGATAGCTAATCAATATATTTAGTATATTTTAAAATTCTCATTAGATCTTAATAGACTAGTTTAAAAAAACAAACAAACATAAAAAAACAACTTTTAAAACGTGTACATGGAAAGCCCTGCACATTCCATTTAATAAAAAATGTGTGAACGTGCAACTGCTGAGGTCATTAATCAAACTAGTGTGGTTTTGTGTAAGCAATGTACAAAGCTCCCTTGACAATCTAATTTGATCAATGCCCTCAGCAGAAGTGAATGCCATATTTACTTTATAGTGCTGAAACAATGGAAGGAGGAAAGGTCGCTAACTTTATTTGACACTTTAGTAAGTTTTTATTCGATCAGTTTACTTCAAATTATTTAGGTTTTGGAAAGTTATCTATTTGCCGATAATTTCTTACAATTCAGGTTTGGTTTTCTGTGTAAATCTGTTTTGTTTGGCTGCGATGTTTGTTTGCACAGTTATGGGATTAAGAAAACTGTTGAACTCACATGAACTGCTGAAAAATAAACGGCGCCTGCCTTAAATCCCAGGTATTATCCAAGGACAATCATGGTGGTTTCCCACTGGGCACCCCTGACCTTGGCCAAAGGCCATCCAATACAATGTATACAAGGAATGGAAAGTGAGAATATATTTCAGAAATATATAACAAATATGAAAACATATAAAAAAAATGAAATCAGATATAAAAGCCGTTATTGTTTATAACATAGATTTAAAATGGTTATGGATTGCAAGAGCGAACCCTTTGTGGGCACATTTGCATGTCCCTGCCCAGGTTCCCAGAATGCAGTGTAATAACTGTATTTCTTGGAATTCAATATAATTTGGGGGTCCCCTTGCAATTTCTTTGTACAATGTAGGCGCCAGTAGAGGTCAATATAAAGTAAAAACTATTTGTAGATGGTCAACCCCTAATAAATGCCCAACCCCTAATAAATTAGAAAATCCTCATAACTGCTGCTGGTAGCGTAGGACCCCTATCTTGGTGTGGGCCAAGGTGCTTTGCATCTGTTGCCCCAGCAGTAATTTAGCCACTCCACCTAATAAAGGACCACTGTAGTTCAAGAAGAAATACACTTGTTTGCATGGCTAGATTAACCACTAAGCAAAATAAGCAGGTGCTTAGGGCATTACGATAAGGGGGCAATTGCCGGATTTACCATGGACCATATGGTGCAACTGAACCAGGGTCCACAAAAGGGGAACCCACAATAGATTAATAGATTACATACTTATGGGGGATGTGAGATAGAGAGAGAAAGGGGGAGGAAGGCAGAGATAGATGGATGGAATGAGGTAGGGAGGGGGAGAGAGAGAAAGGGAGGGAGTCAGAAAGAGGGGAAAGCAGAGAGAGACGGGCAGGCAGAGAGATTAGCAGGCAGAGAGGGAGGGAGGGGGAGAGAGAGAGAAAGGGAGGGAGTCAGAGAGAGGGGCAGGCAGAGAGAGAAAGGGGGGGGGAGAGAGAGAAAGCGAGATAGAGAGAAGAGGGGGAATATTTGAAGCCTCTGTTTATGAGTGTAGGAATCCATTTTGCGTTTGTTACATCACTTCCTGAAAGCGTTGTTGTTTATCAGTTAAGGGTGGAGATCGCAGTAGATACTTGGATAAGACTGAAATTGACACCACGCTCTCCTCACCGCTCTCACACACTCACAACTCCCACCAAAGTATCATGGTGGCCTCCAGGGACCAGCAGAGTCATCAAACTGTGTTTATTTTTAATTATAAACTTTCTTTATTACTTTTTCCTGCTTAATTATTTTTTTAGTCAGACTCAAGGATTTCTAACCTATATAACTGTTTTTATTGTACAGGATGTCTGACAGCCCACAAAGGTGTACACTCATCTGGGTATACATCAGAGGCTTTATACCAACATTATATGGTAGTTTCATCTTTCCACCAACACATCTCATAGTGAAACTTTTACTGACTATGACTAAAGCAAAAGTACCAGTCTGTGGTTACAGTGTGAAGCCACACGCGTTTATCAAAATAACTGAGCATCAATCTGCACAACAGAGCAATTATATATATTATTATAAATTATAATGGGTCAATTTGCTGTCTCTAGAGATATGAATAGGGGAGGGAGCTTGTTATGTGCATTTACAATTATTCTAATAGGTGTTTATATTATTTACAGGACAACTGTAGTTTATGAAATAATGCACTTGTTTGTGATGTGTGTAACAAGCTAACTGTGTCAGCCATGGATTAAAATGTTGTCTTAACTATGTCCTGAGAGCTAGATCGTGAGGGTGTGTTTTTAATCAGTGGAAAGTAAGGTGGAGGTAAGAACAGGGAGAGATCAGTAGGCTTTGTTAGATAATTGGATCAGATTGAAAGCGTCATTACTAGTCCTAGCTCTGAGTCATACAACGTGCATCATTAGATTTAAGCCCTGCTTTTTAGAACTGTTAACGCCCCTCTCACACACAAACTTTTAACAAATTATCATGCATACCACCAGGGTCCTACCGAGGCATCTCTACTTAGTTATGCTCAATCAGACTCTAATGGTAGTATATATATATATATATATATATATATATATATATATATATAAAATCCTTTAGTCCATCCAATTGGTAGCTGCAGATCTCAGTTTTCCCCTCCAGATGAGGTGGCGTTGCAATGTGATACCGTTAATGTACACATTACCAGGGAGACCAGGTAGAAGCAATCACTGTGGGACTCTACGCGTTTCACTCACTATAGGGCTTCTTTTTTCTTTTTTTATATGATTATCACTAAAATCACCAATATTGCTTAATTTGAGATAATAAATATTTAAGGTGGCACTAAGGTGGTAAAACTTGTCATGTATGAGTTGTACTCATAAAGCCCTATTAGCCAAATTATATAGGATTATGAATGATTACCCTTTCATTTGAATTTGTTGTTGTTGTTTGGTCATTCAGTCGTGTCTGACTCACAGTGACCATATGGAAAGCAGCCCCCTGTGTTTCTTGTGGTGCTTACCCAAATGGTTTTCTTGGCAAATATACTGGAGTGGGTTGCCAGTTCCTTCTCCAATGGACCTCAATTTGTTTGACCTCTCTGCTTTGACCTGCCCATTTTGGGTGACCCTACAGCTTCATTGAGGTGCACAAGCCCCATCACCACGGCAAGGTAGAAGGGGAATTGATTTGAATTACCCATAGTTAAATAATACCACATTACTGGAAGCTCTGACCTTGAGGCAGCCTCTGGACATTGCTTATCTGAAGCTGGAGGTCACTGCAGGAAATCATATGTAAACAACTGAAAACCTACCACAAGCAGAAGATGCCAACAGAGACCCACATCAAAGGCCAGCGTGATTAATTTTACCAGGAAATCCAAGGAATTGAAAGTTTCAGGTTAAAGAACATCGAGACGTGTACTGGTAGGACGTACACGGGGTGTGATTACTAACACATACAGTGCTGGCGTGTAATAGGACCATGGCAGATTAGTGACGTGTGCAACAAACTAACAACATTATCAGCTGGGTATTAGAGAAAATATTTTTTTCTGCTAGTGTACAGAAGCTGCCATGACAGTCATTCTTCTTTTTGAAGGTATAATGTGTAGGTACAGATTACAGTGTACTTGCAAACTGCTTCTAATGAGCCAATGGGAGGAGAGGAATGGTGTCCAATGCTGAAATCTTATCTGAATCTACCAATCAGTCAATGAATCATCCCTCCCTTCCTCATCCACTCTTATAGCAGGCCCACTCAGATTACATGCTCAGGTAGTGTGGAAGACACAAACAAGGCATCCTGCAGGCCAGGGGTGTAGGAGCCAGAATAATTCTGGGGGGGGGATACAGCTCATTATATGCACAGGCCGTAAAATAGCTCACATACAAACACCCGTGCTTCAGACACAAGCAATGTCTAATAAGATAAAGATGTTATGCCCACGGCTTACATGGCAGATGTTGTTCAATTCGTATAAACTTAACGAATATCTACAGTGATACTGTAACAGAACTCTAGGACACTGCGGGAGGACATTTTGTTTTGTTTACCTGCTTCGCCACCTTGTCTGACACATGTACGATCTGGATTCACTATCGTAGAATCTCATGTACACTGCTGCCCTCTGTGGGCGAATATTAGGAATGCAGGATTTTCAATAGACAAACAATAAACTATCAATGAATAATAATAATAGCAATAATAATATCTTTTATAGAGCTGTGCTCTAAGTTGGACTCAAAGCACTTGGGTAAATGGATGAGTCTTCTGCAGGGAACATGATCTGCATAACATAAGGCGCTAACGTTAATGGATATAGATGTTACTAGATATATAATATCCCTGTGAATCTATTTCCTTCCCCTGTATCTCTTTCCCTTCCTCCCTTCCCTGTGTCTCTTTCCCCCCCCCCCTACCTGTGTCTCTTTCCCACCCCTGTGTCTCTTCCCCCTCTCCCATTCCTGTGTCTCTTTCCCTCCCTCCCCTGTGTCTCTTCCCCCCTCTCCCTCCTCTTTGTCTCCCTCACACTTTCTCCTCTTTGTCTCTTCCCCCATCTCTCTCCTGTGTCTCTTCCCCCTCTCCCTCCCCTGTGTCTCTTCCCCCTCTCCCTCCCCTGTGTCTCTTCCCTCTCTCCCTCCCCTGTGTCTCTTTGCCCCTAATCTCTTCCCCCTCTCCCTCCTCTTTGTCTCCCTCCCTCTTTCTCCTCTTTGTCTCTTCCCCATCTCTCTCATGTGTCTCTCCCCCCTCTCACTCCCCTGTGTCTCTTCCCCCTCTCCCTCCCCTGTGTCTCCCCCCTCTCCCTTCCCTGTGTCTCTTTCCCCCAAGTCTCTTTCCCTCTTTGCCCTGTGTTCCTTTCCCCCTCTGTCTCTTACCCTCTTTGCCCTGTGTCCCTTTCCCCCTCTGTCTCTTACCCTCTTTGCCCTGTGTCTCTTTCCCCCTCCTTCCTCCCCTGTGTCTCTTTCCCCCTCTCCCTCCCCTGTGTCTCTTTGCCCCAAGTCTCTTCCCACTCTCCCTCCTCTTTGTCTCCCTCCCTCTTTCTCCTCTTTGTCTCTTCCCCATCTCTCTCATGTGTCTCTCCCCCCTATCCCTCCCCTGTGTCTTTTCCCCCTCTACCTCCCCTGTGTCTCCCCCCTCTCCCTTCCCTGTGTCTCTTTCCCCCAAGTCTCTTTCCCTCTTTGCCCTGTGTCCCTTTCCCCCTCTGTCTCTTACCCTCTTTGCCCTGTGTCCCTTTCCCCCTCTGTCTCTTACCCTCTTTGCCCTGTGTCCCTTTCCCCCTCTGTCTCTTACCCTCTTTGCCCTGTGTCCCTTTCCCCCTCTGTCTCTTACCCTCTTTGCCCTGTGTCTCTTTGCAAAGCAAACTCTTGGTACTTTTAGCTGTTATGAACTGAATGATGGGTGTTATGTGGGAGGAGCCTTTTTATATTTTTCACTTTTATATGTTTACTGTGTCAGCTTTTTGCAGCTTCTGTCTTAACAGAATTTGTTTTGGTAAATTAAAATGATTTCTATTAGAGCTAATTAGAGCACTGGCACTTGTTTATACCAAATTCCCATTGTACAGATACAAACTTCCTGTGCAATTAACGTCTCCTTCCACCTCAGGAAGTAGATCACTGGAAACTAAAATGGTAGATTGCACAGCAAAACAACTGCTTAAAACAGTAATTCATTAGCAGCTGCATTTTTTATTTAAAAGAGGGTATTTTACATTGTTTTAGCACAATGATCTTTTTACAAAGAAATACATATATTTTAATTTTTCTTTTTTTGCAATATTAATATATTAGTTCAGCTTTGTATTAACCCTTTATGCTTCATATCCATTTGGCTCATATGGTTTTAAATTTTTTTCATGAAAAGTCTTGAAAACGTAATAACTACAGGATGATAGAGGGTTAATTATGACATCATACTAATCTATAAATAGCAGTGGTCATCAGCCGCCGCCCAGAGTCAAATGCAGCCAGTTGGAGATAATGGTTATGGTTGGTCTTAGGACCATTTAGTAAGACAGACACTATACAGGGTTTACAACTGTCTTCCAGGATATGTCCGCACCCTTTTAATGTTGTAGGAATCCTATAGGAGGTTCCAAAATGTGTTCTTATATAATCAAACCCTCCAAGCTAGACTTTCTAGCCTCAAGGTTCTGCAAGGACTAAAAATCACAATCTTTGCAAATGGCAATGCACTCTCCTTGCTGCAACCAACAAATATGTTTTGGTTTCAGTAGACTTTTTAATTTTAATGGGGACAAATGTAAAATGTATTAATGTACATAAGCATTTAGAGTGTATCTTTATTTTATGGTCCTTTCAGGACCTGAGAATATATCCACATAAGCGCCATTCATTACGCAGTGCAGCCATCTCTTGTTAAGACTCAAGGAAAATACATTAAGTGCAGTAAAAGCTAACACAGCAATATTTTAAAACTAGTGAAAATAAAATTATAATGTTTTACCACGTTTTACATGATTTTGGCTGCACCAAATAATAGAGTTATCCGGTATCCACCATTTCTGAGTCACATTTTTTTGTTTGGTACTGGAATAAATGATCAAATATGGTCTGTTAGTGACCCAGGACAACTCAAGTAATACATTACAACCTTTGAATCGTTACGGCTGTCCTGGCCAATTAGAGGGTTAAACCACAATTAACTTGGTGGAGGCTCCATGTTGGTACACAAGTAACAACTAATAGAAACTGGATAAGGGTTACATTATATGAGAAACCTACACATTTATATGGGGTCAAGAAGATCATTTTAAACTGAATAAATATTTTTAATATAACTAATAATTAGTTACACCATAGAAATACCTATTTGGAGCTAAACATAAAATTACCGGCGTAGATGAACCAGAAAGGCCCATCTGGACTGCCCATTCAGTCTACCTAAAAGTTTGGCTTAATTAAGCCTTGGGATAGCCTTATGCTAAAGTAAATTTAGTGTTTTGACCTTTTCCCCTTATATACTCAGTTTGCAGCTATAACTGCAAATCCTGCACCTGCAATATTCACCTAAGTATCATGGATATCTCAAAGTAATAGCAGAGGCATCAACATATATTTCATACTAATATATTTAAAAAGAACAGTATCTTCTTTAACTACTTTTTTCAAACATGTATACCCTCTTTACCCTGACCTTTAAAAAAAAACAAAAAACTTATAAATTCTCTTTAAGTATGAGTGCCTATCTGGACAAAGCATGGGAGGTAGCAGTCCGGGTCAGACATGGACGACTTGATCCTACAATGGGTCCTGATGCTGAGATCAAGGATGACTTTGTTTGTGTTGGTTTTCTCAATATAGGATTTGGCAGAGCTTTACAAAAAGGGTGGTATATTGTGAGTAAAAAGGTAATTAATACAATGATAGACATGAAAAATTAAAAAGTAAACAAATTGATAAATACAAAAATACAAAAAATGAAGTAATATTTTGCTTGCATATTGTATTTTTTTTTAAATGGTAATGTGTATTTGGGCAGATTATCATGGAGTGATTCTTATATTTAGTACCCTGGGGCAAGTGAGTTATTGTTGGGCTTCTTGCACAGTATCAAAAGACAATCTGTGAAGAAAGGAAAGGCTTGTTTCCATTTACTTGGCTAATAAACCATTAAAGTATACAAGTTGATATAGATATATGCTTGACTTGTACCAAAAGTGTTATTATGTTTGTTTTATGTGGTTTTTAGATATTAAACTGCATTTTACCATTGGATACCAAGCTTTCTTTTTGCTTATATAGTTCTTGGAAAAACTAACTCTCCCACTAAATGAAAAAACTTTTTAACTTTCCTTCCTTCCTCACCCTTGCTATTCCTTATCTGTTACTCTTCCATAGTTCTCTGCCTCTTCCATTGCCTTTAGATTGTAAGTAGGGAGTTTCCAACCTTGTAGGGTGCTTTGTAAAAAAGCACTTTCTGCAAAGATTTTAAGCTTAAAACATGGCCCTCGATTTTCTTTAGTTGTTAATATTGTGTTTTTCCCTGGTCTCCTACCCTGTACAGTGCTATGGAAAATGTTGGCAAATTACAAATAAAAGTTAATAATAATAATAACTAAAGACCTTGAGATTCATACATCTCATAGACTTTTTAGCCTTTATAATTTAGACTCTCATTAGGAAATCACTGTTATTTGACTATTTGGTTTTTGGTATATTGTAATTATTGTTCCCACAATTAATGGGCAAAAAAAGTCTAATTATATGAATACATAGAAATAATTATTGCGGCAAAATTGGACATTTTAGTATGAGAAGTATATAAATGTGTCCTTCCTGTGCTGTAACTATAAAGTAGGCAAAATTATTGTTTTTTTTTACATAAAATGTCTAAATACATTAAGTTTCCCTAAACATTGGGCTGAAATATTATTCCATAAACTATGCTTCCAAAGTAGTATCTTTCATAAACGAATTATAAGGGAACAATACAATTTACAAATTATTTTTGATCAAACACGTTTCAAAAACTATGGAAACAAGTGGTTATAATTTTAGATTTCACAACCGTAATTTTTTTTTCTATGTTTTGCCAACTATACAA
This sequence comes from Discoglossus pictus, assembly GCA_027410445.1. Classification (NCBI taxonomy): domain Eukaryota; kingdom Metazoa; phylum Chordata; class Amphibia; order Anura; family Alytidae; genus Discoglossus; species Discoglossus pictus. The sequence continues at coordinate 24,162,780 of CM050174.1, read as the reverse complement.
AGTACTAAAAACTCTACCATTGTTATTCCTATGTGTGGTTAAGTTATGATGCCAGTACATAGTGTTTCTAAAATATATAATTCACAGTAACCTTTTTGGCTTCAACAAAATCTCTATCTGCCAAAAGAATATGATAAACCTTTTATGTTAGGAAACCAAATTTGAAGCCAAGATCAAGTTTCAATACAGTACGTTTATGATATCCTTTGCTTTCTATGGCTGTCATTCATGCCCTGAAATAACGAATTACCTCCAACTTCTTGACTGGACGCCATGTTGCTGTTGCCAAAAGCCTTACCACAAACAACACTGGGTCTCCAAGTTCTGTAGCAAAATCTGTAGTGGAAAACACAAGACGACATCACATCTGATGATATCTGTCTCGTCTAGTTCATATGACAATACAGAATTAAAAAGCTGATATTAAACATATGAAAATAATATTGATCTTGCTCTTCTTAAACCCCAGTCCGTAATGGTGAGGAAATGGAAATAATGCTATTTTCCATATAATTTTTGATATGATTGAGAGTTATTTCTGCTTCTTAGATTTTATTCAGTAATATGAGAATTAAAGGCAAGGACTAACATAAAAGCAAGAGGTATCTCCTAAGTAGCCAGACTTCTTCCTTGGTGCTTGATGCCCTTTAATTGTTAAATAATTATAAAATAAGGACATTTTATTTAATTTCTTAAACACTGTTTTAATTTTTTTTTTTTTTGCAAGTTGTGCATGTGCGCAGCTTATTGCAAGCCTTGCATTGCGCAACTGTGCCGCGCAATGCAAGGCTTACATTGCTCTGCGTAGGGAGAGGGAGGGAGAGAAGGAGAGGGAGGCAGAGGAGGAGAGGGAGGGAGAGAGATAGAGGGACGGAGGGAGAGAGGGAGAGAAGGAGATAGAGAAAGGAAGGGACAAAGAGAATGAAGGAGGGAGAGAGTGAAAGGGAGAGAGAAGACGGAAGGGAGAGGGCGCACAGAGAGAAAGTCAGGGAAAACAGAGAGAGGGCGCACAAAGGGACAGAAGACACAATATGTAATACAATATTATACTGTAATACAATATTATACCGTAATACAATATTATAACTGCATTTTTAACGGGCAAGTGACTAGTAGGTAAAGAAAAGCCTGCGATCCTCAATGGGATCCTTCTACCTGGAAGGCATAGATAATCTGATGCCTGAAAGCTAAAATCCATATAAAGTCCTTTAAAGGAGAAACAGAGGTGTGAGAACCTAATGGAGTAATTTAGAGGAAAATATTTTCATTTTAGCTGTTTACCACCTTACTATTGTGGGATTAGGGGATTAGGTGGTTACCTCAATAGGTAGTTGTCCAAATTATCCTTTTATCTGGTGCTATAGATTATTTAAATCCAAAACATGTTAAAAACAGATATCTCTTAGTGTGTGTTTGTGTCGTTCAGTCATGTCTGACTCTCTGTAACACACCATGCTGATCCATTTGATATTCATGGCAGATATACTAGAGTGGGTTGTGAGTTGCTTCTCCAATGGGCCACAGCATACAGCTCCTGTTATTCCTAGTTGGTTTCCCATCCAAGTACTGACCAGTCATAACACTGCTTGGCTTCAGGGTGGTTTGACCTCTTGGTTCCCTGACTGGATTTGAACCCAAGTCACAGTAGTGAAAGCACTGAATACTAACCGTTGGACCACCAGGAAACCTCCTGCCTTTGTAATTCTATTTTATTTGAAATCTCAATAATAGTGCAGCGTTTTCCATTGAATGTATGCACACCATAAAAAGTATATGGTTCTTTAAATAAACCCGTATATACATGACTGGCACTGGATTGCAGCTTGCAGCTACATAAATACTCATTGGCGTTACCATGTTCAATCTTGGCTTCATCACACATTTAGTTGACAGTGACAAATATGGCCCCGGTATGGCTACCACCACTACACTAGACAGAAACAGTAAGCAATACCTGCCTGATTCATAGAGAGAAGTAACTAATCATCATTCAATGGCAACTGATAAGGAAATTATTATTTTGCATAATTTAAAAGTAGGCAAGCAATGAAACAAAATCACAGGAAAAGCAAGTTAGGATGATTAGATATATTAGCAGAAGAATTAGCCTCAGATAATAGTTGGTACTAATGTCTCTCTATAGATCCCCAGTTGGACCTCACCTAGATACTATGTGCAAGGGAGAGTCCATGTACCATATTTATTGTTCTTGTGACAGACTTGGACTTCCTGTCGCTCTTGGGGGGCTTCCTCTTGCAGTTCTGGCTGTATTTCTCCCCCCATGTTTTTATTTGGGTGTCCATTGACAGTCCTAGGGACCTCCTCGTCAACCTGCTCCCAAGAATTAGCCAAGCTGGCTTTTTCTAAGTCCAGAAAGCAGTGTCTGACCTTTCCATGCAAGGCCACTGGTGGCTTCCGTATCCAACCAGAGTACGTTTTGGCTTCGTCCATTGGAAGGATGTCTGCGTTTATCTCCAATAGGGTTGTAGATGGAGTACCATGCTTAGTGTCCCCCATTAGCATTAATTTCAGCTCACATTCCTTATTTAGTTTTGCAGTTTCTTCTATGGTTTGACCACGTTTTCCTGCCAGCTAGCAGGGATATGACTCTTCTATGTCTGTCCCTTTAAAAAGTGCTGACATGTCGAACATGATCTTAACACACAATATCCAGTTCTGGAGACCAACTGCAAGCCTGCAGATTATGTTATACAAATTTTCTACAATTACAAAGCGATTCAATTGAACAAGCCTGCAAGTTACGGGCCAAAAGCCTAAAAAGCAAACCATGCAATCGTATGTAACATATCAGAGCGTGAACATGCTCAATTAAGCAAGGCCATAACTACCGATTTAGAAACAGCCAATAGAAAATGAGACCGTCATCATGACATTAGTAAAACATGGAGGTTACACATCAATCAATTAGCGTTTAGAGGTCCGAAATGCAATCAGACTCGTAATCTGTAAATTTACAAAATAATAAAAATGAAGAGTGATACTGTTCTAGTCCATGTGGGTGGCCTGATATGTATTAACTCATTGATTCCCAAGATTGATATAGCACGGAAATTCAATTTGAATTTACAGTGCTACGATCAGGTGTTTAACCCCCTTGAAAGTCCTATCTGGTAATCATACGATTTTCTTCTACATTTGCCATTTACGGGTCTGAAAACATTTGTGGGCTTGAGGAATTGTAGCAACTGATTAGCGATTTGCGATTTTAGCGAGTGATTGTAACATTTGCGGGCTTGGAAGATCAAACACTTAGATGGGTCAGAAGTTATGATTTGGAATTTTCAGCCTGTAACCCGCAGATCATTTGTGGCTTGCTAAAAGACGCCAATCGAAGAGCAAATTAGTTTACAGGCTACATTACGGGCTCCAGTAACCAACAATTGCTCAATTGAATAGGGGCCCATATCTTCAAAAACATATTAATAAATTAGAAACAATTGTAAGGAGGACAATTAAGATGGTTTTGGGTCTAAAAGACAAAAGTATAATGAAAAAATTTCATGACCTGAATATGTATAGATTAGATGGGGGAAAGGAGATTGGAGACATGATAAACACCTTCAAATATATCAAAGGATAGAATAAAGTACAAGAGGAAAGTGTGTTTAAGAGAGGGAATGCAAGAACAAAAGATAATGGTTTTAAGTTGGAAGGTGATAGAGTAAGGGCTAATCTGAGAAAGTATTACTCTATAGAAAGATTAGTATATAAGTGAAATATCCTTACAGTGGAAACAGTAGGGTCAAACACAGTTGAGGAGTTTAGCATCCTTGGGATAAACATAAGGCTATTGTGAGGCGTAAATCAGCTAAATGTTTAAGTAAACAGAATGGACAGACCAAATTAGTGTTTTTGGGGTAGTGATTTTTGTCACAATCTGCTACATCAATTGGACTTGGTAAGATAGTGGTTCAAAGCTATCCAGCATAATTGTGCAGTCCTTTTACACCTCTGATAGCAGTAGATGGACCAAACCCACTACCACACTTAGGAGCTTGCTTCAATGATATCAGGAAAACCAGGATATCAGGAACACCATAAAACCTCTTAGAATTAGGATTAATGCACAGAATGACACTTACACCTCGTTTTACAGTATGTAAGTCCAGATACACCTGTCATACCTTTATTAATTGTCACATTTTATACAATTTTATGTCACACAGGCTGGCCAATTACAGTAAGCCCCATCCTTAGGTACATAGAATAGGGGCCAATTAACATAAGAGGCTGTCCCTACTTACTGGGAAACTCTGTATTTCTAAAGAGCTTATCATGAGCTTATCATTGTATTACATATCACAATTTGCTGTAACACTCAGACTGTTTATCTGCTGAAGACCCCCTGTGTTTGTTTATTTAGGTGGGGCTGAGTGAGTTATAACCAGATAACCACACTGTTACATAATCAAAATGCATACAAGTCCAGACACACCTGTCATACCTTTATTAATTGTCACATTTTATACAATTTTATGTCACACAGGCTGGCCAATTACAGTAAGCCCCATCCTTAGGTACATACAATAGGGGCCAATTAACATAAGAGGCTGTCCCTACTTACTGGGAAACTCTGTATTTCTAAAGAGCTTATCATGAGCTTATCATTGTATTACATATCACAATTTGCTGTAACACTCAGACTGTTTATCTGCTGAAGACCCCCTGTGTTTGTTTATTTAGGTGGGGCTGAGTGAGTTATAACCAGATAACCACACTGTTACATAATCAAAATGCATACAAGTCCAGACACACCTGTCATACCTTTATTATTGTCACATTTTATACAATTTTATGTCACACAGGCTGGCCAATTACAGTAAGCTCCATCCTTAGGTACATAGAATAGGGGCCAATTAACATAATAGGCTGTCCCTACTTACTGGGAAACTCTGTATATCTAAAGAGCTTATCATGAGCTTATCATTGTATTACATATCACAATTTGCTGTAACACTCAGACTGTTTATCTGCTGAAGACCCCCTGTGTTTGTTTATTTAGGAGGGGCTGATTGAGTTATAACCAGATAACCACACTGTTACATAATCAAAATGCATACAAGTTATAAGTAATTTTAACCAAAAGTAATACAAAATACATAACTATAACAATAAAACAAGGTAACTTCTGGTCAGTCCAGGCCATAGTGTAAAACAGCCCAGTCAGGCCCTGGGCATAACACTTTTGTTTTATAACTTTTAAAATGTGACATCTCTCCTCCTCCCACACATACTTAGACGCCAGCAACTTGCAAGGATAAATGCAAACCCTGCTGCCGATTTGTAAAACAACCTCATATATACAACCATCACCAAAGTGGATGCCTCCATTGTCGAGCAGAGTTTTCAACTTGTCAGCATATATTTTTAAGACGTTTGAGTCAAAGAACATAATTAAGCAGAAAAAAATAAATGTTGATGCCTCTGCTGGATCCTTGAGACATCCATGATACATTGGTGGAAATTGTATGTGTGAGAGGGGTGTTTACATATCTGGAACGCAATATTTGAATTTCCTGATGCAAGTAGCCTGCTTCTGGGCCTGTGAGGGGAAAAGTGTCAAATTCAGACCCATCCAATCACCCAATAAAGCCTTCTAACCTCTACCTGTTATTTTTCCCCACCCCTACTTCAACTGATAGATTTAAAAAAACTCACCGTCCTGATCCATCTCTCAGGAAATGATGTAGCAAACACAAAATTAGTTAAGTTACTTAAAACATCTGATTGGCTAAAAACATGCTGCTAAGGTTGTCAGTTTTCTATATTCTTCACAAACAAGTGCAGTTTTTCTTGAAGTACTGCACCACTTGTAAAACTAGATTTGACGTTTTTTCTGCTTAATTTTCCTTTTATATCCACGTTTTTTTCTTCATACAGTCATTGTTGATAGTTCTTTAGGAGATGCAATGGCAGATTAAAGTTGGACTCTGACAAGAATGAGGAGGTGAAGAGGTGAACCAGTCAAAATCAATTGTCTGGTTATTTCCCAGAAAAATGGATAATGATAATATCAACATAATGAATCACGAAATGTCACTGTAAAAAATATTATGAGAAACAGTATCTAGAAGCATTGTTTTACCATCAATAGGCTATTGTTCTCCTGTACTCCCACAAAGCAGATGGAGATGATCATGTAGAGTAACCTAAAGTGTACTGTACAGCAGTACTATACGGGCACAACACTTAGTATCATTAAAGGTTTCACCAATAGGTGTTAATAATACCCTAGTTTTTTGACTACGCTAACATATATGCAACATTTAGTCTCTTGCAGTAGGAGAAGGTTCTTTGATCACATGTAGAAAAATGTACAAAAATAAATAAATACATATTATTACAGGAAACACTGTACAATCAACCACAAAAATAGAGGTGCTCAGTCAGAGAAATACTAACCCTAACATTGAACAAACCTTAATATGATTACACACTCTGAGAGCAGCCATTTTTTATCTCACTTGTACAGGGAGAAATATCCTGTAATAAATAGTTACATTTATTTGAGGTTGAATAAAGACTTTTAGTCCATCAAGTTCAACCTTTTTAGATCTCTTCTGATCCTTTTAATACGTGGATTATTTTTCAAAAATTGTTAATTGATCCAGAGGAAGGCAAACAAAAAAAAAACATTGAAACTTTGCCAATTGTGTCATAAGGAGGAGAAAAAAGCAAAATTCCTTCCTGACCCCAGAGACTGGCGATCAAATTTCTCCCTGGATCAATATTCCTTCGCTACTTATATAGAATAACCTTGAATGCCCTCTTTATTCAAAAATATATCTAACCCCCTTTTAAAGTTATCTATCAATTCCACTGTCACCACCTCCTTTGGTAGATAATTCCACAGTTTAACTACACTAACTGTGAAGAACCCTTTTCTTTCTTTAAGGTGAAATCTTTTTTCCTCTAACCTCAAGGTATGTCCTCTTTTCAGTTGAAAAACTCTGGGCACAAAAAAAATCACTTGACAAAGCCTTATATTGGCACTGGATGTATTTAAATAAGGTATTCATATCCCCTTGTAGACGCCTTTTTTCTAGGGAAAGTAAGTTTCATTTGGTTAGTCTTTCTTCATAATTTAGCCCCTCCATTCCCCTTATTAGTTTGTTGCCCTTCTCTGTACCCATTTCTCTAATTTATGCAAATTCCTTTGGAGGGAAAGCACATCATAATCTGATTTAATGACCTTGTACAACTTAGTGTCATCCGCAAAAATGGAGACAATACTTTTGAGTCCTACTTCTATGTCATTAATAAATATGTTAAAAAGGAGAGGACCTAATACTGAACCTTGAGGAATCCCACTTCCCACATTAGTCCAATCGGAGTATGTTCCATTTACAACAACCCTTTGCTCCCTGTCTTTTAGCCAGCTCTCAATCCATGAGCACATATTTACTGCAATCTCTGTATCCCTTAGTTTGCAAAATAGTCTTCCATGTGGCACTGTATCAAAAGCCTTTGCAGTATCCAAAAAGACTACATCCACTGAGTTACCCTGATCCAAGTTCCTACTTACCTCCTCATAGAAACTAATTTGATTGGTCTGACATGACCCATCCCTCAAAAATCCATGTTGACTCCTAATTATAATCCTAATTATAATTCTTGTATATTATCCATTATTAACCCTTCTAAAAGCTTTCCCACTACAGAAGTGAGGCTTACAGGTCTATAATTCCCTGGATTTGCTCTTGCACCCTTCTTAAATATAGGTATCACCTCTGCTTTTCTCCAGTCATCTGGTAGCCACCCTGTGGTGAGTGAGTCTTGAAAAATTAGATTGAATGGTTTGGCTATTACAGAACCCAGTTCCCTCAGTACCCTTGGATGTATTCCATCAGGACCTGGGGCTTTATTAAAAAAAATTTCCCCAACCTATTTTGGATTACTTCCTGCGTTAACCAATGAGTTTTGTTGCTGTGTCCCAACCACTGGTACCTCCCTTGTATATACCAAAGAAAATAACCTATTTATTTTATCTGCCTTTTCCTAGTCACTTTTCCGTCTGGTCTCATTCAGTAAAGTGATCGAGCCCCGAAATACCAGGCAATTCTACCCTGAACAGAAGAAGCAGCAAACCCTAGACAAACGTTTCGTCCTCTATGGACCTCGTCAGTGAGGTGCAGTTGTAATCCCTAAGGTACAGTGAGCAAGGATTCCTCGTCTGGTTCCCCCATAAGGTGCAAAAAACTAAGAAAAAGAGTAGAGGTGCTCATCTGAGAACGAACAATACCTAAGTAGGTTTGTTCTATAGGTCTGGTTAGCTCACATCACAGGGAGAAATATCCGGCAGTATATCAGTCTGGTCAATAGAGTGATCTAGCCCTGAAACTTCTGGAGAGCCATGGAACTTCCTGTTTCTGGGCCTGTGATGTGGAATTTAAATTATATCCAATTATATAACAAAGGATCTGGACTTTGCGATTTATATGGTGTTTTGAATTACTGATTTGATATTTGAATTTGGTATCTGATCATTATTCTGTGTAAGGTTTAATTTACTTTACTAAGCTGCGTATCTCCCAGGCACTTCCTTGCAAAATAATAAGCGTTCCTTTGTCTATGGACAGCACTGGACATTTTTGTTGTCACATGGCTATTGTGCAGATATTACTTCTGTGCATTCAGTAGATTCCACTGTAGCATAATTGCACATAAAAGTCAATAAATGAAAAGCTGCATATTTTTTTATTTTATAAAATCTGTTTGCCCAAACTTATATAATTTAGCTACAATTTTAAGAAAACTGCATTTTCTACTCTTTCTGTAATATCTGGCACAGTTTGAAAAGTGTATCATTAATAGGGTCAGGTTATATCCTAGGTCATTTTACTATCTCATGTGTAAGTCAGAATCCATGGGCATATTTCATTTTTATAACTCCCTAGGCCCATTCAGATTTCTGTGTCCCCTTTATTAATTCTCCTTTCCCCTTGCAAGTACCCGCAACCTACGATTACCACAACTGTATATATACAAATCCAAGCGTATGTGGGTTTATGTCTATCCACAGTGTGTAGCAGAAAATATCAGCCAACAACATATAGATATTTCTGTATTATAATGGCAATTTGAGGCAGGCTACTGCCCCCTACAATGTGCTGCCATAGACCTGGGCCTCATAGGCTTAGAAGAAGACACTCCGTGACACTTGTCAGAATTAAAAAAAACTTGTATAAAAAAACTTGTGTAATAAATGTTTTCTAGAATACTATTTAGATAAATATATATGTATATATAGTAAATAAATAGTACATTTGTGTTCACATTTGAACATCTCAAACAAGTTAAAAAATGTTTCCTTCCCAGAATTCCGAGAAATACAGTTATTACACTGCATTCTGGGAACCTGGGCAGGGACATGCAAATGTCCCCACAAAGGTTTTACTGTTGTAATCCATTACCATTTTCAACGAGAATTGCTTTAAGCATATGCCTGCTGAATTACACAGCTTTGAACAAAGCTCCGGATCTATTATAAATATATAAATAAATAAATAAATAAAAAAATGTAAACATGTTTTCTAAATGTTGTTTCTTACTGTAGATTACATCATAACACACAACTAATGTTATATTCTTTATATATATATATATATATATATATATATATATATATCTGTATTACATCTTCTAGTAGTTTGTTTTCATAGATTTTGTAGATAAAGCTGCTGATATCTACAGATATATATATATATATATATATATATATATATATATATATCCAGGATATATCTTTAATCCGGTAACAGCACTGAATTATGACTTTTGTTTTGAGTATTAATTACCATCATGTAAGCTGATATGAAGCAACTTCTCAAAAATCAAAGGAAAATTTCCACAGTTATGAAATAATGGAAAGTCCCAAACATACATAACATTTGACTATATTCCCAAAACGAATAGCTATACAATTGTTCAAAAATTATTTATATTTTATATTTATAAAACAACCAGTGGTGATAATAGGTTGGCACACAACATTGGACTTGAAGTAAGGACCTGGACAATTTTGCAGCTATATAATGTTTTTTGGCTCTTGAGGGAAATTAGGTCCAAGGTGGGTGTGTGCTTGCCCTTGAATAAATATGTCTATCAGCTATATTATAATTTGCAACACAGCCCAATAGCAAAATTAGCAAGATAGAAAAGTGCAACTACTGATGCTCTGTTTTATGACACTGGGTCATATGTGGTAAAGATCTCTTGGAGGTGTTAAATCTTAGTGCCTATGCCCTATAGGGATGAGGAGGTCCTCCAACACTTGTCCCTTCATTTTGCCAAGATGAATAGGCAGCTATACCACCTGCAAGACTTAGGGGTCTCATAGACAACAATTACAAAACTAGCAACTTGCCCGTCACAAATTACGGCAATAAAATGTGCAACCTGGCAATGCTATTTGCCACACAATGGGAGCCTCTCTCCCTCTGCTTTTACTGGCCTGAGGATCAGGAGCTGGAGTCATCTAATAACAAGAACATTTCTTGCGCTCATAAAAGACACTTCCAAGGACAGACAACATGTATCCTAAAATGGATCTTGTTGCAATAGTGCAGTATCCAGGAAGTCCAGTAGTCTTCCACCAGGGAAGTTTTCTATAGTGATGCGTTTCGCTCCTAGTTTTTGTTGAGGATGCAGGAAGTGGCGCCTCGGGATGGCAGGTACAAAGATTCATACATGACCAAATCCAACTAGTCTACAGCGTTAGCTTCATTATTACTGCAATACTGCACGTCTGCCAAGAACACAAGTGTGAACACGTAAACTCGTTCTTCTACCCTTCTTTTACTCTACAGCTAGATAATTACACTGGATTTTAAGAAGATATTACATTTAAATATAAAACAATTAGAATATATGTTTATGATTCCATAATCCATAATCAAAATATGAGATATGTGTATAACTGAGTCCCACTAAATAAAATCCAAAATGAAATATTACAATTTCAGTCACATTTTTCTGAAAATTAATTCAAGTCATTTGCATATATTACATTTTTGTTACCACTTATCAAGCTTGATAGACTGATGACCTATTTGTTTCAACAAAATAATACATGTCATTAGCCACAGAACATTAAATAATCTATCACATGCGGCTTATATTAGACACACACATTACATTGAGTCATTCTATACATATTGTTACAACCGACTGCTTCAAGTGGGCTTGATATGAACATAGTTCAAACCTGCCCCAGCAGAATCGTCTCTCTGGCACAAAAGGTGGCGTCTGAAGAGGAAAAAGCCCAAAGGTACAGGCAGAGGATACAGGTTACTAGTGGCCTATGGCAAGACCACTCTCCAATTCAGGATACAAACACAGAAACAGTCTCACACTGTGGATATGTGAAACTAGGACTGAACATTTATTGAATCATAGAACCAATTTATTTATACACCTCCCAAACCTCGCTCTTGTGTACCTTTGTTTATGTGTGTGATGAAGCACATCTGCCTTGCAGCCCTGGTTGCTATAGAGCACTTGAGATAACACTCATCAGATACCTAACTACCTGCTAGGGCAGAAAACTTTGATGTTAATCTCAAGTGTTTGCTTAGGACTACTGAAGTGTATGCATCTGTCTTGACTGCTGTTTATCAAGGCCTGCATATGTGAGGATGCAATGTGCTGCAGTTAAGCATATACATATAACATAAAACATGGAGGCTACATGTCAATTAATTAGGTTCGGGGGTTCGATATGCGATCAGACTCGCAAACCCTCAAAATAAAGAATTATGAAAATGAATGCCAATACTGTTCTAGTCCATATGGGTGGCCTGATATGTATTAACTCATTGATACCCAAGATCGATTTACCCCGAAATAAAACATAAAAAATAACTTTAATTTATTGCAGATTTGCGCGCTTGAGACTGTTGTGCAATTAATTCTAATGTCTGTCATCACTTTCCCCGTTATTTACAGTGCAGTATTGATTTTTTTATTTACATTTACAGTGCTACGAATAGGTGTTTAACCCCATTTCGAGTCCTCTCTAGCACTCGTTGGATTTTCTCCTTCATTTGCCGTTTACGGTTGTGAATAAATTTGCGGTCTTGGATAAATTGAGCAATTGAATAGCGATTTGCGATTTTAGACTTGCATAAGTGACAGATCAAAGGCTTCTGGAGGCTGTAAATTACAAATTTAACCATCAACATTTTTTCAAGCTCGTAACTCGGAAGCCGTTCCGAGCCCCCAAAAAGACGGCATTTGAAATTAGCTTGCAACCTCACTTACGGGTTGCCGGATCGCCCAAAACCTCAGTTGAATGGGGCTCAGACTGTCCACCATCATTGATCAACATTAAATACAATCGTTACAAACTTTGCATAATATAAAAAAAATCTGCTCAATATGAAGTCAAGTTCTTTAGAACCGCATACAATAAATTTGACTAACACGGTAACTTTTTATATTTTACACTTATATATGTGCTTGTGAATTAAAAAATCTTGAGATAGGGAAAATGAATTATCCGATTGTTCTTAATTCCACATACCTGAGAGACAAGAGCATAATTGTTTCCAGCATAGAACATATGCGTCCCTATAATTGAGTTCCTGGAACATCACCCAATCTATAAAACCACAAATTACAAAGCCTGGAGCCATTTAAAGTCTTTGTCTATGCAATGAAAAGAGAAATCTATTTGCAACAAAGAGAATACAATAAAATACAACAAGCAATTTGTTATGTACAGTATCTTATTTGAGGTGTCAGTTTAATTAATCTCAGTTTAGCTGTAAACATCTGTCATGAAACAAATTCAAGAGTGGAATTCCACCATATTTTTCATACATGGTAGAATTTCATCTTAAATGAGAACTAATGTAATTGTAGTGTAAAATGCCTTAGCTATTTTAATTTAATTATGCATTGGTCATTATTACCATTCATATTTATAATCATTTTTAAAAATTAATTTTCAAAGATTAAAGTATTAGCCTCCAGCTGAGTGTTTGTCTCCTCCCTGAAAGGGTAATTGAGGGCAGGTTATGGGATTGGCTGGGAGACAGATCTAAAGGTCTTTAAGAACAATTAGAAAGGATAAAAGAATAAACAATGACTCACAGGCTCCCGTTTGTGTTTAAAAATGTAGCAACTGTCTGATAGGCCGTGCCTACTCCCTCATTGTCTTTATAATGGGTGGATATCAGTAACAGTTTACTATTAAATATTGCTTTTTTTAAACAATTGAATATTAATAGTTAGACTCTATGAACTGCCACCTGGATTCCTTCTACAACCAGCAGACTGGAGCTGCCACCAAATCCCAATATACTCAGGATCAAAGAAAAAAAAAATAAACCTTAATATGAGGACTGTAACACTCCTCTTCTTTACTGAAACTCTTCTTTACTGAATAAAGCACACACTTTACTGAAACATATAGAAACATAGATTTGAAGACACATATGTTTAAAGAAGCGTTTCACCGTCAGCTTTAATATGCACAATACTTTGTACCTCACATTTCTATACCTCACCATATCCTCCAGGCTGTAGGTTTGCGAGTTTTTAATCTTATTAGGTGTTTTTAGAGAACACTTTGTATGCTTGATTTTAAATGCAATAACGGGGCCCTCCATTCTTTCATAATTTGTTAAAAATAAAGTACTTGCATCAATCCTGTTTAGCGCTACGTAATATGTTGGCATGTTACAAATAAAGGTTATTAATAATAATAATAAGAGAAAGAATCAAAAAGACCCATCTGGCTTACCCATAATATTTATCTTAAAGTTTGGCTTAATTATGCATCAGGATAGCGTTATGTTTATCCCAGGCATTCTTACATTTTTTTAACTGTATGATTCTACCACTTCTACTGGAGGACTATATCACTTGACTACTATTCTTTATGTAAAGTAGTACACAATAAACCATTCCCATATCCCACTCAGGAGGCTCACATGGAGCTCTATTTAGTACTAGCTTTTGGAGCCTTTCTGCAGTTCAAAGGAGGCCCCATGTTGGGCGAGATAGTTTAACTCCATGGCCATGTGGGCATTTCCCTCACCCCAGACCCACAGAATATATAGTAAATAATGGCTACCTCTAGTATAAAAATATTATCAATTAACAACTTGTATTCATTGAATCCATAGCAAGAGAAGAAAAAAGAAAATGGTGGAACAAATTCATAATACTTAAAAATAAATATGTGTACTCAATTTCACATCAAATGTTCACAATATAAAAAAAAAATCTACCGTAAGACAATTATCAAATATGACTGAGAGCAATGGCCAGTCGGGTCACAAACTATCCACTATACATGCTCAGCATGTTTTGTATGGTTAATGATGCACTTTCCATTACACTCTTGCTCCCTACTATTCTATATAATAAAGAAAAACAGAAAATAATTATGAAAAACTAGCAGAGGAGAGAAAAAGGACACCAGTACCAGTACTACACCAGTACTAAAAAAAATCAACGAATATATTTTATAAGACCATATGTACAAATAAAATACACAGGCGAATAAGAAAAACAGGCTTGTTTCATCTAAAAGTATTCCCAATTTAAAAATATTTCTTGGAAGTTATACTTCTCACATAATGTAGTGTTTGAAATGATAAGAAACATACAAAATTGCAAGCCTATCAGGCCTATTATTGGATGCACTACATATTTATTCAACGTATTATTTGATTAACTTGGCCTTGGAGAACAATTTCTGTCCTACTTAAATTTTGACTCATAGTTCTAATCTGAATTATTGTTAGGAACCACTGGTATAGGATTCAATCAAACTTGTGACCATCTACAACCACACAGATGGACTCTCTCTCTTGGTCAATAATTTTCCCAAACTATCTTTGATGATTTCCCAGAAGATAGTTTCAAAGAGTCAACAAGCTTCCCTAGTTCTAAAGACCTGGCTATCTATGTAGTAAAGAGATTTCCTTGATAAAAGTGTTATCTACAGTAAGTTGCATAAATCCAAAGATCGAGGAATCATGGGTGGGATTCAGTGGACAAGAATAATACAGTAAACATTTAGACTCCGTAAATATCTCCTATATTCTTAGCCAGATTCAAGATCCGAATTGACATATATATACTAGTTGGCCCTATGTCATGCATATGGTCAACTACTTTGGGCCCCTGGTATACATGGGTCTGGCTTACAAGGAGGGACCATTCTAGAAAGGCTAGTCAGATATTTAAGTGTCAGCCTCATTAAGGACTCTACAGCAATGTACCATGACTAAAAAATTCCATAGAATGTCAATTCCCTAGAGGTTGATCTTCCACCAGGAGTAGGTGCGGTTCTGAATGGACTGCAGATACGTTCCCACAAGGGCACAAACAACCCATTCATGAAATGACACAGCCCAGATGATCAGCAAGGAAGATTGGTTGCCTTTCCAAGGTATATAAAACAACATGTTTTAGCTTTGTGTACATTCTAAGTGGTTTTCTGAATATATTAGTACTTGGCTACTTTTTGAATGTATCCCTTGCTTCTGGGACAGCCATGAATACAGCTTATCTAAGGACTTTAATAACGGGGGTTTTCTCAGGACTATAATAATGGGGGTTCTATCTACTAATATAAATTGTGCAGCTAGATACAATATACTCTGTTTTTTTCTTGGAATTATAATAAACTACTTATCATATGTGATCTCAAACAGAAAATGTAGTTAATTTCACAAAAAGAACACATAATTGGTGGCTAAGCTGCTGGAGAGGAAAGACATGTCCTGCAAGAGCTCCAGCTAAGGCCTGGGTTAATCTGGGACAATCGACCCCTATAGATGCCCTGAGTGACCAACAAACAATATCACTAAACTCAGAAGACCTAGGGGAACAAATGGATCCCAAAATTACCTTAAAAAAAAAACAATAAAATCGGAAGAGTCCCCTGCATGGAATCCCTACCCAGCTGAACTTTTCCCCCTGGAAGCCTGGAGGGAGAGAGTGTGGAGCTGCACTGCTGAGGACATATATAAGCAGGTACAGGGGAGAGGCTATAGAGCTGTGGGGGGAAAGGATAGCCCTGATCCAAGGAAGGGGTACCCAGGGGGGCATCAGAAGCAAATTAGCCCCAGGAAAATTAAGCAATCCAGGGCCCCTTACCCACATATCCCCATCAAAGCTCTCCCCATACCCTGGGTCCAAGCAACCCAGCCCAACCTGTCTACTTAGACTCAGAACATTAAAAGTACACTGCACAGGGCTCACTTACCAACCAAACAGGATTACAAAACCATTTGTTTTTCAAGGCTAGTTTCCAGGCTGAATCCCTGCTTGTGTAACAGACTGTACTAGTGGAACTCTACTACCACCTAGTGGACAAAGTTCAAAAGCACCAAGCAAGTAAAAAGAGACAACCAAAGTTCAATTTTCAACTATAAGCATTTAAGCTATGACCACTTCGGTTCAAGAACTTTTAATAAATCCAAAAAGATGTAACTAGCAAAAAGCCCAGCAATATAGGGACGCTAACAATTGCTCTGGGACAAACCAAGTGAAACCAGGTCTCTGGCAACAACTTGATCTACAATACTCTCACTGAGATGGCAGGTGTTGCCAAGAGAAAGAACAATAAAGGGATCCAATCTTACTGCCTACCCAAATCTTCAGCAAGTTCTCCCACCAATAAAACACCCACAGCCGCAGTCCACGCAGCAACAAGCTCTGAAATGTCAGCGCCTAGCACTAAAAGTGACATCCAGGACCTTAAAGACCTAATATCCAACTTCAGAGAGGAGGTCAAATCAGACATCCGGAAGGTGACAACAGAACTAACCACAGAAATTAAAAAGGTGGACGATAAAACAACAAAACTGGAAACTAAAATTTCGGAAATAATGCAACATAACAACAAGCTAACAGAGGAGATCCTGGCTTTGAAGGAGGAACAATCTAGACAACAGTTGCAACAGGAAGATCTAGAAAACAGATCTAGACGACAGAACATAAGGCTGAGGAATGTGCCGGAGTCTGTCAAGGACCTACACGCATACCTAAACGATCTATGTGAATTTCTCCTCCCAAACATACATCCAGAAGACTTGAGAATGGATCGGTTTCACAGAGCCCTAGGATTCCGTTCATCTCCACAGGAGCGCCCAAGAGACATCATTGCCAGATTCCACTACTACTCCACCAAAGAACTGTTCATGAAGGCCGCAAGAAAAGGCATCCCACCCACCGAGGGGCACACAACGCTGCTTTTTTCTGATCTAGCCCCGACTACCCTTGCCAAAAGGAGACAACTGAAACCGGTTCTGGACTGTATCCTGGCTCAAGGATGGAGGTATACATGGGGTTTCCCTTTTCGCCTCAATATATCCAAAGAGGGAAAATTCTTCACCATCAGAACACTGGAGGAAGGCATTAACTTGCTGGCGGAATGGAACATCAAGGTCACTGTCGGAGAGCAGTTACAACCAACAGAAAACCCGAGAGGAAGGAGTCCTCCCATGAACGGAGAAAAAGACTTACTACAATGAGTTGTCACTTATTTTGTTTCTCTGTTTTTTTTGTCTTTTTTTGCTTCATCTTCCTCTCTCTTCTTCTCTCTCTCTCCTTGTTTTCATGCTACTCTGACAACCAAAGCTAGTTGAATCTGAAAACGAGTAGATCCAATAAGGTAGCACCCACACCAGTGAAAGTTCTAATACACACTATAGACAGTTAACCCAGGCCGTAAAGGCAAAAGCAACACACACCTAGAAGGCGTCCCTACGGGCGCTAACACGTAGACTTCCAAAAAACCCTACAGTAGGGAAAGGTTAGGCGGACCAATTCAGTGTCAGTTTAGAGACACTAACTGGCCCACCAGTAAAATACGAAGAGGACAGCAAACGCTCTCCTCATAGTAGTTTAAATTACCACACTTTATTTAAGTAAGGAACACAATTAAGTTCAAACATACTAAGAGCCTTCCTGACCAACAGTAAGACACACAAACAGACTCAAGTACTTAGACTTCTTACCCAGGATTACCTTAGGGTTCCCCACTAGAGGAAAAGTAGGAACTTGCTTAATTACTGAGCCAGGTTTTTATAATTCTGAAAGTTTAAGTATAAGCAATTTGGCTCATACTCTGTTGTCTTTTTTCCTTTGAGTACAGATACTCTCCCACACAGCCAGCTGCTGAGCAGTCTTCGGGCGGAAACCAGCAGGAGGCACAGGATAACGAAGTAACAGGCTTCCAGAAAGGTGAGATAGCCATTTAGACACACCAAAGGGTCATACACCTCAATAAGAAATATGGACATTGTCATTGCGTCACACAACGCTCATGGTCTGAACGAACCAATCAAGAGGGGGGTAGCCTTGAGAAATTACCAAAAACTAAATCTTGATATCGTAATGATTCAGGAAACTCACTTTAGAAAACAAGCACTACCAAAATACTGGGGGGGAGTCTTTACTCAGGCATTCCATTCGACCGCAGATACCAAACAGAAGGGAGTCACGATTTTGTTCCACAGAAGACTCAACTTTCAGTTAAGTAAAATTCAAACAGATAAAGATGGCAGGTTTTTAGCAGTACATGGGACCATACACGAACGTAAGGTTTCATTCTTGAACATTTACGCCCCGAACACAGATCAAACACCATTCTTTCAAAAAATACAGAAACTCACAGATAGCTGGGAAGACGGACTTAAGATAATAGGAGGAGACATGAACGCGGTCTTAGACCCGCTCAAAGACAAGTCAAACGATTTAGGTTCACAAAAAATCCCCACAGCGACCAAAGCTCTCAAAAAACTCCTAAAATCAAACTGCATGATTGATACCTGGAGAAACATGAACCCCACAGAAAGGGAATACACATTTTTTTCCGCCAGACATGGTTCGCTCTCCAGAATAGACTATATCCTGATCCCACAGAACGTTACAGGGAACCTAACTGAGGCCTCTATCTGCCCCATAGCATGGTCGGACCACGATCTAGTCAAAATCTCCATGAATAATCTCCTACCGAAAGGAAATAACCCAAGGTGGTCATTAAATCCCAGTATACTGAACGACCCTATCACACGAGATAAGGTCAGAACTGCAATCGTAGATTATCTTGACCTCAATACAGTAGGGGAGATAGACATAGATGGAATTTGGGCAGCTCACAAGGCAGTGATCAGGGGAGTCTGTATACAAATTAGTTCAATCAAAAAGAAAAAAGACCAAGCACAAATCTTACTTCTAAACCAGAAAATTGCTGAAGCACAGAAACTATTTGTTAAAGATAAATCACGACATACCCATGAGAAGATACTAAGTTACAAACAAGAACTAAACACTATTTTAAGAGGGAAAATGGTCAATATCCTACAGCGAACTGAAGCTAAATTCTTCAGATACGCAAACAAGCCCGATAGAATGCTGGCCACGAGACTAAAAGAAAAAAGAGCAAACTCATTCATAGCCAAAATAATCACCAAAAATAGGCAGACAGTTTTTAAACCAGATCAAATAGTAAACGAATTCAGACAATTTTATGCGGACCTTTACAGCAAAACACCCGAATCAGGCACCCCAACCCACAAACTAGAAATTGAAAATACACTAAATAACTTAAATATACCCCAATTAGACTCTATCAAAGCTAAATCACTCTTAGAGCCCATCTCGGTCGAAGAAATACAGGATGCGATCAAATCCACAAAGGCACACGGGGCCCCAGGGCCAGATGGCTATTCCAACCTCTACTACAAACATATGAGCGATCTACTTAGCCCCACCTTACATAAGCTATTTAACAGCTTCTTAGCTGGTGAAAAAATTAAACCGGAATTCTTAGAAGCTAAAATAATACTGATTCCTAAACCGGGGAAAGACCCATCCCAATGTGCTAGCTATAGACCAATATCTCTGATCAACACAGATTTAAAAATATACACCAAAATCTTAGCGTCAAGACTAGCGAATCTGTTACCTGAAGTGGTACATCCAGACCAAGTAGGGTTCATTAAGGGGAGAGAAGCGCCAGACAATACCAGAAAAATTGTTGACCTTATTGACATAACCAAAAGTAATGAAGGCCGCGCTATGTTGTTGGCGCTTGATGCCGAGAAGGCATTTGATAGGTTAGATTGGACATTTATGAACGCCACACTGAACAAATTCGGAATTCCGGAAGGTTTTCTGCGAAGCATCGCGACATTATACTCGGAACCAACCGCACAAGTTACATACCAAGGACACAATTCACTAAAATTCAACATCACAAGGGGGACAAGACAGGGGTGCCCTCTATCACCATTGCTGTTCGCCCTCAGTATAGAGCCCCTAGCAATTGCCATTCGTCAGCACACTGACATATCGGGTATACGGGTCGGCCCGACAGATCATAAAATTAGCCTTTTTGCCGATGATATCCTACTAACAATATCAAACCCCCTGGTTAGTCTACCTAATCTATTCAAACTTTTGTCTCAATTTGGCCCACTGTCAGGATTCAAAATTAACACAAGTAAAAGCATAGCCCTTAATATATCACTTCCTCCCACCACGGAAAAACTACTAGCCAATAACTTCCCAATAAAATGGGCCCCGAATTCTATCAACTACCTAGGCGTACAAATTACAAAATCAACTAAGACCCTATATGAAGCAAACTACCCAACCCTCTTTAAACAATTAACTAGGGACCTGCACAGGTGGTCAGAACTAAAGATTTCGTGGTTAGGAAAGCTACATGCTGTCAAAATGAACGTACTCCCCAAACTGCTCTACCTTTTTCGGACCTTACCTATCTCGATTTTAGCGATAGACTTGAAAAAAATACAGAAATTACTAATGAGTTTTCTGTGGAACAATAAAAAACCTAGAATAAACAGAGAAACAACTACTGCGACTAAGAAGGATGGTGGGCTCGGATTTCCAGACATTTCCAGGTACTTTAAAGCTGCTAGATTAGCACAACTAGTTAAGTGGTATGTCAGGGACTCCCCCCCGGTATGGGTTCAATTAGAAAAACACATACTAGGGTCCAATGATTTAATCATGCGTCAGTTACTATGGCTCTCAACCCAGCAGGGCTTCAAGTTACCCCAATCAATTCCATCAAGTGTGAGGCATTCAATTTCCCTATGGAAAGATATAAATAAGAGGAACAGACTGCTGGGCCAGGAGTCAGGGCTCAGCCCTCTATGGCCACTTTCAACTAACCCCAAAATAAACTCTAATGCTCAATACAGATGGTGGATTGATAATAATTGCTCAATTGCGGCAGATTTACCGGTTGTTAATCAAAAATGGTCCACCACCGCATTCCTAGAAGACAAACCCCTTCCTCCGGGGGAATGGCTTAACCTAATCGCTATAAACCAAAGATTAAATCACATCACTAAGAATAAAGGAGGGCAAAATATATCCTTATTCGAAAAATGTTGCATTAAATTCCCGGGAGGGAAAGGAAACATCTCCACAATATATAACCATTTAAGCGATTTAGTCACTCCCCCTAAATTACACTATGAATCAGCATGGGAAGCTGACCTCAACATAAATTTAGACAGAGACCAATGGAATAGTATTCGGAAACAAGCCAAACACACATCACTTAACGTAATTATGAAAGAAAACTCCTATAAAGTTATTATGAGGTGGTACCTAACCCCAGTAAGAATGCACATAGGGAACCAGACAATTAGTGACATATGCGAAAGGGGCTGCAACCAAAAAGGGACTCTAATCCATAAATTATGGGAATGCCCTATGATTAGACACACATGGGTGGACACCTACAAAACCCTGGAGAAACTATGGGGTCAATGCTATCCCATGAGACCAGAAGAGGCCATCCTAGGATTACCGGTAGAAGGGATGTCCAACTCAGAACAATTCCTAACTAACCAAATTTTCCTAGCAGTTAGGATAGTAGTAGCCGCCCATTGGAAATCACCCACCCCAACATTTGAAGTAGTCTTAAACAAAATTGAGTTCGTTCGATCCATGAGCGTTTTGTCCGCAGAGGTTGACCATAACTACAAGCGCTGGGCCTCCTGCTGGGCCGCCTGGGAGACAAGACGCGGCAGATGAATAGGGTGAGTGACACTTCTCCCTACAAAGGAGCTATTAGGGGATCCATAGTAGTAGTGGTCTTAATTTACCCAACATCATTAGCCCACACAGTAACCTAAACACAGAATAATCTTTCTATTAGATGCTACCAACCAAGCTCAAAACAACAGTTGGTCAGGAATCCAAGTTCATCATATTTTTCCCATAGTTATGGGACTTCATTAAATATAGTTTTCTCGTTAGCCTTAAGTTATTTAAAAGCTAATATCAGCTATTATAATACCAGAAAAACGGAAAAGGGAGAGGAGTTTTGGACAGGCAGAGGACACACTGGAAACCAAATATGTGAAATATGTTTATTGTTAATTCCTATTTATCACTTCTAATGTTTTTGGTGTACTATGTTATATGTCTGACCTGTCTAATAAAAATCAATTAAAAAAAAAAAAAAAAAAGAACACATAATTAGATGATTACATGGTACATCAGAAAAGTATCTTGAGATTTGTGGATTTTTAAATATAAGGGTTGTGATGGAGTGCCACTAGGGGTCACAAGAGAGCTCTGTAAGAGGATGGAAAGAGTTAAATCCAGACAGTTATCAGAGGCTAAATGGAAACCCAGCTGCATACTGCCTTTAAAAGCAGCAGAGAGATGGGTGGAGTTTCTCTCACTTAGGCTTGGGCCTAAGAGCCGTGGGCTGTGTGTGTTGCAGCAGGAAGCCCTGAACAGCTCAGCTGCCTCTGGGATCCAGAGAGCTGGGATTTGTGCTGGAGCGAGACAGTCAGGAAGACTATTATATTCCAGCGTGTGTCCACAGAAAGGACTTCGGAGGTATCAGAAATATTCCCCCGAGGAAGGATTATCCAAAGACCCCATCCCTAGGAAGCTGGATGCAATAAGGAATACAAGGTTGGTGCCACCTACATGTATTTTGAGCACACCCGAAAAAGGATTACAAATGCCCCAGGGAGAAGAGTGTGCTAAGTAAGCATAACCTTCCCTCAACACAAGAAGGTGTCAAGGGTCCCTGGGGTGAAGCAAGGGAGAGAAGGGTGGGCCCTATGCTTCACCCACTATTGGCAGAAGCCATAGAGGAAAAGACATCCAAAGACTGTTTTGTTTCCTGGCCACAAGGTGGCGATATAACGCAAACAAGAGACTGTTTGTCCCCTGGCCACAAGGTGGCACTCTCCGGAGCCAGAGAAGCTGGCCGGATATAGTCAGGGCGTTGCAGAGTTTAGTCAGCACGTTTATGCAGGGTTTTATTTTATTTGCTGAATACAAGCACTGTTTTTGTTATTTTTGTGCTATGAATAAAATAGCAGTACAACTCAACTTTGAACAAGCCTGCTGTGTCTTCCTCCCTGTATAAAGAAAAGATAAGAAAGTGCAGGACGCAAACCCCGCCAGAAGGGGGCGCCCTGTTACAGGGTTTAAAAGTGTAGGTTAAAAAAATGCATAAACTATGTAATTTAGTGTTGATTGACTATTATATATAAGTGAAAAAGTATGGAATGTTAATGGTTAATCACCGGTTAGCAATAATAATTTTAATTCAATGGAAGAAAATGCATTTATTTAACTCTCCTACTGTGAACGATGAGTAAACTTGTGAACGATGAGTAAACACTTCAACTCCTACTCAGGAAAATGCTAGAAGGTGTGGGGAAAGTACTGATTAAGCTGGAGGAGGTGCTGGAGGACTGAAGGAGGTAGAGGAGAGAGCTGTATCAGATCAAGACTCTACCTCTCCATTATGATTACTATTTTTGTCACTCTAAATATTTATCATTCTTGCACTATCCTTATATCATTAAGTTCCCTCATTTAGTATCCTTACCCACCGATGTTGTATGTCCAATAATGTACTGATGTCATCAATAAAAGTGTACGTACGTGCACCAAAATTTGAGAGAACTTTTCTAACATATATAAATTACATACAATTGGGAGGAGAATAATGAACAACAGAGTCTCTGAACAAAATGAGACCACTCTTCCACATTTTCCAACTGAGAGAGAGTGGAGCTGTGCTACAGGATAAAAATTAAGATTATCTGTTTTTCACGACAGAAAATGAAAGATAGAAATTTACTTTAAAGGAACAGAGAATACAACATATTTAATGCTTTTAAAATAACATTATATAAAAAAACTTTGTATTATTATGTATGTTAATTAAATCTTGTTTAAACTTTCATGAGCTATACCACTGGTCCATGGCAGTTATATACTTGAATCTTGAATCGTTACTTTCTACTTTAAAAAAAATATATATATAAAGTGTGAAATGGTGCCTCAGAGGATGGTGCATGATACAGCGCTTTGAGGAGTTCTATACAGCAGCGACAGAGTTAAACTCCTGCATGAAACTTAATTAGCCAGGTGGAGCAGCATTTAAAGGCCTGCGAAGGAGAGATGAGAGGGGCCCAGGTTGTGTGCTGCTGCTAGCAGCAAGTGCAAGCTACAGAGAGGAGCTTACTGGCTGGCCCTGTGTGGATCTGCAGTCTGTACTGTGAAAGAAAATCTGAAAGAGAATGTTTACTGTGGCTGCCAGTTTTGGATGACAGAAAGAAGTGTGTGCTGTTTTTAAGTCGCCGGACTAACAGAGTTGTCAGAGAGAGCAACTACAGAGTCAGGAGGTGAAGCTACAAAGGCACTGAGTAAGATAATTGTGTACTGAGGATTCCCAAGCAGAGTTGCCTAAGAAGACAAAGTCTATGCCAGTATGGAGCTGCTGAGTCTGTCAGAGGAACGGAATTAAGGTACCAGACTTATTATGCCCCAGGGAAGATGCTTAGTGCTTGTCCTGTTATTTTGCAGTAAGATAGTATTGCAAAATTAAAGGTTCCCTGGGGTGAAGCATATGGGAGAGACGGGAGGGCCCTATGCGTCATCTGCAGTTATTTAAATAGTGGAAAAGACTTCAGCAGTATTCCAGAGACTGTTTGATGCACACTGGTGAAGGCAATTGCTGTCTCTTATTTTGGTTCTTTGTTTTATTTTTACCTGAACACTATAGCGGCTCGGGCTTAGACTGGGCATTCCAGCAAGTTAGTAAGACCATTTATGTAGATTTTTATTTTCTCTAGCCAAGTTGTTGCTATTGTTGTTTTATTTTCACTGGACCAATAAAATCCCAGTCTACTGCACCATACAGTACGTGTTTTGCATACTCCTTTAAGGAAACCGCAGTTCCTGGCAGCCATCTTTGTCACAATATATATATATATATATATATATATATATATATATATATATATATATATATACATTATGGATCAAAGCTTTTTTGGGAAAGACATACTGCTCTATAGCACTGGCGCCCTCTAGTAACCAAAAATGGTGATGCATGATTACGTTTAATTTTGCTATTTTTTGTGTCCCCTGTTCATATAATCAGGGACACACAAAAAATAGCAAAATTAAACGTAATCATGCATCACCATTTTTGGTTACTAGAGGGCGCCAGTGCTATAGAGCAGTATGTCTTTCCCAAAAAAGCTTTGATCCATAATGTGTGTATATATATATATATGTATATATATATATATATATATATATATATATATATATATATATATATATATATATATATATATATATATATATATTGTGACAAAGATGGCTGCCCCCCTATGCCCCCAGTTCCTACGCCACTGGTTAGTAGCTCTCATATATACACCAAAACAAAGTAAAATCATGCTAATTACCTCTTCAAATCACTAAATGTTGAAGCTTTTTTACTAAATATTAATGCCAGTTGTTGGAAAACCAACAACTTATTTACACTCAAGACTGTCCCGTAGAATAATTTACATACACAGACTAATTATGATTTGAACTAGAAGGTTAATTACCGGTAGACAAAAACTTTTATTTTTTTGGCATCTGTACTGTATATTCTTAAATAATATAGGACATGTCATACTATTTAAAGAGCCATCGTAATGCCTCAGCAAAAAGAGATAGCTGTTTTATTAAAGCAATCAATTGTAAGTTTGTGAGTTTTCATTCTTGTGTCCATGCTTTAGGGTAAGCATCATATACATTAGATGTTAAGCTCAAAGACAGGGCCCTCCATTCTCTTCCAGTGTGTTAAGATTGTTTTTGCCTTCTACTTAACCCCTGTACAGCGTTATAGAATATGTTGATGCGTTACAAATAAAGGATAATAAATAATAATGCATTGATCATTAATAAAAGTCATATTTAATCATTTCTGATATGGATATTCAAATTACCTCCTTGTATTTCTTGCTCTCACACACACAACTTCCACCAAAGTATCATGGATGCTTCCAAGCCATCAAAATTATAATTATTGTCTAATTAAAAACTAGCTTTATGAAATGTTATCTGCTCTATTATGCTTTTAGACTCAACATTTTTAAGTCTATATATATATATTTACATTTTATGGTAGCCCTTTAATGTGCAATATTATGAGTGCCATCTACTGTTCTGTTGTGAAACTTTGCAGATACAATACGGCACATCAGCAATTCTTAAAGTACCAACTATAGCACTGTTTCTGCATAGAAGCAAGTAGCATTTAGTGTACATTTAGATTAAAAATAATGTAAAATATCCCCATAATGTCTGCTGGATGTATATATTTCTCAATATATAGCAATACTTTACTGCAGCTCTGAATTTTTTTACTCCTCAGTCAATCTCTCTCATTACTTCCTATCACATCTTCTCTGCTCTTCACTCCAGTTTGGCCAATAAATTATAATCAGAAAATTGTAATATATGTTAGATCTAAATTCTTGTTTTATAAACATACAAAAAAAGGCAGATTAAAGGATTAAGAAAAACATCATATGTTTATAAAATTGATAAAAAATTAACATTAGCTGCTGTATAAACCATTGGCATAAACATTTTTAGGCTAAGTCTTTATTTTGGTAGACAATGCTTGTGGTCGAAAAATGCCATATTTTATCTTCTACGCTTCCTTTTGCCTTGTACTGTGAGTGTGTTTGTTCTGCTGTTTTGCTTTATCTATGCAGGAATGGAAGAAGGGCGAGGAAAGCGGACTTGTTGATTAATTGTTGAATTCATATAAGATTTCACCACGGGACTCCTTCCCCGCCCCTCCCATAGGTTTTGGAGAGTATACGCCAAGCCTTGCTTACCTTGTTCTGTTTGAAAAGGACATATGACCATCAAGACAGCTTATATTCACTAGCAAAGAGAAAAGGCACACATTTGTCAGGTATGTAAAAAGCTAACAAAATTAACCGCTTACACTGCAGTACTAGAAAAATAGAATTGTGTCTATCAAGTATGTACCAAACTAACCATGTGCCCTATTCTATTGGCCAGTTCGTAAATAAATACACACTTAAAGCTGCTCTTAATATAGCCACATATTCTATTAGATACTCACATTCCAATTACAAGTTACCCGCCCACAATCGCTATGGGCCAGCCAAAGATGCAAAACAGGCCTTAGAACGCCATTGGTTCTAGCACAGCTCGAATATTACAAGATCCAAATAATTAAAGTTACACAAAATGAATATTCTATTGGACCCGTAGCTCTAGCACGTATATAAAGTCTGACCAGCAACCGAAAATATTCAATAAAAAAATATTATTTTTATATGTTATTTCTAAGTAATATCAATCACAGGACTCAAGGAGTTAATACATATCATGGACTAGAACAGATGCTCTAATGGATTTTATAGAGTGCTTGATTGTGAGCCCGAACTGCAAATATTGCTTATTGGCACTAATTAATTCTTAGCTCCGATTGCAGATTACGTGTAACTTCCATGCTTTACTGACGTCAGGATGGCGGTCTCATTTACTATTTGCTGTGTCTAAGAAGTAAATCAAAGGCTTACTTAAATATTGTCAGATCATATGATCACGCCCCTGAAATCAGACTTAAAAAGGTAGTGTTTACGAGTTCAGCCTTGAGGTCGGAATTGGCGAGCTGGAATAAATAGAATATATCTATACATTTATACAAAAAATAAACACACAGCCAAAAGTACATGTTTGAGGCATTTGTGAGCATCTAATAGAATTAAATATAATTAAATATGCATAATATAATTTAAAGAGAGTTATTTATTTCATTTGGAGGAAGCTGTCTTGACTCCGAAGCAGGTTCATATATGTACCTATGGTAGTATGATTTCCAGCTTCTGAGATGGGTTTGAATGTTTTTCATAAATGATGAAGTGGCTGCTCCAATGCATAAAGAATGGTTGAAAATTTACTGGGGTGAAGTCCGAGTTCAGATTGTGAAAAAGTTGCTGGACATGGGTTTAGTGGTTTGTTAGGATTGGCCTGAATATCTTTACACCATCTGGTAAATTTGTTAACAGGACACCAATTATCGTGATATTTTATTATAATTGCTTTTGTGGTGTTAGTTTCGACTAATTTGAGAATGAATTGATCATTGGGTTGAATTAGGTCAATATTAAGTGGGAGTTTACTCTTAGCAGTGGAGGTAGTAATTTCTTCTGCTATAACCCCCTCAAAAGTCTGTATATATAGGCATAATAATACTTTTATTAGTTTCTTGACCAAATGAGTTGGATTTGAGCAAGGAGGGAAGAGATTTGAATACGGGGCCATCTACTGGAATGTAGGATCATGGTTATTTGATTTTGAAATAGCTGTAATAAATGGATAGGAATGGAAATGATAGGAGGGTAATTTACAGAAAAAAGTTGTTGGATACCAGTTAGGTGAGTCTTGAAGGTACGTGAAGCCAGTTTGAGAGTTTACTGACAGTGGTGAGGTAATTTAAGATGGAATTATTAAAGAGGAAGAGATCGATTTATTATTTAATATTAGGAATTGAGTGTATGGAACCCAGGGTCTCTTGTATATTTTGATGTTACATGGGGTTATGTTCCTTGTTTATGATTAGGGATGCTTCGTTTACAAGGCATTGAAAGTTTCAAAGATTATTTATTTTGTTGGGTATGGATGATGATATAGGAGGCTGGTGTATTGGGACTAATAAATCCCAATGCGATAAATCCCAATGTGATACTTATCGCTCAGGAATGGGTCTACGAGGAAATTTGTGGGCGATATGTCTTTCTGCTTTTTCTGGTAATGTGCTGCTGTCTCATATTAACACTGTCCATGAATGCATCTTGGTGCTTTTGCTGAGAAAATCAAAGGAGGAGGGAGAGAGAGTGCACAAAAACCTCTTGGAGTGGCGTGAAGAGGGAAAACATTGGTTTATATAGTTTAAATAGGAAGCTTTCTGATAAGGATAACTACTTAATTGTTTTGCTAATGATATGAACCAATTGGTTTTTGGCACATAGATTAGTAAGGGAATGAAGGATAGATTTATTTGGGGTCAGAATAATGATTCTTCTATTTGACAAGTAGGAATCCCATTGCCATGATGATTCTAGGTAAGCATAAATGAAGTACCATTTTTGTTTTTCAGATTGGAAAAGTTTTTGAAAAGACAGTAAGTCTAAGTTACAAGTGGTTAAATTGGACTAGATATTTTTCATAATCCATGAATTCTTGAAAGGTTGGAGGGGGAGTCACTATGGACTGTATCACTTAAAAATCTTTGACCATACCCATTGTGTAAGGAATTTAAACCAAATTTTAAGTTTGGCTTAGCTTGATATTAAGAAATGAGGCCTCTATTCCATGGGTTCCGTAAGCAAAACTCCTGGTGAAGTTCACTCATAAATCACTTCTGAGCTATCTCATCACACACCTAAATCTAATCTCTGAGAAATGCCTTCCGAGTGCTCAAAAGTTTTCTAATATCATATAGGCTCCTAATATCCTTTGATATTCGGAAAATCGCTATCACATGACTCTCGAAGTGAGATCCAAGTACTTTAAAGTTTACTTTGAAGTCTTTCCGAGTGCTCATAATTTACAAAAATTGATTAATATATATTTGAATTTCTGACTGATTACCATCTATTTTAGAGTCATAGTATAGGTGGAAAATAGGAAATAGCTATGATAATATATCAGGTTTCTAATTATCTGCAAAATATGACTTCCATTGCATGGATCCCGTAAGAAGTCCCATAACGTGGACTCGCAGCTATGGGAATTTTGAAAAAGCAAATTTGTGGCGCTTACTGACTCGTAACCAGGGCTCTAACGTGTGCTCGAAGCTTGCTTGCAGGAAACTCTGAATCTTCTTCTTCTTATTATTATTATTATAGTTCATTTATAACATGCCAACATATTCCATAGCGCTGTATATAAATTAAGTTCAGACAAAGTCCATGGTGTCCATGGTGAATTCCCAAAGTACTTAGGATAGAAACTCGCAGACTTACAGACTAAGGTATAGTGAGTGGTAAAAGAGGGAGAGAGCGGTGATAAGTGTGTTAGGGTGGAAGGTGATACGCTTCTTTAAAGAGATGCGTTTTAAGTGAGGTTTTAAATGTTTTGAGGCAAGAGAATAATCTGGTGGAGCGAGGCAAGGAGTTCCAGAAACTAGGGGCAGAACGAGAAAAGTCCTGGAGGTGGGAGTGAGAGGAGGTGACGAGTTGTAGAAAGAAGAAGGTCCTTAGCAGAACTAAGAGGGCGGGTGGGGGTGTTTTTGGAGATGAGAGCAGAGATGTATGGGGGGAGCATTATTGTTGAGGGCTTTGTAAGTTATGGTCATGATTTAACATTTTATTCTGGAGGCTATGGGAAGCCAGTGGAGTGATTTACAGCAAGGTGATGCCGACACTGACCATTGTGTACGGAAGATGAGTCTAGCAGAGGCATTCATAATGGATTAAAGTTGAGATAGTCGGGTGGTGGGTAGGCCAACAAGAAGCGAGTTGCAGTAGTCTAGTCGAGAGATGATGAGAGTGTATTAGGATTTTAGTTGTGTCTTGTGTAAGATAGTGGCAAATTCTGGAGATGTTTTTTAGATGGAGAAGACAAGATTTAGTTAGTAATTGTATATGAGGGATGAAAGACAGAGCAAGATCCAGTAGAACTCCAAGACAACGGACTCGAGAGGAGGGGGTGATGTTGTCGTTCTTGACAGTGAGAGAGATGTGAGGAATTGACAATGTGGGAGAGGGAGGGAAGATTAGGAGTTCAGTTTTAGACATGTTGAGTTCTTAGTAACTGATATCTTAGTTGTCTCCATAGCAATGCTACAGAATGGTCCCACTAAAGTAAACATCCTCTCTTATCCTTGTGTATCTATATAAACCCCTTTCCATGGCAAGGAAGAGTATAAATAACAATAACATGAATGCAGGGCGGTTATGACCCCTCTGTCTATGATTTGCAACCCATATTAGCTGTATATTTCCCAGGATTCCCCCTCAATATGCGCTATGGTCTATAAACTGGGTATTTCCCACGATTCCCCCTCAATACCAAATATTCCCTATAAGCTGGTTAGCCCCCGGGATTCCCCCATCTAAAATAAACCTATGGAGGTCCTTATGAAATCCCACGGCACCGAATATTAACCTGTCACCATGGGGGTGAGACAGAATGAATATGATTGAAACCGAAGGATAACGGCCACAAGTTGGTCCTTTAACATAAATTGATAATAAATGCACAATGGTCATTTACAATAAATATTTGTAGTACACACATTTCACATCTTCACAAAATGGCTGGACAAACCAATTGTGTTAGGGTCCGTACAGAGGTATGCATTACTGGTCTATGAAAGATACACACCCACTCAGTCTCTAAGTTCTGAGGCTAGGTTATATGGGACTTTCTATACATATACACAATCTTAAAAAATTAAGAATTTCTAACAAATTACATTTTGTTGCTCAGCGGTTACACTGCTAATGATATTAGTTTGTTTCACAATTCATACCTTGGCTTTTTCCCCCCATCTAAAACTACAGAATATTGGTTACGTTTATGTGATTTCACTTTACCCTGCTGCCCCCTTGTGGAATAAGTCGATTTTTTTAAATTATTTTTATTGAGTTTCAAATACAAAAATACAAACATAGACATGTAATACAAACATAACATGTATCAAGCTTCCTAACATTCATACAATCAATGTTCCAGGGTGACAAAATTGTACATAGCTTAAAAGACAAGGTAAGTATTTAATTATAGAAGGGGATATATACAAGACCCTCTTTTGCCAGTTAATATGGGGTGGCAATTAAAAAATGGCTAATCAAGCCACTATTACTCACCATATTTGTATTCAATTTAATAACATTTAATATTCCATTCAGCATTGGGACTGTGGATTGGTTCCAGTATTTCACAATAACCAATTAGTGACTAGGAAAGTATAAACAAATTAAATATCTGTCAACACAAGGCAATCATTTATATAAATATGAATCAAACCCTATTGGGGAATACATACAGTTTGTTTGCCCTTCCTCTTTCTTATTAACTGAAAAAGGTCAAACCATATTTGCCTAATTTGATACACTCCCACCATATGTGGAATGTGGTGCTTTCTATACCCCATTATTCCCAACCCATATCCATACAAAAAAGCAAAGCAATAATTATGTAAAAAATGAAAGGGGATAGGAACAAGCAAACACATTTAATCCTCTCGGGCTTACAGGGGGTGTAGTTAATTTTTAAATTGAGAAATGTTTGTCCCATCTTTTCCACTTCAACTTATCCTTCCCACTCCTTTTCGGGGTAATAAGGGCAAAATCTATCTCAATTTGCCTATTCCTTTCTATTATGTTTGTGATCTCATTCCATGAGGGGATAATTCCTTTTTGATATTTCATTGCTATCAGCCACTTGGTTACTAATAAAGGGCCTCATTCTATTATCGTCCGTAGGAGATGCGGGGCCGCAAGGACCGGCCGCAAGCTATTCGGCTATTCTATTCCCCTCCGGCCGGGGATTCCGGCAGGCTTGCGGCCGGCGCCTTGCTATCCCTTGCGGCCGCTCACGCCGGAGGAAAGCCTTTGATCTAAAACGGCCGCAAGAGTTTCGGCCGCAAGAAAATCCTGGTTGCTATTCAATTGCTCCGGGAAGCCTCTCTGCAAGGCTAAAAGCGAGCCGCTGCTTACTTGCAGGAAAAAGGTCCCGCAGGCACACAATTAAGCACATTATAAAGCCGAAATAAAGCCATCCTGCACTCTGAGGAGACTATAAAGCGATTGTAGGTGTTAGCAAAAATAGCACAACATTCCCCTATACTCAAATCCGTAAATAAATTTATTTTTAATTTATGTCACATATACATCTAAAAAGTCCAGAGTGCTAGGAGCACCTCAGACCCGCCGAAGCTGCGGCCGGAAAATAAACAGTTAATGTAAACTCGGATTTGGGCTGATGTGCAAGCTTGAGAGGGGGTTGCTATTAATCCTCATGTCCCCCATTATAATCCCTAGCATTTACAGAGCTTTACAGTGCCGTCTTGAATTTATTTTTGCGTTTAAAGATTTCTGAGCTTACGGCCGGTTGCAAGATATACGGCACTACTTTAATATCCTTAAATACATTATTGTAATTATTCCTAATTATATTATGCCAACAAGGTGAAAATTCAATACAGAGATGTGTAAAATGGTTAGACGACCAATCAAAGTCAAATTTTCCTTTAAGTTGGCCTTCTGTTATACCATCTATATTGATCATCAACACCTGTGTCTTACTTTGATTGATTTTATAGTAGGAAATAGACCCATATTGGTGAATTATCTTCAATAGATGTTCTATTGAAGTTAATGGTTATGTAGTCGTAATAACTATATAATCTGCAAATAATGTTATTTTCGGATTTTCTTTCCCCATAACAACTCCTTTAATATTAGTATCACATCTTATTTTTTCTGCTAATGGCTCCATAATATAAAGATTTTTGTGAGGAATTTACAGTTTCCCCGGCGTGTTTTCCACCCTAAATCTAACAATGCAAAACCAAGGGGATATGTTAAGACTAAAAAGTTTATTTGGACTCTATTCAAGATATTTTATTATTTATACAAAACAGCGACAAATAAAAATATTTTAGAAACCAAGGAAAACAGGGAATTAAAAAAAGGCAAATATGTGGAATACAGTAATCCTATTAACACACAGGGATTTTGTGTTATAAATATTCCCCAATTGGAGGGTTACAAATATTCCAACCTTCAGTCAAAATTTGATTTATTCATATGGTAAGTCCATATATATAGGTGTGCTATCCCGCTAGAGTGAACATTTTCAGCAAACATGTATTAGAGTATATAGAGTTTTGGCTTCCTTAATGAAATAAACTTAAATGTCCTGAAAGTAAACCTATGAATATAAATTCCTCATTGGATTATGAGACCCCTGTGGAGATGTAAAAGGCACATATTTATGATGTTGGTTTAAGTTGCTAATGATCATAAATGGAGACATGCTCTTTCCACTACATAGCAATTAGCATCCAGTGCTTTAGTCTCCCCGGAGTTAGCTTAGATATTTACTAAATCAGTTCCATATAGGTTTAGGACTTGAAGCAAGCAAGCAGCATAAGCGGGGATATAAGGGGCATTAAACTAGGCCAGAAACTCAGAGCACTCGCGGGCTGCACATTATTTGACTTCCGGATTTTTTACTGCGCATGCTCACGTCTAACGTAATGACGTACGCAGCGTCGTTGCTAGGGTCTGCTTTCAAGAGTTTTTTATACTCAATGGTTGGATTTTTTTAAATAATCCTATATGTATTAATATCATCTAGGATTTTGTTACACATATCTCTATAATCACTGTTATTCATTATAACAATATTCCATCCCTTGTTAGCAGGTTTAATTTGTATCTCCTTGCATTGTTCTAGATCTTTGAGTGCTGCAAATTCATTCTTAGTTAGATTTAATTCCCTTTTAAGTCTAAGATAGTCAATATTTTCAATATCCATGGTAGTTTGCTGTAAGAAAACCCAAATATTAGCATAATCTTTTAATCCTGGTGTGAATTAACTTTTATTTCTTCAGGTTTTAGACTTCACTGTCTTTGTATTTTTATCCGGGTCATTCTCATGCAATAAAGACAATAGGGTTTATAATGTCTCTATGTCTTCTTTGCCCACTCCCAGATCCATATATTCTCTTTCCTCCTTATTTTTGTAAAATTTATGTAGCGCTAGTTTTCGAGCAAAAAGGTTTACATCTTTAATGTGTGTGAAGGTATCAGATCTGGATGTGGGAACAAATGTTAACCCTCTTTGTAATACTGAATTTTGATGGATATTTAGAGGGAAACTAGACAAGTTAACTATCTGTAGACTATCATCCTGTGGGACCTGGTGACTAGCTGTTAGGGGTCCCTGTTTGCTCTGGATCTGAGATTCCTCTCTGGTCCTTGTTGTGGATTTCTGCCTCTCTCTAAAAAATGGGCATTAGGTGTGGTAGTCACTCTAGTTTGTAAGTGAGATCTCTGTTCATAATTATCTCTTCTCTGAAGAGTAGAGTTACTTTTTCTATTCCTTCCATTGTATGTGGGAAAATCATCTAAGTCAGAGTTTTGAAACTCTGAAGAACTTATGTCAGAATTTTTTTGTTTCGGGGCACCTCTAGAAAATTTTCTAAACACTTTTAAGGACATTTAAGGACATTTAAGTTAATTTCATTAAGGAAGCCAAAACTCTATATACTCTAATACATGTTTGCTGAAAATGTTCACTCTAGCGGCATAGCACACCTATATATATGGACTTACCATATGAATAAATCAAATTTTGACTGAAGGTTGGAATATTTGTATCCCTCCAATTGGGGAATATTTATAACACAAAATCCCTGTGTGTTAATAGGATTACTGTATTCCACATATTTGCCTTTTTTTAATTCCCTGTTCTCCTTTGGTTTTTAAAACATTTTTATTCGTCGCTGTTTTGTATAAATAATAAAATATCTTGAATAGAGTCCAAATCAACTTTTTAGTCTTAACATATCCCCTTGGTTTTGCATTAATGGCTCCATAACTAAAGCAAAAATAAGTGGGGACAATGGACATCCTTGTCTAGAGCCATTATGGATGCGGAAACTATCTGTTTCAAACCCTGGTCCAGTTGTTAGAGTATAATGCCATAATACATCGAATGGCCTTATCTCCTAAACCAAATTTCTGCAAAGTCATTTCTAGAAACTCCTAATTCAGATGGTCGAAGGCCTTTTCTGCATGTATTGCAAGTGCTAAAACAGGGGTCTTTTTTGATTTTCAATAGTCTAAAATATCAAAAATGTCCTTGTGTTATCCATGCCTTGTCGTTCCTTTAGGAACCCTGATTGATCATAACTAACTAGGTCTTTCATTATCTTGCTTAGCCTTTTTGCTAATATCCCAGCATAGAGTTTGATGTCAATATTTAAAAGAGATATTGGTCTATTATTGGAGCATTTATTCTCGACTTTTCCCTCTTTATGAATAGTTACAATTACTGCCTGGAGAGATTCGTCAGGGGCTAAGCCTGATAATCTAATTTTGTTAAAGCTGTTCACTAAATGCGGACTCAATAGCTTTGAATAATTCTGGAAAAAAAGACCAGATAGCCCGTCCGGACCTGGGGACTTATTTAGTTTGAGAGCGACAATGACCTCTTCTACTTCTACTAAGGAAATTGGCTCCTCCAGTCCTCCGGATTGTATAACGGAAATTTTAGGCAATTGAACAGAGTCCAGAAATTACAATATTATTTCTTTAGAAGGCTTAATGACATCTCCGCTGGCCTCTAAACCCGTATAGGTCTTTGTAATAGTCTAAAAAAAATCCTTCCAATTTGTTCAGGGAGCCTATGGGATTTCCCCTTCTGGTCAAGCATCTCTGAAATAGTCTTAGGACTATTATTATTTCTAAATTGGTTTGCAAAGAAGTTATTAGCCTTATTACCAGAATGATAGTATTTTTGCAGGGCTATCCAGATATTCTTATCAATTTTTGCTTGATGAATTCCTCTTATTAATTTCTGGATACTCAGAATTTCTAGACAAGTATCTTTATTAGGATCCAGTTTATTTATAAATTTAGCCTTGTTTAATTGAATATATAAATCCTTAAGGGATTTACCTCTTTCCCTTTTTTCTTTGATGCTAATAGAATCAAGTTGCCCCTTAAGAAGGCCTTGAGTGAGTTCCAAAATGTAACTTTAGAAATGACCGAGTCCTCATTAAATTTTATATATTCCTCAATGCTCTTCGAAATAAAGTCCCTGTCCGCAGGTCTGTTCTATTCTGAATCTTTTTGATCTTGTCTTAATCCAAGGCTTATTAATATACATAGTAACACTGGCATAATGCCTATATCAACTCTTTCAACCTTGTTTATGGCCTCTTCATCTACCAAGCAATAATCTATACTTGTGTATGACGCATGGCGATTGGAATAAAAAGTATAATCTCTCTCTCCAGGGTGAAAAGTCTGCCATGCGTCAAACAACTTATATCTTGTCAATGCAGCCTGGAACCTACGTGATACAGCCATAAGTTCTCTACTTGGGTTTGCTATTTTCTCCGATTTCCTATCCACTTCAGTATCCAACACCATGTTCATATCCCCAGTGATTATTAATATTCCCTTTCTTATCCTATTTATAATCTAGCATTCTATTTCGGAAACGGTTTTGTTTTTGATTAGGAGCATACAAATTAGCTTTAGTATAATTAACATCATTAATTGATCCTGCCCATATAGAATATCTCCCTTTCCGGGTCAATTTGCGTAAAGCATTCCCTCACACAATTCTTTTTACTCACTAAAATGCAAGTACCTCTAGACTTAGTCTTGTAGTTGGAAACTGCACAGGTATCATACAAGGCACTCAAATCGATTATTCTTTCGCCCACCCAATGTGTCTCACAAATAATATCTGCCTTCTCCGCCTGGCAAAACCTTGAAATAACCTTCCTTTTATAAGGTGTATTCAGCCCTCTTACATTATAGGTAATACATTTAATGTGGCCAGTCATAATTTAATAAAGTATTTTAGAAACATCAGAAAACCCCAGAGAAGGCCATGTACTCTTATATAACCTTGAGTGTTGTTGAGTGAACATTTGAAACAATCATAAAAAAACACAAAATACACAACAGATAAATATACACAAATACCCCAAACATACACATTCCCCCTTGACGAAAAATACTTTCCGGATCCGTCATTGTTGGCATAGGAACTGGACAGCAAGAGGGCTACTGACCATTCCCTCTGAGCTATGCCTAAAGCTCCACCATGCGAGAACCTTTTAATCCACGTATTAATAAAAAAATTCAGAACGTCCTTCTATACAATTTGCAAAGACTATAGTGCTCTGGGTGACTATCACCCTTTTCTATATATCCTATAAAAAAGTGATAAGTAAACATCCTAAAATATGACCACTCGTAGATTTACCCCACCTATCTGTACTAGTCCCTAACACGAACACCTCATCTCTCCTTCGTCTCTCGAACTTTATGCCAATCCTCATGAGTTTTATCTCGAATAACTCAGGGAGAACCCAATCATGTTCAATATTTTGCTGTAATAAAAAACTCTGTGCTTCCTTAAGTGATTTTATAGTGAAATTCTGGTCTCCCCTAGCTATAAATACTTTTGCGGGATGTCCCCATTTGTATTCAATCTTTTCTTTCCTTCGAATTTTAGTGAAATCCCTAAACTCTCTCCTTTTTTGCAAAATTTTAAAGGGTAGATCTAGGAAAATTTGTACCTTATCATATGGTGCTGGAAACTTTTTTTATTTGTCTACTTTTATTTAATATTTTTTGTTGGTAAGAGTAACACTGCAGTCTAACCAAGCTATCCCGAGGGAATTCCCTCGCTAGATTAGGCGGCAGTTGTAGTCTATACAACATTTCAATCCTATTTTCCCCCTCATCTGGGCATAAGTCCATAGACTCGAATAATTTTAATACATACTCTTTTAGCGCCTTGGGACCGATAAATTACGGAATCTCTCTCAATCTTAAATTATTCCTTCGCGATGCTTCCTCTATTCTGTTTTGACTAGCTTTCATTGACTAAACTTCATCTTCTAATTTTTTGACTTGCATTTTTAGTTTTTGATTTTCTTCCCAAATTTCCTCATGTCTTTTCTCAACAAGTGTACATCTCTCTGCAATTGTAGCCATTGTTTTGGCAATGTTAGTCAGCTCCATAGCTATTTGATTTTGGAGAGAGCTCTGGAACTCGCTTAATATATTCTTTAATAGGGATACTGTCAGAATTTCCTTGCCTACATGTAAAGGGGAGTGTGACTCTTCTACTAATGATGAATTATCGAATTCGAAGAGTTAAAGGTAGATAGATCCTCCGCAAGGGAGAGTTGAAGAAGCGGATTAACTTTATCAGATGTACCTCCTTTACCTCTATGGGATGGGATCGCTGAGGTTCTAGTAGACATTTTTTTTCTTTTTCTCTATTCTTCCCTTTTGAGACCGTTTGATACATTTTCTCACCAATTACCAACAAAACAAAGCCAATTCCTTTATGAAATAAGTAATATAGACCCTTGTATATCTCTGGTGCAATACATTTTTACCCAGCTATACATAGGATGCAACACAAGATCTACCTTGTACCCAGTTTATAACCATAACATATCATAGTAAATAATATCCTAATATCATACTACGCCATAATTTAATATTAGCCTAGTGGATAATTCTCCCAGAAGGGTTTAGGGTCATTAGGTATTTACTTATACGCCATTCCTTCTCTTATCCCAAAAATGTACTGTAAAAAATATGGAAATATCTAGGCACTTAAGAAAAACGATCACATATAGTATAACAATACATTAAAACAAGTGGCCCCTGAATTCCACCCCCTTATCCCTCACATGTCAATTGTTTAGAGGTACTTAAGTTCTTAAGAGTTTTGCTTAAGTATTATTAGTGGGCTAATGTGTGCCGGGGCTCCCTCTCACTAAACCCTCCGCCACACATGCACACTATCAATGTCCATAAGACAACTGAATCCAGGCCTAATACTTGTTCCTGGGATCTCACTCAAGCTCTCAGTAGAAGTCCTTAGGGTCCCACAATTTCAGACTTTACTAGCAAGTAGTGCCTAGGCACTTAGAGAGAAATCATGTGTATTAGAGCAGTACATTAGAGGAAATAGCCCTCAAATCAGCACCTTCACGCTTTACATAGCTTTAGTTTGAGGTACTTAGGATTCTTGAAGTCTTTTATGTAGTATGTTGGTAATCTTCCGTGCCCTCAGGGTCCCTCTCACCAATCCCTCAATAGCACGCAATTACTATCAGAGTCCATTGGGCTAGCTGCACCCAGTCAATATACTTGTTCTTGAGATCTTGCTTTGTTACTCAGTTACTGCAATATTAGATTTCCTATACATAGGTGATACGGCCAAATACTGTAGGCCCAATGATCCTACAATTGGGGGATTTTTCAGTTCCATAAGTGACTATTTTCAGTGGCTATCCTGATAGGTGATCTATACAGGCATAGTAATTTAATTTGTTGTCAGTCTAAATAAAAAAAAGAATATAGACATTTATCAAAGTAAAAGTTAAGGATGTATTCTTTATGTGTAATGGAAAATTAATTAATTAATGAGGCATGGGGATTTATTGTTACATTATTTGTTGCTGTTTGCATCGCTCAGTCCTGCCCAAATCTCCTTGACCTGACGGACTGCAACACACCATGCTGATCCACTTGGTATTCATGGCAGACACCACATACTGACCAGGTACTGTCCAGGCCCAACCCTGCTCGGCTTCAGGGTGGTGTGACCTCTTGGTTCCCTGACTGGAATCAAACCCAGGTCGTAGCAGTGGTTCCTAATCATACAAAGAGTATTTTGTGGTGGGGATAAAAATGATTGAACTATCCTCCAAGAAAAGCAAAACTTATTCTGAGTAAATGTACATAACCAAAAGACGGCCAGAGGACCAGTTTGATCAACAGCTTTACTAAGTAAGCAGCGCAGATAGGGATTCTGGGTAGTGGAATGCAAACGAGGTTCAAAACATACATGCCATTTTTATACAATGAAATCAAATATGAGTATAAAAAATTGTTACTGTAAATCATTAGTAAAAAAAAAAAACTTATTCAAACTGCTCCTTACCTGGTTTCCAATTTCCTGTGCTCATTCCTCCTCTCTCCTAGACTGTAAAATGTATTGGTGGCGTGGGAGCCATGTTAATGGGTGTAACTTTCATCACATAGCTGTTGCTTTCAGCCAAGGAATGGTACAGAGGGAGATGTTTCAGCAAATGGATGTGGCTACTGCAGGTTTACCCTTTGTAATGTGCATGCCTTAACAAGGCCCATAATGCTGGTACTCCAGTACTCATGAGCATTCAAGAAATAAAAGCACAATACATAAAAAAAAAAAACATTACATTTTATTCCAAATGAAGGAACCCATTAAAAGAGAAGATGACAGCTGCTGATATGGTAGAGGAAAAGTCAACTTTGACTAGATTGGAGTACTGTAGTGACATGAGCCATCTAAAATAGAGGTTCATTAATGGGGAGGTGCTGTCTACGCTTAGCAGTTTGCCGAGTTGCTAGACCGCATAGGTAGGATTTCACTAATGGAGAAGATAGAAACAACTTATGATGTTTGAGGGTTAATGAAAATTTGAATTGGAGTCCAGACAGGTAAGACTTGATACTCTGGTGTCGTAAACACAGATTTATGTTGCAATTGGCAGCAAAATAAATAATTGTTAGTATATAGTAAGGACGATGAATCTTGTTGCAGGAGGTGTAGTTTTGAAATGTTTGCCATGCTCTGTGTGCCTGACCCTGAGCGGACCAGTCGATGGTATAATTAAATTGTGCTTTGGTCGCTCCTGCTTTTGCCATAAAAGACTGGTGGTAATCGTAGTAGTTTAGTCCCCCATATTTAAGGGGCAGATCCACCCCCAAATACAAGTAGTTATCCAATTAATGATGCTGGCCCGGGAATGCGGAACAGGCAATATCCCTGTAGACGCTGAACGCTAAAACAAATTTGGTCACTGACAATTTGCTGTTCAGGCATGTATCCTTTGATTTTATGACTACAGATATGTCTCTGTGGCTTAATGTCATAGAATGGTATGAACAGGGAGACCTGGTTCACATCCTTCTCTTCAATTATATCTCTCCTAATGTGGGCAGGAACGAAATGAGTTGGAAGAATAGTCGGGGGAGCAGTTGTTTTCTCACCTTGGATAGCAGGCTGGTTTTCCTTGGCTTGTATAGAGTTGGGAACTGTTGGGTTCTACAGTCGTATTATGTGGCCTTCAAGGGTGTAGACTGAGGCTGCGACATCAGGGTCGGTACATTTCAGATAATTGGTTGTTAGGCATTGGACTAAAATCTGACACAGTTTGGCCTTATGGGCAGTAGCCTGAAAGGGCATGCCCCCATCTGTCAATTCTTGAGCTAATATGGGAACGGTCCATGCTCGGAGCTCTGATTGACTTCCAGCCATAGACTGAGCTGGAGCCTTAGAGACGACGCTTTCCACATCGGAAAGGTCTTGATCAGTGTTGGGATAGAACTTATGCCATTTGGAATAGGAACAATGTCATAAGTAAAGGTTAAATAAATGATTCAACAGTCAGGATTTTATTCTGCTCCCTACCAATCATTTTATCTCAAACCATTCAGAATGTTGGCTCTATATACAATACAGAGTATGCAGAGGCTTCTACAAGGATGCAAGTGGGCAGTTAACCCCCTAGCTTGGGCATATGATTATAGCACTCTCTACACCCTATTTCCAGCTCAATTGTCCCAGATCCCAGTTGTCATACTGTACAAGCCATGTTCCCTGTGTTCTGCAAACCTTTGTTGGTAGTTTAATATCTTTACTTTTTACTAGCTTGTCCAAGCTTGCCATAGCTTTCCTCCCCAGAAGCAAACGTCTTTTAATTTCATGACTGCAGTCACCATCTGCAGAGATCATGGATCCAAGGAAAATAAAATCTGTCACTGCCTCCACTTCTTTCCTGTCTATTTGCCAGGAAGGGAGATTGCTGTTTGCCATGATCTTTATATTTTTAGCATTGGCCAGCAGGCCAACTTTTGCCTCTATTCTTTTACCCTCATCAATACGTCCTTTAGTTCCTCCTCACTCTCAGCCATCAGAGTAGTTTCACCGGCGTATCTGAGGTTTTTGATATTCCTTCCAGCAATATTGATTCCGGCTTTGAACTCATCCAGCACGGCCTTCTGTATATAAGTTGAATAAATAAGGTCACAATATACAACCTTGTCACACTCCTTTTCCGACCTTTAACCATTCTGTTGTCCCATGTTCGGTTCTGACTGTGGC
Organism: Discoglossus pictus; assembly: GCA_027410445.1. Lineage (NCBI taxonomy): Eukaryota > Metazoa > Chordata > Amphibia > Anura > Alytidae > Discoglossus > Discoglossus pictus. The sequence goes on along the minus strand of CM050174.1, from coordinate 24,119,517 downwards.
TTCTTTGTCGACATACGGATTCTTTAGGAAGAGGATGAGATGATCTGGTACTCCCATTTCTTTAAGGACATGCCACATTTTGTTGTGATCCACACAGTCAAAGGCTTTAGAATAGTCTATGAAGCAGAAGTAAACCTTTTTTTGGAACTCTCTTGTTTTCTCTATTATTCCGCAGACATTGGCAATTTGATCTCTTGAGCCTCTTCCTCTGCGGAACCCGGCTTGCACATCTGGTAGTTCCCGGTCCATATATTGTTGGAGTCAAGCTTGTAGGATCTTAAGCATTGCCTTGCTGGCATGTGAAATTAGTGCAATTGTCCGATAATTGGAGCACTCTTTGGCACCGCTTTTTTTTTGGATTGGGATGTAGACTGACCTTTTCCAGTCTATTGGCCATTGTTGAGTTTTCCAAATGTGTTGGCATAAGGCAAGTAATACTTTCACAGCATCATCCTGTAGAATTTTGAATAATTCAATTGGGATTCCATCACCTCCTGCAGCCTTAATATCTGCAAGACATCCTAGGGCCCACCTCACTTCCTCTCCAAGATATCTGGCTCCAGCTCATTGGACAGATTATTGACGCCATCACTGCTGTTAAGATCCTTCCTGTATAGATCTTCAGTGTATTCCAGCCACCTCTTCTTTATCCAATTTTCTTGAACAGATCTCTTGATTTATCCATCTTATTCAATCTCTTTTTACATCGCTCATTGTAGAATGTCTCCTTGTCTCTTCTTGCTATTCTCTGGAATTCTGCATTCAGTTGGACAAATCTTTTCTTTTCTCCACTACCTTTTGCTTTCCTTCTTTCCTGGGCTACTTTCAAAGCCTCATCCGACAGTCAGTTTGACTTCTTTCTTTTAGGGATATTCTTTGTTGTTGTTTCCTGGATTATGTTGCAAACTTCGGTCCAAAGTTCTTCAGACATTCTATCTTCCATGTCTAGTCCCTTCAATCTATTCTTTACTTCCACTGCATATTCACAAGGGATATTATTTATTTAGTATCTACTTGGTCTGATGGTTTTCCCTCTTTTCTTCAGTTTAATTTTCAACTTTACAATAAGAAGCTCATAGTCTGAGCCGTAGTCAGCTCCAGGTCCTGTTTTTGCTGATTGTATAGAGCTCCTCCATCTTTGGCTGCAAAGTATATAGTCAATCTGATTTCTATGTTGTCCATCTCATGATGTCCATGTGTAGAGTTGTCTCGGAGGCTGTTGGAAGAGGGTGTTTGCACACAACCAGAGAATTATCTTGACAAAATTCTACTGATCTCTAACCTGCTTCATTTTGTACTCCAAGGCCAAATTTGCCAGTTATGCCAGGTGTCCTTTGGATTCCTTACCTCAGCATTCCAATCTCCTATGATGATAGTAACATATTTTCTTGGTGTTATATCTATGACGTGTGTAATGTCTTCGTAGAACTGGACAACTTCACCTTCTTCAGCATCCTTGGTTGGAGCATAGACTTGGATCAGTGTGATATTAAATCGCTTGCCTTGAATTCAAATTTAAATCATTCCGTCATGTATTGGGATGTAACCGAGCACTGCTTTGACCATTCTTCGATTGACTAGGATGGCTACTCCATTTCTTCTTGACCACAATAGAAGATCTGGTGGTTGTCTGAAGTGAAATGTCCAATTCCATTCCATTTAAGCTCACCAATTCCCAGGATATCAATGTTTAACCTTGTCATTTCATTCTTGAACACATCTTGTTTGCCTTGGTTGATAGTTCTAACATTCCAGGTTCCTATTCTGAATTGATCTTTGCAGCATCAGACTTTCCTTTCCCTTTCAGAAACATCCGCAGCTGGGTGTCCTTTCGGCTTTGGCCCAACCACTTCATTAGATCTGGTGTTACTTGTATTTGCCATCTTCTCTTCCTCAGAAATGTGGTAGGCACCTTCTGACCTGAGGAGCTCATCTTCCGGTGCCATATCGTTATGTCTCTGGTTGTGCCTATCCATAAAGTTTTCTTAGCAAAGATACTGGAGTGGGTTGCCAATTCCTTCTCCAGTGGACCACAATTTATGTGACCTGTCTATCTTGGCTGACCCTACATGGTATAGCTCACAGCTTCATCAAAATACAGAAGCCCCTTCACCACAACAAGGTGGAGAACCAGAAGGGGTATCATTATGTTCTTTCCAATGATGTACCATAATGATAATCCTTTGTGTACTCAGTCTGGTCCGTTATACAGTATATCTAAGTATTCAGTCCAGTCTACTGGTCAGTGAGTAATTATAGAGTGTGCTCAGATCAAATCTTTGTGTGTGTGAATGTGTATAACCAGTCCACTCTGTCATGTATGTGCAGTAGTTACATAGTAATTTAGGTTGAAAAAAGACTTTAGTCCATAAAGTTCAACCTTTTTAGATCTTCTCTGATCTGCAATACGCAGATTTATTAATTGATCCAAAGGAAGGTAAACAGAAAAAACAGAGAAACTTTGCCAATTGTGTCAACAGGGAAAAAAAATATAAAATTTCTTCCTGACCCCAGATACTGGCGATCGGATTCATCCCTGGATCAATACTCCCTCTCTATTTATCCAGGATAACCCTTAATACCCTTTGTATTAAAAAATATATCCAATCCCTTTTTAAAGTTATCTATCAAAGCCGCCGTCACCACCTCCTTTGGTAGAGAATTCCAACGAGTTTAACTGTGAAGAACCCTTTTCTTTCTTTAAGGTGAAATATTTTTACTTCTAATCTCAAAGGATGACCCCTTGTCAGTTGAAAACCTCTTGGCCCAAAAAGTTCCCTTGACAAAGCCTTGTATTGACCCTGGATATATTTATATAAGGTAATCATATCCCCTCTTAGAAGCCTTTTTTCTAGAGTAAATAAGTTTAATTTGGTTAGTCTTTCTTCATGACTTAGCCCCTCCATTCCCCTTATAAGCTGTGTTGCCCTTCTCTGTACTTTTTCCAGCTCTAAAATGTCCTTTTTATGAAGTGGTGCCCAAAATTGTACTCCATATTCCAAATGAGGGCGTACTAGAGATTTGTATAGTGGGAGAATTATATTTGCTTCCCTTGCTTCTATACCCTTCTTAATACATGTTAATATTTTACTTGCCTTTGCAGATGCTGCTTGGCATTGAGCACTGTTACCTAGGCGGTTGTCCACAAGTACTCCCAAATCCCTTTCAATATCTGAAACCCCTAGATTTGCTCCATTAAGGTTATACATTGCATGGCTATTTTTCCTTCCCAGATGCATAACTTCGAATTTATTCATATTAAATCCCATCTGCCACTTAGATGCCCATTCCTCTAATTTTTTTGCAAATCCCTTTGGAGGGAAAGTACATCATTTTCTGATTTAATTACCTTGCACAACTTTGTGTCATCAGCAAAAATGAAGACACCACACTCCAATCCCACTTCCAAGTCATTAATAAATATGTTAAAAAGCAGGGGACCTAATACTGAACGCTGAGGAACCCCACTTACCACATTAGTCCAATTGGAGTATGTTCCATTTACAACAACCCTTTGCTTTCAGTTTTTTAGCCAGCTCTCAATCCATAAGCAAATATTTATGGCAATTCCTGTATCCCTTAGTTTGCTCAATAGTCTCCCATGTGGCAAATCCAAATAGACTATATCCACTGAGTTGCCTTGATCCAAGTTCCTACTAACCTCCTCATAGAAACTATTTAGGTTTGTTTGACATGACCTATCCTTCATAAGTCCATGTTGGCTATTACTTATAATCCTGTTTGAATGACATATTCCTGTATATTATCCCTTATTAACCCTTCTAAAAGCTTTCCCACTACCGAAGTGAGGCTTGCTGGTCTATAATTCCCCGGATTTGCTCTTGCTCCCTTCTTAAATTAAGGTATCACCTCTGCCTTTCTCCAGTCATCTGATAGAGACCCTGTGTTAAATTAATCCTGAAAAATTAGATATAATGGTTTGGCTATCACAGAAACCATTTTCCTCAGTACACTTGGATGTATTCTATCAGGACCTGGGGCTTTATTAAAATTATTTTTTTCCAACCTCTTTTGGATTTCTTCCTGCGATAACTAGTTATTTGGTGAAGGTAGTGTAGCCACATTATGTTGCAGTGACCCAACCACTGGTACCTCCCTTGTGTATACCGAAGAAAAGAAGCTCATCTGCTTTTTCCTGTTTGTTGGGGCTTATTTTACTGCGTTGGCGGCTTGGACCACAGGCCTCGGATAGAGCTCTGGGAGCTAGTACTGGAAATGACACACACACAAAAGTCTCAGTACAAGCGCATTTATATGCAGGATGGCAAAAACGAATATACCGGACAGCAAGAAGGCATATCAGAGGAAGTTTGTGGTTAGTCTAGCAAGTCAGTTCTCGGAACATAGATAACCGGAAGCAAGTGATCCTATTATATGTGTCAGTTACTTTTCCAGTTCCTCGGCATAAAGAGAGTTTTTTATTAACCCTTCACTGGTCTAATTATGAGACGGCCTGTGTCACATTGTAATGTTTCTATATCTTCCTTCCTCACCTTCTTCCCATTAATATATTTAAAAAATATTTTAGGGTTAGTCTTACTTTCCTTTGCAACTAACTTTTAATTTTCCATTTTAGCCAGTCTAATAGCCCTTTTGCTGCCTTGTTGATTTCCTTGTACTTGTGTAAAGCAGTCTCTGTCCTCTCTTGTTTGTATAATTTAAACGCTTGTTTTTTACTTCTCATCTTCATTTTTAATTAATTGTTAAGCCACATGGGCTGTGATTTACTACGTCTACATTTATTTCCACATGGTATATGGTGATAAGTATGTTTATTTAGTAAGGATTTGAACGTTGTCCATTTATGTTCAGTATTTTTATCTATCAATTCTCTGTCCTACTTTGTATTGCTGCCCTTAGACCATTAAAATCTTCCCTTTTAAAATTAAGAGTTTTCGTTAGCCCCTTAAAGTTATGTTATTTTAATTCAATCACAAACGAGACTGTGTTGTGATCACTGTTTCCCAAAGGTTGCCATATTCCAACATTTGATACTATATCAATATTATTTGTGATAACTAAATCTAAGATAGCCTCATTTCTAGTAGCCTCCTGTATAACATGGGCCAGATAATGATCCCTGAGTGTACTCAAGAACCTGCTCCCCTTAGCTGAACTGCTGGTCTCATTTATCCAGTTTATTTCAGGGTAATTCAAATCTCCCGTTATTAGAACTTGCCCATGCTTAGCTGCATTTCCAGTCTGTAAAAATAATTGTATTTCCTCACTTTCAGCTACATTTGGGGGTTTATAGCATACTACTACTAATATTCTTTTAGAATTTGCTGCTCCGCTATTTAACTCTATCCACAAACATTGAACATTACCGCTAGTTCCAGCATAAATATCTTCTCTGACTATAGGCTTAAATTCAGGCTTAAAATACAGACAAATCCCTCCTCCTCTTTTACCATTACCTCTATCTTTCCTAAATAGGTTATAAACATCCAGATTAACAGTCCAGTCATGAGATTCATCCCACCATGTTTCGGTAATGCCTATTAAATCCCATTTCTCATTGACTGCTAATAATTCTAACGCTCCCATTTTTCCTGTCAAGCTTCTGGCATTAGCAAACATACACCTTATGTTATAAGTCTGTACTTCTGAAGTGCCTGCCACTGTACTTGAGTTACTTAGCAATATCTCCCTATTGTCTGGGCTCCCCCTCCCCCATCTCCTCCCCCATGACTAGTTAATAAGTTCCTTACCCCCTCTACACTTACTACCCCATTACTTCTATCTCGCCCCTCCCCCCCACCTACTAGTTTTTAAAAAAAACAGCCGTTCTACCATGCTATCCCCTAGCACAGAAGCTCCCTCATCATTAAGGTGCAATCCATCACTGCTATAGAGATTGTACCCAAGTGAGAAGTCAGCCAGAGCTCTAAAAACCCAAACCCCTCCTTAATGCACCACGCATTAACCTCCCTAAGCTCTTTCTGCCTCCCAGGGCTAGCAGAAAATACTACCTTAAAGGTCCTTGCCTTCAGCTTATTACCTAGTTCTATAAAAATCATTCTTTAGGACACTCCATCTTCCACTATCTTTGTCATTGGTACCAATATGTACCAAGACCGCCGGTTCATTTCCAGCCCCTCCCAATAATTTGTCTACCAGATCCACAACATGCCGAACCCGAGCACCCAGAAGAAAGCAAACTGTTTGATTGCTGGGATCTGGGTGACAAATCACCCTGTCTACCTTGCTAATAACAGAGTCCCCTACCACCAGAACCTGCCTGTTGCTCTGTCTATTTTGCCCTCTCACTCCTCAAATAGAACTGTTCTTCCGGCTGTTAGAGGGAACAGCTCTATCTGGCATTGTCATTCCTGAATAGACATCCCCAACAGTTTCACTCGATCTGGAAAAGTTGTTGGTGCTTGCCAACTCAGAACTGGCCTGCCTCCTCCTGTTCCCCCTAATTCCCCTTGTAACTGTAACCCAACTACCTCCCTGGACATCCTCACTAGCCCAAGCTCCTCCCTCCATGCTAGGTCCAGCTAAACTGTGCTCTGTGAGCACCAACTCCCTTTCCAGTGGAGCAATATCACTAATTGCTGCAATTCTCCTCTCCAGTTCTCCAATTTGAGTTTCAAGATAGGCAACAGGCTCACACCTGTCACAGAGGTATGGACCCTGGATCATCTGTTCCAGTAGTGCCTACATATGACAGGATGTACACTGAGTGAGGACGCCACTGGACTGACTCATAATTACAATAGGTTAAACAAATGTAAAAAGCACTACAATGTTCTCCCCCTTTGCACTCCCTCCTTATATTTAAACTCTATAGTAGAACTGCACTTATGCTAGAAGTGTTCGCACCTTCCCCTGTTTTTATTAGGTTCTTACTACTCACCTGCCCACTACTCACTGCACAAGTACACAAGACTTACTGTTCAGGAAAATCACAGAACAGATGCAAGCAGACCACAAAAAGTCACACACTGATATACATTTACACAGGCAATACCACACCCCCTCTCAGCTGCCACTAATCACTGCACAAGTACACAACACACTTACTGTTCAGGAGAAATCACAGAACAGATGCAAAAAAAGTACAGCTGCAGTAAGTACAGTCTGCTGTGCAATGTGTGCCACCTGACCAAATCCACTCTGTGTGTGTATTAGTGTATGTGCTCAGTCTAGGCCACTATGATGTTGTGCAAGGTAATTAAATCAGAAAATTATTTACTTTCCTTCCAAAGGGATTTACATGAATTAGAGGAATGGGCATCTAAATGGCAGATGAGATTTGTTACAAATAAATGGTATGCATCTGTGAAGGAAAAATAGTCATGCAATTTAAAATCTTGAGCTTTTTGTGCCGAGGTTTTCAACTGTCAAGCATCCTTTGAGGTTAGAAGTAAAAATATTCCACCTTAAAGAAAGAAAAGGGTGGTTAATCTGTGGAATTCTCTAACCCAATTAGGTGGTGACAGCGGGTTTGATAGATAACTTGAAAAGGGTACTGGATATATTTTTTAATAAAAATGGCATTCAGGGTTTTCCTGGTTAATTAGAGAGAGAGTATTGATCCAGGGGGAGTCTGATTGCCAGTATCTGGGGTCAGGAAGGAATTAATTTTTTTTTTTCCATTTTGAGACGTCTGGTTTTTTTTTCTGTTTGACTTCCTCTGCATCAATTAACTAATCCACATATTTCAGATCAGAGGAGATCTTAAAAGCTTGAACTTGATAGACTAAAATTATTTTTTTCTACCTCAATTACTATGTAACTACAGTGCTTTACAAAAGTATTCACCCCCCTTGGCATTTTTCATGTTTTGTTGCCTCACAACCTGGAATTAACATGGATTGTTTGAGGATTATCATCATTTAATTTACAGAACATGCCCAAAACTTTGAAGATGTTTTTTTTTTATTGTGAAGCAAACAACAAATAGGACAAAATAACAAAAAAAGTAAATTTGCATAACTATTCACCCCCCTAAAGTCAATACTTTGTAGAGCCACCTTTTGCGGCAATCATAGCTCCAAATCACTTTGGATAAGTCTCTATGAGCTTGTCACATCTTACCACTGGGATTTTTGCCCATTCCTCCTTCCCCAGCTCCTTCAAGTTGGATGGTTTGTGCTTGTGAACAGCAATCTTTAAGTCTGACCACAGATTTTCTATTGGATTGAGGTCTGGGCTTTGACTAGGCCATTCCAACACATTTAAATGTTTCCCCTTAAACCACTCAAGTGTTGCTTTAGAAGTGCGTTTGGGGTCATTGTCCTGCTGGAAGGCGAATCTCCGTCCTGGCCTCAAATCACGCACAGAGTGGGACAGGTTTTGCTCAAAAATATCCCTGTATTTAGCACCATCCATCTTTCCCTCAACTCTGAGCAGTTTCCCAGTCCCGGCTGCTGAAAAACATCCCCACAGCATGATGCTGCCACAACCATGTTTCACTGTGGGGATGGTGTTCTTTGGGTGATGTGATGTGTTGGGTTTGCGCCAAGCACTGCGTTTTCTTTGATGGCGGAAAAGTTCAATTTTAGTCTCATCAGACCAGAGCACATTCCTCCGTACATTTTGGGAGTCTCCCACATGCCTTTTCGCAAACTCAAAAAGCGCCATTTTGTTTTTTGCTTAAAGTAATGGCTTTCTTCTGGCCACTCTGCCATAAAGCCCAACTCTATGGAGCCTACGGCTTATTGTCGTCCTATGTACAGATACTCCCGTCTCTGCTGTGGAGCTCTGCAGCTCCTCCAGGGTTACCTTAGGTCTCTGTGCTGCCTCTCTGATTAATGCCCTCCTTGCCCGGTCTGTGAGTTTTGGTGGGCAGGCGTCTCTTGGCAGGTTTGCTGTTGTGCCATGTTCTTTCCATTTGGTTATGATAGATTTGATGATGCTCCTGGGGATCATCAAAGATTTGGTTATTTTTTTATAGCCTAACCCTGACTTGTACTTCTCAACAACATTGTCCCTTACTTGTTTGGAGAGTTCCTTGGTCTTCATGGCAGTGTTTGGTTAGTGGTGTCTCTTGCTTAGTTGTTGCAGCCTCTGGGGCCTTTCAAAAAAGGTGTGTATATGTCATGACAGATCATGTGACACTTAGATTGCACACAGGTGGACATTTCACTAATTATGTGACTTATGTGACTTCTGAAGGTAATTGGTTGCACCACCTTTTTATGGGCTTCATAACAAAGGGGGTGAATACATACGCACATGCCAATTTTCTGTTTTCTATTTCTAAAAAATAGTTTTATGTATATATTTTTCTCATTTCACTTCACCAACTTAGACTATTGTGTTCTGATCCATCACATACAATTCAGATTAACAAAACATTGAACTTAAGGCTGTAATGTAACAAAATAGGTAAAAAGTCAAGGGGGTGAATACTTTTGCAAGGCACTGTATGTAACTTTGCAAGGTGTTGGTCCCATGTCCACTCAGCCCTGCCCACTAGTTCTGAAATGTAAGTGCCCAGCCCAGTTCTATGTGCATGTCTACTATGTGTGTACAGTCCAATTAAAAACGTGTAGTATATAAATTTAGTATATGAGCCTTGTGTTTGCTCAGTCTGATCCACTTGTGTGTGTATGTGGTATTTCCAGTATATGTGCTTAGCCCACTTCACTGTGTAACTGTTTAATTTCCATTTACGCACATTTGACTGCACAGGGCACACATTGTAGATAAACAACATAGTGTACTCTTCCCAGTCTATTATATTTATCTACAATGTGTGCCCTGTGCAGTCAAATGTGTGTAACTGGAAATTAAAGGTATGGAGGGCTAATTTAGCTGACTTTTCAAAAGCACATATATTTTATTATTATTATTTATTCACTTTTATTTGTAACACGCCAATGTGGCAATCTGCTTCCTTCAGTTGGGCTTGATAAGGCTGTTGTGGCCAAACCTAACCAGCAGATACACCAGATTCTTTTATTTCCCTTCACCAAGACAGCAGGTGTCTCTTTAGACTGTCACTCAGATGCAGCATTTAAAAATATGAACACAGGCTCAGCATTAGAAAAATCAGGAACTGCTTTTATTGTTGTTGAAACTTCATAACAGGTCTAATAGATGCAGATTTAAACTTGAACTGATAACATTCTGTAATAGTCTGTGAGTTTTCTGGGTCTTGTATAAATACTGTATATACTCGAGTATTCTATTTTTAAGGCTAAAAAGGGCCCCCTCGGCTTATACTCGAGTCACTCTCCCCCCGTGTCTCTCTAACCCCCCCCTTGTGTCTCTCTACCCCCCGTGTCTCTCTACCCCCCGTGTCTCTCTACCCCCCCCGTGTCTCTCTACCCCCTGTGTCTCTCCTACGCCCCGTGTCTCTCTACCCCCCCCCGTGTCTCTTTACCCCCCCGTGTCTCTCTACCCCCGGCACCCGGTATATGCTAATGACGTTGCGCTCATGTGACGTCACATGCGCGCCACATCAAGACACGGAAGGAGCGGAGGCCGGACTAGGTAAGTAAGGGGGGGGTATTTAGAGGGGTAGTATGAGGGGGGGTTAGAATGAGGGGGGGGTTTAGAATGAGGGGGGTTGAGGTTGAGGAGAAGGTTGTGGAGGGGGTTGAGGATGGGGGGGTTGAGGTGGAGGAGGGGGTTGAGGATGGGGGGGTTGAGGTTGAGGAGGGAGGTTGAGGACGGGGGGGTGAGGATGAGGAGGGGGGCTGAGGATGGGGATTGAGGTTGAGGAGGGGGGTTGAGGATGAGGAGGGAGGTTGAGGATGCGGAGGGGGGTTGAGGTTGAGGAGGGGGGTTGAGGTTGAGGAGGGGGGTTGAGGATGGTGGGGTTAGGGGATGAGGAGGGGGTTGAGGATGGGGGGGTTAAGGAGGGGGTTGAGGATGAGGAGGGCGTTGAGGATGTGGGGTTGAGGATGAGGGGGGATGATGAGGAGGGAGGTTGAGGAGTGGGGTTGAGGAGGGAGGTTGAGAATGAGGGGGGGGAAAGACACAGGGAAGGGAGAGGGGTTAAGAGACACAGGGAAGGGAGAGGGGAGGAAGAGACACAGGGAAGGGAGAGGGGGAGGAAGAGACACAGGGAAGGGAGAGGGGGGGAAGAGACACAGGGAAGGGAGAGTGGGGAGAGACACAGGGAAGGGAGAGGGGGGAAGAGACACGGGAGTGAGAGGGGGACACAGAAGGCACAAAACAGACACAGGGGGCAGCACATTTCCCACCCTCGGCTTATACTCGAGTCACTCATTTGACCCAGTATTTTGTGGTAAAATAGGTGCCTCGGCTTATACTCGGGTCTGCTTATACTCGAGTATATACGGTAATACAGTCATTGACAATGTTTCATGTGCAAGGCATCATAATATCTTTACATCCACTTCAGTAGTTGTACAGGACCAGGACAGCTATAATCTCTGGCTCTCTGACACATATATATATCTTCCAGATATCTTATTCCATATATAAATTAATCCAGTCAGACAGTGATAGTTCTTATCATCTTCTATAGAAATTTTGATACATATACATATAAAATATATATTATGCTATATATATATATATATATATATATATATATATATATATATATATATATATATATATATATATATATATATAAAATAATCAAGTCGGACAGCGGTAGTTCTTATCATCTTCTAAAGGGATTCTGATACATATATATTGTATATCTTCAAGATATCTTATTCCATATATATATTAATCCAGTCAGACAGTGATAGTTTGTATCATCTTCTATAGGTAATCTGATACATATACAGTACCTCACAAAAGTGAGTACACTCCTCACATTTTTGTAAATGTTTTATTATATAATTTCATGTGACAACACTGAAGAAATGACACTCTGCTAGAATGTAAAGTAGTAAGTGTACAGCCTGTATAACAGTGTAAATTTGCTGTCCCCTCAAAATAACTCAACACACAGCAATTAAAGTCTAAACCGTTGGCAAGAAAAGTAAGTACACCCCTAAGTGGAAATGTCCAAATTGGGCCCAAAGTGTCAATATTTTGTGTGGCCACCATTATTTTTCAGCACTGCCTTAACCCTCATGGCATGGACTTCACCAGAGCTTCACATGTTGCCACTGGAGTCCTATTTCACTCCTTCACTTTCGCTTCTTTAACAAGGCAGTGGTCGTCTTGGAGGTGTGTTTGGGGTCGTTATCATGTTGGAATACTGTCCTGAGGCCTAGTCTTCCGAAGGGAGGGGATCATGCTCTGATTCAGTATGTCACAGTACATGTCGGCATTCACGGTTCTCTCAATGAACTGTAACTCCCCAGTGCCGTCAGCATTATCATGTCCATAGAACTAACCTGTTAAGGTTTGTTCGTTCTCTGATGACCACCTCTGGCTTAGTTATTTTGGATATGCAAACTACCCTTGGGGATTAGTCTCCCTAAGGGTGATAGGGGACTTCAGACGTGGACCCCTTGATCTCTGTGCCTTAGGGAGTTCAGCTGCACCTCACTGACGAGGCCCATAAAGGACGAAACGCGTCTGGGGTTTGCTGTTTCTCCTATTCAGGGTAGAATTGCCTGGTATTTCGGGGCTGGGTCACTCTTTTGAGTGAGACCAGACTGATATACTTCAGGATATTTCTCCCTGTGAAGGGCACAAGTGAGCTAAAAGAGGTTGCTCTCAGAGTGGAATATCATGTCCATAGAACTAACCTATTAAGGTTGGTTCGTTCTCTGATGAGCGCCTCTGACTTATTTTATATACACATATGCCTTGCAATTGTGCTCTTTCAGTGTCCCTCTAAGGGTCCTCTGTCCCGTCATAGCTGTAATTAGTCCTAAGAAGCTCCACGGATGGCGGATGCAGAAAGATTAAACGTGCTTATGGCGATGACCGCGATCAGCGACAAAAGATGTAGGACTTGGAAAAAAATAACGAATTTAACAGCTGATATTTTCTCAAGAACGTAACTTGAAAGACCCCACAAAAAACGCCAAATTATTTAAAAATGAACTTAAAACACAGCTCAGGAGGAGAGCAAAAGAGCCTGTAAGTGAGGTTGCAAGCTAATTTGACTCTTAATTGCCGTTTTTCAAAGATCGAAAATCGGCTAAGCAAGGGAAAAAATGGCGTCTGTAAAAATGTAAATGCTTTCAAAAAGTATCAAAACAAGTCCGAAACACGTAACACTTAGCCGAACAACGCCAGGAACGCAGTACTTTGAAAATACAAGCAACGTCGCTCATGCGACCCCCAAGACTTTGAAAATAGAAGCAACGGCGTTCAGCACGAGGCACGCAAGACTAAAAAAAGATAGATAGGCGATCAACGGGAGACACGCAAAACTTGTTCAGAGACAGAGAGGAGAAAGACACATGGGAGGGTGGAGAGAGTGTAAAGAGACACAGGGCGCAAAAGAGACACAGGGGAGGGAAATAATGGGGGGTAGTACATATAAAGCTATGCTTGATGAAACAATTTGTAAAGACGGTTTGTGCATTAAATACATAGCGCAGAAAATGACCTGGACTTATCCTGGAAAAACTAAAGGCAGGAATTTCCACAGATCAGACAACTCATAAATGACCCACATTCCATTGCTTCTACGAATGAAATTGAATCATGTGCCTGGTCTTCATTTGTTCTTGCGGTGAAAGACTTTCTTATCAACAAGAAGGCAGACAACTACATACCATTAGTAGAGGATGGGCTTTTTCATTTCAACACCCTTGGCTGTAACGTGAGTGTTAAAGTCCATTATCTGCAGAGACACTTAGATCGCTTTCCAGAGAACCTTGGTGACTTAAGCGAAGGGCAAGGTGAAAGATTTCACCAAGACATAAACACAATGGAAGCCAGATAACAAGGAAGATGGGATGCACACAAGATGGCAGACTATTGTTGGAATATTATGCAGGATTATCCTGACAGTTCCCACTCTCGGAAGTCTTACAAAAGGAGCTTCTTGTGCATAAACCAGAATGTTGTATATGGCATATGTTCTGTATCTCAAAAACTAGAGCTGATAGGGGAAAACCGGTGCCATTTTTGGAAATAGTAAGTCAAATATACTCATAAACGGGTGTAACATTTGAGTGCAGCAGAATTGACACCTTGGAATTGTGGTGTTGGAGAAAACTCCTTAAGCTCCCTTGGAAGGCAAGAAGACCAGTCAATCAATACAACAAGAAACCAAGACAAACTGTTCACTGGAAGCTCAAATATTTTGTCCATATCATGAGAAGATAGGATTTACGAGAGAAGACTCTGATGCAGGGAAAGAGTGAAGGCACACGAAGAAGGGGGGGACAGAGGCGGAGATGGACAGATGAGGTCACCGAAGCAATGAACATGAGCTTGATGGAGCTCCGAAGGGCAGTGACTGAGAGATGAGCTGTGGTCCATAGGGTCCATGAACAATCTAATCTAATAATAATCCATCCTGGGCTTTGTTTCAAGCCATGTAATACAGTAGGCATATGCTTTAAAGGAGCCATGTTTAAAATGGTATTTGGATTAAACAGGGAAGCCTTTGTGGGCACATTTGAACGTCCTTGCCCAGGTACCCAGAATGCAGTGCAATAACTGCATTTCTCAGAATTCTGAGCAGAAAATATGTTTTCTAACTTATTTTACTCATTCAAATGTACTATTTATTTACTAGATAAACATAATTAGACTTATGTTTTTTCTATATACATTGTGTAAGTACAGTATAAAACCTAAGTACGCTCCAGCAGGAAAAATTAAATTACTTTGTACATTATATTAGTCATTTTTTATGCAAATGAACAGCTTCTTAAAAGTAATTAAAAAATTAAAAAAATGCCCCCCAGTGTTATTATATAGTCAACCATACTTATCAAGCACTCTTGATTGCAAATTAGCATATGGAGCCACACAACAGCATAAAGGAGCTGTACAGTAATACTGAATATGGCTGGAATGATTTACTGTAGATATTGTATAGACAGTTCTCTAAGATGAAACCAACTTGTTGTTGACGTAGCAATGTCCCTTTAAGACAATGTTAAGGTTGTATGTCCTTCTTGCTTGGTAATATTGTATAAACACATCTCCAATTAAGAATTAGGACTTTTCCTATTAGCTGACCGCCTGCAGTGGTGGCCAGTAGCCACTAGGTGGTGCTGCTGAGATTTTACTCAATTTCCTAGCTTTAGGGTTAGGGTTGGGGTTAGGGTTGGGTTAAGGCTAGAGGTTAGGGTAACAGCAGATAATACACTAATAATTCTCACTAATAAGAAACAAATAATTCTCACTAATAAGAAATTCACTCAAATCTTGGCCCCGCCACCATATTGGCCGATGGCCACCACTGCAGGTGGTCAGCTAACAGGAAAGATCCCATCATTATTATTTTAGCTGACATTGCTTTAAGCATTTATTAGTTTCATATCCAACACTGTATGTGATATATTGCATTTATAAAAGTATATCATCTGTAGCCTGCAGAGGGCATACTGAGCTTATTTTTGGCTAGTTTAAAGGGACATGGAACACATATTTTCATACATTTATAAAAGCATGTTTTAAACACTGCAAACATTTTTAATTTAGATGACAAAATATTAAGCAAATGCTGTTGCACCTCCTTAAAACTAACAGAAAATGTGAATATAATACTGTAGTATATATATATTACTATTCATTGACTCACTGGGAGAAGTGTCCCAAAGCAATTAAACATGCAATTCAATTTATTATTATTATTATTACCCGTTATTTGTAACGCGCCAACATATTCTGTAGCGCCATAGAAGAAAAACACACAAAATAAAAAATGCATTATTAGCGTATTGGAGAAAATTAATCATTCAGAATTAGAAGTATATAAATGTAATGCTTTTTGCAGTACCTTTGGGTGCCAGCAGGTGGCATTGTGTTGCAATGTAAGATCATGAACCTGTTGTTACGTTAAAGCGCTCTATGATAGGGCTTCATGTGTTTATTTAAAGGGACATAATAACCCAAATATGATGTTGACTTTATTTTAAAGAGCATTACAAACTGGCTAGACACTGTACTAGCAGTTTCTCTCTACAGTAAACCATTTACTAAAAATTTAAAATTGATTTCGCATTTATGTATCCTAATGCTCTGCTCAGTAAGCTAATTTTTGTCCCAGAGTGCCTTATAGAGATGGGATGGGTGTCTAACTGCCAGATAAAATTGGGGAGGGGTCTAAATTTTGGCCACTACAGGGACATGCAGTCTATAATTCAAATAACACATCAAAGCAGCTAATTAATTTCAGTGAGCTACTACTTTTACATATAAATACAACAATATGGAATTTACAAGGATCTATTCACTTTAGAAAAAAATTGCTAACACAACATATAGCCATTTTTATGCTGAATCAGAATAACAAAAAAATCCAACTTGTTTTTATAGCTGGTTTGCAATACAATGAGTGTTAGAAGAAACATCAATGTCGTTTTTAAAACTTAAATTTGACATTTAGAGTTTTGAACCTAAGCAGACATGCTTCTCTCTTCTCTCCAATATCAGGTGTCTATAATAAAAGATACAGCACTTTACATGGTTAAAAGTGAGTCATTGATACAAATTAATTATAATTGTGATTGTTCTCAGTAGCAGTAAAGGCATGGCTACAATGATAAAGGGCAACTTAATCAGCACAGTTTGGACCACATCACTGTAAAGATCTCCTAAAAGAAGGTTGAAGCACTTTTTTAATTTTTGAAATACATTTTTCATTGAGAAAGACTGCCCACAGATGTCTACTTAATTACTGCAACCAATCAGATTGCAGAGATGTGCTCCCACAATGTCAATGGTAAGATTTTTTTGTCACACGGCTTATATTTTAAGTTTGAAGGGAACAAATTCTGTTTTGTTTCCTACAGGCAAAAAAATGTAGGTTTCTGCTCTTTTCCATCTCTGGAAATTGAGCAATACAGACAATGCAGAGGTGAGAGCTCCTTGCTCAGTGCGGCTCTGTACATTTATAAAAAAGAAATGTAACCCTTAAGAAATCTGTCTTTGTACACATGGAATACTGGATTCGCCTAAACAGGAAAGCTATGGATTAACTAGTCAGTGCAATGTAACTTGAGTCCACTTAGATGCTGTACTATGAATCATAGCCTTCCCCCATAGAGCCTCACACAATGCAAACGGCACTCAGCAAGCAGCAAATTGCTCATACAACAGCCAGTGGGCAGGATAGACTGTATATAAACAGATATTTCAAACTGTAAATCTTTTAGCTGTAACTAGTGTAATTAAAACATATATTTAACATACAATCGTGTGCTCTTTCACACCATGAATAGCACTTACAGTGAGTTTAGAGGACCTTTCAAGAGTCTATCAGCCACATTAAATTCCCCTACATGTAAAATCGTAGCTCGTAGCGTAGTAGTCGCAAGACTTACAGCTATTAAATTGTCCTCTTATACCAGCCCGGCCGACGACTTGCGGGATAGGAGCGAGAAAACCCTACGGGACGTGAGAATTCAACTTTCGAGCTTGCAAATCCTTTGATCTGTCAAGCCCGTAACTGTTACGTTCCAATTGCGCTATTAAATTTAATCAAATTCACTGTCGTTCGACCCCGTAACTCACATATGGAGCCAAGAAGCCAACGAGTGCTAGAGAGGACCCACAAGGGGGGTCAAATCCAACTTGTAGCACTTTAAATGCACATATACAAACACTACTGTACTTTTATGAGCAGGGAAAGTGATGTCAGGTCTAAGAATTAATAGCACAACATTCTCAAGCCCGCAAATCGTCCCAAAACATACTTGATTTGTATGTTTAATTTCTTTGTTATATCGATCCCGGCAATCAATGTGTTAATATATATACTGTAACACGCATGTAATAGACTATCGTATTTACGGCTTTATCAATATTGCATTATGTCTGGAATGCGGGTCTGATTGTAACTCGTAATTGAACCCCATAAGACTTTGAAATCCAACCTCCATTTTTCAGTGACCTAATTCTGACGATCTCTATTTCCATTGGCTTCATCTAAACCCGTAACTATGGGTTTGACTAATTGATCACGTTCACAACCGTACATCCAACGAGCGACAAATGATTTACGGGTTTGCCAGTAACCCGCAGCATGTTCTAATTTAATAGCACCGTAAATCTGCAAAATTTCAAGCTCGCAGCCGTTGTCTTCCTTGTTCTATGTTCATTGGACCATCTCTTAGAGTAATAGTTTAGCTCACATATGCCATACACATAGGAGGAATATGCTATTGAATATCATATTGGTCCCAGGCAAAGGGACAGTCCAAGAATATTATTATATATACCAAACTTGTTAACAATCTCAGATACCATACAAAGTGCTCCATATGGACCCAAAGATGTGGAATAACCAAAACTTAAATGGCCAATTAATATCTATCGTTTTTTATTTGGTACTTTAAGATTTACAGCCCTAATAAATTCTCCCAACGTGTAAAACCGTAGCCCGTAACGGAGCCCGCAAAACTTACGGCTATTAAATTGGCCTCTTAAAGCTACCTGCAAACGACCTGCGGATTATACGCGGCAAAACCCTATGGTTGTCGAAATCTGAACTCCGCGGCTGCAAATCCTTTGATCTATCAAGCCCGTAAATGTTACATTTGAAAATCTCTATTAAATTGCTACGAATCCATTGGCGTTCAAACCCGTAACCTGCAAATGGAGCCAAAAAGCCTATGGGTACTAGAGAGGACCCGCAAGGGGTTTAAAGTCCTATCTGTAGCACTGTAAATGCAAATAAAAACACACTACTGTACTTATAATTAAAGGGAAAGTGATGTTAGGTATTACAATTAATACTATAGCACAACATTTTCAAGCCCGCAAATCTGCAATCTAAAATACTTTTTTTTCTGTTTAATTTCCGTGTTATATTGATCAATCAATTGTTAACACATCTAATTGAACTCGCATGGACTAGAACATCATATTTACTGTATTATTAATATTGCATTATTTCTGGAATGTGGGTCCAATCGAAACTCACAATTGAAACCCGTAAGGGATTGAAATCTAACCTCCATTTTTCAATGACGTAATGATGACGAGCTCTTTTGCCATTGGCACCATCTAAACCCATAACTACAGGTTTGACTAATGGATCATGTTCATGACCGCACATGCAACGTGCGCAAGAATCGTTTACTGGTTTGCATCTCCAGCCCTTTAGTCGCGGCATGCTTGAATGTAATAGCTCTGTAACGTAGCAGAATTTCAAGCCCGCAGGTTTTGCGGGTGTGCCATTGCAGCTATGGGCTTGGAGTTTAATGGAATTACAAAAACTAAATCCAGACCCTTCAGTTTCTGACAGTTAGGAGTGCAAATGCAAATGTGCTACTCAGAGGCCAAATATGGCAACAATATGTGCATTAAATAGGTTCACGCAAGCCGCTGTACACAGTTCGGGGTAGCTCTTTTTCTTGTTCCAACACTCAGTTCATAGGATCATCCCATCTCTCACCCATAGCTCTGTGTCACAATACAGGACCATCGAGACAGGCAAGTCTCATCCCTTATCTTCATTTACCATTTATAGACTGCACGTTGGCATATCTGCCACCCAGCGTGTAAGGGCTTGTGGCACTTGGAGGGGGAAAGGAGCAAAATTGGGAGACTGGTGCCACAGTCCCCAGGAGTTGGTGATTCAAATAATGAAAAAGTAAGGGGAACAGATATGAGCTTAGCCTAGGCTCAGCTGGATCCTAGGCACTGGATAGGGTACCATGTCCATTGTGACACTCTCCTCTGATGTTGTATTTGAATATTATTATTTGTTTGCGTCATTCAGTTGTTTCCAACTCTCTGTGACCTCATGGACCTAACACACCAGGCACATCTTTATGTCCTTGGTCATGCTGATCCACTTGGTATTCATGGCAGAGATACTGGAGTGGGTTGCCAGTTCCTTCTCCAGTGGTCCACAGCACACAGCTCCTGGTATTCCAAGGTGGTCTCTACCCAGGAACAACCCTGCATGGCTTTAGAGTGGTGTGACGTCTTCTTCTGGAACATTGTCATAACTCTCCAAACCCCAAATTTCAGTCTGTTACATGAGGCTACCATACTCTGCTCACCATTTGCGGACCATATGGAAATCCAACTTCTTGTCTTTGCAGAAAGCTGTAAGATTCTTGCCCATGGAGTCCTCCACTATTTCTGTATTGTACTCAACAGAATAGCTCTTTTATTTTTGCACTTATCTTGTCTTAATAATTTATATTATCATTTAATAAATGTCTGTCTGACGTTCGGAACCGGGTTTATTTTTGGAGAATGGCTTATATTAAAAAAATAGGCCTTGTTTTTGAGATAGGTCTTATTTTTGGGGAAACAGGGCAGTAGCCTCTAAATCAATAGTGTTTTTATCCTTCATCCCTCCTAGGCCTAAGGCTCACTCACTCTACCCTCTCAACTCACCAACCACACCCAGTCTTCTCCCTTCCTCAATCCTATAGCCACTTTGAACTGCTTTGCCCCAGCTACAGAGGATGATGTCACCAACCTGCTATCATCCACTCGCCTCACTACCTGTCCTCAGGATCCTATTCCATCTCAGCTCATCCCTCCCCTATCTACCAAACTAACCCCAGCTCTCACACATATTTTCAACCTTTCCCTAAATAATGTCAGGTTTCCATCTTCTCTAAAACACGCCATAATTATACCCACCCTCAAAAAACCCTCATCTGACTCTGACATTGCATCTAACTGCCGCCCTATCTCTCTTCTTCCCCTTGCTTCCAGCTTTATTTCCTCTAACTCCCTTCTTGACACCTTCCAGTCTGTCTTCCAACCCCAACACTCACAACACACACACTGAGACAGCTCTCACTAAAGTCACTAATGACCTGCTTAATGCCAAGTCAAAAGGTCACTTTTCTATTCTCCTTCTTCTAGATCTCTCTGCTGCCTTTGACACCGTTGACCATCCACTTCTACTCAATATCCTCTCCGCCCTCTGTATTCAAGACACTCGTGGATCTCATCATACATGCAAAATTGATCATTCAGATGTCTCCTTCTCCGACACCTCCTCTTGTCTTTCCCTGTCTGTTGGCATACCCCAAGGATCAGTCCTAGGCCCCCTCCTCTTCTCCATCTATACATCCTCACTTGGTACCCTTATAAACTATTTTGGGCTTCAGTATCATCTCTATTGGGATGACAAATCTACCTCTCATCACCAGATATATCCCCCTCTCTTTTAACACACGTCTCCAACTGCCTCTCTAGTATATCCTCTTGGATGTCCACCCATCATCTTAAACTCAACATGTCTAAGACTGAACTCTTTATCTTCCCTCCCTCTACCACAGTGTCAATTCCTCACATCTCTCTCACTGTCAACAATGACATCATTACTCCAACCTCCAAAGCACGTTGCCTTGGGGTTCTACTGGACCCCGCCCTGTCTTTCATCCCTCACATACAGTCACTAACTAAATCTTGTCTTCTCCATCTAAAAAAAACATCTCCAGAATTCGACACTATGTTATGCAAGACACAAATAAAATCCTAATACACTCTCTCATCATCTCTCGACTCGACTACTGCAACTCGCTTCTTGCTGGCCTACCCACCACAGACTATCCCCACTTTAATCAATTATGAACGCCTCTGCTAGATTCATCTTCTGTACACAATGCTCAGTGTCGGCATCACACCTCTGTCAATCACTCCACTGGCTTCCCTTAGCCTCCAGAATACAATTTTAAATCATGTCCCTAACTTACAAAGCCCTCAACAATAGCCCACCCCCATACATCTGCTCTCATCTCCAAATACTCCCCCACCCACCCTCTTCGTTCTGCTAAGGACCTTGTTCTTTCCACAACTCTCGTCACCTCCTCTCACTCTCGCCTTCAGGACTTTTCTCGTGCTGCCCCTATTCTCTGGAACTCCTTGCCTCGCTCCACCAGATTATCCCCCTGCCTCAAAACATTCAAATCCTCTCTGAAAACACATCTCTTTAAAGAAACGTGTCACCCTCCACCCTAACACACTCTTACCTCTCTCTCCCTCCTTTTCTGCACACTATACCTTTAGGTTGTAAGTCTGTGAGTTTAAATCCCACAAGGTGCTTTGGGGAATTCACCATGGACACTGGATTCAAGGCTCAATGACAGGGCCCCTCTTGCTTTGCTATGTGTAATTTGTATCTATCTTTGTCTTGAACTACGGAATATGTTGGCGCATTATAAATAAGCGATAATAATAATAATAATAATAATGAGAAAGCTACATCAGCATGCAACCATGTAAGGCATTAAAGGTACCCAAATCCTATGTTCCTGTTTTGAGATTTCCAAATACATTCCCTTATTCCATCCTGGACCATAAGCCCTCAAAATAACAAATTCACCAATACACTAAGCTGTGACCGTTCCGGTAGCCATCTGACCCTTCTCTAAGCCGAAGAGTCTCCTAGTCTTGTTTTTTTTTTAAATAACACATATTGGCACTATTTGTGATACTACATTTAGTACATGAACTTTCTCACGGTTTCCTTTGTTCAACAAGCTTTGTGGCGCTTACATAATGCATTTTAAAGAGCATTAAAAAAAAGATAAAAAAATTAAACCATTTACTGTCATGCTTTTGCAGATACAACGTTTGCAAATGTTAGGGCCTTCCTCTGACACTTTTAATTGGTTGTGTTGACACGATTTGAGTTACTGAACACCAAGGGGAATTATGTACTCACACTTACTCCTACTGTATATAATGCATGAAAATTTGTGAAAGCGAGGGATGTTGTGCATTTTGAAAGCTTTGCTTTTACACTTTGAAATTTTTGAAATATTCATGATTTATATGCATATACCGGAGAACGAGCAAAGTATAGACTGGGACAGAGAACTGATAGGTAAAAACACTGAACATTGGACATTAAAAAATCCTTACTAAATATACATACACATCGGCATATACCACGTGGGAATAAAAGTAAAAGGAGTAAATCCCATCCAATGCAGCTTAACAATGATTTAAAGATCAAGATACGGAGTCAAAATCAGGCATTTAAATTATACAAACAAGAGGGGAAAGAGACTGCTTTACGGGAGTACAAGGAAATCAACAAGGCTTGCAAAATGGCTATTAGACTGGCTAAAATAGAAAATGAAAAATGAATTGCAAAAAACAGTAAGACTAACCCTAAAATATTTTTTAAGTATATTAATGGGAAGAAGCCGAGGAAGGAAGCTATAGGAACATTACAATGTGACACAGGCCATCTGATAATTAGTGACCAGGAAAAGGCAGATGAGCTAAATAGGTTCTTTTCTTCGGTATACACAAGGGAGGTACCAGTGGTTGGGACACGGCAACATAATGGGGCTACACTACCTTTGCCAAATAATTGGTTAACACAGGAAGTAATCCAAAAGAGGTCGGAAAAAATAAATGTTAATAAAGCCCCAGGTCCTGATGGAATACATCCAAGGGTACTGAGGGAACTGGGTTCTGTAATAGCCAAACCATTATATCTAATTTTTCGAAATTCACTCAACACAGGGTCTCTACCAGATAACTGGACAAAAGCAGATGTGATACCTATATTTAAAAAGGGAGCAAGAGCAAATCCGGGGAATTATAGACCAGTGAGCCTCTCTTCTGTAGTGGGGAAGCTTTTAGAAGGGTTAATAAGGGATAATATACAAGAATATATCTATTTGAACAGGCTTATAAGTAGGAGTCAACATGGATTTATGAGGGATAGGTCATGTCAAACAAATCTAATTAGTTTCTATGAGGAGGTTAGTAGGAACCTGGATCAAGGCAACTCAGTGGGTGTAGACTTTTTGGATTTTGCAAAGGCTTTTGATACAGTGCCACATGGGAGACTATTGTGCAAACTAAGAGATACAGGAATTGCATTAAATTCTGCTCATTGATTGAGAGCTGGCAAAAAGACAGGAAGCAAAGGGCTGTTGTAAATGGAACATACTCCGATTGGACTAATGTGGTAAGTGGGGTTCCTCAGGGTTCAGTATTAGGTCCTCTCCTTTTTAACATATTTATTAATGACTTAGAGGTAGGATTGGAGTGTGGTGTCTCCATTTTCGCTGATGACACAAAGTTGTGCAAGGTAATTAAATCAGATAATGATGTGCTTTCCCTCCAAAGGGATTTACATAAAATTGAGGAATGGGCATCTAAATGGCAGATGAGATTTAATACGAATAAATGTAAAGTTATGCATCTGGGAAGGAAAAATAGCCATGCAATGTATAATGTTAATGGAGCAAATCTAGGTGTATCAGATATTGAAAGGGGTTTGGGAGTGTAACAGCGCTCAAAGCCAAGCAGCAGCTGCAAAGGCAAATAAAATATTAGCATGTATTAAGAAGGGTATACGAGAGAGAGAAGCAAATATAATTCTGCCACTATACAAATCTCTAGTACGCCCTCATTTGGAATATGGAGTACAATTTGTGGGCACCACTTCATAAAAAGGACATTTTAGAGCTGGAAAGGGTATAAAGGAGGGGAACAAAACTAATAGGGGGAATGGAGGGGCTAAGTTATGAAGAAAGACTAACCAAATTAAACCTATTTTCTCTAGACAAAAGACATCCAGGGTTAGTATAAAGATTTGTCAAGTGAGCATTTTGTGCCAATAGGTTTTCAACTGACAAGAGGATACCCCTTGAAGTTAGAAGTAAAAAGATTTCCCCTTAAAGAAAGAAAAGGGTTCTTCACAGTAAGGGTGGTTAATCTGTGGAATTCTCTACCAGAGGAGGTGGTGACAGCGGGTTCGATAGATAACTTTAAAAGGGGACTGGATTTATTTCTAATTAAAAAGGGAATTCAGGGTTATCATGGATAATTAGAGAGACATTTGGCTAAGTCTCACTTGTTTTTTTTTTCTGCTTGCCTTCCTCTGGATTAATTAATATTAAAAACAAAATAAAAAAAATAATGAAATAATTGATGAATAATTAATTAACAACTAATTAATTAATATTTAATCTGCATATTGCAGATCAGAGGAGATCATAAAAGGTTGAACTTGATGGACTGAAAGTCTTTTTTCAACCTTAATTACTATGGGCCTCATTCTATTGCGGGGGTTCAGTTAACTCGCGATTCTATTATACGGCCCCGCAAGGATCTCCTTTTACGGCTGGCCGCATATCTTGGAACCGGCCGTAAGCTGTGAAATATAAAAACTCAAAAATAAATTCAAGCCTGCACTGTACAGCTCTGTAAATGCTAGGGATCATATTGGGGGACATGAGGATTAAAAGGAACCCACTCTCAAGCTTGCACATCAGCCCAAACCCAAGTTCAAATTAACTGTTTATTTTCCGGCTGCGGCGTGGGCGGGTCTGAGGTGCTCCAAGCACTCTGGACTTTTTACATGGATATTTTACGGATATTAAAAATAAAATATTTTACGGATTTGAGTATAGGATAATTATGTGCTATTTTTTCTAACACCTAAAATCCCTTTATAGTCTTCTCAAAGTGCAGGATGGCTTTATTTGAGCTATTTTATGTGCTTAATTGGTGCTAGCGGGACCTCTTTCCTGCAAGTAAGCAGCGGCTCGTTTTTAGCCTTGCAGAGAGGTTTCCCGGAGGAATTGAATTGCAAATAGGAATTTCTTACGGCCGAAACTCTTGCGGACGTTTTAGATCAAAGGCTTTCCTCTGGCGCGAGCGGCCGCAAGAGATAGCAAGGCACCGGCCGCAAGCCTGCCGGAGCCTCCGGCCATAAGGGAATAGAATAGCAGAATAGCTTGCGGCCGGTCCTTGCGGCCCCGCAACGGCTGCGGCCGCTAATAGAATGAGGCCCTAGGTAACTATGTAACTATATGTTCACGCATATGCAAAGATATTTAGTACATAAGCAATAGGCCAGGAAGTTAAAACATATGAAACATATGAAAGCGAGTTCCATATAATACTGTGATACAAAAACAGATTGTACCAATTTTTTGGAACCAGCTGATCACCTTCCAGTGCTCTTGGGGAGCGGTTGGTTACCTTCCAATGCTCATGTGAACCAGCTGATCACCTTCCAATGCTCATGGGGACAGGCTGGTCACCTTCCAGTGCTCTTGGGGAGCGGTTGGTTACCTTCCATTGCTCATGGGAACCAGCTGGTCACCTTCCAATGCTCATGGGGACAGGCTGGTCACCTTCCAGTGCTCTTGGGGAGCGGTTGGTTACCTTCCAATGCTCATGGGAACATGCTGATCACCTTCCAATGCTCATGGGAACCAGCTGGTCACCTTCCAATGCTCATGGGGACAGGCTGGTCACCCTCCAGTGTTGGAGACCGGCTATGAGATGCAGAACATTTTTAACAAGGTGATATTTCATGTGCCATACTAAACATTAATCTAGATCTGTACTGATTTGAATTGAGAGCACCCTAACTACAGATCATTTCCTCTATAATCTATCTAACTGTGACTAATGTTGATGTTTTGTATAATGTGCCAGGCTCTCCTCATCCATGAGGACCTGTAGATAAGGTCTCAGGGATGAGGAGAGGTTCTAGGGTGGCCTGTTGAGAACCTCGGATCTAGAGCAAGGGGCCATGGTCTTTAGGAAGATGGTGAATATGGGGGAAAGTGACTTAGAATTATTATTATTTTTTTAAAATGTTTGACTCTTATGTAGACTTAAATAATACTATGTAAAAATCATAACATGTTTAACTTATTGTAATGTAAAAGCAGGTGTGTTAAAAAATGTTAAAAATAGGAATTTTACATTTTTTATGAATCCTGAAGGGGGCACTGCTGCTCAACATGGTGCTGATTTAAAAGGCTTTAAAAAACATCTGGAAAAGCATAGTAGTGCTTTATATGAAGCTTGGAAATATCTTTTTTTTTAATTTTCCCATTTATTCAATGCTAGGATACTTAATTTTATAGTACATTTTATAAAGTATTTTAAAAGTGCTATGGCATTACCACATTAGCGTGTAATTCAATTTGCGTTTTTTTTATATAGTTTGAATAAAAGTGCCAGAAATCTGTTTCAAGAAATAAATAAAATTAAATGTATCAAAATAATTACATGGTGTGTGCATTTAAAATTTGAGGCTAATTATTTAAGGAGTAATTAAGGCAGAGTTATTAGTGGGTTAATTAATGCACAAATAAAATAGCATTACTTTTTTTTAGGTTCATATAAGGTTATTGTACAAGCCCCTTTGCATTTTAAATGACATAATATGAAGTTTGGTCCTACAGAATGGTTTTACATAGGTATGACTCATGTTAATGGAAAGGTTAAAGGAGATTTTTTTTTCAAGAAATATATCGCACTTAAATTAGTTTAGACAGAATGACATCAGAGAGTAATTAAATCGTTTTTTGTTGGTATTCAGCTTCCAATTCAGGTTTGTAAAAGGTTTCTAAGCACCTGCAAGAGTCTGTGTGTGAAATATTTTCACTGGAAAGGATTCAAATCTTTAAAAAAAGGTTTTACACAGAGGCAACATTACGCCATTCTTCCCTCTTGGAAAAAAAACTCTCAGATTTAAACAAGACTCCTTCAAGTATTCAGACAGTTGTAGAGCAGAAAAGAGGAGGTATATTTTACCTTTCTGGAGCAAGTACATTTCAGCTGGTCTCAGAAGAGAATAAATTAGATGGGAATACATGTTCATTTCCACTATGGGACTGGATACAAACATTAAGAAAACAGAATTAAATTGCCAGCTTAGAATAAATCTGTTTCAAACTTTCAGTTTATTTGATGTTGTCTTTGGTGGAACCGTTGTCTCTTTTTTCTTTGGTGATGTTCAAGGAAAGATCAGAGGATGAAAATACTGAATTATATCCCTTTACTGCTTTGGTATCTGACTTGGGACTATTTGGATTTAGTCCCTGTGGTACTGGGAAATCCTGAACAAGGGCAAAGTCGTTCAGGAGCTAAATTAGGGATTCCTGTAGCCGGAGGAAAAGAGAAAACCCCATTGCCAAAGGCCAATGCATCCAAGGTTGGAAATCTTGGTCATGGAGTTGGCCTACCAAAGTCAAGGATCAAGAGCGCCATTGTTGAAACAAGAGTTGTTCTGGATAAGAATGAGGAATCAAAGAAACCAGCTACTAAAAAAGTCACTCCAAAACCCAAAAATGGGAACTCTGAAATAAAGCCATCTGGGGTAAACATTGGGAACCCAAGACTTGTACAAATTGGCAGCAAGGCTGTTACCAAAATTATTAATGTTCATGCAGATTCTACTGGGTTCAAACCCAAAAAGGCTACAAATCCACATACTGAGAAAGAACAAAAAGACGCTTTTAAGCATCCCCTCATCACACCACATGAATACATGCTATCATTGTACCGGACCCTGTCAGATGCGGAGAGGAAAGGTGTAAATGGGAGCTTGAAACTCGAGGCAGGATTAGCTAATACTATTACCAGCTTCATAGATAAAGGTCAAGGTAAGAAATAATGAAAGGTTTTTTATTATAACAATCGTGTACTCTTTTAAATTACAAAAAAAATCCAATATTAAAATAAATATTTTGCATTATTTTAATTTGATTTTGTTCTGTATCCTGACAATTTTCGTAATATAATGTAATTTATTCAATCAGTAGACATTTTTTAAATTTTGTTTACATATACATATTTAGAAGGAATTTATTTAATTGTGTTTCATGTGAATGATGCAAGGTACAGTAAGTGAATAAATCAAAATAGTGGCCTGAAGATTTGAATGTTATTGATTATTATCTCAAAAGACAAGCGAGTGGTAAATAAATTGACATTTGTTCTACTTTATTAAGGGAAAAAAATCCAATTAGTAATGTTGTCTCTCTAAAATTATGTATATCTTGCAAAGAGTACTATGTACAGTTAATCTTTATTGATTACCTCCAGTTAAATCCCCCTTGTGTTAATTTACTACTTTTTTTAGCGTTTATCCAGAGTTATACACAGCTTTAATATATTCAATCAATAATTATCTGTCTTTCTCACATATTCTATATAAAAGGTAAGGAATAAATCCACTAAGCTTTACATGCCCTGAGACATGTTTAGCATTAGTGAGTTTCCTTACAGGATCTAGTCACCATAACCTTCAGCAATCTTCTTTGAAGTCCTGGTGAAGTTTGGGAGTATGCATTTAAAAATCAATTATTATTTGACTATAACATCAATTTTCACTTTATTTGTAATTCAGGGATGGTACTGTAGACCGTTCATTGGCCAAAGAAAAAGTGGGACGTTGATCCATGTTGGGAATGTGATTCTTATCTTTGGGTCAGGAATACATAATAAAGTATTTCAGTAGGACTTTTTTTTTATTTTCTGCCATTGGAGAAACCCAAACATGATCAGGAGACCTCAAATGTTTGGTCTTGATGGGTATTACTTTTTCCAATCTCAATAATTGTATCTATGACTCTACGGTTCAATTAGAACATTTATATATATTGAGTTTACCTTTATTTTATTTTATTTATTTAAAATAATCCTTTCCCTTTACAAGTATTTTTTCAGTGTTATAACATGGGGATAAAAGCTAAAAATAATATATCCAATAATATAAAAAAAATAGAGATATTCTGCTCTCAAATTGGGATTTTATTGTTTCACAGAAAACCACTCAGCTTTTAAATTAAAATAAATAACAAAACTACTACTCCGTATGCCGAAGAAAATAATTCTGGAATCATAAAAAGATAGTTCTGTGCATTAATATTCTGTAGTTGAATCCTCAACCCAGTGTATAAGTATCTCTGTAGTAAAATACGAGTTGTGCATTCAATACCAGTATTTTTAAATATTGCTCCATTATAGATTCAATGCAATTTGTCCACAGCTTTTAGTTATTAGCAGTTCATGCTTTTAATTATAAGCAATTTATTCACTCCACTAGCATGTAAACCTGTTAAAACACAAATTTAAAGCACTTTCAAGAAAGTATTGTATAATACGTATTATAAACACCTGAAACTAATAAAGCTTCCAGGCTGAACTTCCTCAAGTGCAGTAAATCATGTGAATTGCTTCATGATATAAGTCCTTAATCACAGAAGAACAAACAAGCGAACAGACTCCACAAGGCTCATGCTTTAGTTGTGGATGTTATTCATGTCCACATAATAGCACTTTATGGCTACAACCTTGGTTTGCCTAAACGTATAAGGTTCACTAACTAATTACTGTAATTTAGAGCAGGTTTGAAGACCTACGGAAGATAAATACTATACTGTTTGGAATATATGATGGGACCCCCTTTTGTCAGCATAGGAAAATAAATTATTACTCAAATTCCACAGATATAGAAGTATCACATTTTCCATGGTAATATACATTTAGACATAAGTATGAATCAAAGCAAAAATTTGCGTTATGAAATATCATCTTTCATATGTATAATGTATTTATTTATTGTAGAATTTTACATCTTTTCTCTTTGTATGTCAACGTTTTCCAAAGCTGGTAGGAAATTGAAAAAAACTCAACTGCAGAAAATACTAGACTATGTTTATATTGTAAATTTGGAGTTTTCAAAAAAAAAGAGCCATGCAGATCAATTTTCAGAGTTTTCCTAAACTAGTAGGGAGTTCAGTAAAACTAAACTGGAGAAGTTAATAATATGTTAGACTTTGCTCATACTGTTTTAGAAAAAACTGTATAGATCAACTTTCACATCTTTTGAGTTTTATATTTATGTTCATTTGGTTTTTGTTTTAGATGAGCGAATGACCGTGACAAGGAGGCAAAAATATGTTTTTGACATAAGTGCCTTGGAGAAAGATGGCTTACTTGGGGCTGAATTGCGCATTCTGAGGAAGAGACCCACAGATGCTAAGTCTCAGGTATCTGGAAAATTCTCCCAGATCAAATTATATAATTGTCCAGCAAACAAAAAACGAGCTACACTTTTGGATTCTCGTTCTTTCTACAACATCGACACGCCAAAATGGGAAGTCTTTGATATCTGGAAACTTTTTAAAAATTTTAAAAACTTTGCTCAGTTGTGTTTCGAGCTAGAAGTGTTGGACAAGGGAAAGCCCACTGATTTACGAAGTGTGGGGTTTAATAGGACCGGAAGACAGACTAATGAGAAAGCTATCTTTCTCGTCTTTGGTAGAACAAAAAAACGGGATTTGTTTTTTAATGAGATCAAAGCTAGATCTGGCCAAGATGACAAGACTGTGTATGAATATTTATTCAATCAGAGGAGGAAGAGGCGTGCTCCTCTTTCGACTCGACAAGGGAAGAGGCCAAACAAGAATTCAAAGGCAAGATGTAGCAAAAAGCCACTCCATGTCAACTTCAAGGATATGGGATGGGATGACTGGATTATCGCCCCTTTGGAATATGAGGCATATCATTGTGAAGGTCTATGTGAATTTCCTCTAAGATCTCATTTAGAACCCACAAATCATGCAGTGATTCAGACATTGATGAACTCTATGGACCCAGAGACTACTCCACCAACATGCTGTGTCCCAACTAGACTGAGTCCAATAAGTATCCTGTACATAGACTCTGCTAACAACGTGGTCTACAAACAGTATGAAGACATGGTAGTAGAGTCGTGTGGTTGTAGGTAGCAACTGCAAAGCATATTGTGATACTAAATTTGTATCACTCTTCTGTATGTGATGAACATTTATCAGCAGAGTATGATACAACACTCACTAAACTTTGACAATTAATATTGTATATTGTACATTTTTGGAACTATGGAACTGTGTTACATGGATTGCATTTTTGAAGGAGCTTTATATAACCAAGAATCTAAACAAGACATGAAAAAAAAAAGAATAATATTAAATAAGTGCAATCAAATATTTTCAGTTGGCAATATTAGGTTGTGAAGATGGAAATTCCATCTTTATTTCTCATATTTTGATGAAGAAATTATTGATCTCTTGATCTTGGTCTACTCCGTAATAAATAATGTCTAAAACTGGATAATTGTATAAAAAATTAAATATCTATATAAATAAATTCAACATGTAATTAAAAATGAAAGATTTTGAAATTTGGTTGTATTTAAAGAAGACATTGAGAAAGAAATGGATATTATGCAATGTTCATTATAATCATTATGTAGAAAGCTTTGTAAATGTGCTTGTCATTGATAGTTGACTGTACTGGATTGGTGTGCCAAGTCTTGAGTGGTGTAAAGTCATTTAAGAGGATGTTAATACAAAATAAATTATTGTTAACTGCTTCTGTATATTTAGTGTTCATAGTTATATTTATTTATTAATATTTTGGGAATACTGTTGTAATAAAATATGGTAATTCATCTTAAATCATAGCTTAAAAATTTTGACTTGCGCTTAAAAAGACATGCATCTAAATTAGTGTATTTTCGACTGTTTCAGTGCTTAGAAGAGAGGTGGCCTTTGGCATGTCTTGGGCCACTACATCCTCAATATTTTATCTAACTGCAGCCATTCCTACCCATCTTATTCCAAAAATCAACGTGGACTCGACAGCCACTTAAGAAAAGACCATACATTGTAATATTTTCAAGATCCTCGATTGAATTTAGTTAAAAACGTCTCAGGTATGTTGATACGAGGACAGAAACAGGAATATGGAATTGCTGAGTCAAGACGACCAACAGTTACAAGAAGGAAAAGCAATCTTCATTAACTTCCAAAAATAAAGGATGAATTGAATGGAGTAAAATAATATTTTATTTAGATGCATTTTTCATTGTCCTCTACTATCTCAGTGACTAAGGTGCCCTCAATAACAAGGTTCCCTACCCTTGGCTAAAGAATGTAAAGTTACCCTGGGGTGGTGGCTTATCTTTCTCACCCAATGAGCAGTAATAGAACCATACGAGTCATCAGTTTCATCAAAATGTATAGCATACAGCATATGATCAGTGCAGTCCTGAAAGTATATATTTTTTTATTTTTAAGCACAAAAATAATGTGTTTTGACGTTGAAACTTTTTTTTTAATGGTTGAGCAATGTTGAGCTTCATGTATTATTAAAATCAAGGCAGTGTAAAGAATCCTTAAAGGATCAGAGTGGACTTATTCTATCGTATATTTAAAAGAGTATGCTTTCAACATTATGAAAGTTATATTTCTATGAAAAATTAGTGACCTAAAGTTTAGAGAATATACATACAAAAAAAAACAACAAAAAAAACATTTGTTTGTCATGTATGTCCAAAACTAGCAATATTAACTGCTTTGGGGAGATCTGAATTTTTGAAGACTCTGTTTATAAGTACAGGTAACCAATTTGCTTTTTTTACATTTTGTTTAATCATGGTGAGGGGGGGGGGGTGTATTGGCTATTATTGAAAAGTAGGATGGGGAGGAGAACAGAGAGCCAATGTAAAGATAATTTGATACACACAGTACCCAATCCCTCTCACTGGTCCATAAACAGACCCCTTGCATCATTCACTGTAACAAAGGTTGTCCAGAAATGCAAATTCCCCTCTCACACACAAGGACGGATCTACCAGTGGTGCAGTGCACTAGGGCCCTCCTCTGGGGGGGGGGGGGGGCAGAGCTGTGTCATTATTTATTTTATTTTTTTGCATTTTTTGTTTTGCAGTGTGTAGCAGTTTAGCAAGCTGGGTATATGTAACAGGGAACAGGGTAAGGGAGCAAGGGCTGCAAAGTCACAGCAAAGTACATGGGGATGGAGTCAGTGAGGGAGGAAGAAAGGAGATATGAGAGGTGTTGGGTGCTGTTTGGGGTTTGATGCTGAGAGGGGATGGCTGTTGACAATGACTAGGTGTGGATAGATTCTAAGAGGGGTGAGTGCTGTATGGGGGAAATGTTTACATATAGGGATCTTGGGTGTGGAGGAGCAATGGGTAGGGGTCTTGTGAAGGTTTACTGTTATGGGAGTCTTTGGGAGGGGAGTAGTTATGGGAAGGGCACTGAGTGATTTGGTTTCCGGTGGGGCCCAGTGCAAAACTTTTGAAATAAAGGTATTGAAATAAATAGCACAACATTCTGAAGCTCGCACATCGGCAATATAAAATAATTTGATGTTTAAATTCCGTGTTATATCGATCCCAGCAATCAGAACTCACATGGACTAGAACTCACATGGACTAGAATATCATATTTACGGCTTTATCAATATTGCATTATATCTGGAAAGTGGGTCCGATCGTAACTCGTAATTGAACCTCCATTTTTCAGTGACGTAATGATGACGATCTCTGTTTCCATTGGCTCCATCTAAACCCAGTAACTACGTTTTTGACTAATTGATCATGTTCAAGGCCGCGCATCCAATGTTTGAAAAATGGCTTACGGATTTGCGTCTCAAGCCTGTAACTTGCGTCTTGTTCTAATTTAATAGCTATGTAACAAAGATGAATTTCCTTCCCGCAGCCATTGAGGGCTTGCCGATGCCGCTACAGGCTTCTAATTTCAAAGGGCTGTTAGTAACTTACTAGGTTTTGGAGAAACAATCCTTATGGTAAAACGTAGGCAATGTTCGAGCCACATTCAATTCCAAGCCCGGAACTCGATCTCTGTAGGCCGTATGTCTGCCGGTGTGTTGCGGGCTCCTGTTAGTCTCTTATTACGATGCTATTCAATTGAGCAAGGGCGTGAGTTACAGGCCAAAGCCTCAAGCCCATAAATCCCTCCCATGGCGGAAAACTGTTAAGGGGCTGGCCTAAATGCAATCGGCTGTTACGATCCAATCGCGGTATAACGTAGTGCGACATAGGCCTCTCAGCCAATAGAAAGCGGTCTAGCCACAGATGAATGACAGAGGGAGATTATAAATTTGCCTTCCACCCGCTCATGCGTTGACTGTGTTGTATTTTCTTTCAAAGTAGCACGCAGGTCCCGAAGTAGTTTTTTTTGGAGAGTGAGAGAGAGAGAGCAGGAGTTATTTGAGAGCTGTAATTTCTGGTTTTGTTCATTTATCTTCTACTATTTCATATTTTATAATCCTTGATTACACATATTTACAGATTACACATATTTGCAATACACATCATTTAAAGAACACATATAGAGCTAGGTCACTCCATACAACTCCCCCCCCCCCCCCATCCCATCCGGCACACCCCATCCCCCAACAGTTATTAACTACACATAATACACACGTTTATTTTTCCTTCATATATTAACAGTTACACTTATTTTTATTTATAATTACATTATTTTTGGGATTGAGATGGAAGGAGGAGAGAGGAGTGGAGAGGAGTGTAGAGGTGGGGAGGAGGAAAGGAGGCGAGGAGGGATGCAGAGGAGGTGGAGAGGAGTGGTGGAGAGGAGGAGAGGAGTGGTGGGAAGGAGGAGGGGCGGAGAGGAGGAGGAGGAAAGGAGTGGTGGTGGTTGCGGATGAGGAGGAAGTGGCGGAGGAGCAGAAGGAGGAGGGGTGTGGTGGCAGGGTGGCCCTAGCACCAGGCACACTTAGGAGTGGGACAGAGGGGAGGGGCCTGGACCCAGGGGGGATGGTAGTTCGGGGAAAGGACAGGCCTCAGGGACAGGTCAGGGAGGCAAGGGTCCCCATCCGCAGTCGGGAGGGCAAGAGTCTAAGGGCAAGCACAGGGCCCACAATTACTCGCACCCGGAGAACATGGTCCTCGGTGCTATCTGTGGCCGCCTCATGATTCTTGCATGGGGGAGGGAAGTTAGGCCAGGGCCTAGGGCTCAGGCATGGAAGGAGGTAGCGGTTGAGGTGACAGCTGTAGGCACAGCACCAAGGGATGTGAGGTCTGTCAAGCAACAGTTTGATGGCATCAGGGCCAAGGTGAGGAGGATGATGGCTAAGGAGGACAAGAACCAGACTGTGACCTATAATGAGTGGGAGAGGGTCACCAGGGACCTTCTGAGCCAGGTGCCGGCTGCTGGAGCTTCAGGCCTGGTGGCCCAGCAGGACCCAGCCTCCATGTCAGGTGAATATAACATGCCACCACATATGCATCATACACACTACACATGTACATGATGACCAACAAAGACACTGACATGTCAGCTCCATGGAATTAACAAAAGGATAAATGGATGCGTCTTTAAATCTATGAAGCTGACAAATCACTGTCAGTCCTGGGCAATAGATAGTCCATGTATTGGTGTGCCCACTGCAGCCTATGCAGTTACAGACCGCAGCCGGAATCAAAATAGCGTTAGGAGACAAGAACGATCAAGACCAAGAGCCAAAGAATAGATAACATCAAGCGAATGATAGCTAATCTGAGGTGCAATTAGGAGTATCATCCATGTTCAAGCCTAGATGTCAGATAGTTAGGAATGCACACAGAACAATATTTTATTCATCATACTAATGGCATAAACCTTTCTTTTCTCTCTTTTAGCATCAAGCGTTGGCTCCATCGGAGCAGGAAGTGGAGGAGCAAGTCCCCACCCAGCAGGAACTGGCACAGGGGGAGGAGGAAGGAAAAGGAGCCGAGGGCCCTGGCCTGGAGGAGGAGGATGTCATATGGCTAGTGGGGTCACCATCAGAACCACTGATGCCACCGCCAGGTTTCGACCCTACTTTGCCTCTCCTTCAAAGACTGAGCATATCGCCAATGTAAATGTAATGTAAATTGATGAATAGCAAAACATAATGGGAGGTCACCAAATGGGAATGGCTATACATTTTGGTACATGGCCACCAGTAATGGCGTGGGACTTTCCAGGATGGGTATAGCAGAGATTACCCCTGATGGAGGTGAGTTGACTGTTGCTCCACGTGCCTCTGCTTAGCCTCCATGTGTTTATGTGGCCCTTCCTGATGTGTTAGAATAGATTAGTGTGGTGTATATTCCCCGGTCCCCTTGTGGAATGCTAAGTGGCTTTTCCCGTGTTTTAAAGTGCATTGGTGTGTTTATATTGTCATTTGCAGTGTTATAAACTAGTCTTTGCAGATCCTATTTGTAACCTGTAAGCTTTGGTCCGCAATTTGGCGTTTGCAGGCTTGATTGCGGCTGTGGTATTGAGCGATCTTGGCAATTGAATAGCGATTAGCGATTTTAGCGATCGGAAGTCTTGCGGCCCTGAAAGAGCAAAGGCTTCGGGAGGCTGTAAGTTACTGGTTTAACCATCGCCATTTTTTCAAGGCCGTAACTCGTAAGCCGTTTGGAGCCCGCAAAAATACGCCAATTGAATTGCAAATTACCTTGTGACCTCACTTAGGGGCTACCAGATCGACCGAAACCTCAATTGAATGGGGACCTTACAGCCCTATTCAATTCCATCAACATGTAAAACCTTAGCCCGTAATGAAGCCCGCAAGACTTGTGGCTATTAAATTGGCCCCGTAAAGCAACCCGCTTAACGACTTACGGGGTAAGGGTTGAAAATTGAACTCCGCAAATCCTTTGTTCTGTCAAGCCCGTAACTGTTACGTTTGAAAATCGCAATTAGATTGCAACAAATTCACTG
Organism: Discoglossus pictus; assembly: GCA_027410445.1. Lineage (NCBI taxonomy): Eukaryota > Metazoa > Chordata > Amphibia > Anura > Alytidae > Discoglossus > Discoglossus pictus. Next base: position 24,082,195 of record CM050174.1, on the reverse strand, counting down.
GTGTTCAACCCTGTAACCCTCAAATGAATTCAAAAAGCCAACGGGTACTAGAGAGGACTCGCAAGGGGGGAAAGGGAAAGTGATGTTAGGTATTAGATATAATAGCACAACATTCTCAAGCCCGCAAATCTGCAATATAAAATACTTTATTTCTCTTTAATTTCCGTGTTATATCGATCCCGGCAATCAATGTGTTAATACATATAATAGAACTTGCATGGACTAGAATATAATATTTACTGATTTATTAATATTGCATTATTTCTGGAATGCGGGTCCAATTGAAACTCGTAATTGAAACCCGTAAGGCTTTGAAATCTAACCTCCATTTTTCAATGAAGTATTGATGACGATATATTTGGCCATTGGCTCCGTCTAAACCCGTAACTATGGTTCGACTAATTGATCATGTTCATGGCGCACATCTAACGTGCGTAAGAATGGTTTACGGGTTTGCGTCTCAAGACGGTAACTCGTGGCATGGTCTAGTTTAATAGCTCTGTAACGCAGCCAAATTTCAAGCCCGCATCCTTTGCGAGTGTGCCGATGCCGATATGGGTTTCAGATTTAATAGGCTGTTAGTGTTCAGATGCTGGTAGCAGGCCAGGATGTGCACAGCTGAGCCAACAACTCCCTTAACAATTACCTATTTCAAGGAAAGCCTGAAATCCTGGCATGTGACTGGCACTTAATGACCCACAGTGTCTGATCCATATTTTCTTTATCTCGGGGAAGGAATGCAAACTCCAGTAAAACATTTTTTTTATCTTTTTAAGACAGAAAGCATATTTTTGACTTACCCTAAAAAAAAATTGGCAATTAAATTCCTTTTTAAAGGGAATCTCCCTCAAAAAACAACATTTAATATTTTTGCTCACCTTAGCCAGTGAATCATAAATCATCCATATTTGAATACCTAAGATGACTGTAACATTATAGTTTTCTGTAAAAATAGTTATTTTGGAAGTACTGTGAGCTCCACATTTACACCCATTTTGTCATGACTTTGTAAGAAGAATTCTAAGTCAAGATTGTCAATATTAAAGATCCACAGAAAAACATAACACATAAAAGGCTCTTTTAAAGAGTTTCATACAAGATGCCATTTGCCAGATGAAATAAAAATAAATAAATATTTAGATAGGTAACACTGAGCTGTATACTATTATATACTGTATATAGATAGATAGATATAATATTTACTATATGTTTAAATCCTATTATTCTTAAGTAATATTATCTATTTATCATATGATTCTACCTTTTTGAATATAATAATATATATATATATATATATACTAGCGACTTGCCTATCAAAAATTTGAAGCCATGGCAACTCTGTTTGGCACTCTAGGGACCTTCTGCGCTCATTGTGAGCCTCTCCTCGCGTGTCCTTTGGCTCCTCTCTATATTTGTTTAAATGCTAATTAATGATCTAATTGAATAAATGAATACAGTTTACCTTTTTCTAATTAATATATGTAACAATGAATAGCCTGAAGAGGTCACAATCTCTTGTTATTGTCCTGCAGCATACAATGTCCAGTCTTACTGTTGCTGGCCTGAGGAGAAAGTGTCATAAATGTCCCAACTGTGCATTAGAAGTAGGCTGCGTGCGCGAGGGCAAACAGTTGGTTTATTTGTGTAAAGCGCTACTGTAGATGCGTAATGTTGTTAGTGGCAAGTTAGGATTGTAAAATAGCGTTGTTTGTCTATGTACTACGCTGCTCCCGAGCATTTGCCGTCCTTTTTAATACTGTATTTTGTACCTCGTATGTTCCTGTGTGAAAGTGGTACGCGGTTGGCGTTGTTTTGCGTAGTCCAGGGTCGTGTAGCCTCGTTTTCATTGTTTTTTAACTGCAATTGTTTTTTAGCCGAAACTCAGCAAAATGGACTTAAATTCGCATTCCACCTCAATTCCACACGTCCTGGCTGTCCCCCTGTGCTGTGTTTGATGTTTTTTTTTTTTTTTTTTTGTGTGTGTGTTTTGTGTTGTTTGCTTTGCGCAGGTCGGCTGTTCAGTTCATATTTTTCTGACGTATTTTTTTTTTCCGAGGTCCCGATGCTTGCAAGTGCTTGCAGCCTAAGGCATTCCCGCGTTTCTTAAGTGTTTGCAGGCTAAGTCCCGCATTTTTCATTGCCTCCACTGCCTCCTTCAGCACTCATCGCCCAAGTGCTGAGAGTTTTAGTGCCTTAACGGCTCGCCTCAGTACTGCAAGTTAACGTCCCGCCTTGCTACGCGAGGCTCGCAGGCGTTGAGTGCCTTTGGCGCTCATTGCTCAAATGCTGCCAGTTTTAGTGCCTTAACAGCTCGCCTCACTACGTGAGGCTCGCAGGCGATGAGAGCCTTCAGCACTCATCGCCTAAGTGCTGCGAGTTAAAGCGTCGCCTTGCTTCGGCGATCATCGCCTAAGTGCTCCGAGTTAACGTCTCGCCTCGCTTCGTGAGGCTTGCAGGCGTTGAGCACTTTCGGCGCTCATTGCCTAAGTTGTACGCACCATTCAAAGGCACTGTGGCTTGGATTATTTTATTAGTATTATTCTTGAATAATCCTTTAGTCTATCCAGCTGGTAGCACCAGTTCTTTGATCTAGTTCTGCTTCTAGATGAGGTGACATTACCTATGAAACACAGTAGTAGCAATTACTGTGGTAATATCTTTACACTTTTCACCCAATATAATCTTCTACAGGAAGCACAATTGGAACCAAGAGCTGCAGCTACCAACTGGATGGACTAAATAATTAGATGTGGTTGCTTTGAACTAAAGATTGTTCTGAGAAGCTTCAAAGCTGATTCAAACAGCAACTTCCAATTGTATTCTACACATTAAAACATATACAATTGAGGAAATCAAATAGATTGCTGTCCATGGGTAGTCCGGCTAATCCATGTGTATCCAATCTGTGCTGTGTTATATGCTTTAAAGGGGCCATGATTAAAAGGATTTTTGGATTAAAGAGTGAGAGCATGTAATGGTTATATCCCCACCCAAGTTCTTATATTACTATGAAAACACTGTATATTTTGAAATTTGTAGCTGGAAACAAGTTTTCTCACAATCTTAGACCTGAAAATATCAAAAAATATGTTTTATTTTTTATTTGCATTAATATATGCACAGATTTTAGTTCACTTTCTATGTGTTCAGTGTCCCTTTAAGCTAACAGAAGAGTACCAAATAAAGAGAGAAGATAATTCGGAGGCCCAACAACTCCAAAGACAATTGCAGGTCATCACAAACTGACCATTAGTGATTGTAATGAATATTATTGAATGACAATGATAAAAGAGCCACCTACAGCCCTGGACAGAACAGCAGGGAATATATATATATATTTTTTTGTTTTCCATTAAATATAGCCCAAGGAAGTTCTGAAATGTTTTCACTTTCTAATTAAATTACCAAGTCATGTAATCCCCACTAAATCTAATAAGTGGGTTCATAATAAAAGGCTCCTTCCTTATAGCACCAGATAAATAATCTAATGATATGGAAGAAAACGTATATATTCAATGTGCCGTTTTCTCAACAAAAAACAAATATTTAATGCACTGAAAACTGATTTATACTGATCGTTATTACTTGAAAGTTATTTATCTTTATTGAAAATATTATAGCTGTAGAAAATTGTTGCCAACTTTTTCGCAGAAAAGTTTTTCTTCTGCTTGGGCCTCGGCAGATCTATTGCTTATTCAGCGCCTCCATTTTTCTTGCTCTAACTTCCTTATGTATTTCTCTTCATAAGAAGATCATGTTTCCTTTCTAACGTTTTTATGGTGGTGCACTGACCAATTAAAACCACAGCGAAGAAGAGGGACCGGCCTATGAATGGATCCCACTGGTTAGGACCTCTCCTCTGCGGGTTTCTGTGTATTGGTGCTGGGGATTCCCTGGAAGGAGGCTGCTTCAAGATGCCGGTTAGTAAGTAAATATGTCCCAAGCACTGAATAGAAAATAGTTTAAATGTATTATGTTTCCTCAATATATTTATTGCTGTGTGCTTGAGACAGAGAAGTATTTGGTATCCCTAATGTTGCTATCAGTCTTCTGATCTCAAACAGTACTTAGAGGCCCATTCAATTCAAGCCAGTAATTGCCTGTAACCAGAAATTTTGGCTGCAAGTTAAAAATTTTCTAAACATTTAAAAAGGGCATTTGCCCTCTCACAGTCTCTGCACGGAAACCATGACATCTTAAGCTGCAACAGCAACCTAATATATTTTATCAGACTTACAGCCCCAATAAATTTCCCAAACGTGTAAAACCATAGCCCGTAACGTAGCTCACAAGACTTACGGCTATTAAATTGGCCTCTTAAAGCTACCCACAAATGACCTGCAGATTAAGGGTGGAAAAACCCTACGGGATGCAAATCCTTTGTTCTGTCAAGCCCGTAACTGTTATGTTCCAATATCGCTATTAAGTTGCAAGGAGTTCCCAAAGATGCCAATGGCGTCCAAGCCTATAACCAGCAAATGGAGGCAAACATATTATGGCCTCCAAATAGGATCCTCAAAGGGTTTACAGACAATTTCTCAACACTGTGAAAGATAAATATAAACACACCAGTTGATTTTAAAATATGGGGAAAGCATGGAAAGGCATTACAATTACTTGCACAGTAATCCCCCAATAACAAAAATAGGCATTTAAAAAATATTTTATTTCATCATATGTTGGAATGTTCATGCATATGCCAATATGAAAAACCATGCTGCAACATGCACAAAGTAATTAAATACACACTACCTGATTAAATATTTCTTTAAAAATTATGTTATTTTATCATATGTTGGAATGGTCATGCATATGCCAATATGAAAAGCCATGCTGCAACATGCATAAAGCAATTAAAGATACTCTACCTGAGTAAATTGCAACACCAAAATATGAATCTGATGCCATATTAATCCTTTCTCACTCGCAGATGCACTCATGTGGACCCTGAAATATAATACACATTGCCAAAAATAATTGATGCAGCATTTAAAGAGATAGCACACTTATATAAAGCCATGTACAACCATTGAACTATGGAAGATATCATCACTTAGCAAACACTGAGGCACAGACTACAGTAAAACAAACATCAAAACATTAACTATAGCAGTACAATCAGAGACATCCTGAATCAATCAATAAATAATCTGATACCATTGTCAGTAATATAATTTGTTTACCCTGCATCAGACAGTGAGTGTGATCTATATATGAAGCAGAGCAATCATCAGCTGGAATGCCAGACAAGTTCCAGATACCAAGTGAGCAATTCCAAACCTGAAATCCACCTGCCAATTAACAGGAGCTGTAACCAATAAGCTATATAACCCCATCCCCAACAAGTCATTAGCACATCTGAAACAGCATAGATTCCCAACATGACAGAGAGATGAATGAGAATATGGATGCATGGTCACATCTGAGGTACCATTGTTTGCACAGCATGTCGCATAATAGAGATCCAGATGCAAGGTGCGTGATTGAGGAGCGGCAGAGAGGAGTGTCTGGGAGTGAATGAGGGTGGTAATGTTATCAATGCTGAGCCAAAACAAAGCCAGGCAAGTGAATTACCACAGACCATGCATAGTTTCATGGTGGAGGATCAGGGAGGAGAGAGAGTTCTAGTAGCACAGGGATAGAGGGATATAGGGGCACCTGCAGACAGGGAGAATTACATTGATGTGGGTTATTAGCTGTTGGGGGCGCACTACAAGAAATGGCTGCACATGAAGTGCTGGCTCATGCACACCAACAGGTACAGGGGCGTGAGGAGGTCCAGGAGCCTGTGAGGAGGGTCCGGGCACCCAATGTATACGGGGAGAGTCTCACATTAGAGGGGTTAACTGATGGGGAGGTGTATTAGTGTTTTAGGCTGACCCGTGCCATTCTTGGTGAGCTCTATGTGGTCCTGAGCGAGGACCTTTAGCCTTGCGCACAGACCAATAGAGCCATCCCAGGGCTGACACGGATGTTAGCCGCAATACACCTCCTTGCTTGCAGAACACCCTCAGCATAGCCAGAGGAATGTCTCAGCCAAGCCTGTCCAATTGTTTGAGTACATTCCTGCGTGCTATTGTTTTGAAAGCTACCAGATACACCAGTTACCCTAACACTGTGGAAGAGATCTTGAAGGTGAAAGCTGATTTTCATCAATTATGAGATGTCCCTAATGTGCTCAGTGCCATTGATTGCACACATGTTACCTTGATACCCCCTAGAGAGCAAGAAGTGCTGTTCAGAAATAGCAAACGTTATCATTCGATCAATGCACAGGTTCTTTGTGATGCGAACTTGCGCATACAACATTTGTAGCCTTCCCTGGAAGTGCTCACGATGCCCATATCCTGCATCAATCATTCATATATGATATGTTTGAGTCTGGGCAATTTCCATCCGGATGGCTACTGGGTGAGTCCACAGAAGTAATCACAGGCAACCATATCTTACTAACACTGGATACAATAACATATACATCATGTTTCCCTATATTGCTCTGCTATTCACATGTGCAAAAGGGAGTAATACTAACTGAACCATAACATAATTGCTCATTGCTGTGCATAGCTGTGTTAGCTTGCCCAAACAGTATGCAGTTCACAACAACATATACAAAAAAGAACAATAGATTAATCATTAGGTATACATTCATATGCTTTGACAAACATCACAACATCCTATTAATATCCACATCTCCCATGGTGTTTACATCAGGTGATGTAGGCTATGGATGTTTGCCGGGGATGTTGACCCCTGTGAGCAATCCACAGACCTAGGCAGAGGAGAGGTATAATGCGGGCATAAGACATGCCAGATGCTTACATTCCTCTACAATATAGCCCAGACAAGGTTTGTCGGATCATAGTTGCCTGCACAATATAGCAGTACTGGCCAACTGTTTGGGGGACATTGATGCTGCTCCGCTACATGGGGAGAAGAGCCTTTACCTCCCCCTGTATTGGGTAATCTGCAGAGGCCACAACAACGTGCACTCATCATTTGTGAATACTTCAAATGTAAGTACAAACCCAATAAGAAATAACTATAATGTAGCTTGATTATGCATAACTCCTAAAACTCTCTTCTGCATCCCCATTGTCATACAGAATATCAAACAGTCCACAGTATAGGAGAGTACCCTGATATGATGTATGTCTCATTCACTATTGATTAACAATGAATACACTAGAACATGCCACACTATCAGTTACAGGTAAGTAAGCACACATTATCATACACATCATAAGTACTGACAGTTCAAAACATCAATAGCATAGATAAATGGACTGGATTATATATCCCACAATGTCAATGTATATATGCCCCACATTTGTATATGAAAGCCTCAACACACTATAGACCAGTAAAGTTCACATTGTCTGATCATGACAAACCACATCTAATAGGGATCAATACAATTCATATCAATCTGAAAATATGAACATACCTGCAGATATGCAACAAGAATATATGTACTGCATGAGATAAAAATATGTAATCAATAATCATATTTTAAATCAACGTTGAAAGCAAAATGATTGCAGGGGATCATTTGTAACTCCAATAATCACATCATATTGCCATTACAGTACTGCTCCCATGTGTCAACTCATCTTTCAACAACATAGATTAAGAAAAACAACATGTACAGCAACAGAACAACTACTACATTGATGTGAACTACATAGTGAGTATTTGCTGAATAACATGGGCATGTATGCTGAAGGACACATGAATAACACATAAATAACAACTCCATTAATGCAGGCCTATCTTTTAATTCCCAGAATACATCCCATACAAATTAAATTGTAAGCGGTCCAAAATAATAAAGATCCACAGCGCACGTGTCCTGGTGGAACAAATCACCTCGTGGATAATCTCGGGACCACGTCCAATATAAAACACCACATGTGGCTCTACAATGATGAATTAATGTGTAATAGGTGTGATATTCCTACATCATTAGTAATCAGATATATCCTTACTCATCATCTGACAGATGGGTAGCTTGTTTTATTTGTAAGAAAATAACAGTGAAAACGTGTTTTAAATTACCAGCATGACTTGGTATGTGATGAAGTAGGCGCTCATATAGCATGTGTAATGTTCATATTAACATGTTCCTTGTATGTTTCTCACAGATCGCAAAGATGTGTTAAGTTCCTCACAGTCAGAACAATGCATGATGATGACCATCCCAACATTTCATAACCATGCTATTGTCACATTGCATTATGTATGTTCATGTGCCATAATCGTTCATGTGTTGCATCCGGTGAGATATCTGATTCTTACTACTGATTAGCTAATATATGTAAAGCTTCACTTGCAGACTACAATGCAGATGTCATGTGACATATGTCACATGATGTTCCTTGCATATCCGCAGCATGTGTATGCTCACATGCTCCACATATATTTATACAGTATGTACCTATTGCTTTAGCTATGCTATTCTTTCCTCTACTTGGACTATTGTGAAGGCTGTATCATACTTCCTTCCAAATCTCTTCTTCAGTACTGATGTGATCCTCCCTGTACATATGGGGAAGAGTAACTTTAAGCTTGGAACATAACTGTTAATGAGGTTACTTTAACCTTCAGTTATGCATATGCAACAACAGATGATAGAGATGTGCATTCAGAGAACAAAATTCCCCTCAAATTGGCCGGTTTAGAGTGAATCTCTTGCATAAGTAAGAACACACTGATATGGTCCTGGTCAGGTCCCCATCTGAGTGTCCAAGCCTAGGTATGGAGAGGCTGCTCTCATAGCGGATTAGCATTGCCAGAGAACTGAACTTTTGGGCTTATAATATTAACTGATGGAGTACTTATACCTCTGTAGTTGCATATGAGTGTCTGTTGGACACAGAAGCCTACAATTCACTTTGTCCCCATGAGTATATCTCCTTATTCTGCATTATTGTTTTTGCTTATTGAATGTTATCATTCTCTTGATAACTGACATTGCCTCATGTTGGATGATACACTGTAAATCCCCCTCAACTGATCATCCATATCAATGCCATTCCCACTACCTGCATTTTGTTCATTTGGCCCTCTTTCCCTGTGTTACTGGAACTCTGTATCCTACCCATCTCCAACATGATAATGTGTCACTGTGTGGCTTTGTTGATATTTTTTTATTATTTGTTCTGAAATTAAATATTATTTATCAGCAATGTTATTTATGTTAGCCTCTCTAATGTTCATACTATAGCTTTTCCATAATAACAATTAAATTACCCTGAAAGTTAACAGATGTGCTCATCAGCATCAGTTAGTGGTGTAAACTTTCCATTCAATATGTGTTTACATTACTGCAGTATAATCATCAATGTAGATGAATACCATCATTCTTGATAAGCACTTAAAGTCATTACAGACAACCCTGTATGTATATTGACATGTATCATAATTTCACACCCCTCTGGCTGACACTTTCATCTAATTTGGCAAGGTACAGATTAATGTAGTATATGTATATCTCTAAACACACACACACATTTATCATACAGATAAATATAGCATCTACTAGGGTCACATATGGTCAGAACACCACAGTAACAATAGTCGAATGTGACATAAGAACATCATATAACACTCCATTTCACAGAAATAACCATTAATGCGCATACAGCAACCATATGGCCTCCATCTGCTATATTAAACAGATGCTAGAATCATGGTTCATGTGATATTAATCAATTCCACACACAGTGTGTTTTCATACATTACTGCTGATTCCCAAATAGATGATAGCAATCTGGAAAACACAGAGAGGAGGTGTTAGAACAATCATGAGCTGTTATTATATTACATTGTTTTTGCTCTGGACTCTACAATAAACCAATTAACATGAACGTCATCTATGAGCAGTAATACGACAAGGCATGCTTCACCGAGAACACAATCTTTTAGAAAAAAGTACTATCACTATCTACATGGAATAGTTGTGCCATGCTAATATCAAATCTCACTGGTATATGGGTGGTACCAAGGCCAGACAGATTACACTATTCACATTACCCCTAAACACATGCACATTGATCCTGATGTCAAACCAAGGAAATTAACCATTTTGTTTGGATGACATAAAATACATTAATCTGCTTTCATACGGTTAACAGGATGAAATGCAACTAAAACGCCTGTATAACTACTGGTTTTGATTAGCAGATCCTAATGGGACTGTGCAACTCACAGCCTGGACACTATTCATTATTGTTGAAACTCACACCAGTCATGTTCATTAGTGTAGAGATATGTAGTCATATATTGCATTTCAGATCAATCTGCAGTGGTGAATGACACGGATCGAATGCCTATTGGGAACTGGGTTGAGTGTTCACTCACATGATGGTATTGTACTGCTCGAAGATGAAGAACATGCCTTCATAGTCGTGAGTTTTGGCAATAAACACCTACAGAAACAAGAACAAGAGATCAATCATAACAATATTCTGATTACCAGCCAATAGTATGTCAACATCTCCAACAATAAGTATTTAGTGAGAAGTTATCAGGAGGAGGACTTCTGGGATGGTCCTAAGACCTCCTCTTCCGCAGCACTGGGCCCCCACCTTCCATGCCCACGCCCCGTCTCACTCTTACACATCTTGGTGGTGTAGGAGCATGGGGTGCCACTACGTTGGGTGGCTGGGGCTCAGGTTGAGATGGTGGTGAGGGTTGCTGTTGTGCAAGGCTGGAGAGGAAGGCTGGAGAAGTATGAGCTGACGTTCGGCTATTTCGATGATTTGCTGTCTGTCCAGAATCACCCATTCCTTATATCTCTCAATCCTTCGGTTGTGCCTCATCACCTCAGAATGGACCAATCTAGTGATTGCTGGGAGGGTGTGTGTGAGCCTTCACTGCCTTCTGAACAACCGGAGCCTCTCATTTTGTTGTCCTCCCTGGTGAAACGGGACAGGATTTCCCTCAATGTCAGAAGTGGTGGTGTTGACAGCATTGGGGCCACAGGTGATGACAGCAGGGCCGGAGGTGTCGACATTGTGGCCAGAGGTGTCAGCAGCAGGGCTGGAGGTTATGGCATGTGTGCCCGAGGAGACTTTAGCAAGGCTGGAGGTCACGGCATGGGATCCCGAGGTGTCGGCAGGAGGGGCTGAGGTGTCAGCAGCAGGGACTGAGGTGTCGGCAGGAGGGCTGGTGTGTTGGGGCATTTTGGGAGCCCATTGTGTGGGTGGCCATGTTGGGGAGAACATTGTGTGGTTGGCCATGTTGACGGCAGCCCATTGTGTGGGTGGTCATGTTGGGGGAGCCCATTGCGTGGGAGTGGTTGTGGCCTGCCATGGCTGCAATGTTGTTGGAGCAAGTGGCAGCTGCGATAATGGCTGGGGCCAGGACATAGCCGGTGGAAGGGGCTGGAGCTGCTGGGCATGGTTGGATGATGCTGTGGAGGGCCCAGGCAGTGATTCCCACTCCTAATATGCTGGTGAACTTGACTGGCCAGCTCATGTGGATGGTCCCGGGCCCTCTGGAATGTCCTGGCCTTCTTCGGCAACCACTGCCACCTCCAGTGGAGCCTCCCCTTGTTCATCTGTGGTTGGCCTTGTCCTCCTGGGTACTGAAATGGAAGAAACATGATTCGAGTTGCTTTCCAGCTGAGAAATAGTCCAGGTTAGGACAGTATATGATACGCACATGCAGTCCTACAAAGTCTGTATCCACATATGCTGCAGTGCGCACACCCAGACATGTACTCTCTTTTGAATGACAAATCAATCTTGATCTAGTAGCAAATTGTACTCATAATCAGTTTTCATGCATGTATTGGCCAGACATTTCATTGATACTAATTCTGAAATTGATATGTATGCTACCAGGATTTACATGGTTATTGATGCCCCAAATATCTGCAGTCATAACCATAGGGCTTTACAGTGCTTTTGTAGGCCAGTTAACTAAACGTGTGGGCAGGGGTTTAGGAGCCAGAATAATTATAGGGGCATACAGCTCATTGTACACACCAGCCAGAGTAAAAGCTTATTTAAACATAAATGCAAACATCATGATATCTGCAGTGTATCCCCCCCCCCAAGTTCATACACCAATGTGTGTGGTGTGATACTCACTCTGCATGGTTCTTGGCACACCCGTGTCCACCTGTTCTGGGAGGGCCCCCTACTGCTTTATCCACTCCTTGAGGGTCTGCTCACATCTACAATAACTGATGTTGGCTGGGGGCCCACCACCGGTTGTATGTGCAGCTCTTGCCTCCTCTGCCATCTTCCTCTTCACCTTTAACAGGCTGTCATCATATCTGTGTTTTACAGACCTCACTCCCTATTTGCAACCGCTAATGCCGCATTAGCTAAAGTAATCTGACTCCAGGCCTCTGCCTTCTGGCTAGCCCTCACATCTCCCCCACCATGTATTATCTGACAGAGGTCATGGATTTCCCTGAGGAGGATGTCCATCTTATCTGGGCTATAATTGGGGGCCCTGTAAGTTGCCACAGCCTCTTGCCCTACCAACTGTGCTTGGGGATCCTAGCCTCCCTATCTCTCCCTGGGGCCGGCCCCTGACCCTACACCTTGTGTGCCCACATCTGGGGGCACATCCCTCCCCCTCTGCTCTCCTCCATCTGGCTCTCCCGCTCTCCATACCTCTAGCTCTTGTCACTTTCCTCCTTTCCTCACTCTCCCCCTCCGGTGTCCCTCTCTCTCCTCCTCTCCTCTCTCTCCTTACTTTCCTCCTCCCTTCCTCTACCCTCCTAAGATTTATTAAATGAAAATAAGGATAAATAAATATAATATATACAGATGTGTATGTGGTAAAACAATAATGTGACTATTATGTGTAGTATAGTAATTGTATGGGGTGGGGGGGGGGGTGTAGATGTGTTGTGGCCTAATGCTATGTATAGCTATGTGTGTGTATTAATCTATGTGTGTGAATTATGTGATATCAGTAATTATGTGTGTTTTAAGTTAAGGGCTACTATATATTAGAGGTCAAAAGATCAATACACTTACAAAGCTCCCTCTCTCTCTCTCTCCAATGCTAACAAACCCACCAACGCCTAGACCTGTGTGTTCAGTTGCTCAGCTACAGCACAGTCAATGATTTACGTTTTTTGTGCCCTTTAAAACCCCTTCTTGCGGCGTTAATTGCAATTTCACACTTTCTACTGGCTGTTAGGCCTGCGTCAAACTACGTGGTTACGGGTTTGGATCGTTACGGCCGATCGTGTCTCTTCCCGACCCTTAACAGCTTGTGTGCGCGGATAGGGTTTAAGGAATTGCATCTATGGCCCGTAACTGCTACGTGCTTGAATTTTAATGAGCTGTTCGTTTTCAAGCTAGCGCTACGGGTCTAATAGAATATTGAGTTTGTATTACTTTAATTATTTAGCACTCGTAAATCTTGAGATGTGCTAAAACCAATGAAGTTCTTTTTTTTAATTTTATTTGTACTTTATTTTTATTAAGACAAACCGCAAAATTCGTAACATTACATCATAGTTCCATTAGTAAAATCAAAAAGTACATATTAAGTGAAAGCACTTAAAGTAAACGTGAAATATATTAACAATAAGAGTTAATAAATAAATACAAGTTAGCGATACAGTTTTACGGTACGGAGGGTGATAGAAAAAAAAAAAGTGTAGACAAAAGCACAGCCATACTGGAGAGACTCAATAAAACAGAAATATTTTGCATGAGATAGCATTAACACTTTCACGTAGCTATGAAATAGTAACTAGGGTCCATTTGGTATGTTAATTATTTATATTTGCTGTTTGAAGCTTTTGTGAAAGATCCCAAAGAATCCTGCAGGAAGAACATGTTCACTTGCCACATAAATCCTCTGCTATACCTGTACTAAATATCTGGACAGAAGGTAAAGAAGAACTTATGGAAATCCACAGAAGAGTACATACAACCCTACTATAAACCTGAAACTCAGCCGTTTCCCTTCACACAAGTTTTTTTGATCAATAGTATAAATCCACCAATGGGATTATTATTTATTTAAAATGCCAACATCACTTTTGTCTATGGATGAGTAATAAATCCTCGATGATGTTATATAATTTAGTCTAGAGATTGAGCCATATTGTTTTGGTTATTTTGCCTTTGTATGGTTACCAAATAATAATAATGAATATTTTTTTATATTAAATTCCCTTTACATTCAGAAAATTTTTATCAGGTCACTGAAGGAGTAAAATAAACATTACACCAAGATTCTTGCTGAGCACTTATTGTGACAAGTATAACACAGTTTAAGAGTTTCTGTTTCCACTTGAGTTCACCAAGCCTAAATCATGAGATGAATGCCTAGAGCCCAACTATTGTACAGGAAAAATGTACTGCAAAATAAGCATCCAAAATAAAATATTAATTAACATGGACATATGAATACTTTGCTGGAGAAAGATTAGTATAAAAAAAGAAGAAGTTTATCAAACATTTTGAAAAATAAGTATTTTAGGGCATTGACCAAGCTCTGGAGAAGCCATATAGTGGATGAAACATGTAGAGATATTAGCACAGTGATTGCTACTGCCATGTCTCATTAGTAACACCAGCAGTAACATCATCGCATCTGAAACGCCAATGGTAAATAAGGGTTTGTGATACACATACGTTTTCTGTACTATAGAGTTGACACTCCAAGAAGAAACAAAAAAAGAAGAGGGACATGGTAAGGGCTGGAAAAATGGGGTTTATCCTTAAATTTGGGACTAAGGAGATTGTTCTTCCTAAGTGGGACAGTTGGGAGGTAGGCTTAAAGGACCACTGATTTATAGTTAGCTTTTTTACTTGTCTTGATAATGGACATCATGTTTTACAAAGTTTAAAAAATAATAGCTTTTAATTTGTTTCTTTTGTGTTCAATTTTGTTTTAATGATGACAGACATTTTGTCCTTGTTTGTAAAAGAATTAAAAACCTGGAAAGAGTGAGAGGGACAGATATAACACATTTATTTCCAAATGGGCTCTTGGTGATAGTACTCAATGGCAGTATCAGGCACAGAGGCGTATGAAGTAAAAGGGGCATGGGGGGGGGGACGACGACAAATTCCCTTCAGATTATATGAACAGGGAACACAAAAAATAGTAAAATTAAACGTAATCATGCATTACCAGATTTGGCCAGAGGGTATGGCACAGTATGCCTTTTCCAAGAAAGCTTTGACCATAATATATATATATATATATATATATATATATATATATACAGTAGACTCCCAGGGATTGGTAGATTGGTAGTTTCTGGTTGCTTGAGATTTACTATTAAAAGAGGCCTAGATTAGCTGCACATAAGATACTCTGCTAAGGATATTTATCAGTGAGGGCTGTTCTAGCAGCAGCAGCTTTCACTCCTCACTTACACACAGGTACATTGGGCTGGAGGGTGCGGTGCTGAACCCGGGGAATGTAACACCAACACTGCACTGGCTCAGTCACTCATGCCTATCTGCTTCCACATAAAATTGAATCACAGAGACTTATGGAGGATGAACTCTAGGTGCCTGTAAGCATTTTGTGGCATGACAACCTGGCTCCTGGCGTTTGTTAAGCCCTGAAAAATTCAATTTTTATTTAAAGTACATTGTTAACTGAGAGTCTACTGTATATACATAATAGCGACTTGCCCGTCAAAAATGACGAGGCAATAAAATTTGAAGCCATGGGAATGCTGTTTGAGACATAATTGAAACTGTTTTGTACTGTGAGGACCTTCGGTGCTCATTGCGAGCCTCAGGACCATCGGCGCTCATTGCGAGGCTTGAGCTGAGCTCGTTCGAGCCTCTCCTGTGGTGTACTTTTGATCCTCTGAGAGAGATATCTATTTCTATGTATATGTAGTTAAGTAATAATTAATGATTTATTAAATAAATTAATATAGTTTAATTATTTGTAATTGATATATGCAGCGAGCAATAGGCTGAAGAGCTAACAATCTGTTTGTATTTTGCGTCTACATAGAATATACAGTGTGAGTGTTGGTGCCCTGCTTATACAGTGTAATGAGTGTTCCAAGTGTGCAATAAATAGGCTGCGTGCGCGAGGTAAAGCCGTTGGTTTATTATGTAAAGCGGCATTGTATAGTCGTAATGTTATTAATGTGTTGCGCGTCTCTTGAACATTTTCCGGCTTTTGTAATAGTGTATCTTGTAGGTCGTACTGTGATGTGTAAAGTGCTATGCAGTTTGTATTGGTTTTCGCGGTCCATGAGCCTTTTCCGGCTTTTGTAATAGTGTATCTTGTAGTTCGTAGTGTGATGTGTAAAGTGCTACGCGTTTTGCAGGGTTTTGCGCGGTCCGTGGTCATGTAGCCTCGTTTTAATTTTTTGAGGCGGCCATTTTTTTCTTTACTTAAGCGATTTTCGAGTTGCAAAGATCGTCTAAATCGAGTTAAAGTCTCGTTCCACCTCACTCACAGACGTCCTGGCTGTTGCCCCATGCTATCTGTGATGTTTTTGGAATTTTTTTGGGTGTATTTAGTGTGTTTTTCGTGTGTTTTTTGTTTGGCCGCTAATCTCTTAAATGTTTGAGTCTCGTATCTTTTTTTTTCTAAGCCCCTTGTCTAGTATCTTTTTTTTTCTAAGTCCCGCGTCTCATATTTTTTTTTTTGTTCTAAGTCTTGCGTCACGTATTTTAACGGCTCGCCGCGCTTTGCGAGGCTCGCATGGGATAAGTGCTACGGTTTTACGGCTTGCCCAGAGGCATCGAAAATTTAAACAAATAAAAAAAAAAAGGGAAATGGCCGCACTGGGGACCGGGATAGATCCACCCTTGCTGCCTGTTTTGGGAGTATAGTTAAATTGGACCACTTGGAGCCACAGCTTTTTTGTCTCTTTAAACTGTATCCCGCCCCAGATTTTTTGCTCTCTTACGCCCATGATCAGGCATCTTCGGATAATCCTCCCACTCAGACTACAGACAGCCAAGCAGCCCAAGATGAAACTGCACAGACTCCTCTATAAATAAGATTTATGCCCCTGTCTTCCTACCTTTCAATGTTTTTATTACATTCTTCATGTGAGTGGTCCATGAAATCTATCACAGAAAATTGGGGGGCATTAGTAGTATCACAAGACATTTTGCCTGTTTCATTTTTCTTTCTAGCAAATTAGATTGTACACTAATTATTATTCTGCAAATGTTTCCTTTGGTTCCACACGCCATGTCCAAAGTACTGTGTTTTGAGATGGTGACCGAAGCCAACGTTTGGGTAATTTGTGTTGAAATTGGCTAAAAAAACAGAAGTTGTAGGATTGAATATGCAAACCAAAAACAGTATGCCATATAAAACAATGCAGACTGAATGTGTTCTTAAACTTTATGTACACTTTCACATGAATATGTCATTTCCTGTGTAAAATGTGCTTGTTTGTACAGCAGGAATGCAGGCACTCTCTATGAAGGCCGCATGAATTTACCGTTAAGGAACACTCAGATCCCCAGACACTTGCATAATAAAAGGTGTGAAAAGATATTGTTTTTATAAGAACTTAGGCTGGACTAATAAGAATGTCCAAATTATCCCAGAAACACGTATTATAACTAATATTGGTCATTACTACATTTTATTAATTATAAATTACTTTTTCGTTTTATTATTTCATAAGGGCCTTATTTCTCAAGAAATGGCAGCTATATTGGTAATAATGAAGAAGACTTAAAATGGACATCCATGTCTAAAATCCTAAAAAAAAATATTATAATTTAAAAATGATAAAAGTATAAAATGCTTTACAATATTATATGTTTTTATGGATCAAAACTAAAAAAAATGTTATGCCTGTAAATCCTATAAGTCGTTCTTTAGCTTTAGATATTATCAAATGTCATGAGAGAAGCATATATCTGTCTCGCACTTCATCAGCTCATATATATATATATACAGTCAGGTCCATAAATATTGGGACATCGACATAATTCTAATCTTTTTGGCTCTATACACCACCACAATGGATTTTAAATGAAACGAACAAGATGTGCTTTAACTGCCGACTTTCAGCTTTAATTTGAGGGTATTTACATCCAAATCAGGTGAACGGTGTAGGAATTACAACAGTTTGTATATGTGCCTCCCACTTTTTAAGGGACCAAAAGTAATGGGACAGATTAACAGTCATAAATAAAATTTTCACTTTGTAATACTTGGTTGCAAATCCTTTGCAGTCAATTACAGCCTGAAGTCTGGAACGCATAGAAATCACCAGACGCTGGGTTTCATCCCTGGTGATGCTCTGCCAAACCTCTATTGCAACTGTCTTCAGTTCCTGCTTGTTCTTGGGGCATTTTCCCTTCAGTTTTGTCTTCAGCAAGTGAAATGCATGCTCA
>CM050174.1:23966366-24058866 GCA_027410445.1 Discoglossus pictus | reverse complement strand
AAATTAATTTATTAAGTAATTAATTAATTTATTATTATTAAAAAACACATATATATATATATATATATATATATATATATAAATGCTAAATAGCATATTTTACACTGCTGTTACTTTATGAATACATTAATGCTTCTCACTTCATAAAACATTTGTTCATTCACAATTAATTATTAACGTACATTAATTTAATAAGTATTAATTAGTAATGGAAAATAAAAATCTATACTTTCCACTGCACTAAAACATTTTAATTGTTACACTGCAGTTATATATATATTGCTCAGAAGAGCTCAGGTGAGGCTCGCAATGAGCGCCGAAGGTCCTCAGAGTAGCAAAAGCTTTACATTGTGTGGCAAACAGCATTACCACGGCTTTAAATTGTATTGCCCCTCATTTTTGATGGGCAAGTCGCTAGTATATATATATATATATATATATATATATATATATATAAATATTATTTAAGGTGTACTCGCATAATTTTTGCCAATAAAGGAAATAATGTTAAACATATTTTTTTGCATTTGGATGTTCCATAACCAAGAAATAAATCCAACTTGTATGGCATAGCATACGTATTAATGAAAATTTGAGGGCTCAAGAGATTTCCTCAATGCAGACAGATGTTTTACAGTATGTCAAAAAGGATTTCAGATAATTGTCTCTTCTATTGGTTTATTAAAATAATTGCCACGTTCACTTATGCCCATTCAACTTAATTCCTGTTAAAATAATCATGAGTCATAAGGATTTTTGTGCTCTAGTAAACTGAGTGTAACGATGTAATGACTCATCAAAGTGCTTTGACCAATGGTTCCCATCGCATTTCAATGTGCATGGACCTATGTTGAGTCCTTCCCAACAAACCTACTCTACATCACAAGACACACAGAATGACAGTGGTTGAATCTTACATCTTTTACATGTGTCTCCACAGACATAGAGAAAATTAGAAAATGTATACATTTAGAGCACAAATACTACAGGTGTTTCTGAGTGTATTAACAAATTAACCCATCATTTCCAGTGTTTTAAGATTGTGATTTTCGGTGTAAACCGGATACAGGCCTGAAGATATTTTTTATATATATTATATACCTCACTATATATTATAATTATATTCTATATATTAAATATTTTAAAACTCTTAGAAAACTCCTGAAAAGAAAAATCACTTGTAAAAATTTGGAATTGGTGCATCCACTTGGCCATTTGTCCAAAAATAGAGATGTGAAGAGTCTAGCTCAGGGGTGTAGGAACTGGGGGGATGGGGGGACAGATCCCCCCTCTCCCCGATTAAATGAATAGGGCACACAAAAATAGCAAAATTAAACTTAATCATGCATTACCAGATGTGGCCACTATATATATACCGTATTTTTCGCCCTGCACATAAGACGCACCTAGTTTTTAGAGGAGGAAGACAAGAAAAAAATATTCTGAATCAAACACAAATACACTTCACACACATATACACACCTACATCACACACAAATACATAGATATATACATACATACATACACCACACACACACACATTTTGGAGTATTTGGGAGCCTCCAGGAGCTCTTGACCCTCCTAATCCCCACTGCCCCTCTTGATTCTCCCCTTTCTTCTCTTGATTCTCCCCTCTGCCCATCCATCATCATCCCTTGGCCCATCTTGATCTCACCCTATCGCGCAGCGCTTCCTACCAGCACTCCTCCTGTACTGCAGCCTTCCCTTGCATCCGTGTGTCGTCAATAAGATGCACCGGCAGACGAGATGCAGTTCAGAGGCATGCTGCTGGTACCGTAGGAAGCACCAATGGGGGGGGGGGATCAGGAGTAGGGATCTAAAGGGGGCCAAGGGAAGGATCAGAGGGGTCGAAGGGGAGAATCAGGAGGGAGAGAGGATCAAGAGGGGCAGAAAGAGGCAGTTTTAATGCATGCAAAATGTGTATTCGTCGTATAAGACGCACCATCTTCCCCCCCCTCCCCCCCCCCCAGTTTTGGGGCGGAAAAAGTGCGTCTTATACGTCGAAAAATATGGTATATATATATATATATATATATATATATATATATATATATATATACACATCGTTCTTAATTATATTGTGGGGGGCAAGAAGCATTAAGGATATAAACAAATAAATAAGAAAAAAAGGATTTGAGGGGCACTGCCGCAATCCCCCCACCCAGAACAGGGCCCCAGTGCACCGGGTGCTCCAACGGTGGATCCACCCATGCTTCCTTTTCTGGGATTAGAGATGAATGATCTCCCCAGATTTGTTTGGCCTCCTATGCCAATGGTCTAGCTAATTTAAAAATAATTAAATCTCTGTAATCAATGGTAGGACACGTTGGAGGAGCCTCTAATACATGGCCAAATACATTTGGAGCTTGGAGAATTCCGTTAAACTTTGACACTTTCTGCTTTAAAATATTATTTTTTACCTATAATTACTTTGGTTAAAATCCACCCTTACAGGGAAATGTTTGACCTCAGGTTGGGTTCATTCTATACCCCATTTATAGAATGTTGTAAATTATTAACTATTTTCATTACTTTTCTTCTGCTCAACTCTAAGGGTGGTCTCTATCTCCCTCCTCCCATCCTTCACAGTGCATCAATAAATCTCAGCAAACTGTAAATTTCCATATTGCTTTTTCTAATGCACACTAAGTACTCTGCAAGTTCCTACTTGTTTACGCTCGCATGTGGTGCACCTGAAGGGTATGTGGACCAATATGAAGCTGGTCTTTCTTTGTGCTATATGGAGCTTGACATAGCAATTTATACATTTATGCACCTTATACTTTTAAAGGGTCATGACTTGCATTACCACTTAATGGCCCTTTTACATATATTGGTGAATATTTACATTGAACTTAAATAAACTTTCTGCTTTAACATCATCTTCCAATGATATGAACTGATTTAGAAGGACTCTTCTGATTTATTTTACAGTTTTGAACTGGATCTCCTCCTAGATGTGCCTTGTAGGCCACAAAGGCTCCTTGCATATTCCATACCAGGTAAAAAGGTTATTAAAATGTTCAGATATCTTATTTTTACATGAATACAAAGTGTAGAATTATTGCTGGAATTAAATGACCTTTGACTAACAAATTAAACTGGTTGTCAACAAGTTTAATGTGCTGACATGATCTGTACAGAATTCTTTTCGATGCCACCATGATCAGTGGAGACGATTGGACGTCTAGCATTTTATTTACAGGAAACAGACTGGGGCTTTGCAAGTTCCTACTAACCATCCAATATCACTCATCATGGCCATGGCTATTGGACGGATCGTGCAGCCACAAAGAAATCGTTGCAATGAAAAGAGCTTTGAGAAGAAAGATGAATTATTGAAGGAACATTTCCTGTAAAAAAAAAGAGTAAAATATTTAGGATAAAGAGTATTCTTTCAAAATTGTTAATTTAGAAAAATACACATTTATGTAATTCAT
Organism: Discoglossus pictus; assembly: GCA_027410445.1. Lineage (NCBI taxonomy): Eukaryota > Metazoa > Chordata > Amphibia > Anura > Alytidae > Discoglossus > Discoglossus pictus. The sequence continues at coordinate 24,055,405 of CM050174.1, read as the reverse complement.
CAATCATTGCAAAAGAAGACAAGACACCATCAGTCTTCCAATGGTCACAAAGTCAACATAATTATCTGTCTATATTATAAGCATTAGCTACTGATGCTCTACTTTAAATATATTAAAGTGTAAAAGAGACTGTATAGTTACTTCCCAAGATTTAAAACGTGCCAGAAATGCTTTAAAAATCTTAAAATTTAAGAAATTAAAAAAAAACAACCATGTAAACAGTCATCATATAACTGTAACCAAATACATCAACATTTTTTTATCTACAAAACTATAACATATAAAATAGTTTTTGCTTCATTACTGCAATACAAAGAATTTCAATTGAATCTTATAGTATGTGTTAAATTTATTAGGTATTTTGATTTTGCTTCTCGTGGGCAAGGCTTTGTAACCAGATTGGGAAAAAAAGGATAAAATTCTAATTTTACTCTTTTTTTTCTCTCTCTCTCTCTCTCTCTCTCTCTCTCTCTCTCTCTCTCTCTCTCTCTCTCTATATATATATATATATATATATATATATATATATATATATATATATACACACACAATTATTTTCCTATCTGTATAAATAAAAAGGAAACCTAAAAAGTCACTCTATTTGATTTAAATTTAAACCACAGTGCTTATAAAAATATATGCCTTTAAAACACAATGAAATGTTGTACTTTGAAGCAAAACAGACATCCACACTCAAAAGAAAAAAATGGGAAATAGGAGGGAGTCTATGACATGGAGTCCTATGATCTGGGTGGATCCTCCTGTCTGGAAGGCTCTCTAACAAAAGACACAAAGCTTTCTAAATATCCTACTATAAATAGAAGTTACAAGAGGATGTATGAGTGCTTTTGAAAGTCCTTTCTTTAAAAAAGACTTTGCTGTCAGTTTTCAATACATAAATACATTTCTTGCAGGCTGTAACATTCAGGAATGATTATGCTGAGTTATTCTTAATGCTTTCTCTGGAATTAAAGTCACTTGACATAAATAATCAAAGTTGTTAACTATTCTAAAGATCAATTCTAATATTTAGAGGAAAGAATGAAAGTAGTCCTATCATGTTTGACCATGTAAGTGCCCATACCTGCCTTTGTGCATAAATGTTATGTATTGTTGTGCCATCAATAAAATGGACATATTTTTGCTACCCCTGAGGTTTGCAGTATAAAAACACAATAACAAGTCATAAGCAGGGCTGGATTTACATTTTTGGAGCTCCTGGGCAGTGAACCCTAAGGCGCCCATGTGCACATGTAGTGTGCTGGGAACCCACCGAAGGCACCCAGGGGGCCATAAGGGTTCTTCCGGGCCATAGTGGGCACAGGGGACCAGTGGGGGCCACAGAAGACCTGCGGGGGCAGCGGAAGGGGCTCGCGGAAGGGCCTAGGGGGGCCAGAAGGGACCTGTAGGAGGTCCGCAGGAGCCCCCCAGAGGCCAGCGGCCTTGGTGCCTTGCACTGTTTGCACCGGAGGTAGCTCCGCCTCTGCATCACATACATAAACACACACCATTTACATAGTTTACCAGAGGGATGATAGGCAGAATACAAAGTTACCTTTCTCTTGGACTCCCAGGATCAAGCTCTTGAAACTCCTGCTCTTCATAGGCAGAAGCAGTGCTGGGGGAGGAAATGGGAAAGCTGGGGGAGGAGCCAGCTCCCGGCATCTTGCTGATACAGTCTTGGGTACTCTGGGTAAAATGTCCCCTACTCACTTCCTGTGCAGACAGTGCTGTATTAAGTTCTAGGAAGTGAAAATGAGGTGCCCTCTCAGAGGCCTACCTGTAGCCAAGTGACTATAACACCTAATGGATAATCCGGCCCTGGTCATAAGAACAGATGGTACTAAAGACTAATTCCAGATAGCAGAGACAGAGCCATGTTTTTATCCTGCTCTAGAATCATCCAAGTGTGTGCACTTTCTTTGTGCCTTCCTTAGTCTCCATCCTTAGACAGCATCACTAATACACACATCATTAGGGCTCCTTCTCTTAGCATAAAATATGCACATAAATTAAACCATCATTGTCCTTGTTGGGATCTTTTTTCTTATGTGGGTACATGTACTCTTATAAATTAAAAATAGGACATTGGATCTCCTACTCTAGACATCTTAAACAAAAAATAAACATACCATAAGGGAGGCCTTAGAGAAAGACTATGCTATTTAGTACAGACCAAGCTCCACGTCTCAAATAATCATAAATTAATCACACATTCAGAAATCAATACTGTGTAATACCTGAAAAAATGGCATTTATTGTCATAAACAAATACAACATTAAAATTGCTGCAGTTTTTCTGAGACTTGAAACTTAGGTGAAGTTTGTTTGAAGTTTTATCGAAGTGATGTATATGTTTTTAATTTGTTATTATCTATGTAACAACAAATTATTAATTAGAACTGGAAGATAAAAATGTCTAGTAATACAAATTTATCATAGACCTGATCAATTGTGACTCTTACAAAGGTAACGCCTTCTGGATCGCTACCTTGTCGTGGTGAAGGGGTTTGTGTACTTCAATTAAGCTATGTTTCTGTGCCATGTAGGGTCAGCCAAGATGGGCAGGTCATGTCAGAGAGGTCAGACAAATCACGGTCCACTGGAGAATGAACTGGCAACCCACTCCTGTAACATTGCTAAGAAAACTTTATGGACAGGCACAACCAGAGACATAACAATATGGCACCAGAAGACGAGCCCCTCAGGTCAGAAGGTGCCTACCACATTATTGAGAAAGAGCAGAGGGCAAGTACAAGTAACACCAGATCTAATGAAGGGGTTGGGCAAAAGCCGAAAGAACACCCAGCTGCGGATGTGTCTGGAAGGGAAAGGAAAGTCTGAGGGTGCAAAGATCAATTCAGAATAGAAACCTGGAATGTTAGAACTATCAACCAAGGTAAACTAAATGTGGTCAATAATGAGATGACAAGGTTAAACATTGATATCCTGGGAATTGGTGAGCTTAAATGGACTGGAATGGGACATTTCACATCAGACAACCATTAGATCTTCTGCTGTGGTCAAGAATCCCGCAGAAGAACTGGAGTGCCATCCTAGTTAACCAAAGAGTGGCCAAAGCAGTGCTCGGTTACAACCAAATAAATGACAGAATTATTTAAATTTGAATTAAAGGCAAGCCATTCAACATCACAGTGATCCAAGACTATGCTCCGACAATGGATGCTGAAGAGGCTGAAGTTGTCCAGTTCTACGAAGACATTCAACACATCATTGTTATAACACCAAGAAATGACGTTACTATCATCATAGGAGATTGGAATGCAAAAGTAGGGAAGCAAACGACACCTGCAATAACTGGCAATGTTGGCCTTGGAGTACGAAATGAAGCAGGTCAGAGATTAGTAGAATTCTGTCAAGATAATTCTCTGGTCGAAGAAAACACCCTCTTCCAACAGCCTCTTAGACGACTCTACACATGGACATCACCAGATGGACAACATAGAAATCAGATTGACTATATACTTTCCAGCCAAAGATGGAGGAGCTCTATACAGTCAGCAAAAACAAGACCTGGAGCTGACTGTGGCTCAGACCATGAGCTTCTTATTGCAAAGTTCAAAATTAAGCAGAAGAAAAGAGGGAAAACCATCAGGCCAAGTAGATACTAAATAAATAATATCCTTTGTGAATACGCAGTGGAAGTAAAGAGTAGATTTAAGAAACTAGACATCCAAGATAGAATGCCTGAAGAACTTTGGACTGAAGTTTGCAACATTATCCAGGAAACAGCAACAAAGAATATTCCTAAAAGAAAGAAGTCAAACTGGCTGTCTGATGAGGCTTTGAAAGTAGCTCAGGAAAGAAGGAAAGCAAAAGGTAGTGGAGATAAGAAAAGATTTGTCCAACTGAATGCAGAATTCCAGAGGATAGCAAGAAGAGACAAGGAGACTTTCTACAATGAGCGATGTATAGAGATTGAAGAAGATAATCAAATGGGTAAATCAAGAGATCTCTTTAAGAAAAGTGGGAACTTAAAAGGCACCTTTCATGCAAAAGTGGGTGTGATAAAAGACAAAAATGGTAGGGACTTAACAGAAGAAGATCAGATAAAGAAGAAGTGGCAGGAATACACTGAAGATCTATACAGGAAGTATCTTAACAGCAGTGATGACCTCAATAATTTGTCCAATGAGCTGGAGCCAAACATCTTGGAAAGTGAGATGGGCCCTAGGATGTCTTGCTGATAATAAGGCTGCAGGAGGTGATGGAATCCCAATTGAACTATTAAAAATTTTACAGGATGATGCTGTGAAAGTGTTACTTGCCTTATGCCAACACATTTGGGAAACTCAACAATGGCCAATAGACCGGAAAAGATCAGTCTACATCCCAATCCCAAAAAAAGGCACTGCCAAAGAGTGTTCCAATTATCGAACAATTGCACTCATTTCACATGCCAGCAAGGCAATGCTTAAGATTCTACAAGCTCAACTCCAACAATATACGGACCAGGAACTACCAGATGTGCAAACCGGGTTTCGCAGAGGAAGAGGCAAAAGAGATCAAATTGCCAATGTCCGCTGGATAATAGAGAAAGCAAGAGATTTCCAGAAAAGCATTTACTTTTGCTTCATAGACTATTCTAAAGCCTTTGACTGTGTGGATCACAACAAAATGTGACATGTCCTTAAAGAGATGGGAGTACCAGACCATCTCATCCTCCTCTTAAAGAATCTATATGGGGACCAAGAAGCCAAGGTCAGAACCAAACTTGGGACAGCAGAATGGTTCAAGATCGGAAAAGGAGTGCAACAAGGTTGTATATTGTCACCTTATTTATTCAACTTATATGCAGAGTACATCATGCATAAGGCCGGGCGGGATCAATCCAAAGTCCGGAATCAATATTGCTGGAAGAAATATCGCCAACCCCAGATACGCTGATGATACTACCTTGATGGCAGAAAATGCGGCGAACTAAAGGACCTATTGATCAAGATAAAAGAAGAAAGTGCAACAGTTGGCCTGCTGCTCAATGTTAAAAAGACGAAGATCATGACAAATGGCAATTTCACTTCCTGGCAAATAAACGGGGAAGAAGTGGAGGCCGGGACAGAATTTATTTTCCTTGGATTCAAGATCTCTGCAGATGATGACTGTAGTCATGAAATTAAGAGTCGTTTGCTTCTGGCGTGGAAAGCTATGGCAAGCTTGGACAAGCTAGTAAAAAGTAAAATTAAACTATCAACAAAGGTCCGAATAGTTCGAACTATGGTATTCCTAGATAAATGAATTAGTGCTAATAAGTAAAACATGGCTTTTAAACGTCAATCTATTCACGTTTAATCCTTCAATATGAGAGCGGGTTCACAATCTAAAAAATCTAAAAAATGAATAAAGACATGTTCTAGTCCTGAGATTGATATTACATGGAAATAAAACCTGAAAATAATATTTTTTGCAGAATTGAGAGCTTGAGACTGTTCTGCAATTATTTCTAATACCTTTCATTACTTTCCCTGTATTTTAAAGTGCAGTATTGAGTTTTTATTTGCTTTTATACTGTTATGAACACGTGTTTAACCCCCTTTGCGGGTCCTCTCTGGCTATATTTGCCATTTACGGGTGTGAAAGCAAATGCGGGCTTGAGGATTTGTAGCAATTGAATAGTGATTTGCGATTTTAGCGATTGTAACATTTGCAAGCTTGAAAGCTCAAAGGCTTAGCTTTGTCGGAGATTGTGGGTAGCAAAAAGAGGCCAATTTAATAGCAGTAACTACAATTTGGACAATTTAATGAGGCCCACAGTGCCATATTCTATTAGCTGCTCACAAATGCCTCAAAATTATAAATTTGGCTGCAGGTGTTTTTTTAATTTTTTTTTTATAAATGTTTAGATTTATTCTATTTACTCCAGCTCGCAAATTCCGACTACAAGGTAGAACTCATAAACCCTGTCTTTTTAAGCACATGCACAGTTGCGCAGCGCAGCCTACATGCGCAGTTTTGCCGTTTCAGAGTATGAGCTTGCGCGGTGCTGCTGCGGAGGCGGGAGAGAGAAAAAGAGAGAGGGAAACAGAGGGAGGGAAAGAGAAAGGGAGGGGGAGAGATAAAGAAAGGTAGGGGGCGAGATAAAGAAAGGTAGGGGGCGAGAGGGGGAGAGGGAGAGAGACAGCACACAGAGAGAGACGTGGCTCATGGAGAGAGGGAGATGGCGCACAGGGAGAAGGAGATTGCACACAGAGACAGCACAGACAATTTTAGTTGGTAGTTATTAAATAAAAAATGAAACTCAATTTTATGAGCTCCACAGTGAACATTTAATATTAAATATATATATTTCAGAAAATATAATTTACATAGTATATATATATATATATATATATATATATATATATATATATAGACAATCTAGTTTCTTTTTATATGTATATACACAAACATGTTCTTTGCAAAAGGAATATGAAAACAGAATATCGCTTCCACTTTTGTGTATATTTGCAATTTTTGTTTAATTGAATCTGTCTCTAATTACAAAGACAGTTTAATTTGACTCACATTCTTTTTTCCAAGGACTGAAATAATTAATGTACGTTTGTTTTTGTGGATATATTACTATATACAGTATGTCCCAGAATATTGCCAAATATAGTTCAAACATGCAATTAGTTATATATGTTGTGTGAAGCTGTAGAAATAGAAATGTTCTGTTGAAGCTGAGTGTATATAACCAGAAGAGTCAAGCCACATGTTCAAAGGAAGTTCCCAGGGCAGAATAAATTGATTCACGTGTATAGCTATGCTGATGATATGTGTCTGCCAGAAAATAAGCATTAATATAGATGTAATATAGCAATACAATACATATCTGTCTGCCAATGAGATTACAGTATGTTATGAGCATAAAGAGACACTTCCTATTACAGTAGCTTGAATGATATTTAAACAAGTTTTACTTAATACATATTATATTTTACTAGCGAATTGCCCGTCAAAAAATGACGGCAATGAAATTGTAAGGTAGCTAAATTAGTAAATGAATATAGTGTACCTATTTTGAAGCATTGTGATGAAGAGCTGGCAATCTGTGTTGATGTTGCTGCAGCATTAGTGGTGTGGAGCTGCTGTGTAAGCGTGCTGAATGTGTGCAGTGTAACACTGTGCGTGCGCGAGAACAAACCGTTAGCGTAGTCGTGTCAAACCGTTAGCGTAGTCCGCATTGGCGTAAAATGGCGAGTAATGTGTGGTATAGGTCTGTATCGGAATATCCGTAGGTGTTTTGTGGTGTTTTGCGAGTTTAGAGTGCTGTAGCCTCGTTTTCGTTTTGTTCGGCGGCCATTTTTTCTCTCGCTTAGATTTTTTTTTAGTCTCTAAACTGTTTTATTTCGAGTAAAATCGAGGTGTAAGTTGCATTTTTGAGGTCCTGGGTGCTCCCTCTTGGTGTAGGTAAGGTTTTTATGTATGTGCTGTGTGTATGTATTGTGTTTTAAATGTTTGTATGTCGGCGTGTTGCGTCCGATGTTTGCGAGGTCGTAATGTGTGGTAACGTGTTTCGTACGTTGTTTGCGTTCCTCGTAAAATTTAGCGAGTGTCGTAATTTGTGTGTCGTGTTTTTTGAGTAGCGACGTGAAGTTTGCGAGGGTTTGAGGCCCTTGCCCAGTGACCTCGCCAGCAACTGAGGCCCTTGCCCAGTGACCTCGCCAGCAACTGAGGCCCTCGCTTCGCGAGGGGCCTCAGTTGCTGACATGGAGCGCCTTCGGCGCTCCATGCCAGCAACTGAGGCCCGTGCCCAGTGACCTCGCCAGCAACTGAGGCCCTCGCTTCGCGAGGGGCCTCAGTTGCTGGCATGGAGCGCCTTCGGCGCTCCATGCCAGCAACTGAGGCCCTTGCCCAGTGACCTCGCTACGCGAGGGCCGCGGCTCGCTGCGCGAGCCCGCAAGCGTGAGCAACGACCCGTACGCTCACAACTATATATGTGATCATGTAAAAAGACAACGTATGTAAAATTATGTTCCACATGCCTTAAAAGGACCATAAAAAAAACCCTAACTGCAAAAAACTGAAGAAAATATTACGGGTACAAAAGACCCCTCGTAAATGGTTTTAAAACCATCGTAAAGTGCCACAGTAGCAGTTAAAGAGACAGTATAGCACCCAAAAACAATATATATATATATATATATATATATATATTAATTGAATGGTTCCTTGCTGCAGCAGTTACGGCACTTGTTCTAACTCATTATAGCAATGATGACATTCTCATTTTCTGTTGGTTCCTAGGGCAGTTTCTCATCCGTAAAGCTTGGTTTGGGTACTCCCTACACTGAAATCTCTTGCGGATTTAGTGGTCTCGGCTGAGTGCAGTAGTATTGAGAGTGGAACGATTAATAAAAACAAGTAAATTAGGAAAAAACGCTTCCCTAGTCGATTTATGGGTATATAGCAAATTACTCCGAGCGATTAGCATTAGGGTTTACATTAACAAGATCATAATAGCATGTTTTTGATTCCAAGTCGGGAAACCAAGGGATCACACCACCATGAAGACATGCAGGGTTGAGCCTGGTCAGTACTGGGATGGGACACCGCCTAGAAATACCAGGACCTGTATGCTGTGGCCCACTGGAGAAGGAACTGGTAATTCACTCCAGTATCTCTGCATGAATACCAAGTGGATCAACATGACCATGGACATAAATATGTTCTGGTGTGTTAGGGTCCATAATGTCATGGAGATTCAGAAACAACTGAACAACACAAAAAACAAAAAAAAAGAGAAAATGTGTAATTTAACATAATCTACAAGTACATGGAAACTGCCTGGATAGGGGTTGTAAATGTACTTGTAATTAATTCCTATTGCCCATGGCTTTTAATGTTGTTAGTTTTTGATTTGTTACAAATTTCTCAAAATTAACTTTTTACCAAACAACAGTGGTCCTTCAAGATTATGAAAGGTGGGCTCTTAATGTATAAATCCATGTAAAGGTGTTGTATGGGTTTTGCGTCATCACATAAATATAATTTATATTGCCATATAACCTTCAGAAATGACTTGGCATATCAAATAGCCAAACTGAGATTAATTAAAGACAGAAACTTCATCCACCCATTACAAATGTTGTTTTGAAATTTCAGGGAGCTGCCATTCACAGCTCAATCCTACCAGATTAATACAAAATAAACTTTGGTGAACTCGGGTCATGTTCAGTAGAATGACGATCTCTTCCATGTTCTGCCACTGAAAAAATAGCAATATCAGCTTCAGTGAATCTGTCGGACCCAATCCATGTAATGGTGCGATGAATAAACAAGTTATTATTGGAATTTGTAAAGAGTGACCCAAATATAATCCATGTTTGTAGAGGACCAGTAAACAATGTCGCTCTTTCTTCTGAAATGATTTACAACGATGCAGCACCAATGACGATAAGAACCAGGTCAACTGGATCAAACCATTGGTATTTTCTCTACAAACCATATTTTATCATCCATTAAAATAATTTGTTGCACCCGGCATAATGAAAGCGTTATTAATAATATTATATAGGTTTATTAAATATTTAAAAAAAATTAAATTCTCTCTGCTCTGACATTTTGTCCTTTCCCCATTGCTGTTGCTCAGTTCTTCAGTTGTGCCCGACTCTCGGTGACCACATGGACGTAGTATGCCAGGCACATCTGTCTGCGTTTCTGCTTGTGCTTATCCATATGGTTTTCTTTGGTTGCCAGTACCTTCTCCAGTGGACTACGATTTGTCTGACTTCTCTACCATCTCAGGTCACCCTACACAAGGCCCCTCACCACAACAAGGTAGCGATCCAAAAGGGGCCTTTCCCCATTACTCCTCCAACCCGAGTGTGTAAGTTTTGCTATGGTGTGAATCTCCATATTGCAATACCTAGTGTAGCCATAGAAATATAAATGTTCTGTTGAAGCGTGAGTGGATATAACCAGAAGAGTCAAACCAAGCCAAAGGAAGGTCCCAGGTCACAATAAATTGATTTAGCCCCTGGAGAGTTTTTACGTCCATGCTGTTTGCACTTGAAACTGCAATATGGAGATTCATAACTTGCTGTGTTTGATGTGAAGGCCTCAAGCAAGTTGCAATTTGTACTGTAGCACCACTTGAGTGCAAACTCTATTATGAAGTCTCTAGAGCTGTGCTGTGTGCTTTAGAACATGCAATATGGAGATCCACACCTTATCTCTTCCCTCACCACAGTGATAGGGTAGGAGATGAGGAGCAACAAAAATTGATAATATTTCATAACTCTATATAAATTGAGCTATAGTTATGTCAGATGCAACATTTTCTTAAAGAGCCAGGACTTGTTTTACTACTATTATGTTTATTGAATCTCTATGGCACTAATTAAATTTAAAAAATTCCCTTTTCCTATAAATGGGGTTGCAGTTAATTCCCCTGTATCTCTCGTCTTTGTTTGGGTATGATTATGTATAGAGTTCTGTAATAAACCCTAGATTTTGCTTACATAAACTTATGATTTTAATCTTGCATCAAGATTTATGCCTACTAAATTAGCTCAATATTTTTCTTACATTACAAATTAGTGACTTATGTATAAACATTCACTTAACAAATGCCAGAAATAAATAGCTGGCATTATTCCTTTGTGAATTGAAGTGTTGCAGTTTGCAGTTACTGGAACAGAATTGCTTTTATAGTACTTCAGTGGACCATAAATGACTACATCAGTTGAACTCAACTATTTCCTGCCTTCAGGGGAAAATAATTGCATGTGAAAAGATAATTATACCATTTAGCCATACTAAGTAATAGGATCGCATTGGCATGTATGGGGCCCACAGGGTAAATTAGTGCCAAGAGCCCAATCTGTCTCCTTTTCTGCATTTCCATTTTGCAATGATCATTTTATCATTATAGTTTTATCAGCTATTTTATTATATATTGCACTATATAACAAAAAAATAATAGTTTATTGAGCAACAAACCAAGGACATGGTCATTGTATTCTCATTGATGGTATACTATTGTCAACTAAGACCTAGTCTTATTACAATATCAAGTTATTTTCTTAAATTATTCAAATGTATCTGATGTTTTACAGGAAATTATTATTTCCTATCCATTGATCCCTATTGGCCCCACCTTAAACTCGGAGAGGTTCAGGACACTTTAAACTAATTCATGGTATGGACTCTGGGTATAATCTACTGCTTGATCCTAATGGGTTGACAATCTAAACAGACAAATGACCATGCATGGGGTCATCGAAAAACCAAATATATAGAATCCACCAATTGGGTTGTTTAGAGGGGGTGGGGGATAATGATGTTTATTGGTATTGTATACTGATCATTGACATGTGTGCATTGTTTACTAAGGTGTAGATTGTTTATAGGGTTGCCATGGTATTGGGTGATGACATCACTATCTTGTGATAGGCTGGACATTGTTTATAGGGTTGCCATGGTATTGGGTAACGACATCACTATCTTGTGATAGGCTGAACATTGTTTATAGGATTGCCATGGTATTGGATGATGACATCACTATCTTGTGATAGGCTGGACATTGTTTATAGGATTGCCCCGGTATTGGGTGATGACATCACTATCTTGTGATAGGCTGGACATTGTTTATATGATTGCCTCGGTATTGGGTGATGACATCACGATCTTGTGATAGGCTGAACATTGTTTATAGGATTGCCTCGGTATTGGGTGATGACATCACTATCTTGTGATAGGCTGGACATTGTTTATAGGGTTGCCATGGTATTGGGCAATGACATCACTATCTTGTGATAGGCTGGACATTGTTTATAGGGTTGCCATGGTATTGGGCGATGACATCACTATCTTGTGATAGGCTGGACATTGTTTATAGGATTGCCTCGGTATTGGGTGATGACATCACTATCTTGTGATAGGCTGGACATTGTTTATAGGATTGCCTCGGTATTGGGTGATGACATCACTATCTTGTGATAGGCTGGACATTGTTTATAGGGTTACCATGGTATTGAGGGATGACATCACTACCCTGTAATAGACTGAAGATTTAGACCAGTGGTTTTCCAAACCCTTCGTCAAGACCCACCGGACAGGCCATGTTTTAGGTTCACTGTGTAAACACACAGGTGAGGCAATTTGAGGTTCAACAGCCTCAATTAGTACTAATTGCCTCACCTTTGTTCACATAGTGTTTGACCTTAATCATGGCCTGTCTGGCGGGTCTTGAGAAGGGGTTTGGGATCCACCGATTTAGACTTATCCTCCCAGAACCCTTTAGAATCACACAATAATAACCATTATTTGTTTATTAGAGTTTGAAAAAACAGAGGCATGCCGGAAATATCGTTTAATTTTTTTCTCCATGGTTGGATAAACTTGACTTGAGTGACTGCAAGGATTTGTTACGGTGGATTCCGTAATCAGACCACATACATATTTTTGGAATTGTCTTTTTACTTCCACGGGCAACTCTTACATAGAGGGCTTCCAAATTATTTTGCACTGCGACCCCCCATTCACTAGCTCCACCACTGTTAGGGGTACTACTAAATAGGTAACCAGTTCAATTAAATCTAGTGTCATAGCTAAGAGTAAGAAATATGAGGATCATACATAATAAGACTAAACTAAACTTTTAGATTTGACTGCAGAAAAATAACTAAAATGTCCAATGTATCAATCTCAAGAATAGTCCTTAGAGTAGTTGTATACCACACCACTTCCGATGGAAAGCTATTCCACTTATCTACTATGCTTTATGCCAAGATTTTGTGTTTTCCTTCAAAGAGGCAAACATTCCCATGAAGGTAGTTAGTAACTTCTCTGAGGCACTACACTGGTAACCACCCCTTCCTCTTACTATCAACTATACTAGCTGATGCCTATTTTTAAGGAAATGCCCTAGCAACTAAAATACCTTTACATTTAACCCCAGACAATGCATTTTAAGAATTAGTTTCTTGTGCAGTTCAGTATCAAATGCTTTAGCAAAATCTAGTAATGCCACGTCTACTGCATCACCATGTTGTTCTATATCTGATCCCTCTAACATCCTAATGGATAACAAGGTGGTGAAGGTGCTCGACCACTCTGCTGCCAAGGCCACCAGGGACCTTTTCTTTTCCTTACTCGTAAGCTGGCCTTTCCACAAGAACTAATTGTTCCTGGCATATGCATATTACCAGATGATCACTGTAATTCTCCAGTTGGCCTTGGCTCCTACACTTAGTACATCTGCTCTGCCTCTTCCATTGAATTTTTATAATATAGTTTTTCCCGCTTGCTGTTATGAACATTTATTATTTTTTATGGATTAACCCATCACACCATACCGCTGAATACAGCATGTCAACACATTATGTGTACAACACAGACTGTCTCTTTAAGACCAGTGATATTGACTTAATAATGCTGTTTTACTGCCATTACAAAATCTGCTTTTTGGCCAATACTACACGTGGAACAGCTAGTTCTATGAAGTAATTCTAAACCTGAATTGGTTAATTTAATACATTTTGCCCCCCCCCACCCCCCCCGGACCCACAAAAAGTACCCAAGACACAGTTTAAGGTGATGGGAAACATTGAACATAATTTCCTAATTGGGTGCAGACTTCATTCTAAAAAGAATTTAATCTAATATTCTGCATATTGTGTAATGTATTTGTGTTTAATATATTAAATCTGGAGGGGTCAGTATGTCAATGCAGTAAACTAAATCATAATTAATTAACCTTTCTATACTTCTTTGTGGTATGATGATTGGTATTTTTGGAGTATTCTACAATACAACCACTTCTTGTGATGCTAATTATGGCTTTACGGAAGGAACATCACAGCAAAAAAAATGGAGTCTGTCATAATTAGGGGGGGGGGGGGATTTTTTCATATAGCTAGATTTAATTAGAAAAAAATAAATACATTTTAAGCCTCAGCTAGTCTCTGGATACAGCCATGACATGTTGGTGAAGGTTTGATGTATGAGAGGGGCGTTTACATAACAGCAGAAGTAGGGCTTTCAGATGTACTTGCAAGCTGCCTACGTTTGAGCATGAGGAAGGTGCAAAATATTATTATAACATTTTCCGTAGCCTTATTAACAAAGTAGAATAGAGGAGCTTACTATCTAGAAGGTCTGGTTTGTATGTGATACGGAATGGTAATAGATCCAAGATGGTGGTGAATAAGACAGAATGCTGATGTAAGCAGAGGTGTCTGTGTTGTACACTGGAGATTGTGCGTGTGAGCAATTTTTTTGCTGTAGAAAATGCGGTTGTGCTTATTAAAGCTGAAGGTGGTGAGCTTCTTTAAACAGTGTAGTGGAGTGAGGCAATGAGTTCCATAGAGTAGGAGCGGCGGGAGTCAGAGGAGGTGATAAGAAAAGAGGAAAGAAGAAGGTCATTATTAGCGTGAAGAGGGCGGTTGGGGTAGTATTTTGAGACAAAAGCAGTGATATAAGTGGGTGCACTTTTGTTAAGGTCTTTATATATTAGGGAGATGACTCGAAGAGGGATATATGGACGATGCTTATAATACGATGAGTTTACTATAATTGAAGAATGAAGGCCATAGAGCTGATTCATTGGGTAATTTCTACTGGAGCAACATAACAGGTTCCCAGTTTGTATGTTGTGGCCAGCATGGTAATGGGGATAAAAGGCGTCATTGGTCAGTATTTTGTCTTGTTGCCATATAGATATTCCAGGGTGTGTACAGAATGCTCCAGAAGCTGTGCCCCTCCATCAGACACAATGATGTGTCCTTTATGAATAATGTCTCTAGTTCAGAAGTTAAAGGAATATCTAAGTCCCCCATTCAATTGAGCAAATTCTAATTAGTGTAGGCCGTGATGGAGCCCGTAAAATAATTTGCCATTTAATTAGCGTCTTTTACCTACCCACAATCAGTTTGCGGTTTAGAAGCTCAAAATATCTGCCGTTGTCAAATCGTAACTCCGACCCATCTAAGCCTTTGATATTTCAAGCTCGTAAATGTTACAATCGCTATTCAATTGCTACAATTCCTCAAGCCCGCAATTGCCTTCAAACCCATAAATGGCAAATGTAGAAGAAAATCCCACGGGTACCAGATAGGATTCGCAACGGGGTTAAACACCTGATCGTAGCACTGTAAATGCAAATAAAAAGTCAATACTGCACTTTAAAAGACGGGAAAAGCTATGAAAGGCATTCAAATTAATTGCACAACAGTCTCAAGCTTGCAAACCTTCAATACAAAATCATTTTTATATGTTTAATTTCCATGTTATATCAATCTCCGTAATCAAGGAGTTGATACATATCAGGCCACCCACATGGACTAGAACCGTATCGTCATTCATTTTTATTATTTTGTACATTGCCGGATTGTGAGTCCGATCGCATATCGGACTTCTAAACGCTATTTTATTGACATTTAACCTCCATGTTTTACTGATGTCATGATGACAGTCTAATTTAATATTGGCTGTTTCTAAATCAATAGTGACAGCCTTGCTTAACTGATCATGATCATACTCTGAGATGCTACTGACAAGTGCATGGTTTATGGTTTAGGCTTTTGGCCAGGTAGTTGCAGGATTGTTGCAAATTTTAGGGCTGCAGACTCACGGCCAGTATGAAGGCAACTGCAGGCTTGCAATTGAACGGAGGCCTACATTTCCTGGATTAGGAATGCATCTGATGGAGGAAAATCAGTAGTTTATCTAAACATTTTTTGCATGAAAAAATACCAAAATAAGAATTTACAAACTCACCATGTTGTTTGCTAAATCTTTTCAGTTTGCAGGCAGCAGCTTTTGTTAGCTGACACCCCTGAAAATCCCTGCTAACATTAGCATAAAATTCATAATTTGTTTTGGCCAATCAAGAGAAAGCAGAAGTTAGATGATACATTTGTATCATACTCTGGGGTTCCTGTGTTGCAAAGCAGCCTGGGATATGTATTCTCTCTCTCTCCTTGTGCTCAGATTCAGCTGTGAGCTCTTACCCCGCCCAACCTTATGATTCCATCCTGCAGCAATTACTTCCTGTGATCTCTACCAGAAAGGTCAAACTCTGTACCTGACTGCTCTCCTCTGTGTACTTGGTTATGTTAGCTCCCTGTGGGTGTGCAAAGCTGGATTTTACTTTCCTGAGTTGAGCTTTGTAAGTACACTGAATTCTTCTATATAACACATATTTTTCTGATAATCACTGCATATTTCTTACCAAACATTTGAAACCCAGGAAACTTATATGTACAGTATCTCACAAAAGTGAGTACACCACTCACATTTTTGTAAATATTTTATTATATCTTTGCATGTGACAACACTGAAGAAATTACACTCTGCTACAATTTAAAGTAGTAAGTGTACAGCCTGTATAACAGTGTAAATTTGCTGTCCCCTCAAAATAACTCAACACACAGCCATTAATGTCTAAGCCGTTGGCAACAAAAGTGAGTACACCCCTAAGTGGAAATGTCCCAATATTCTGTGTGGCGACCATTATTTTCCAGCTCTGCCTTAACCCTCATGGGCATGGAGTCCACCAGAGCTTCACAGGTTGCCAGGGTAGTCCTCTTCCACTCCTCCATGATGACAAAATGGAGCTGGGGGATGTTAGAGACCTTGCACTCCCCCACCTTCCGTTTCAGGATGCTCCACAGATTTTAAATAGGATTTAGGTCTGGAGACATGCTTGGCCAGACCATCACCTTTACTTTCAGCTTCTTTAGCAAGGCAGTGGTCGTCTTGGAGGTGTGTTTGGGGTCGTTATCATGTTGGAATACTGCCCAGCGGCTTTGTCTCAGAAAGGAGGGGATCATGCTCTGCTTCAGTATGTCACAGTACATGTTGGCATTCATGGTTCCCTCAATGAACTGTAGCTCCCCAGTGCTGGCAGCACTCATGCAGGCCCAGACCAAACATATATACACATATGTCTATATGTGTATGTATGTTTTCTAAAATATGTTGTGTTGATTCCCACTATATGCATTTACCTAATGATGTCAGATGCTGCCTCCACTCTGCATCGCTGTTTACGTTCAAACTGAAGGTTTCATGTCATACCAGTGTTTTTGTGCTCTTTGTGCCTTATCGGTTTATCTGTAATTTAGGGATTATTTCAACTACCTTTTCTCAGTATAGATGTATACTTATGGTGGTGGGCGTGTCATGGTCTGGGCCTGCATGAGTGCTGCAGGCACTGGGGAGCTACAGTTCGTTGAGGTCCACTGCCTTGCTAAGACGTCCACTGCCTTGCTAAAGAAGTTGTAGTTAAAGGTGATGGACTGGCCAAGAATGTCTCCAGACCTAAAACCTATTGAGCATCTGTGGGACATCCTCAAATGGAAGGTGGGGGAGTGCAAGGTCTCTAACATCCACCAGCTCTGTGTTAACATCATGGAGGAGTGGAAGAGGACTCCAGTGGCAATCTGTGAAGCTCTGGTGAACTCCATGCCCATGAGGGATAAGGCAGTACTGGAAAATAATGGCGGCCACACAAATTACGCTATGGCCCAATTTGGACATTTCCACTTTGGGGTGTACTCACTTTTGTTGCCAACGGTTTAGACATTAATGGCTGTGTGTTGAGTTATTTTGAGGGGACAGCACATGTACACTGTTATACAGGCTGTACACTTACTACTTTACATTACAGCAGAGCGTAATTTCTTCAGTGTTGTCACATGAAAGGATATAATAAAATATTTACAAAAATGTGAAGGGTGTACTCACTTTTGTGAGATACTGTACCTTTAAGTTCTTTATAGGGAAGAGGTGATATTGCTTATAAAAGGTATCCTCTACCATACATGTGGAGGTTATTGCACGAGTGACAGTGAGATGTTCCATTAAGTCCATGGGAATCTGAGACCAATGGTCTGGTAGTTACAGAAGCTCCACTGGTTGGTGAAGGTTGGATGTATGAGAGGGGCGTTTACATAACAGCAGAAGTAGGGCTTTCAGATGTACTTGCAAGCTGCCTATGTTTGAGCATGAGGAAGGTGCAAAATATTATTATAACATTTTCCGTAGCCTTATTAACAAAGTAGAATAGAGGAGCTTACAATCTAGAAGGTCTTGTTTGTATGTGATACGGAACGGTAATAGATCCAACATGGTGGTGAATAAGACAGAAAGCTGATGTAAGCAGAGGTGTCTGTGTTGTACACTGGAGATTGTGCGTGTGTGCAATTTTTTGCTGTAGAAAATGCGGTTGTGCTTACTAAAGCTGAAGGTGGTGAGCTTCTTTAAACAGTGTAGTGGAGTGAGGCAATGAGTTCCATAGAGTAGGAGCGGTGGGAGTCAGAGGAGGTGATAAGTAAGGAGGAAAGAAGAAGGTCATTATTAGGGTAAAGAGGGTGGTTGGGGTAGTAATTTGAGACAAAAGCAGTGATATAAGTGGGTTCACTATTGTTAAGGTCTTTATATATTAGGGAGATGACTCAAAGAGGGATATATGGATGATGCTTATAATATGATGAGTTTACTATAATTGGAGAATGAAGGCCAAAGAGCTGATTCATTGGGTAATTTTTACTGGAGCAACATAACAGGTTCCCAGTTTGTATGTTGTGGCCAGCATGGTAATGGGGATAAAAGGCTTCATTGGTCAGTATTTTGTCTTGTTGCCATATAGATATTCCAGGGTGTGTACAGAATGCTCCAGAAGCTGTGCCCCTCCATCAGACACAATGATGTGTCCTTTATGAATAATGTCTCTAGTTCAGAAGTTAAAGGAATATCTAAGTCCCCCATTCAATTGAGCAAATTTTAATTACCGTAGCCCGTAATGGAGCCCGTAAAATAATTTGCCATTTAATTAGCGTCTTTTACCTACCCGCAATCAGTTTGCGGTTTAGAAGCTCAAAATATCTGCCGTTGTCAAATCGTAACTCCGACCCATCTAAGCCTTTGATATTTCAAGCTCGTAAATGTTACAATCGCTATTCAATTGCTACAATTCCTCAAGCCCGCAATTGCCTTCAAACCCGTAAATGGCAAATGTAGAAGAAAATCCCACGGGTACCAGATAGGATTCGCAACGGGGTTAAACACCTGATCGTAGCACTGTAAATGCAAATAAAAAATCAATACTGCACTTTAAAAGACGGGAAAAGCGATGAAAGGCATTCAAATTAATTGCACAACAGTCTCAAGCTTGCAAACCTTCAATACAAAATAATTTTTATACGTTTAATTTCCATGTTATATCAATCTCAGTAATCAAGGAGTTGATACATATCAGGCCACCCACATGGACTAGAACCGTATCGTCATTCATTTTTATTATTTTGTACACTGCCGGATTGTGAGTCCGATCGCATATCGAACTTCTAAACGCTAAATTATTGACATTTAACCTCCATGTTTTACTGACGTCATGATGACGGTCTAATTTAATATTGGCTGTTTCTAAATCGATAGTGAATGCCTTGCTTAACTGATCATGAACATACTCTGAGATGCTACTGACAAGTGCATGGTTTACGGTTTAGGCTTTTGGCCAGGTAGTTGCGGGCTAGTTCAATTGAATCGCTCTATAACTGTTGCAAATTTCAAGGCTGCAGACTCACGGCCAGTATGAAGGCAACTGCGGGCTTGCAATTGAATGGAGGCCTACATTTCCTGGATTAGGAATGCATCTGATAGAGGAGAATCAGTAGAGTATGGAAACATTTTGTGCATGAAAAAATACCAAAATATGAATTTACAAACTCACCCTGTTATTTGCAAAATCTTTTCAGTTTGCAAGCAGCAGCTTTTGTTAGCTGCCACCCCTGAAAATCCCTGCAAACATTAGCATAAAATTCATAATTTGTTTCGGCCAATGAGGAGAAAGCAGAGGTTAGCTGATACATTTGTATCATACTCTGGGGTTCCTGTGTTGCAAAGCAGCCTGGGATATGTATTCTCTCTCTCCTTGTGCTCAGATTCAACTGTGAGCTCTTACGCTGCCCAACCTTGTGATTCCATCCTGCAGCAATTACTTCCTGTGATCTCTACCAGAAAGGTCAAACTCTGTACCTGACTGCTCTCCTCTGTGTACTTGGTTATGTTAGCTCCCTGTGGGTGTGCAAAGCTGGATTTGACTTTCCTGTGTTGAACATGAGTTCTGCCAGCACTGGGGAGCTACAGTTCATTGAGGGAACTATGAATGCCAATATGTACTGTGACATACTGAAGCAGAGCATGATCCCCTCCCTTCGGAAACTGGGCCGCAGGGCAATATTCCAACATGATAACGACCTCAAACACACCTCCAAGAGTCCACTGCCTTGCTAAATAAGTTGTAAGTAAAGGTGATGGACTGGCCAATCATGTCTCTAGACCTAAATCCTATTGAGCATCTGTGGGACATCCTCAAACAGAAGGTGGGGCAGTGCTAGGTCTCTAACATCCACCAGCTCCGTGTTATCATCATGGAAGAGGACTCTTTGGACACAATCTTTTGTGAGATATTGTACCTTTAAGTTCTTTGTAGGGAAGATGTGATATTGCTTATAAAAGGTATCCTCTACCATACATGTGGATGTTATTGCACGAGTGACAGTGAGATGTTCCATTACGTCCATGGAAATCTGAGACCAAATGGTCTGGTACTTACAGAAGCTCCACTGGTAGTCTAGTTGGGCTTTTGGTTTATTATAAGCAGTTACATAGTTACATAGTTACATAGTTACATCGTATTTGAGGTTGAATAAAGACTGTTAGTCCGTCGAGTTAAAACTTTTTAGATCTCTTCTGATCCTTTTAATATGTTGACAATTTGTTAATAATTGTTAATTGATCCAGAGGAAGGCAAACAGAAAAATAACCCCATGGAAACTTTGCCAATTGTCTCATCAGGGGGAAAAAAAGCAAAATTTCTTCCTGACCCCAGAGACTAGCGATCAAATTTCTCCCTGGGTTAATATTCCTTTGCTAGTTATCAAGGATAATCATGAATGCCCTCTTTATTCATATATATATATATATATATATATATATATATATATATATATATATATATGTAACCCCTTATTAAAGTTATCTATCGAATTCGCTGTCACCACCTCCTTTGGTAGAGAATTCCACAGTGAAGAACTGGGAAGAATCATTTTCTTTCTTTAAAGTGAAATATTTTTTCAACTAACCCCAAGGGATGTCCTCTTGTCAGTTGAAAATCTCTTGGTGCAAAAAGTTAACGTGACAAAGACTTATATTGACCCTGGATGTATTGAAATAAGGTTATCATATCCCCTCTTAAACACCTTTTTTCTAGAGTAAATAAGTTTAATTTTGTTAGCCTTTCTTCATAACTTAGCCCCTCCATCCCCCTTATTAGTTTTGTAGCCCTTCTCTGTACCTTTTCCAGCTCTAAAAAGAAGTGGTGCCCAAAATTGTTCTCCATATTCCAAATGAGGGCATACTAGAGATTTGTATAGTGGCAGAATTATATTTGCTTCCCTTGCTTATATACCCTTCTTAATACATGCTAATATTTTACTTGTCTTTGCAGCTGCTGCTTGGCATTGAGCACTGTTACCTAGGCGGTTGTACACAAGTACTCCCAAATCCCTTTCAATATCTGATACCCCTAGATTTGCTCCATTAAGATTATAAATTTCATGGATATTTTTCCTTCCCAGATGCATATCCTTACATTTATTTGTATTAAATCTCATCTGCCATTTAGCTATCCATTTCTCTAATTAATGCAAATCCATTTGTAGGGAAAGTACATCATTATCTGATTTAATTACCTTGCACAACTTTGTGTCATCAGCAAAAATGGAGACACTACTTTCGAGTCCTACTTCTACATCATTAATAAATATGTTAAAAAAGAGAGGACCTAATACTGAACCTCGAGGAACCCCACTTACCACATTAGTCCAATCTGAGTATGTTCCATTTACAACAACCTTTTGCTTCCTGTCTTTTAGCCAGCACTTGACCCATGAGCAGATATTTACTGCAATTCCTGTACCCCTTAGTTTGCTCAAAAGTCTCCCATGTGGCACTGTATCAAAAGCCTTTGCAAAATCCAAAAAGACTACATCCACTGAGTTGCCCTGCTCCAAGTTCCTACTAACCTCCTCATAGAAACTAATTAGATTGGTCTGGCATGATCTATCCTTCATAAATCCATGTTGACTGCTACTTATGATCTTGTTCAAATAGATATATTCTTGTATACTGTCCTTTATTAAAGCTTCTAAAAGATGTGAGGCTCACTGGTCTATAATTCCCTGGATTTGCTCTTGCTCCCTTCTAACATATAGGTATCACCTTACTTTTCTCCAGCCATCTGGTAGTGACCCTGTGGTGAGTGACTCTTGAAAAATTAGATATAATGGTTTGGCTATTACAGAGCCCAGTTCCCACAGTACCCTTGGATGTATTCCATCAGGACCTGGGGCTTTATTAACATTTATTTTCTCCAATCTCTTTTGGATTTCTTCCTGCATTAACCAATTATTTAGTGAAGGTAGTGTAGTCCCATTTTGTTGCAGTGACCCAACCACTGGTACCTCCCTTGTATATACCGAAAAAAAGAACCTATTTAGCTCATCTGCCTTTCCTGGTCACTAATTATCAGATGGCCTGTGCCCCATTGTAATGTTCCTATAGCTTCCTTCCTCGCCTTTTTCCCATTAAGATATTTAAAAAATATTTTAGGGTTAATCTTACTTTCCTTTGCAACTAACTTTTCATTTTCTATTTTAGCCAGTCTAATAGCCCTTTTGCTGCCTTGTTAATTTCCTTATAGTCACATAAAGCTGCCTCTGTTCCCTCCTTCTTGTACAATTTAAATGCATGTTTCTTTTTCCTTATCATGATCTTTAAGTCATTGTTAAATGATGTGTAGTCAAAGTTCCATATGTATTTTTTGTAGACACTATCAAATTAAAGTCCTCCTTGGTCTACGTATGTAGAATATTTGGCTTACTATTTAAAAATAATACAGTCCAGTAATAATATGCAGCTAAAACAGGTAGGTATGATGTCTCTTTCTATGTTTCCAAAAAAAAGAAGGGAAACACTTGGGGATTTTTTTTTTCAGAAGCTTTATTTAATTTTTTTTCTAAAAAAATGTAAAAATGTAAAAAAATGATAAATGTCCAGGCGTAGCCTGGAAGTTGTGGGAGGGGCACCCTCCTACCCTTCATAAGCGCTTCGGGCCACGCCCTTACCTAACACACCTCAGTTTCCAATGGTGTCTGTGTCAGCAGGTCGCACCTCAGCCATCCCCCACGCTTGGCTTCCACCAAGCCCTTAATTTGCAGATTTCAGGCCCTGTCCTCCAACCAGTGCCCTTCTCTGGATCTCCCTAGCCCTCAAACAGGCTAACAAGGGGTCAAGCAGCACCACCCACTTTCAGCTGCTGATCCAGAGACGGATCCACCTAACATTTCTACTTCCATTTTAGCCCAGCCAGACCTTTCTGTCCGTGAGGGCATTTGCATTGCTGGAGAGCCATGCCTACTATGTCGCCTACATACCAGGTACTGATTTCAGCTTTTACCTAGCCCTGCATTGCTATTTGGCCTGCATCTACTAAGTGAGTATCACTTTATCTCCCTAAGATTGTACTTTTTGGCCCCTATCTACTAAATAATGCTGCTTGATTAGCCTTTCATGCATAATCCGGCCCTTATCTACTAAACCATGCGGCTTTCCACAAGCCTTTCATGCATAATCCGGCCCATTTCTACTAAACCATGCGGCTTTCCACGAGCCTTTCAAGCATATCATGGCCCACATCTACTAAACCATGCGGCTTTCCACGAGCCCTTCCAGCATATCATGGCCCATATCTACTAAACCACGCCGCATTTCATCAGCCATCACACACATTCCGTCCATATCTACTAAACCGCCGCCTACTACTACACGAGGGGGACCCGACCACAAATATAATGTTTCAGACAAGGTGTTAATATACTTATTCCTACCATTTTTTTTTAATAGGAATTATGTAATAGGAAGATTCAAGTAAGCAAGCATTACAAATAATTGCATTAAAAAAAGGCAGCCCCTGGAGACAGCATGAAGGAGGGGTCTTTTGGCTAGTGCTAGGTAATCATTGGTTGGTTTGTACTGGTGGGAGGTGTTATCACTTTTAGAAAATTGGTGCTTTCCAGCCCATGGCAGTTAATCAGGCTGGAGCATATGCTGAGTATCCCTCCCTCCCTTCCCGTTGGTTGATATTATTTTCTATGTCACAGCTGGGTGTTGCGGGGGTGAGTGCTCACTACAAGGTGGAGCCTAACTATTTTGGTGATGGTCTTAGAGGCCTCCTGGGCACAGGGTTCCTTGAGGCCTCAATTGGTTTGGGCTAATTTATTTGGAGCAACCACCACTGTTGTTATGTATATGTTTATCAATAAAGCTGTGGCCTGTTTTAATCCCACGTGCAGTGTTAGTTAGATTATTTGGGTTGGGTGATATTTCATGAGTCTTAAACGGACTCAGTTACTTACGCTTAAGTCAAATACTCAATAGCTTCATTTGTAGACGAGATGAGACCTGAAGATCATGAAGAAACTGACCATGGTCTTGCAAGAGCAATATATTCTTCTGACCCCTGTTGTCAATAATGGAAAATGCATCCTGGAAGGAAACTTTTTAATGGAATAAAAGTTAGAATATGTAAGAATAATTTGTAAAATCAATGAAACACTGTGTCTTACAGTACTTAGAGGTGGATGGGCAAATGTAAGGGAAGAATGAACAATACATTATGTGATAACACATACAGACGCATTGAAATAAGAGAGAAAAGACATATTGCATAGTATATTAGTTGTAAAATATGGGAAGTCCTACTGAAAGCTGGGAGTGGGAAAGTATTTGCTTTGCTGACTGACAATGCAAGTAATATGAAAGCAGTATGGGAGAGCATAATGTGTACGTACTCATATATACCTGCAATAGGATGCTCATCTCATGGGTTAAACGTGCTTCTCAATGCCATAATGGACACCCTCCAAAAGATTTATAGAAGAGCAAAATAAAACATAAAACATGTAAGAACTACTCATATCATTGCTGTAGTCTTCAAGAAGAAGCAAGACAAAAAAAAATAGTGTTCTGTAGTAAAACTTGAAGGGATGGAGTGGTGATCTCCTTTGAAAGTTTACTTAAAAACAAAGAAGCTCTACAATAAACAGTAATAGTGTAAGGAACACTGTACTGGATGAAGATGTCTTCTGGGTTCAGCTGCAGAATGCAATAGAGATACTTAAGTCAATTCCTTCAACAATCACTGAATCAGACAGTGCACTTTTGTCCAAAATTCCTTATCAAATGGCCGAGAGCAAAACAACAGTTTTTGAGAATCTGGGTGTATCTCCACTCACAAGTACAGAAGAACGTGAACGATTTTATTAAGATTACGAAACAAGCAGCACACAATGGACTTGATCTTGGGAAGGTACTTTCAGATGTTGGAGAATGCAGAACATCTTCAGGTATTTAGTCCAGAAATGCGTCTTGGATTCTGTCAACATGGTGGCATGGCCTTTGCACAACAGCGTCTGACTTCTCTTGCTTGTCAACTACTTCATATTCCTCCATCTTCTTTAGCATGTGAAAGATACTGGTTCATGTTTATAAATACACACTTCAAAATCAAGGAATACATTAACATGTGAAGGGTAGAAAAGCTTGTTTCTATCTGCTTTATTTTTAGAAGTCCACAATAACTATAATGAACACAAAGATGGAGAAGCAAAAGGAGTAGAAACTGGAAGCAACCGTTCCAAAGTTTACACTGATTACATTTCAAGTATATTTATTGACTTCCCCCAGGCCCTTACCCCTAAGTATTTTTATATAGGAATGAGTGTTTTATGACTGTTTGATACTGGGGAGGACATTTACTTTGTTCTATTAATATTAAAAGTTTCTTCCGTGTTGAGTGTTTCTACCTGCTTTTCCTAAACTGGCCAAATCAGAGTTTTTGGTTACAGTCCAGGAGCCACATTCAGTTGAGATCCGGAAGCCTGTAAGTGACGTTGCAAGCTATTTTGGTATTCAATTGGCGTCTATTTGCGGTCTCGGATTGACTTCTGAGTTACGGGCTTGAAAAAATGGCGATGGTTAAACTCGTAAGTTACAGCCTCCAGAAACCTTGTATCTTTCACTTTCGCAAGGCTAAAATCGCTATTCAATCACTCAATTTCCCCAAGCCCGCAAAGGTTTTCAAACCTGTAAATGGCAAAAGAAGGAGAAAATCCTACAAGTGCTAGAGACAACCTGCAAGGGGTTAAACACCTATTTGTAGCACTGTAAATGCAAATAAAAAATCACTATTGCACTGTAAATAACGGGGAAAGTGATAAAAGACTTCAGAATTAATTGCACAACAGTCTCAATCTCGCAAATTGGCAGGAAATTAAATGTATTTTTATGTTTAATTTCGGGGCTTAATCGATCTTGGGTATCAATGAGTTAATACATATCAGGCCACCCACATGGACTAGAACAGTATTGGAATTCATTTTCATAATTCTTTTTTTGCTGGTTTGCGAGTCTGATCGCATATTGGCCCCCCAAACCTAATTCAATGACATGTAACCTCCATGTTTTACTGCCGTAATACTGATTGTCTCATTTCCTATTGGCTGATTCAAAATGGGAGGTTACGGGCTTGCTTAATTGATCATGTTCCCGCCTTGAACTGCTCCAAACAAGTGCACGGTTTACGGTTTTGGCTTTGGTCCCGCAACTTGTGGGCTTGAGCAATTGACTAGCATCGTATTCGGAGACAAACGGGAGCCCGCAACACACTCGCTGACATTCGGCTGTCTGCTATCGAGTTGCGGGCTTCCAGTTGAATATGGCCCCAGGTGTTCCTTAAGGTTTAAGACAAATTTAAAAAAAAAGTAAAAAACATAAATTCACTTTTTAATTGTTATGAACAAAATGTGCTTTTTCATGCCAAACAAAGTTATACATCATACATGTTATGTTCCTAAAGTAGCAAAGTGACTTTTGAATCTGTAAAGGGTGATAATATTGTATTTTTTTTTTCCAAAAAGGTCTTTTTTTTACACCTTAAAAAAAAATCAGAATTTTGAAAAATCATACATATCTAATGCCAAATAACATTTCAGTGCAGCATCTGTTGCTCTAAGTAAGAACATTTCTGCTACATTGTAAATGCTGAAATTGTCTTCTTAGTAGGTTCTGTCCTTGCAAATGAATGAACTTTCCATTAGACCAAATAAAATCATTGATAGTTGTAGCCATCGGCATAGCAACCCAAAAAAATCCGGGGGGATACAGTTTAAAGACAAAAACAATGTGGCACTGAGGGGTGCAATTCAACTCTACTCTCAGGACAGGTAGCGGTAAGCTGCGATTCCTTGCGGGGCTCCCGTTACCTTGCAATTCAATTATACGGCGCCGCAAGGATATCCCCTTACGGCCGGCCGTATATCTTGCAATCGGCCGTAAGCTCAGAAATCTTTAAATGCAAAAATAAATTCAAGACGGCACTGTAAAGCTCTGTAAATGCTAGGGATCATTATGGGGGACATGAGGATTAATAGCAACCCCCTCTCAAGCTGGCACATCAGCCCAAATCCAAGATTACATTAACTGTTTATTTTCCGGCCGCAGCGTGGGCGGGTCTGAAGTGCTCCAAGCCCTCTGGACTTTTTACATGGATATGTGACATAAATTTAAAAAAAAAATTATTTACGGATTTGAGTGTAGAAGGATGTTGTGCTATTAATGCTAACATCTACAATCACTTTATAGTCTCATAAGAGTGCAGGATGGCTTTATTATGGCTTTAAAATGTGCTTAATTGTGTGCCTGCGGGACCTTTTTGCTGCAAGTAAGCTGCGGCTCGGTTTTAGCCTTGCAGAGAGGTTTCACGGAGCAATTGAATAGCAACCAGGATTTTCTTACGGCCGAAACTCTTGCGGCCGTTTAAGATCAAAGGCTTTCCTCCGGCGCGTGCGGCCACAAGGGATAGCAAGCCGCTGGCCACAAGCATGCCGGAATCCCCGGCCGGGAAGGAAATAGAATAGGCAAATAGCTTGCGGCTGTTCCTTGCGGCCCCGCATCTCCTACGGCCGATAATAGAATGAGGGCCCTTGTGTCCTATTCCCTTTCAATATGTTGGAATTTTAAAAATAAAGGAGTTGCTTCTGGATCACATAGATAATGGTGTGGACCCTTGAGTTAATTTCTCCCAGTGTCATGGTTGTTACTCTGGTCAACTAACCTACCTCCAGCCCAGCTGTATTCCTCTTGGCCGAAAAAGGTCTGAAGCTACTGGGGAGTGTCTGGCTAAGTTCCTTCCGACTTACAGAGGGGTTACCAAATGAACCAAAATTAATCTGTGAGCTTTTGTCGGCTCTACTAAGCCTTCTCAAGCCCCATAAGAAGAGTAGATCATCACATGTGCATGTAAGTTGCTTTTCCTGTTGTAACTCTCTTGTGCTTACCCCTATGAACTGCAGCATTTTATTTTTTTAATCAAGGAACCATTTTCTTTTAAAAAGGGGCGCCCCTCACAGGGAAGCTCCCCTAGGCGGCTGCCTATTTGGCCTAATGGGTATTCTGGCCATGAGGGCGACCCAGTGCTGCCAAGCATTTTTATATACACTAATCTATAAAATAGTGTGTGCAAATATGTAATAAACGCAATTATAGAAGCATTAAAGTGATATAGTTTAGATGTTACATCCAAGGAACAATTATTTTAGTGGAGATACAATGAAATGAGTAGTTCTGTGGGGCACATAGTTTATTTATTATTCAAGCTTTGTTCAAACTTTATGTTCAAAGCCAAGTTTCTATCAACACAACTTTTGGCAAAAAAAGGGCTATGGAAATGTAACATAGTCTTAAAGCCATTAAACCCCTTAAGAATGTGAAAGTATCAAATCTTGATGGTTACTCAGCAGAAATCTCAATTTTAAAGCCTCTAATAGCAAGCACATTGGCAAAATTACACAATTATCTTTGGAGATTGTTTTTTCTAGCGCGACAGTAGAGCGAGCAAAAAATAGAAACTGTAAGGATCCATCATTGCATAACTAAATCTATTTATGAAATAGTGATAACATTTTTACATAATTTGCCATAATAAAGTAATGTAAGATAAATATAAATGTATTGGTGAGCAGAATAAATGGACAGTTGTTGTAAAATTATATCCAGTTGGTTTAAATGTTTGCTAGGACCAGAAAATGCATTTACTTATATATTTTATATATATATATATATATATATATATATATATATATATATATATATATATATATATATATATATATAGTAAATAAAAAGTACATCTGTGTTCACATTTGAATGTCTAAAGCAAGTTAAAAAACCTGCTTCCAGCTCAGAGTTCCAAGAAAAACAGTTATTACACTGCATTCTGGGAAGTTGAGCTGGGACACACAAACATGGCCACAAATGCCTCACTCTTCATTCCTTAGCCATTATCAATCATGGCTTCCTTTAAGCTTATGCATGCTGTATTACACAGCTTTAATGCAAAGCCAAGGTTGGAATAAACACAGGCTGAGTATCCAATCCATGTACAGCTGTTTCAAGCTTACTGGCTATCATCAGCATGGAGCGGGATCTCAGCCTGTGTTGTGGAAATTATGAGTAGGTAGTTCACCACAACAATCATTTATATATAATATAGTTAAATCTATGTGATAGAAATAAAATATATGTTTGAAGAAGGAACATGTCATAAAGCTTGTTTTTAATTATAAAAAATAAATGTTGATCCCTATGTTAATCCATGGAGGCATCAGTTATACTTTGGTGAAAGTCGGATGTGTGGAAGGGGGATTTGCATTTCTGCAGGAGTGCTTGACTGCACAATTCTGAGCATTTACCAGTAAGGGCATAAGTGTCAAACAGAGATGTCGCGAATAGTTCGCCGACGAACTGTTCCCGGTGAACATAGCATGTTCGCGTTCGCGGCGAACTGCGAACATATGCGATGTTCGATCCGCCCCCTATACTTTATCATTGAGCAAACTTTGAACCTGCACCTCACAGTCAGCAGACACATTCCAGCCAATCAGCATCATACCCTGCCTTCCAGACCCTTATACCTCATGGACAGCAGCCATTTTGGAATCATAACTAACTTGCAGTCTTACTGAGAGGAGGGAGAGTGTAGGTGATGCTGATTGAATAGGGAAATCAATAGCTAGGCAAGTTTATTCAGTGTCCAGTGCAGTGCTGAAGGACTCATCAGATCTCTGCTGTAAACATAGCACCCCAAAAAGCCCTTTTTAGGGCTATAACATCATTTTTTTTTTTTCTGTCTAATCTAACTTGATTTGCCTGTCTCCCTGCGAGCCCCTACTAGCAAGTGTGTGTGTCAGGCTCACAGCTTATACTGTGTGTGCACAGTGCAACCAATACAATCTTGTTTACTAGTTGTCTACTTTTAAAAAACCAAAACTTTTATTTTCTTAAATCTAAGTTCATTTGCCTGACCGCCAATCTAAGTTTATTTGCCTGACCGCTAGCCAGTGTGTGTGTCAGGCTTACAAGTATTGTGCCAAGTTCAACCAATCCAATCTAGTGGTGTACCTGCAGTCTACATTTAAAAAAACAATAATTTTATTTTCTTAAATCTAAGTTCATTTGCCTGACCGCTAGCCAGTGTGTGTGTCAGGCTTACAAGTACTGTGCCAAGTTCAACCAATCCAATCTAGTGGTGTACCAGCACTCTACTTTTAAAAAAAACAACACTTTTTTCTGTGTAATCTAATTTCATTTGCCTGCCTGCCAGCGTGTGTGTCTTAGGTTCACATCGTATACTTTGCCCACTTGCCCAGTCAGTGCCACCACTCATATCTGGTGTAACAGTCAGTAGTGCACATTTAAACAAAGAATACAATTTTGACTATAATACACTGAATAGCAGTTACTTGTCTGCAAGCGTCTGTGTCAGGCCTACAGCGTCTACTCTGCCAACTTCTGCAAGTGCACAGTGCCACTCATATCTGTTGTCACAGTAGCTTGCACGCATAGTACCAATCTGTCAAAACCTGTAATGATGAATGAGGTCTAGAGTAGCCTGGTTCCCTTATCCTCTACAGGTTGAGACCTAATGTTTGCGTGACTCCAGACCAACACATGAGTACAAGCAGCACACAAACTCAAAGCCGCCATCCTCCTCCTGGTCCAGCATCATCAGCCACATCAACCACTGCTGTCCTCCTTGCCCCCTCTCAACCACCCGGCACTCCGTCTCTCGCCTTGAGCAGTTCCTGCTCATCTGCCCATAGTCAGGTGCCTGTAAAGGACATGTTTGAGTGTAAGAAGCTAATGTCACAAAGTGCCCCAAATTTGAAGTGATACTACCAACCAAGCATCTTTTTCCATCTCCCGGTCCCAAAAATCCAGGCCTTATACACGTGCCCTGATAGGTGACGTAACAAGTATTAAACTGATAAGAGTAGTACTTACAAACACGCCACTCCTATATGGTGGCACCTTTGATTGCACGCGCCGTGCCCCAAATTTGAAGTGATACGACCAACCAAGTACCTTTTTCCATCTCCCGGTTCCAAAAATCCAGGCCTTATACACGCCCCCTGATGGGTGCTGTAACAGGTATTAAACTGATAAGAGTAGTACTTACAAACACGCCACTCCTATAAGGTGGCACCTTTGATTGCACGCGCCGTGCCCCAAAATTGAAGTGACACGACCAACCAAGTATCTTTTTCCATCTCCTGGTTCTAAAAATCCAGGCCTTATACACGCCCCCTGATAGGTGACGTAACAAGTATTAAACTGAAAAGAGTAGTACTACTTAACGCACCTTATAATAATGCAGAGAGAGGCAACGCAGTGAGAGGAGTCTGAAGAAGAGGAGTCAGAGGAGGAAGGTGGCTTTGAGGAGGTGGAAGACCAAACACAGCAGGCTTCCCAGGGGACTTGTTGTCACCTTTCAGGGACCCTTGGTGGCTGGGTGGAGGAAGAGACCTTCAATGACATCAGTGAGGACAAGGAACGGGACATGGCTAGCTCGGTACCCAACCTTGTGCAAATTGGGAGTTTGCGGTTGTGCAAATGTACTGTTTGCGGTTGTTTGCGGTGCGTTAAACGGGGAGATTGGTCTGTCACTGTGAAGCGGGCCTAACCCTTACACTACCTGATCGATACAACATCATACCTGATGTTTTAAAGCACGTTATTCCAAACAATTTAGGAATGTTAGGTAATTTATGCCCTTTATGGCTTAAAACCAGACTGCATCAACTATGTAATTTTCCGTGGGAGTTTTGCCATGGATCCCCCTCCGGCATGCCACAGTCCAGGTGTTAGTCCCGTTGAAACAACTTTCCCACTATTGTGGCCAGAAAGAGTCCCTGTGGGTTTTAAAATCTGCCTGCCCATTGAAGTCTATGGCGGTTCGCCGGGTTCGCCGGTTCGCGAACATTTGCGGCGGTTCGGGTTTGCGAACCGAAAATGTTATGTTCGCGACATCACTAGTGTCAAATTCTAGAAGCTCTAATGATATAGCAAATCCCACTTGCTGCTAGCTTTTGCTGGCAATAGTTAAAAATATATGATGTTATATAGTACTAGCGAATTGCCCGTCAAAAATTGACGGCAATGAAATTGTAAGTGAGCTAATGCTGTTTGGTGTGTAATAATGAAATATATAATACATTAATAAATGAATATACTTTACCTATTTTGAAGAATTGTGTTGAAGAGCTGTCAATGTGTTTTGATGTTGCTGCAGCATTAGTGGTGTGGAGCTGCTGTGTAAGCGTGGTGAATGTGTGAGACGAAACCGTTAGCGTAGTGGTGTAGTTCCGCATTGGCGTAAAATGGCGGGTAATCTGTGGTATGCATCTTCGCGGATTATCCGTAGGTGCTTAGTGGTGTTTTGCGAGTTTCTTGTGGTGTTTTGCAAGTGTGTTTTTTTCCGTGTTTAGAGTGCTGTAGCCTCGTTTTCGTTTTGTTCGTCGGCCATTTTTTCTCTCGCTTAGCGATTTTATTAGTGTCTAAACTCTTTTATTTTTATTTAAATGAAGGTGTAACTTGCTTTTTTGAGGTGCTGGATGGTTCCTCTTGCTGTAGGTAAGCTTTTTATGTGTGTGTTGTGTGTATTTATTGTGTTTTCAATGTTTTTATGTTCGCGTGTTGCGTCCGATTTTTGCAAAGTTGTAATGAGTGCTAACGTGTCTCGTATGGTGTTTGCGTTGCGAGGAAAAGTTTGCGAGGGTCATAATTGGTGTGTAGTGTTGTTTGCGTTGCGACATAAAGTTTGGGCTTCATGTCAGCAACTGAGGCCCGCGGCTCGCTACGCGAGCCCGCAAGCGTTAGCAACAACTCGCATGCTCACAACTATATATGTGATTGTATACAGTGAGGGAAAAAAGTATTTGACCCCCTGCTGATTTTGAACGTTTGTCCACTGTAAATGACCAAATAAATTATCAGTCTATAATTTCAATGGTAGGTGTATTTTAACAGTGAGCAACAGAATAAAAAAAAAAAAAAAAAAAAGAAAAATGCATGTCAAAAAAGTTATAAATTGATTTGCAGGTCAATGAGGGAAATAAGTATTTGACCCCTACGTCTAGTACTTAGTGGCAAAACCCCTGACAGAGGTCAGATGTTTTTTAAAGTTGGCCACCAGGTTTGCACACATCTCAGGAGGGATTTTGTCCCACTCCTCTTTGTAGATCCTCTCCAAGTCATTAAGGTTTTGAGGCTGATGTTTGGCAACTCGAACCTCCACAGATTTTCTATGGGATTAAGGTCTGGGGACTGGCTAGGTTACTCCAGGACCTTAATGTGCTTCTTCTTGAGCCACTCCTTTGTTGCCTTGGCTGTGTGTTTTGGGTCATTGTAATGCTGGAATACCCATCCACGACCCATTTTCAATGCCCAGGCTGAGGGAAGGAGGTTCTTTGATGTGGTGCAGTTGTCCTGTCCCCTTAGCAGAAAAACACCCGCAAAGCATAATATTTCCACCTCCATGTTTGACGATAGGGATGGTGTTCTTGGGGTTATAGGCAGCATTCCTCCTCCTCCAAACATGGCAAGTTGAGTTGATGCTAAAGAGCTCGATTTTGGTCTCATCTGACCACAACACTTTAACCCAGTTCTCCTCTGAATCATTCAGATGTTCATTGGCAGACTTCAGACGGGCCTGTACATGTGCTTTCTTGGGCAGGGGACCTTGCGGGAGCTGCAGGATTTCAGTCCTTCATGGCGTTGTGTGTTACCAATTGTTTTCTTGGTGACTATGGTCCCAGCTGCCTTGAGATCATAAACAAGATCCTTCCTTGTAGTTCTGGGCTGATTCCTCACCGTTCTCATGATCATTGAAACTCCACGAGGTGAGATCTTGCATGGAGCATCAGACAGAGGGAGACTGACAGTTATTTTGTGTTCCTTCCAACTGTTGTTACCTTCTCACTAAGCTGCTTGGCGATGGTCTTGTAGCCCATTCCAGCCTTGTGTAGGTCTACAATCTTGTCCTTGACATCCTTGGACAGCTCTTTGGTCTTGGCCATGGTGGAGAGTTTGGAATCTGATTGATTGATTGCTTTTGTGGACAGGTGTCTTTTATACAGGTAACAAGCTGAGATTAGGAGCACTCCCTGCATAAAAGACACGTGGGAGCCAGAAATCCTGCTGATTGATAGGGGATCAAATACTTATTTCCCTTACTGACCTGCAAATCAATTTATACCTTTTCTGGCATGCGTTTTTCTTGGGGTTTTCTTTGTTTTTCTGTCTCTCACTGTTAAATTACACCGACCATTAAAATTAAAGACTGGTCATTACTTTGTCAGTGGACAAACGTTCAAAATCAGCAGGTGATCAAATACTTTTCCCCCCACTGTAAGTGAGTTATTGAGATGTTTCTATGTGTTTAGATTATATATGTTGCATGTTCAGTTCATGAAGAATTAAGTTAGAATGTAGTGTAATATGTGACTGTCACGAAAAGAGTCCGTTACTAACGTTTATTATGCTGGTCAATACATAAAAAGTGCATCTATCATTTTAGTTTATTATTTTAGTCTGCTTTTTGCCTGCTCTGTTACAGTTAGATCCCACTCTAAAGGGGTCTATATATGTTCCTGGTCCTTTATTTCTGGGGTCCTGAGCTGGTTCCTGGCCTAAAGATGTCAGCTGAGTGCTGAGATACCCAAATACTCACCACAGGGTATGAGGGACAATTAAAGATTATCTACTTAATACTAAAAAAATCAATTATCTGACATATGTAGAGCCTATTTTTTTAATTAAAGCTCATAAAAGTGTAAATAATCTGCCATAATACATGCATTAATAAAAAGATGTTCTACATAAATTCTACCGCTAGGCAAAATCGCTTATATTGCACCTAAGTGCAATATTTATGCATGCATTAAAATAACCCAAACTTACTACACCATATATTTTTTTCTGTTTATTTCTTCCCCCTTTTTTGCCCTCTCCTCCAAAAATGTTTTCATCAAACTAAGTAAGCAGGGGGGATTTGGGGGTCAACCTGGTCCCCCTCACACCGAGTTCATGACACACAGGTTAAATAGTATTAAGACTATATGATTCAACCTGGATTTTCTCTACACAACTTCATGTTTGTTGTTGTATTTATCAGGTTGGGTAATTTAATTTTGCTGAAATCAGAAAGAGCAACTCTGGGCCTATGTAAACAGTGCTTGGTGTGGATTTACCTGTTGTTGACCTTGGAATATTTTTAGATTGCCCTCCTTCCTGGCTCCTTTACCTTGTCTCTGTTTCTAGACACACTTTACTACTATGTAACACCAACCTCTTTGCTTCTGAACATTGGTTGCTGTCCTGACCATTTGGACCATTCTTCGACCACCATTTTTGTCTCTGTCTGTTTTCTGCTTGGATGATCATTCTTCTGAGCTCCTCATCTGACCAAGCTTTAGACTGACAGAAAAAAATACTATAAAAATCTGTGCCCTGAGCACTAAATAGGCAACATTGTTTTGGAGTTAATATATTTTATCTCATCTGAGTCTTTGTTACTTACTACGGTATGGAAATTATGTTTTCATCAGTGTACAACAACATTTTATTACCCCAAAAAACATTGGCTAGATTTGACTGTCCACATAAAGAAATGTAATGCCCGACCAAGAGGAGCATTAATGATATTTGTATTGGACGATTTAAAGAAAAAAACAATATTCAATACTAAAAATATTTGCAAAGATTAGAGTATCAAACTCTACTGTTGATCTTCACCCTTATAATGTCGTCAAGGGGAAGGGGCTAGACTGGAAGACAAGTTAAATGGGCTGACTAGATAATTTGAAGCTAGATTATTTTTTATTGGCTCTCCTAGTCGGATTTTTTTAACGAAAACCACTTGAACATAGCATGTAACCTGCCAATATGGCTCATTGTGGTGGTAAATAAAACTGTCTGCCAGCCAGAACCAACCCCCAATTGTCTTAATAGTGGGTGGAGATCGACCACAGTTGCATCTGATCTTTAAAAGTAAGTTTAATAATCAATATTACTTTTTTTTAAAGTTATTGAAAATAAATGTTAGTAACGATTCATACCTAACTAAAACATATAGCTGTGGTCCTTTAAGAGCACCACATGTTTTACAATATATTGACAACCGGATCGAGCATACATTTTAAAGTGCAAAATAACTTAAAAGCCTGAGTCGGCCCAGGGCCATTTTAAATCCATTAATCCATCTCGAAAGACTAACCTTGAGCAGGAACTTTGAGTTTGCCCTGGTGCTCTGCCAGTCGACTCATTACTAATGAAAACTTAGTGATAAAATGTTTGCTCGTTAATAGCCGGCTTCAAAGTTATTTTTTCTATTTTGAAAATCTCAATATCTGCTCCAGCAGCAAAAAAAAGATAATTTGTGGCAATATCAATAATAGTTTGGGAGAACAAATCATGTTTCTTCTTCAAGAGAAACATTTCACTGGTGTTGACCTCATCACTCAATCGCTCTGCTTTCACTCCGAGCGTTGTTGACCACATTATAAAGTTCTTTATCTTCTGGCAGACATTTCGGCAGCACATTTAAATTTTGCTGTCTAGGAAGACGAAGGCTAACAATGTACCTCTTTACAAATTTCATGTGTTTGAATGAGGCAGGTTGCCAATTTGTACACACAGTAGAACCACAGGCTGGAAAAAGTTACTTTCTGAATCAATTTTGATTCTAAGTATATTTCATTTTTCCAATTCATTTCAACATTATTATTTATATTAAAATTGCTGAAATAAAAACTCCACCATTTATGTGGTGGCGCTGTCAGCCGTGACCTTTTATGAAAATCCTTAATCTATAGACACATTTAATTACTTGAAAACAAGAATTCTTAATTTTGGAATGGTGAACCTTTTTGGAAAAATATTAAGGTTGCACATTTTTTATGGTGGTGTATGGTTCATATCATTTGTTTCGACTGGTAGAAGCCCGCTTGCTCCAAACCTACAACAATCGATCTCAGGCATGATCTAGTGATTATGCAGCAGTGGTTCTCAAATGTCTCCTTAGGACCCACCCCACCAGACAGGCCATGATTTAGATATAACACTGTCTGAATACCGTGTTATAATACTGATGAGGCAATTAGAGTTTGTTGAATGCTAATTGCTCCTTCTGTGCTCATAAAGTGTTAAACCTAAATTATGGTTTGTCTTGAGAACTGCTTTTATAGAGAAGTGCTCTCAACCTTTTTGTTATAGAAGCAGCTATTTACCTTCCATTGCTCAAGGAAGTCATCTTTGGTGATGCAACATGTGTCAAACACCATTTAAATTTATTGTATATACTCGAGTATAAGCGGACCCGAGTCTAAGCCTAGGCACCTATTTTACCACAAAATACTGGGAAAACTTAGTGACTCGAGTATAAGCCGAGGGTGGGAAATGTGCTGCCCCCTGTGTCCCTCTTGTGCCCTCTGTGTCCCCCTCTTGTGTGTCCTCTGTGCCCCTTTCTTGTGTCCCCCTCTCTCTCTTCCCTGTGTCTCTTCCCCCCTCTCCCTCCCCTGTGTCTCTTCACCCTCCCTCCCCTGTGTCTCTTCCCCCCTCCCTCCCTCCCTTTGCCTCTTCCCCCCTCCCTCCCTGTGTCTCTTCCCCCTTTCCCTTCCCTGTGTCTCTTCCCCTCCTCCCTTTCCTGTGTCTCTATCCCCCTCTCCCTCCCATGTCTCTTTCCCCCCACTCCCTCATGTCTCTTTCCCTCCCCCTCCCTTATCATCCTCAACAACCTCCCTCCTCAACCTCCCTCCTCATCCTCCCTCCTCATCCTCCCTCCTCAACCTCCCTCATCATCCTCCCTCCTCAACCTCCCTCCTCATCCTGCAGCTAATGGAAGGTAAGAGAGGGGAAAGGGAGAGGGGGAGGTAATTAGAGAGGGGTAAAGTGATGAGGAGGGAGGATGAGGAGGTGGGGTTGAGGAGGGGGGTTGAGAAGGGGTGTTGAGGAGGGAGGATGAGGAGGATGATAAGGGAGGGGAGGGAAAGAGACACGAGAGAGGGGGGGAGAGACACGGGGGGGGGGGGAGACACAGGGGAGGGAGAAAGCCTTTTCAGCATTAAAAAAAGGACTGAAAAACTTTTTTTTATGAAAACATTTTAACTTTAGATATATTCATCATTAATCTATTTATGACTTAAAAAAATGGTAAAGGTGTGCATAAAGTGTTAGGCTCTCCTCAACCCTCTCTGTTCCTGAGGACCCACAGACTAGGTCCCAGGAACCAATGTCAGTCCGTTCAACAGACTGTTGAGAATCACTGGTATTGATCAAGGCTATTTCTTTCATAGAACCCCTAGTTTTCATGCCTGTGATAGGGGGCTCCAGGTGTGGACAGTTTGCTCACTATGACTACATCTCAATGACGTGGCCCAACTCAAGCTGAAACATAAGTCTGGGGTTTGTTATTTCTTCTGTTTATGGTATTTTGGGGCTGGATCACTCTTGAGTGAGACCAGAATGATTTACTACAGGAGATTTGTGAAGCTAAAAGAGGTTGCTCTCAGAATGGATTATCATGTCCATAGAACTAACCTATTAAGGTTAGTTGGCTCTCTGATTGAGCGCCTCTATTCTAGTTGTTGTAGATACAAACCATGTTGTGTACCAATTCTTCTGTATATCAACTGTCTCAGTATAGCTTTATGCCTATCCCAGATATTTTCACATTCTCTGTTTATCCCTACTATTTCTTCTGCAAGACCGTTCCACTTATCTATAATCTTTTCTGTGCATTAATGCTTCGGCAAATTATCACCTTCTTTTTCCATCCTTCAGCTACAACCCTTGAGCCTGAGGTCGCAAGTTAATTTGCTATTCAATTGGCGTAATTTTGCGGGCTCCAAATGGGTTACGAGTTACAGCCTTGAAACAATGGCGATGTTAAACCCGTAACTTACAGCCTCCAGAAGCCTTTGATCTGTCATGGCCGCAAGGCTAAAATCTCAAATCGCTATTCAATCGCTCAATTTCCCCAAGCCCGCAAATGTTTTCACACCCGTAAATGGCAAAAGGATAAAATCCTAGAGAGGACCCGCAAGTGTGTTAATCACCTCTTCATAGCACTGTAAATACAAATAAAAAATCAATTCTGCACTGTAAATAAGGGTAAAGTGATAAAAGACATTATAATTAATTGCACAACAGTCTCAAGCCCGCAAATCGGGAGGAAATTAAATTTAGTTTTATGTTTAATTTCGGGGTTAAATAGATCTTGGGTATCAATGAGTTAATACATATCAGGGAACCCACATGGACTAGAACAGTATTGGCATTCATTTTCATAATTCTTTATTTTGCTGGTTTGCGAGTCCGATCGCATATCAGACCCCCGAACCTAATTGCTTGACATGTAACCTCCATGTTTTACTGCCGTAATAATGACAGTCTCATTTTCTATTGGCTGATTCGAAATGGGAGGTTACGGGCTTGCTTAATTAATGATGTTCCCGCCCTGAACTGCTCCGATCCAGTGCATGGTTTATGGTTTCGGCTTTGGGACAGTAACTTGCGGGCTTGAGCAATTGAATAGCATGACAATCGGAGATGAGCCCGCAACACACCTGCAGGTACAACGATCGAGTTGCAGGCTTGCAATTGAATTGGGCCCATTGAGCCCTTGTTCTAATATTCATCTTTTTCTATCAATTCTACCTCCCTGTACTTAATTTAAACACTTACAGCCTTATTAATTTGCGATTTGGCCAATTGAAAAGGGCTCTATATAAGCACATAGTATATTGTTTTTACAGAAGTTTTTATTTAGTGGAGACCTTGCTTTTGAATGAAAGCCCTATTCAATTGGCTGAATCACAATTTAATAAGGCTGTTAATATATTAGAAAGCTTCTATCGTATAATCTTTTCTCAATTACACTTTTAAGCTTTTAAAGGAAAACTGTCATTCCAACAAGTCTGTTTTTCTAAAAAAAATATAAAGAAATTACATTGTACTAGCCATTTTGTTATACAGTTACTCATTCCTGAGATAATCATTGCTTGTGCAGCGCCATTATACAAATGTGCTGCTCTGTATTTTCATTTGAGACTTATGTGCTTGGTAGGTGTGGGGAAGAAATCTTATACCAATACTAATGGTAGATTGCGATTGTTCGTTTGTATGATTGCAAAAACACTAATTAGCATTTGAAAGCAACACTTTAGTATTTGGAGTCGCATATAATATAAAGCACCATAAACAATGGGGAATATTAATTAATTTAAAAATAGCAAGTACAATGTAAAACCATTTTTTAAAATAACTTAAAGAGAACTACTTGATTTGGGGGTGACAATCCATTTAAGTTTAGCTTTTTCCGCTCTATTCCATTTTGGAATATCTTTATATGGACAATTTAGATTGACATTTATCTTCTCAAATGTACTTTAAGTAGAAGCTGTAAGGTCTCAACTGGAAGTTTTCCCTGACAACTGTTTCTGGTACGGGTCTACTCTATATCTCAAATGACATAATCTTTAACCCTCCAAAGTATTCACTTCGGCTTTGTAAATTCAGTTTATCTATGAACCTTGGCTCTGACCTTGAGCTTTTTAATGTCCATCTTCGCCAAACTCTACCTTCTCCGAGTGTTTATGGCATTAAGCACCTTCTAACTGCTTTCTTGGGCTCGGATTTTGGTCTTGGATGGGTTCTCTGTTCCTGACCAATGGGTTACTTTACAGGATAATAGATTGTCTTTTGATTAGTGATTGATAAAGTAGTATCGGTGCCTCTTTTTCTGATTATAATTCCACGAAGCATCTGATTGGCTTTTTACGGCACAGTTTTGCTACCTTTAGATGCTCAGGAATACTAAATCCTGAAGCCCTTTCCTTCATCGGGTAAACTCTCATGTATTTGAGAATCTCCAAGAAGGTACAGGAGGTCCCTGGGTTACGGAAGACCCATCTTTCAGATGATCCGTATTTAAGAACGGGCTCCCAAGGCTTTTTTCCTTGAGTTTTTCTTTTTATGTTTTTGTTTGTTTGGATTAAAAGAGAGAGTGCAATCATTTATGTAACTTATCATTGCAGTGCATGTGTATTATTACTACAGTATTATACTGTATTATTACTATTATAATATTAGAGTATTGTTATTATTATTATTATTTTTATGCAAAAAATAACTAAAGACTTATCAGGAACGCATTTCACCTGATCTTGAAAATTTCTATCTGAACTACAAAATGGTATAACATATGTGGTTCCAGGCCACTTACCATGTGGATGTTTAGGAGCCAACATATGGAAAGGCTGTGCCCTGCATAATGAAAGTGAAGCAAAGCCTATACACCTTTAACTCATGAATTAATTCTCCATTGCCTAAATATAAAAACCAGAGTTATTGCTTTTGACCCTTTCCACCTCAAATATCCCTCACTAATGTAAGTTCAACTATTGCACCTATATCTCATGTCCCCTTTGTTGGGTGTAACATTTGACTCCACAATTCATATTATCCTCACACAAAACACAATAAAAAATTGAGCCAACTCACACA
This sequence comes from Discoglossus pictus, assembly GCA_027410445.1. Taxonomy (NCBI): domain Eukaryota; kingdom Metazoa; phylum Chordata; class Amphibia; order Anura; family Alytidae; genus Discoglossus; species Discoglossus pictus. Next base: position 24,013,432 of record CM050174.1, on the reverse strand, counting down.
TTGCATCTCACCTTGATTACGGCAACATTATTGAGCTGTCCACTTGATTTATTCAAGCGTTTTTGTTTTGTGACACTTCAGACTTATTATTGAACTAGTCACTTGCCCGTCACAAATGACCCTCTCCCACCCTCTTGCCGCCTAATGCGTAAGCTCTGCACCCGCAGCGCATTGCGTACGCGCAACTTGCAAGTTTTGACTTCAAGTTGCAGGGAAGGCAAAGAACTATTCTCCCCTCCGACGTGGCGCAAATCGACTGAGCTGAATCGACAGCAAGGCCATCGCAATGTTCGGCGCGGGCACTCGCCCCCCCAGGGCTTCGGGCGCGCCTCTCATAGCTCAAGGCCCCTTCTGTTGGCGCGCCTTCTATGCTAAAATTGGCAGCGCCATCTGTTGGCTGGCGGCAGAACTGCAGCTGTCAAGTTTATAATTTAAAGGGATTATTGAAACAAAAGGGGAAGTAATTAAAAGAAAAAAGCAAGCACTTGGCAAATAATTGAAAAGAGAGTAGAGGGTTAATTAGTGATTAAGGCTGTGGGTGTATGAGCTGTGTAAAATGGAGATGATAGTACTAAACATGCACTATAAATTAAAACAAATCACAGTTGGTTTGGTGTGGGTGTTGGGAAATACAACAGCATGTATTACACAATATGTAATGTTCATGTTATGTTTACTGTATGTGTAATTGTGTCCAGTCAATAAGGGGATACGTGACAGTTGGGAAGGGTTACGTTACTTCTGATTGGACAGTTATAGAATACTGCTTGATGCTGCAAGTACTGGTTATGTTTATAACCTGATGTACATATGTTTTGTTGTTTTATCCAGGTCAGTAAAGCCATATATTATTCTTTACTATCTACCATTGTCTCTTTGTGGACTGCTTAACCAACCGTTTATGTTCCCAGACACTAAAGGGTACCACAAATAAGTGAGTGTTGCATCTTTGTTTCCAGTAAATACTGAGTGAGGAAACAGGAGCTGTATCCAATTTACTGAAAGGTGACAAGTGGTTCAGATGTGAAGTTTGCAATAGCAAAGCTCATCAATACCAACTATGGAAATTCAAGCTTGAAATGCTATTATCCAAGGATGACTTATGGCAGGTGCTGGATACAAAGAGACCCACTAATAACCCTGAAGGATCGGACAAGAAAGGCAGACAAGCAAAATAAGTGATAAGCCTATTAGTAGAAGATGATCAACTCATTCACGTAAGAAAAGAAAGAACAGCTAAAGGTATGTGGACAGCATTACGAAAACTGCGTGAGTGTTCAAACTTAAACAGTAAACTATATCTAAGATAAGGCTGGACAATGGCCAGGATAGGCATGAACATGTAAATGCTATGCTAGAGATTGTGGAACAGCTACGTTCAATAAGTGAAGACATTAAAGACAATCTTATGGTAGTATTATTACTATGCAGTCTTTCAGAGTCTACCAGAGCACTGATAAATGCTCGAGTCCAGAGCAGGAACTAATTCTAGAATATGCTAAATGAAAATTAATTGATGAATACAACAGAAGAAAGGAAAGTATTCACAGTGAGGAGAATGACATCAGAGGCAGCTTTAAAGATGCATGAAGACACAAGACAAAGCAAAGAAACTAGTGTATGTTTTATTTGCAAAAACACCTGAAAAAGAACTGCACAATCTGGAAAGCTGAGCAGCAATGAAAAGAGCCACTGAGGAGAGAAAGAGTTAAAATGGCCACAAAGGAAACTGCACAGAATAGCACATCATATGGATGGTGCATAGACTCAGGGGCAACAAGTCACATGACAAGTGATAACACGTTCTTTACAGAAATTGATTACAGTATAAAAGATACAATCTTCCTAGTGAATGGAGAAAGTATCAAAGCAAAAGGCAAAGGTCAAGGATTCCTGTGCGTCTCGTAGGCTGGCCAGGCCGCCTGGGTAGACCACAGTGTCGCATTACCCGGCGGAGCCTGAGGGGCGTCATGACATCGGCTGCGTTAGGGGGAGTGACTTCCGCCCGTTTTGCAGGCTTTGGGCAGTCACTGCGCGACCTGCAACAGGAGTGGACGGAGGTCTGAGTGGCTCCACCCGAGAAAGAATAAGTACTGGTGCAATATAGAGAAATACACCCCAGCTATTTACAGCACATAATAGGCTAGGCTTGCATGTGTATGATTGCCCTTTCTTGTTGTTTGTCCTCCTTTCCCTATAGTGTGTTTGGGTTCCGTTAGTCAGTCCCTTATGGATGCAAATAATTTGGAGGGTCTGCTGGCTGATGTCAGGGCTAGGGCCCTAAGCCACCGAGTAAGATGGGTACAGGACAGGCTGGTTTCTACCATGTCTTCTGTTGAGGGCCTTCAACATACTGTTCAGGCCCACCCTGCTGTGGCTGGTGGCATGGACAGTGTTGGAGAGGCCAGTGGGCTAATTCCCCAAAACCAGAGTGCTGAGCCACTGGACAGTCGCCCACTACTGCACAGGGCCAGGTTTAAAAGGGTGAGTTCAGCTCAGGAGAGTCAGGAGCTAATACCCCCCAAGCCAGAGAGGGCAGGACCCACGGGCAGTGAGGGCGAGGGCCTAGAACTCTGGCCACCGCCAATCACTTTGCCTAAGGGATCATGCCTGCGTTCCAGCTCCAAAAACACCCCGATACAGCCCGTTAAAGGGAGCCAAAGGGGTAATAAAAAAGGCGGGAGCTCTAAAACAGCTCCTACAGCCCCCCCACTGTGATGCACCTGTGGTCCCTGGGGTAATACGTACTAACAGCGCTTCTGGTGCTCTACAGGGATGACACATCGATAGTGTGGAGGTGGACATGTCGTTGACCAGAGAGAAGAGTAGCAGAGTCGTAGCAGAAATGAACCAAGATGACAGCCAGGTCATCGTTGATGATGTGCCAGTGGCGGCAAGGCTGACGCGCCCTGCCAGGGCCCAGAGAGCTGCGACCAGGTCCGGACGTAGTTCAAGGTCAAGGAGCAAAAGGTCTTGCCGATGTAGCTGTGCCTGCTCGGAGTCCGAGAGAGGAAGGAGCCCGCGGATGGCCAGACGGACATGGTCCCCGGCGCGTCATGACAGATGCATGAACACTCTGCTAGTGACTTCAACACCAAGGCTTCTGGAAGCAGGTGAGCGTGCACCATCTACACAAGTAGAAGATACAGCACGTAGAGACTGGTGACTAGCTTCCTAGCATTGTTGAGCGAACGGGACTTAGGCTCCTGGGTCGGTAGTCTAGCCAGAGGTGGATGGGGGGAACAATCCCCAGCGGGTGGGGTTACCCCAGGAGGGACCCCTTTTGGTCATGGGCATAAGCCTGCTGACAGGGCCGGTGACTTCAGTGGTCAACACGACAAGTAACTAGGTGGTCAGAGGCACGGAAGGGGCCGAGAGACCCATTGTCCTCTGCACTCTAGACAACTTTGGGGTACATCTGCCCTTGGAAGTGAAGGAAAAAATCTGGAGGAGGGAGTTCCTTGCTATTCATGTTGCGGCACTTAGAACCTAGGGAAAGAGGTCCTAGAGATGTTGATGATCGGCGAAAATCCTTTAGAAGGTTGCCGCTTACCTTACCTTCAAGCCTTCTCCATTATGGCCTGTGTTTTGGGTGAACGCAACTCGGAGCAATGTTCGGGTCTCTTTGTATCTCTCAAAGAGACTCGGAATGCCTATAAAACCTATGGGGTCTTGGCTTGGTGGCGGTACAACGAGGAGTTCCACCTGTTTATGGCCTCCAGGCCAGCGATGGCTTGGAGCGATAAGGGGGTGGCCTACTGGCTTAACACATGACTCGAATGCGAGTCATGCCGCCCTTTCGGAACTCCGTCGGTCGAACGAGTGGCTCCACCCCTCAGGCGAAGTCTGGATTTAAAGCGTGCTACACGATCAATGAAGGGGTCTGCAAGTGGGCCCCCAACTATTGTTTCAAGCACGTGTCTTCGAATTGCGCTGGGGGAACACCCCCTGTCCAGATGCACTAGACAAAAAAAAGGGCCCAAAGGAAGTGAGCCCACTGCCAAAGGGCAGGATACCAATGCGCCTTCGGTAGGGTGGCAGGGAAAAAGGGAGCAGCTGACCATTTGGAAAAGGGTTTCCGGGACGTTTTCCGAATCCTGTGCGAGTTTGCACGCGGAGCAGGTAGGGCAGTCAACTTGCAATCCGTATTTGAATTCCCGGGTGTGACGTTGGAAAAAATCAGAGGTGAAGTGGCTCTAGGCCGCATGGCCCGGCCATTTATGGACTTGCCCATGAAGGACTTGGTCATCTCTCCATTGGGTGTCGTTCCAAAGAAAGAGAAGGGCTAGTTCTGGCTGATACAGGATCTGTCATATCCAAAAGGAGGGTCGGTAAACAGCGGTATCCCAAAAGAGTATTCGGCAGTTGCTTATGCTTCCTTCGATTGGGCGACCAAAATGGTGTGAAAAGCTGGCACCGGGGCCCTTAAGGCAAAAGTTGACATAGAAGCGGCTTTTCTGTTGTTGCTCGTTCATCCTGAGAGTCACAGACTGTTGGATTGTTTTATCGACGGGAGTTACTTTGTTGACCCGTGCCTACCAGTCTACCAATGGGGTTCTCCATCTTGTGTGCCTACTTTGTCTCATCATTTTTAGCATACGCCGCATTGGGACTATTCCCAGATTATTCCCTCCTGCATGGATTAACAACAAACTGGGCCTTCCTTAGAGCTGTGGCTGCGGCTAACCGGTGGACCCAATACACGTAAGAAAGGCCCACGATCCAAAGCTGCTTCTTTTCCCCTGTAAGGAGAAAGAAAACCTGTCAGACCTTCGCCAAAAGCCTTATGTAAGACCTTCAGTGTTATTCCCATCTCCCTATCCGTTTAATCGCAGCATTAGACAACCCTAGCCTCGCCGCCTCCGTAGCTGCTCCTATACGAAAGTAGTGTTTCCCCAAATCTGCTTTATTGAGCCCCAATTGTGCAACACTCCTTTCAGCACCTTCTCAAACTGGTATCGTGATAATGCTGTTCCATCGGCATGAATGAGCAGCGAACACCGTCCCACCGGTCGCTGTCTTAGATTCTCCTTTGTACATACATAGGGGAAACACACCTTGCCTACCTTGTGCAATACCACCTATTTGCCTCTGCCAGCCTGGTCTGTCTTAGACCGCCTTAACAATATCACCACCTTGTCTTCCCTCAGACAAGTATCCGCCCATTGCAGACCCCCCTGAACCGTGTCTGTTGTTCTTGACCAACTCCCCTATTCTAAATGCCCCGAAGAATGCTAGGGAGAAACCATAGGAATAGCAGAGATTCAAAAGGGGTTCTGCAAGTTTCCTCCAGTACCCGCGCCAGTCGCAACAACAGTGTAAAGGTAATCGGCTGTCTAACAACACTGCTACACACGCCGTTGAAGATACCCCGAACTACCCGTCGTACCACAAATTCATTTGTGAGGTCTTTTTGCCCAGCCAGCTTAAACATAAAAGCCAGAGCCGTGACCTGACGCACCACTGATGCCTTTGAGTCAGCATCCTCCAAACACCTTAACAAAAACCAAAGCAGGATTCCTAAACTTTTTTTCTTCTGTTGGGACACCCCCGGCCACCTACTAGGTCCTGCCATTTGGCCCAGACTTTCTTGTATGCGGCCCACATTGCAGGGGCAACAGAGTGTCTAACTACCTGACTACTCCAAGCTCCCATACTCGTTGGGAATGATCTCGCCGGCTACTTGGGCGCCTGGGGCCAACATCCTGAACCATGCTTCCTGAAACCATGAAAGGGCATCAACTATGCCATTCTCTAACCCTGGCACATGCTTGGCAATGAACCATATGTCCTTTGTAAGCAAATAAGTACCGTACTAAATGCACTACCGAAATGGAGTCTTCCGTCAGGCTATTAATCATTTGCACCAACGACATATTGTCTGTGTCGAATGTCACCCGGCGGTCCTTGAATTCCGCACCCCATAAGTGAACCGCTACCACTATTGGAAATAATTCCAAAAAGGTAAGATTCCTCGTAAGGCCAACTGCTTCCCATCCCTGCGGCCAAGCTGCAGCACACCACTTGCCTTTGAAGTACGCGCCGAAATCCAGCAACCCGATGCTCCCTAAGTGTATGATCGCAGAACCATTAAAATCTGCAAGGAAAACCTTCCAAACCGTGGCGTCGTCCTGAATGGCTCTTGTGACTCAGAGGCTCCTTCTGAGAAGAAGCAAACTAAGAAGGCAAGTCAGAAATGTGAAATTATCCTTGAGCTCACCCTAACAACAACAAGACGGGAGCATCAGGAGTACCTGCGCTTGAAGAAAGAGAGTGAACACATTAATCTGGAGCTTCTGGCTCGGCATAAGAATTCAAAAGGGGAATGTTGGCGTTAATGGGATATGGAAAAGACCGAGAAAATGTTTGAGGATGACTTCCTTTATGTTGATACAATTCCGGCTGGAACGTGTTTAAGGAAAGGTCCTGGAAAACCGGTTGTAATATCTGGTGATAATGCTCCTAAAACAATTCTGGTGATGAGTAGTAAAGCACAAGGAAAAGACAGACTGACCAACAGAGCTAAGAGGTGGGGCAGCATGGAGGGGGACGATGCTTCATGCATGTTTGAAGAATTTTCCACACAGGAAGGCCTTGATTGCCCAGATAATGCTTCCTCTTACAAATACAGAAACTCTCAAGTGTCCACAAGAGAAGATAAATGAGTCCAGGAACCAACATAGAAGGGTTGTCAAAGGAGCATTATTGTTTGATAAGAAAGGGACTGGATGTCTTATAATAATGCACATGCCTTTGAGAAGGTGTGTATGGAAATACAACAGCATGTCTTGGTATATATTGGTACCAATGACAAAGTTAGTGGAAGATTGAGTGTCCTAAAGAATGATTTTAGAGAATTAGGGAATAAGCTTAAGGTAACGACCTCCAAGGTAGTATTTTCTGAGATACTACCAATGCCATGTGCTAGTCCAGGGAGACAGATGGCTTAGGGAGGTTAATACATGGCTAAAAAAGTGGTGCACTAAGGAGGGGTTTGGGTTTTTGGTGCACCCCAGCTGACTTCTCGCTTGGGTACAATCTCTATAGCAGGGATGGATTGCAAAGGATGGTAGAACGGCTGGGGGAGTTTTTAAACTAATAGGTGGGGGAGGGACTAGATAGAAGTAATGGGGTAGTAAGTGTAGAGGGGGTAAGGAATGAATTAACTAGTCATGAGGAGATAGGGGGCGGGTTAGTATAGTCAATAGGGAAGTACTTCTAAGAAACTCAAGTACAGTGGCAGGCACTTCAGAACTACAGATTCATAATATAAGTTGTATGTTTGCTAACGACAGAAGCTTGCCAGGAAAAATGGGAGAGTTAGAATTATTAGCAATTAATGAGAAATTGGATTTAATAGGCATTACTGAAACATGGTGGGATGACTCTCATTATTTAGGAAAGATAGGGTCAATGGTAAAAGGGGAGGAGGGATTTGTCTGTATGTTAAGCCTGAATTTCAAGCCTATAGTCAGAGAGGATATATATGCTGGAACTAATGATAATATTAAATGTTTGTGGGTAGAGTTAAATAGTGGAGCAGCAAATTCCAAAAGAGTTAGTTGGAGTATGCTATAAACCCCCAAATATAATTGAAAGTGAGGAAATGCAATTATTATTACAGATTGGAAATGCAGCCAAGCATGGGCAAGTTCTAATAATGGGAGATTTTAACTACCCTGAAATAAAAGGGCAGCAATACAACGTATAGACTGGGACAGAACTGATAGGTAAAAACACTGTACATAAATGGACAACATTTAAATCCTTACTAAATATACATACTGTACACATCGGCATATACCATGTGGAAATAAAAGTAAAAGTAAATGCCATCCAACGTGGCTTAACAATGATTTAAAGATCAAGATACAGAGTAAAAAACAGGCATTTCTATTATACAAACAAGAGGGGACAGAGACTGCTTTACGGGAGTACAAGGAAATCAACAAGGCTTGCAATAGGGCTATTAGACTGGCTAAAATAGAAAGTAAAAAATTAGTTGCAAAAGAAAGTAAGACTAACCTTAAAATATTTGTTGTAATTATATTAATGGAAAGAAGGCCAGGAAGGAAGCTATAGGAGCATTACAATGTGACATAGGCCGAATGATAATTAGTGTCCAGGAAAAGGCAGATGAGCTAAATAGGTTATTTTCTTCTGTATACTCAAGGGAGGTGCCAGTGGTTTGGGTCACTGCAACATAATGGGACTACACTACATTCACCAAATTGGTTAAAGCAGGAAGAAATCCAAAAGAGGGTGGAAAAAATAAATGTTAATAAAGCCCCAGGTCCTGATGGAATACATCCAAGGGTACTGAGGGAATTGGGTTCTGTAATAGCCAAACCATTATATCTAATTTTTCAAGATTCACTCAACACTGGGTCGCTACCAGATGACTGAAGGAAAACAGAGGTGATACCTATATTTAAGAAGGGATCAAGAGCAAATCTGAGGAATAATTGACAAGTGAGCCTGACTTCTGTAGTGGGAAAGCTTTTGGAAGGGTTAATAAGGGATAATATACAAGAATATGTCTATTCAAAATTATAAGTAGGAGCCAACATGGATTTATGAGGGATGTGTCATGTCAAACAAATGTAATTAGTTTCTATGAGGGGGTTAGTAGTAACTTGGATCAAGGCAACTCAGTGGATGTAGTTTTTTAGATTTTGCAAAGGCTCTTGATACAGGGCCACATGGGAGACTATTGTGCAAACTAAGGGATACAGAAATTGCAGTAAATATCTGCTCATGGATTGAGAGATGGGTAAAAGACAGGAAGCAAGGGGTTGTTGTAAATGGAACATACTCAGATTGGACTAATGTGGTAAGTGGGGTTCCTCAGGGATCAGTATTAGGTCCTCTCCTTTTTAACATATTTATTAATGACTTAGAATTAGGACTGGAAAGTATTGTCTCCTGTTTTGCTGATGACACTAAGTTGTGCAAGGTAATTCAATCAGAAAATAATGCACTTTCCCTCCAATAGGATTTGCATAAATTAAAGAAATGGGCAATTAAATGGCAGATGAGATTTAATACAAATAAATGTAAGGTTATGCATCTGGGAAGGACAAATTGCACTTGCAATTTATACATTTATTTAAGCAAATCTAGGGGTATCGGATATTGAAAAGGATTTGGGAGTACTTGTGGACAACCACCTATGTAACAGTTCTCAATGCCAAGCAGCATCTGCAAAGGCAAATAAAATATTAGTATGTATTAACAAGGGTATAGAAGCCAGGGAAGCAAATATAATTCTGCCACTACACAAATCCCTAGTACGCCCACATTTAGAATATGGAGTACAGTTTTGGGCACCACTGCATAAAAAGGACATTTTAGAAGCGGAAAAAGTACAGAAAAAGACAACAAAACTAATAAGGGGAATGGAGGGGCTAGGTTATGAAGAAAGACCTACCAAATTAAATGTATTTTCTCTAGAAAAAAGGCATCGAAGACGGGGTGATTACCCTATATAAATACATCTAGGGTCAGTATAAAGATTTGTCAAGTGAGCTTTTTGTGCCAAGAGGTTTTCAACTGACAAGAGGACATCCTTTGAGGTTAGAAGTAAAAAGATTCCACCTTAAAGAAATAAAAGGGTTCTTCACAGTAAGGGCAGTTAATCTGTGGAATTCTCTACCAAGGGAGGTGGTGATAGCGGATTCAATAGATAACTTTAAAATGGGATTCAGGCTTATCCTGGATAATTAGAGAGGGAGGATTGATCCAGGGAGGAATCCGATCGGCAGTATCTGGGGTCAGGAAGGAATTATTTTTTTCCCTTTTGAGACAATTTCACTTGGGATTTTTCTGTTTGCTTCCTCTAGATCAATTAACAATTAATCTGCATATTGCAGATCAGAGGAGATCTTAAAAGGTTGAACTTGATGGGCTAAAATTATTTTTCCAACCTCAATTACTATATAACTATGTAACTATGTATTACACAATATGTAATGTTAATGTTATGTTTACTGTATGTGTAATTGTGTCCAGTCAATAAAGTTACAGTTATGTAATCTCTGTGTCTGTTAGAGATTTGACAGTTATAGAATACTGCTTGATGCTGCAAGTACTGGTTATGTTTATAACCTGATGTACATATGTTTTGTTGTTTTATCCAAGTTAGTAAAGCCATACAGTATATTATTCTTCATATCTACCATTGTCTCTTTGTGGATTGCTTAACCAACAGTGGGAGGGCACGCTTCATGAGTTCAGAAGCAGAAGAGTGGTGGATTATGATGATCTAGAGGAAAAGAAAACAATGGAAATGGAACTGGCAAAATGGCAGTTGGAGAGTGAGATTCTGTTAAGTGGATGGGATGAGGCCGAGTGGTACGGGCAGAGCCACTTGCAGAAGTGACTGCTTCAGTCCTGATAGTAGATAGAACTGGCAAAATGGCAGCTGGAGAGTGAGATTCTGCTGAGTGGATGGTCTGAGGCCCACTGGTATTTGCAGAGCCTCTTGTGGAAATGACAGCTTCAGTGTTCATAATAGATAGAATTGGCAAAATGGCAGATAGAGATTGAGAATCTGCTGGTGTGTGTGTGTGGGGGGTGTAATGATACCCAGTGGTATTTGCAGAGCCTCTTGCAGAAGTGACTGCTTCATCCTGATAGTAGATAGAACTGGCAAAATGGCAGTTGGAGAGTGAAATTCTGTTAAGTGGATGGGATGAGGCCGAGTGGTACGGGCAGAGCCTCTTGCAGAAGTGACTGCTTCATCTTGATAGTAGATAGAACTGGCAAAATGGCAGCTGGAGAGTGAGATTCTGAGTGGATGGTATGAGCCCCAGTGGTATTTGCAGAGCCTCTTGCAGAAATTACTGCTTCAATCATGATGTGTTTCTTTACTAGTAGTAATAACATATTATTATTAGTTACTATAATGGTGACAATACAATAGGGTACGAGCTTTATAATATTTTTTTGCAGATTTGTACTAGACACTGTGTCCTCTAAAGGTTCACAATGTGACTCCTTGTTAAAACAAATAATCACAGGTGAATAACTTGCCATATCCTTCTCACCTTCTCATTTCTGCCAATACTGTCATAATATTTGAACAATTTCTCAGAATCTTCTTCATTTTCCACTCTGAAACTCCGTCATCCTAACTAAACAGATTACATTTTTGGGCCTTCAAAAATAAAAAGTAGGTATTTTTATATGTTGCCAGATCAGCTTGGGTGCCAATGACAACAAGGTTAGATAAACTTTCAGGACATATGAAAAACGTTGTGTCCTCTTCAACTTAGACAATTAATCTTCATCTTCAGTCATAACATTTCATGGTTAATGGAGCATGTTCAATGCATGACGCTTCTGGCTTTATCATTCATAAGCGTGTGCTTTTTATGAAATACCATTACTACGTTACCAAGGCCAACCTTTTTAATAACATATATCTGAGGCTTAAATACTGGTTTTAAAAAGTATCTATATTTTATAGAGTTTTATCACATATAGTTCAAAAGCATTTTCTATAACCTAATCCAAAATCTGTTTTTAATGGACACAGGGTCTCGGAGAAACACTTTAATACTGCTGAGGGTTTTTGTGGATCACCTAAGGATATTTACGCTTGCCTTGTAAGTTATAATGTGCTGTGCTACATTAGAATATAACCTAAGTGCTTGTAACCCATAATATCTTATAAATAGGTATTTTTTATGTATTTTCATTCATTTTCTTATCTTTGTTTGATCATTTCTTTGTAGTCTCAGTTGTATTGTGGACCAGTGCATTAGGGTATAACAACGTAAGATAATAAGTAAATTGCATTTGCTCCTTGCAGTGGAATTATACAAAAACATACAAAGTCAATATAAGTTTGATTATGTGAAATTTTCCTCTCTACACGTTTCGTCCACTACAGAGCTTCTTCAGAATGATACTAGATGTGTATAGATATTGCTACAGGGATTGCTGCTATCAGTTATTCTTGATTATGCAAATATCATTAAGTTACAACTTTACCCAATCTAGGCAACTACCAACCGGATGAGCCAAGGGATTACCTAAGGACTGCAGTAACTTTGCTTTGCCCTAACGATTGTTTTCTTAATATCTATCTACAACACCTAACCTTTGTTTGTCCTTGTATTTCCCTTGTCTGTTGTCGGCTCTTGGCCTACTGCCTGTGCCTTGAACTTGATACCATCTGCCATCCTTGACTGTTTAATTAATTTTGGATATTCTACTGCTACAAATCTGTGTCCCAGTGTAAGACATGGCCTGCTATTCTCTAAATCTAGCCCCATGGTCCACTTCCTATAAGCAACCACTAGTAGTTACACATTGTTGTGAAAATACAGTATTTACTGTATATATTGTCTGCAAAACCTACAAATAATCTTATTTCAACAGTTACCATTGTGACAATATTTGCTTTTTAAAAAACAACTAAAAATGCATGAGAAATAAGGTCAAAACACATAGAGCCTCATTCAATACAGGCCATGTGTCTGCAGGCTCAGGGTCGTCTCCAATTCTGGCCCTATTCAATTGAGAAAGGGAGCAAGTTATCAGCTGAGGCCTGAAGCCTGTAAACCCTGGTTTCCCATGTAACGCTTCAGAGTATCCGATGAAGTGCACCAAAATAAAGCAAACCCATAATTTGCAATCCTGTCATAGGTCAAAAAACCGAAAGGAACCAGAGAACACAAATCAACACTGTGGAAACTGGTTTAAAAGACAACTTAAATCGTAAGGCCTTGGCAGTTGACATTGCTCACATTTCTAGGAACTGCTGTGATTTTACCGCACACGTGATCTTCTCATCGTTTGAGTGTCCATTAAATACACCCGGCCAGCATTGTGATGATTTTATATGATTTTAACCAAGCTTATGTTGGTGTCACAAGTTTTTAATAATGTGTATTTATTAAAGGTTATGTTTTATAATTCCATATATGTTTTTCTCCTTTTTGTACTTGATCCCTAAAACTACTCTGGTCACTACTATATGTATTTTCTGATCTTTTTCGATAGTTATCTGTATAGGATTTAGTTCCATTCTGCATTTTTAAAGTATGTGTGCACCCCGGCCACAGAGACCCAGGTGGTGGCTCCACAGGAGGAGGAACCATAATCCCCAACGCAGGTGGTGGTGGAGAAAGCCAAAGGCCCGGGACCATCACAGGAGGCTGGCGCATCAGCAGCAAGACCGTTGTGGGGAATACCCCCTCCGGGGCCTCACATGCATCATGGTCACGTTCCCAGCCCTTTCAACCTACAGACATATCATTGAGCCAGCAACCACCTGCAAGGATGTCAAGGTCCTGGGGACCACTCTCAAAAGGCACACCACTGCCACCTGGTGAGATGCAATGGATGCGTTGGCCAGACCCCAAGGCTCTTCCACTCCTGACCAGGTCCCAACAGACCGGGCCACAACAGATATTGACCCAACAGATCATGCAACAGCAGTGGTTGTCCCAGCAGTTGTTGTCCCAGCAACTGATGCCACAGCAGTTGTTGTCCCAACAAATTATACCACAGCCGAGGTGGCCCTAGCAGTTGTTGTCCCAGCAATTGTTGTTCCAGCAGATATTGCCCCAACCAACTGAGCCAACACCATCCCGAAGGGCAACACTATCGCCAGTGGCAACACCATCCCTATGGGCAACACCATCCCAACGGACAACACCATTGCCAATGGCAACACCATCACCAATTGCAACAACATCCCAATAGGCAATACCTCTGGCCTCACCAGAGCACATCCACAGTCCAACTTTGTCTGGTGACAGAACTCACAGCACCTCACAAGGCACCTGGAGGGACATCATGCAGCACATCCGCATGGATGATGAGCGTGACAATATAGTAATGAAACAGCTGACAGCTCAGCTTCAAAGGAAGAACGATATTGGTACCGAGCAGGTCGACAGCATAAGAGCAATATATGGTGAGATTAGAAGACATAATAGAAGGATGGAGAGGTATGAGCAAAAAGCTCATAGGGACAGACAAGCCCAGACACATCACTTGGCGTGGCTAGTGCTGTTGGCAGAAGCCCACGTCAACACTCACCAGCCTTTGGTTCCACAGGCTCCACCATCACCGCAACCAGAGCTTGGGCCTCCTCATCTCACCCCTTACCGCCAACGCCAGCTGCTACACAGCCTCCCCAGTTGAACGCACCCCTAAATTATTATTATTATTATCGTTTATTTGTAATGCGCCAACATATTCCGTAGCGCTAAAATCCAACACCTCCTGGCCGTGGTAGAGGGAGGAAGCATGCAAGCATGGAAGGTGTGGGCCCAGTGCTCAGAAAGAGGAATTAGGTGAGAAATTCCCCTAGGTCAGTGGTCGTCAAACCTCACTCGAGGACCCACCACACAGACCATGATTTAGGTGAAACACTGTGTGAATACACATGTGAAGCAATTTGAGGCTCCACCACCTGTTGAATACTAGTTGCCTTACTTTTGGTTACCAAGTTTCACCTAAATCATGGCCTGTCTGATGGCACCTGAGGAGAGGATTGAGAACCGCTGCCCTAAGTCCTCCTCATCCACACTCCTCAATGAATATTATTTTGTATTAATGTTGAGATACTATTGGCTGGCTACAGAGTGTGTACATGTATGGTTATGTTGAATATTTCTGCAATTGATGTTCAATGTGGATTGCTGTTGAGATGAGGTGTTGCAGTCAATCGAAATTGTGTTCTTATTGATATCTTGTTCTTGTCTCGGAAGGTTTTAATAGCCCAATCTCACAACCATGAAGGCATGTTCCTCAACCTCCTCTTTCTGTGTCACAGATTTTGCTCATCAATTTCTGATTATGCCTTTATATCTGAAAACACACTGTGTGTTAAATAGATCTGTATGACATTATCCATAATTATGTTCATCTGTTTAACTGAGCAGATATAGACAAGTTGTAAGTGCTATGCACATTAAAGGTTTCTTCAATTAAATGGAGTGATTTCTGATGATCCTTTTTCCCCAGATTCCGGTTGCAGTGATTTCGTGACCACATGTGACCCTGGTAGGTGCTATGCATTATGCTTATTCTAGACTATGACATTACCCCATTTAGGTATCCCCTTTTTCGCAAAAATAAGCCTCTTGCCCTCTTGGAAAACCGCCCACACCACACCCATGATATTAATGCACAGTCGTATGCTGATTAACATGTGCTCTGTGTATCTAATAAACTATGCTATTTTCATATTGTTATCAGTGTTTCTGTGTGTTTGTAATGTACCATGATTGTGAACCTCCAGATTAATTATTAGAACAAAAAATTGTATACATAGATCTTCCTTCAATATACACATTCTGTGTTAATTTAGGGTTGAGGTCATTGCTCTCTCACTAGTGCATCTGATGGTGGAGGTAATGTACCTGGGTTTGATACCAGCCACAGCTATGTACGATATTCGTGTTTCAGAACAAATGAAGATATGTATTCATGCTATATATTAGAGCATATGTTCGAATGAGGTGCAGTTGTGTAATGTTTATGTGTATTTTTAAATTAATATATCTGCACACACAGTTGTTGTGGGCACAATCCCATGACTTAGCAATAAGGACATATGTTTACAACAAGTTGTTACATACTGTGCCACCATAACTCCCTAACACTTGCATTTTAGTTCACTATTCTGATGTGCCCTGCTTACAGACACCTGAGTGGATTTCTGTTCTCTGAATGAGCAACTATATTATCTGTTGTTGCATATGCATAACTGAAGATTAACATAACCTCATTAACAGTTATGTTCCAAGCGTACAGTTACTCTTCCTCCTATGTACAGGGAGGATCACATTAGCACAGAAAAAGAGATATGGAAGGAAGTATGATGCAGCCTTCACAATAGTCCAAGTAGATGAGAGTATAGAATGTATAAAGCAATAGGTCCATATAAATCTATGCAGAGTATGTGAGCATACACATGTTGCGGATGTGCAAGGAACATCAGGTGACATATGTCATATGACATCTACATTGTAGTCTGCAACTACAGCTTTATATATATTGGCTAATCGGTAATAGGAATCAAATATCACACTGTATCCAACAACTTAATGATTCAGAGACATGCATATACATGATGACATTAGCATGACCATGGAATGTCGGGATGCTTATCTTCATGCCTTGTCCTGACCGTGATCTGGAAGAAACACACAATAAGTATATTATGATGAGAATTACACATGCTAATGAGCAGCTATCACCAGATGCAGGTATGTTGGCACATATGTTTACATGTTATTTAGTGATATCTGAAACAAGCTACTCATCTGGCAGATGATGATGATGGATAATTCTGATTAGCGATGTTGGAATATCACAACTATTACACATTGATGCATCTTTGGAGATCCACATGTCGTCTTTTACCTTGGATGTGGTCAAGAGGATATCCAAGAGGAGATCTGTTCCCCTAGGATACGTCCGCAGGGTATGATTATGTTTTCTGACAGCTTCTGCAATATGTTTGGGATGTCTTTGGGAAAAGAAAGGTAGGCCTCCATTAATGGAGTTGTTCTTTATTTCTTCTTCTGCATACATAGTTACATAGTATACATCAAGTTCAACCTTTTTAGATCTCCTCTGATCTGCAATACGCAGATGTATTGTTAATTGATCCAGAGGAAGGCAAACAGAAAAAAAAAAAAACAGAGAAACTTTGCCAATTGTCTCAACTGGGAAAAAAATATAAAACTCCTTCCTGACCCCAGATACTGGTGATCAGATTCATCCCTGGATCAATACTCCCACTCTATTTATCCGTGATAGCCCTTAATGTCCTTTTTATTTAAAAATATATCCCCTTGTCAGTTGAAAACCTCTTGGCACAAAAAGTTCCCTTGACAAAGCCTTGTATTGACCATGGATATATTTATATAAGGTAATCATATCCCCTAACAGACGCCTTTTTTCTAGAGTAAATAAGTTTAATTTCATTAATCTTTCTTCATAACTTAGCCCCTCCATTCCCTTTATTAGCTTTGTTGCCCTTCTCTGTACTTTTTCCAGCTCTAAAATGTCCTTTTTATGTAGTGGTGCCCAAAATTGTACTCCATATTCCAAATGAGGGTGTACTAGGGATTTGTATAGTGGGAGAATTATATTTGCTTCCCTTGCTTCTATACCCTTCTTAATACATGCTAATATTTTACTTTCTTTTGCAGATGCTGCTTGGCATTGAGCACTGTTACCTAGGCGGTAATCCACGATTACTCCCAAATCCCTTTCAATATTTGATACCCCTAGATTTGCTTCATTAAGATTATAAATTGCATGGCTATTTTTCCTTCCCAGATGCATAACTTTACATTTATTCGTATTAAATCTCATCTGCCACTTAGATATCCATTCATCTAATTTATGCAAATCCCTTTGGAGGGAAAGTACATTATTTTCTGATTTAATTACCTTGCACAACTTTGTGTCATCAGCAAAAATGGAGACACCACACTCCAATCCCACTTCCAAGTCATTAATAAATATGTTAAAAAGGAGGGGGCCTAATCTTGAGCCCTAAGGAACCCCACTTACCACATTAGTCCAATCGTAGTATGTTCCAGTTACAACAACCCTTTGCTTCCTGTCTTTTAGCTAGCTCTCAATCCATAAGCAAATGATTATGGCAATTCCTGAATCCCTTAGTTTGCTCAATAGTCTTCCATGTGGCACTGTATCAAAAGCCTTTGCAGAATCAAAATAGACTACATCCACTGAGTTGCCTTGATCCAGGTTCCTACTAACCTCCTCATAGAAACTAATTAGGTTTGTTTGACAGGACCTATCCTTCATAAATCCATGTTGATTCCTACTTATAATCCTGTTCAAATAGATATATTCTTGTATGTTATCCCTTATTAACCCTTCTAAAAGCTTCCCCACTACAGAAGTGAGGCTCACTGGTCTAGAATTCCCTGAATTTGCTCTTGCTCCCTTTTTAAATATAGGTATCACTTCTGCCTTTCTCCAGTCATCTGGTAAAGACCCTGTGTTGAGTGAATCCTGAAAAATCACATATATAGTTCTCAGCAATACGGGTTGTTGCTAACGCTTGCTGGCTCGTGTTGCGAGCTGCAGTTGCTGGCAAGGAGCGCCTTAGGCGCTCCTAGCGCTTGTGGAGATGAACTCCGTAGGTGCTCATCCCTATGACCCTGTATGACTTTCGGCCTGCAAATGCGGACACTACACACTGCGCACATTGCTGACACTTACACCTCAGCTCAACAAAAGTGCAAATCTACATTGTATGCTGCAGGAACATCAAAACAGATTGTCAGCTCTTCAGCACAATGCTTCCTGCATATATTACTTCCAAATATGTCAAGTATATTCATTTATAATTTCATTAATTAATTAATTATCAGAAAAAAAATACGGTATACAGAAAAAAAACTTCACAGTATCGCTATAAACGACAAAGACCTTCACCGCGCGCCTCACAAGTAGCGCCAATGGTGCTCAAAGGACACAGAGTTCACCAGGGAAGAGACTTGCAATAAGGGCAAAAAGGAGACAAGCACCGGAACTTACAATGAGAGCAAAACCACCTCTCATAACAACAAATACGCCGAAGGATCTCACACGACCAAAACACATACTGTCTGTGGCAAACAGCATTACCTGCCTTACAATTTTATCGCCGTCATTTTTTGACGGGCAAGTCTCTAGTTAGATATAATGGTTTGGCTATTACAGAACCCAGTTCCCTCAGTACCCGTGGATGCATTCCATCAGGACCTGGGGCTTTATTAACATTTATTTTTTCCAATCTCTTTTGGATTATATCCTGCAATTATTTGGCAAAGGTAGTGTAGCCCCATTATGTTGCAGTGTCCCAACCACTGGTACCTCCCTTGTGTATACCAAAGAAAATAACCTATTTAGCTCATCTGTCTTTTCCTGGTCCCTAATTATCAGATGGCCTGTGTCACATTGTAATGTTCCTATAGCTTCCTTCCTTGCCTTCTTTCAATTAATATATTTAAAAAATATTTTAGGGTTAGTCTTACTGTCCTTTGCAACTAACTTTTCATTTTCCATTTTAGCCAGTCTAATAGCACTTTTGTAAGGCTTGTTGATTTCCATGTACTCCTGTAAAGCACTCTCTGTCCCCTCTTGTTTGTATAATTTAAACGCTTCTTTTTTACTCCTCATCTTCATCTTTAATTCATTGCTAAGCCACATGGGGTGTGATTTACTCCTTCTACTTTTATTTCCACATGGTAAATGGCGATAAGTATGTTTATTTAGTAAGGATTTGAACGTTGTCCATTTATGTTCAGTATTTTTACCTGTCAGTTCTCTGTCCCTGTCTCTATGTTGTATCACTGTCCGTAGACCGTTAAAATCTGCCCTTTTAAAATTAAGAGTGTTCGTTTGCCCCTTACAGCTATGTTTTTTTAATTCAATCTCAAATGAGACTGTGTTGTGATCACTGTTTCCCAAAGGTTGCCCTATTTCCCTATGTGATAACTAAATCCAAGATGGCCTCATTTCTAGTAGGTTCTTGTATAACCTGGGCCAGATAATGATCCCTGAGTGTACTCAAGAACCTGCTTCACTTAGCTGAACTGCTGGTCTCATTTATCCAGTTTATTTCAGGGTAATTAAAATCTCCCATTATTAGATCTTGACCATGCCTAGCTGCATTTCCAATCTGTAACAATAATTGCATTTCGTCACTTTCAATTATATTTGTTTTTTTTTAGCATACTCCTGCTAATATTTTTTTGGAATTTGCTGCTCCGCTATTTAACTCTATCCACAAACATTCAACATTACCGCTAGTTCCAGCATAAATATCTTCTCTGACTATAGGTTTAAATTCAGGTTTAACATACAGACAAATCCCTCCTCCTCTTTTACCATTGCCTCTATCTTTCCTAAATAGGTTACAACCATCCAGATTAACAGTCCATTCATGAGATTCATCCCACCATGTTTCAGTAATGCCTATTAAATACCATTTCTCATTAACTGCTAATAATTTTAACTCTCCCATTTTTCCTGGCAAGCTTCTGGCATTAGCAAGCATACAACTTATGTTATGAGTCTGTAGTTCTGACGTGCCTGCCACTGTACTTGAGTTACTTAGCAATATTTCCCTATTGACTGTACTCACCCTCCCCCATCTCCCCTCCCCCATCACTAGTTAATAAGTTCCTTACCCCTCTACACTTACTACCCCATTACATCTATCTCGCCCCCCCACCTACTAGTTTAAAAAAAAACAGCCGTTCTGCCATCCTATTCCTTAGCACAATAGCTCCCTCATCATTAAGGTGCAATCCATCCCTGCTATGGAGATTGTACCCAAGTGAGAAGTCAGCCCAGTGCTCTAAAAACCCAAACCCCTCCTTAGTGCACCACATCTTTAGCCACGCATTAACCTCCCTAAGCTCCTTCTGCCTCCCTGGGCTAGCACGTGGCACTGGTAGTATCTCAGAAAATACTACCTTGGAGGTCCTTGCCTTCAGCTTATTACCTAGTTCTATAAAATCATTCTTTAGGACACTCCATCTTGTACTAACTTTGTAATTGGTATCAATATGTACCAAGACAGACCTTCATTTCCAGCTCCTCCCAATAATTTGTCTACCCGATCCACAATATGCCGAACCCGAGCACCTGGGAGACAGCAAACTGTTAGATTGCTGGGATCTGGGTGACAAATCACCCTGTCTACCTTCCTAATAATAGAGTCCCCTACCACCAGAACCTGCCTGTTGCTTTGCCTATTCTCCCTTCCCACTCCTCCAGTAGAACTGTTCTCCTGGCTATTAGAGGGAACAGCTCTACCTGGCATTGCCATTCCTGAATGTCTCCCTCTGGCTCCTGTTCCCCCTGCTTCCCCTTGTAACTGTAACCCAACTACCTCCATGGACATCCTCACTAGCCCCAGCTCCTCCCTCCATGCTAGGCCCAGCTAAACTGTACTCAGTGAGCACCAACTCCCTTTCCAGTGGAGCAATAACACTAAGTGCTGCAATTCTCCTCTTCAGTTCTCCAATCTGAGCTTCCAGAGAGGCAACATGCTCACACCTCTCACAGAGGTATGGACCCTGGATCATCTGTTCCAGAAGTGCATACATATGACAGGGTGTACACTGAGTGAGGTTGCCACTGGACTGACTCATAATTACACATGTTTTCTGCAAATACTTACAGTGTAGTCAACATTGATGTAGCTGATGTTCTGTTCTATTGCTTTTCCTTGTGTGTTAAGTGATGAGTTGACACACGGCAGCACTTCTGTAATGGCAATATGATGAGATTATTAGAGTCACACATAATCCAATGTAATCATTTTGATTTCAACATTAATTTGTGCTGTAATAAGTGATCACATCTTTGGGACATTTCCTGTTATCTGACCGTGACTGCTGGTGACAGCATTTGCGGCTACATAACAGGAAAGATCCATTCTTTGGATCCTATGCTGAACATTGATTACCATTTAAAATATGCTGGTATGTTAATATTTCCAGATTGCTATTAATTTAATTGGATTTAGATTAGTATGATCAGACAATGTGCACATTACTGTGTTGTACTGTGAAGAGGTTTTCAAATATGATTGTGGGGCCTATATACATTGACATTGTGGAATATATAATCCCATCAATTTAGCTATGTGCTGGAGGTTGCAGATATCAGTACATATGATGTGTATGGGAATGTGTGCATACTTACCATTAACGGATAATATTGCATGTTGTAGTTGATCCAGTGTTGATCAATAATGCATCATGAGACATACATCATACCAGTAAGCCCTCCTCTACTTGGGCTGTTTGATATTCTGTATGACAATGGGAAAGGAGAAAAGAGTTGTATTAGTTACGCATAATCAAGCTACATTATAGTTAGTTGTTGTCACGCCCAGGGCCTGATTGGACTGTTTTACACTATGGCCTGGGCTTCACTGGACAGAGTTACCCTGTTTTTATTATTATGGTTATGTATTCCTTAGTGCTTCTGATTAAAATGTGATTACACTATTATACTGTATGTATGTTGGTTTATGTATTATGTTTCATGCGATAGGAATTGTTGTAAAAAAACATATTAGATATTCTGCAGGCTATTGCATCCCAAGACCATAGTCTTATAGATAATACTTGTGCACACACTTCAAGATTACAGCAAAGGGTTATCGTTAATACAATCCCCAGGATGCGATTAGGATCCTGAGCTCATCAGATGTGCGGGGTTTCCAAGTGGGCAGGGGCAGCCTATTATGTTGCAGTGTTGTTGTCTGGTGATAACTCACTCAGCCCCACCTAAATATAATCACCAGAATAACATTAAGGCCTGACCTGATCAGAAGTACAGTGTTTCCCAGTAAGCAGGGGCAGTCTAATTTTATGGGATGGTGCTTACTGTGATTGGCCAGCCTGTGTGCCGGAATTTTTTTTATAAAATTTGACAATTAATAAAGATATGTCAGTTGTGTCTGTACTTACATAAACAAGGTGTAAGTGTCAGTCTGTGAATTAATCCTAATTCTAAGGGATTACTTGGTGTTCCTGAGATCCTGGTCTGTGGAAGCAATCTCCTGGGCGTGGTTCCTGTGTTTGGTCCATCTTCTGCTATCAGAGGTATAAAAGGACAGCACTACTCTGCTGGATAGGTTTAAACTAGGTTCTTACCAAGTCCAACTGAAGTAGCAGATCGTGACAGTTGTTATTTGTACTCATGAATGATGTGGGCACGTTGTTGTGACCCCTGAATATTATCCACAACAGGGCGAGGTAGAGGCTCTTCCTCCTGATGGAGCTGAGGCTCCCAGACTGTTGGCTTGTACTGTTATATTGTGCAGACAACAGCAGGCAATGATGATCTGACAAACCATATCAGGGGTATACTGTAGCGCCCCTCCAGTGGAATGTAAACATCTGAAGTGCATCTTAAGCACACCAAAGGTGCGCTCTGTTACATTCCGGCATGTGGCATGGGCTGCATTGTACCGCTCCCCCTCTGTGTGTGGATTGCTCACAGGGGTCACCAACCATGGAAAACACCCATATCCTGCATCACCTGAAGTAAACAAAATGGGAGATGTAGATATTAATGTGATGTTGTGGTGTTTGTTAAAGAGTATGGACGTATACACAATGATTCATGTGATGTTAGTTTATGGATATGGGGGTGTGAACTTGATACTCCTATGACCAGATCACACAGGGTTATGCACAGCAACAAACAATGATGCAATGGCTCAGGCAGTGTTACTCCCTTAGTCACATGTGAACATCAGAGCAATACAGTGGAACATTTATACGTCAGTGTATTATCTCTTGGTAAGATATGCTTGCCTGTGATTACTTATGGGTACTCACCCAGTAGCCAGCCTGATGGAAATTGACCAGACTGGAAGTAATGATGGGTGGAGGATTGATGCAGGATATGGGCGTCGTAAGCACTTCCAGGGAAGCCTTCAAACACAATTTGTATGCGCATGTTTGCTGACCAGTTACCGTCATACCTGGGATATCCACAAAGCCCAACAAACCTGAAATAACGACATGACACCAATCTGGGTATAAAAACTGTGCACAGCTTCTTTATTAGACTTAACAAGTAAAACCAAAACCAAATTTTTATTAACCAATATACCAACTAGTGCTTGCCCGCCCTACTTAGCCTAATACCCCTCAGGGGACCCCGTGCCCCTAGAGGCTCCTCCTCTTTCACCAACGTAGGAGAGCAAGCACTACCGCCCCCTGCTGTGACATACAAAACACGTACCATATACCTTACAAAACTTTTATGCCTGTTTTTTTTAATTTTTTTTATTTATTTATTTATTTTTATTTTTTTTGAATAACATTCCAAGATAGCGAAACAAGAGGGAGGGAGGGTGGGGACTAACCTACAGCTCAGCTTAGGCTCATGTGTGCTCAACTGCCACACGCATACCTTTAAGAAACCTCTGCTGAAACCCCTCCTCTCTCCCCTCTCTACCAATCAGAAACCACTCCTATCCTTTGCTTCCTTCTCTGTACACCACCCACTCCCCTTCCACTTTGCTCTGCCGTGGGTTCATTGACCAGTTACCGTCATACCTGGGATATCCACAAAGCCCAACAAACCTGAAATAACGACATGACACCAATCTGGGTATAAAAACTGGCCACAGCTTCTTTATTAGACTTAACAGGTAAAACCAAAACCAAATTTTTATTAACCAATATACCAACTAGTGCTTGCCCGTCCTACTTAGCCTAATACCCCTCACTGGACCCCGTGCCCCTAGAGGCTCCTCCTCCTTCACCAACGTAGGATGGCAAGCACTACCGCCACAAACGCATGTTACGTGCGTTCCGCCACCGAAGCTATGGCCCTTGCAATGCTGTCCTTAATTGCATAAATAAACAAATTCAACCCAATTGGATTTAAGTGCACCCCATCTTTCATAAAATATCCCTCAACGTCAACTATCTCAAAGTCAACGTGCCTTATGGAGATCCCTCCATGCCTCCTAATGAAACTCGACATTGCCTTGTTGACTCGCTTCCTACACCTGTCCATCGTTGCCCCATCCATGGGAGCCCTCCACTTCCTACGCTGTATCATTTCTGACCATACTATCACCAAACCCGGGAAGAGAGCCAACAAGCGCTCTATATCACGCTTCATTATCCTGATCAACTCCTTGATTGGCATGTTGCCTAAGTCATTACCCCCAGTGTGAACAAACAACACCTCGGGCCCCTCAAACATTCTGGCATACCCCGCTATATGCTCCACCAGCTTGTGCCACTTAAGCCCTCTAACCCCCAACCACCGGAGTGACACCCGATCTGAAGGGAATCCCAGCTGCAAACCTCCAACCTTGATCCCAGCCTCCTTCCTGGTCCAGTAAATATACGAGTGACCCATGAGCCACACCTGCCAGGTGGAACCTGTCATAAAGAAATCCTTAATTACCAGTCACTAACTCTGGCCGAATATATGACCTGAAGCTATTAGACCCCCATCTACCTATTCTCTTAACCCAGTCATCCCCCATACCTGACCCCGCTGCCTCAGTTGCTGCCCCTATCCTAAACAAATGTGACCCAAACTGCGATAGTGTTAGCCCAATTCCACCCAATGTTAACTTGAGAACGGAAATGAACTGGAACTGAGATAAAGGACTCCCATCTTCGTGCATTAGGAAGGAACCCTGCTTCTTACCTCTAACTATCCTGAACTAGTTACTAATTTACAAGGGCAGACTGCGAATGAAATAGGATGCAAATAAATGGCAGACCCCTTACCATAAATGTCGGTCTTCGACCGCCTAACCCATATAACCAGAGAATGACCCAAATCTTCTACATCCTGATCCTGAAGACCTCCCATAACTGTCTTGTTCCGGCTTACCAGTTCGCTAATCCGAAACGCCCCAAAGAAAGCAAGCGAAAACGCTGTCTGAAACAATAGCGCCGCAAATTCCCCTTAGCTCGCCATATAAGGATTGCAAAACTGCAAATGATATAGGCCTCCTCACATCCTTTCTTTTGGTCCCCCGTCTCATTCCCTTTAAAGCCTGCCTCACACAGAATTTTTTTGTGACGTCTGGCCTCCCCTGCAGCTTCAACATGAAGGCCAGGGCTGTTATCTTCCTACCTACCACGGACAGGGATATTCCCCGCTCCTGGCACTGCAGCATGAACGCGATGAGGCTACTCAGATCATTTACCTCACCGCCACTCTTTCTGGCTAATTCTTCCCCAAAAGCTTCCCACTCCAGCCACACTTTCTTATAACCCATCCATGTGGTTGGTGCCAGCGAATTCTTTATCAACTCCCCTAGCTCCACGCTCCCATGTTCCATAAGTGGCGTGGTAACGGGATTCCTGTCTCGGACGCCGCTGGAGCCACCTGCCGGAAACGATCCCACTGTGACCGGGACAACGCATCTGCTATCACATTTTGAACCCCAGGAACATGCTTAGCCCTAAAGTTAATGTTACACTGCGTGCACCTAAGAACCAACTGTCTGATCAATCTTATCACCGGCAGAGAGGAAGCCGACAGTGAATTGACCGCCTGAACCACCCCCATGTTGTCACAATGAAATATCAGCTGCTGGTCTCTAAGCTGATCCCCCCAAATAAACATTGCGATCACTATAGGAAAGAGTTCTAGGAATGCCAAATTTTTAGTTAGCCCTATTGAAACCCACTCCGGCTGCCACTGCTCAGCGCACCATTGCCCCTTTAAATAGGCCCTGAATCCGACGCTACTGGCTGCATCCGTAAAAAGGTCTATCTCCGAGTTGCTGACGGGAACTGCCGGGATAAAACATCTCCCATTAAAAGAATCCAAGAACCTTAACCACACTTCTAAATCCTCCTTAATATCCACGGTGACCCTAATAAAGTGATGAGGCTGCTTAACCCCAGCAGTCGCCAACGACAAGCGCCTAGAAAATATCCTTCCCATAGGAATTATCCAACGGGCAAAGTTTAACTTTCCTATCAGAGACTGAAGGGACTTAAGGGTCACTTTCCGGGCTCCCCGTGTTTCCTCCACTCTGGCCCTGAGATCGGTTATTTTATCGTCCGGCAGCCGACACTCCAACCTCCCTGAATCAATTGTAATCCCCAGGAAGCTAAGCACTGTACATGGACCCTCTGTCTTTTCTCTCGCAATAGGGATCCCGAAGTCTTTCACTACGGACATGAACACGTTCATCAGATCCCCACACACCTGAGAACCCCCCTGTCCGACAAAAAGGAAATCGTCTAAATAATAGACTAGGGACTTGGATCCTGACTTGACCTGTACAACCCATTGAACAAAGGAACTGAAAGCTTCAAAATACGCGCATGATATAGAGCATCCCATAGTCAAACACAAATCGACGTAATAGTTGCCTTGAAAGTGGCAACCTAGTAGATGCTGACTCTCCGCGTTTACCGGAAGCAATCTGAAAGCAGACTCAATGTCTACCTTTGCCAATAGGGCGCCCCTGCCTGCTAACCGAACAAGCTTTAAGGCCTGATCAAATGGGGTGTACCTAACCGCCAACAAGTCCTTATCAATCTCATCATTAACCGATCCCCCCTTGGGGTAAGAAAGGTGATGTATAAGCCTGTACTTGCCAGGCTCCTTTTTTGGAACCACGCCTAATGGCGATAACCTCAAGTTTGGGACGCGTGGCTCCCGAAAGGGGCCAGCCATCCGTCCCAAAGCTAGTTCTTTTGAAATCTTTTCCTTAACGATGCCGGGAAACTGACCTGCCGATTTTAAATTAGGGGGAACGAACAATAGCTCAGGAAAAGTCTTAAAAGGAATAGAAAAACCGCCGTCAAAACCATCACTGATCAACTCCGCCTTTTTAGCGTACCCTCTTCGCCTACCGTACATTTTTAACCAAGGAAGCATCCTTTCTAACCTGATCGGCGTTCTCGCCTTTGGAAGTGGGCTCAGACTGCCCTGCAGTTCCGCAAAATTTCTTGAAACACCGGAACAATGGGTGTGGATGCCCGCTTTCCGAACACTCGTGCCTGAATCTGCAGGCAGATCCCCATTTGCATGAGCTTTCGTTGTATAGGAAGCGACATCCCTTCCTAACCGAGCTGGCGACCTGCTGCTGCCTTTTACCGGACCCACGAAAGGACTGAGCCGCTCTGAGTGGGGTGACTATCTTCATCCATATGCCTACCTCTCTATCATCCCATCTCATTTCCTCCCTAACAGCCATCCTCTGCCTGAACTGTTCGTCGTACGCCCACCAAGCCATCCCCCCGTATGTCCTATGGATGCTGTCTATTTCGTCCTGGTAGCAGAATAGGGCACAGCAATATTCTGGCTTCCTTTCCCCGACTATGCTTGCCAAGATTGCGAATGCTTGCAACCAATTCGCAAAGGTTTTTGGGATTCTCCTGAACCTACGCTTCCTCTCATCCTCCTCTTTTTTGCCCTCATCCCGGGATGAGTCCTCCTTAACCTCAAAATACTGATCCAGTGGCAGCAAGGAAAATATTTCCATATTCTATCTTTTAGCTCCTGAGCTTCGTAAACTCCCAGAGGGCCTATCCTGCAGAGGGTGGGGGCTGCTAGCGCCGTATCCGCTACCACGATAGATGCCGAGTCACTCTTACCTGTTTTCTGGCTCTCCCCCGCCCTCTCTGCCTGCCCTCTTCCTGCATCTACCAGCGTCGCTGGGACCCATGCCTGCGCCGCTGACTTCCCACCTTCTAACTTAGACAACACAGTCCTCAGGAACTCCACTATAGTGTCTGATTGTGTTCCTTGTATTGATTGTGCTGTGTGTGTGCATGAGCCGTGTGCAAGGCACTCACCTCCAGAGTTAGGTGTTGCGGCTTTCCTGCACAACTCCGCCGGGATAGCATCCCACCGTGCGGCAAGTGAACTTGATGGGTTGTTGTCGCCACTCCGCCGGCGTGTTGCTGCCACTCGTGCTGATGACATCTGTGAACCTGTATAAAAGGCCGAGGACCTGTGTGATTGGTACACATGAGACATTCCTTACCTCCCCCCCAAGGCCCTTTCCAGCCTGTGGGGCTCATCCCTGCCACTTCTCCTGCAGTGTAACTTCTGTGAGGTCTCCTCTCGCAGCCTTCCACTCCTGATCCTAACCCTAGTTCTACCAGGGGAGTAGCTTCTGCCTTGCCTTCCTCCATCTACTACCCCACTATCCGACCTCTCGTCTGGGGATGAAGCGTCATACCTCCCACCCTGCTTGTCGCTCTCTGCGTCCTCTAAATACCCTGCAGCTGCCACTCCAGCCCTGGGCTCTATAAAAACTTCTCTCCTTGCCTGGCTTACCCGGCTACCAGGCCCCTCCGCCAGTGGGGCCCTTTTGCGCCCATTCCCAGCTTGGGTTCTAGCCTGTAACCCCTTACCGCCTGGCCTTGTTGTGACAGGGTTAACCCGCCCCTCCCCATCAGGTTGTCTGTCCCCTGGGCTCCTCTGGGTGCTGAATAATCCATCTGCCTGGGGGGGTGCCTACTGCTGGCTCCTAATTCTCTGTTCTAGTGCCCTGGCTCCCCCCCCAGGTAGCTCCCGTCCCAGGCCTATGACCCCCCTGCTCCTAGTGAGCATACCCACCACCCTGGGTTGTGGCTGGTCCACACCCCCAGGTGGCACTGCCTCTTCCTGGGCTTGCTGCCTTTCAGACCCAGCATCAGACCTCACTGCTGCGGCTGACCCAGTGCCTGTGATGATCACAGACCTCAGATCCCGCGGGACCCGTAACTCACCCTTCCTGATGTCAGCGCCGTCCCTGCTGGCCTCCGCCGAGCCGCCGGAAGTGAGGCTGACGTCACTTCCGGTCGCGCCATTCCTTGCTGCCGGGCCGCCGGAAGTGACGCTGACGTCACTTCCGGTCGCGCCATTTTCATCCCGCCAAGCTTCCTGGAGCAACGTGCCAGCTCCTGCTGCCGGACCACATGTTGTGCCTTCTCAGCAACTCCCAGCCGGGGTACCTTCAGCCCGCTAGATGCTTCACCGGCGTGCCTCTTCGCCCGCAACTTCCCTCCAGGCCCAGCATCATTCAGACCAGCAGGAGGGACCGGCTGGCTCAATGAAGGAGCTGATGGACCAAGGCTCAGTCTTGCCGGAGGCCTGGTTCTTCTGGACGGACGACGACAGGCCTCTTGAGGTAGGATGGCCGAGGTGGATGGGGGGGGGGGAGGGAGATAGGTGAAGGAGGGGGGATCCAGGAGGAGGGAAAGGGGGGGGGAATTGGGTATATCAGGGGATGGTTCCCTACTATAAATAGGAGGAGGGGTAGGTGGAACCATAGAGGGAGAACTATCCCTAGCAGGGGTAACTCTGGGGATGGAGGCCACTAATGCTGACAGCCAATTCTGGCCTTTTTCAGCTGGAGCCTCCCTAATCTGACCTAGCAGAGACTCCATGTCTGCAGATGACATTATGGGTAAATGGGGGATATTAGACTGTCACACTACTCACAACTAACCTACAGCTCAGCTTAGGCTCATGTGTGCTCAACTGCCACACGCATACCTTTAAGAAACCTCTGCCGAAACCCCTCCTCTCTACCCTCTCTACCAATCAGAAACCACTCCTATCCTTTGCTTCCTTCTCTGGTCACCACCCACTCCCCTTCCACTTTGCTCTGCCGTGGGTTCATATCACAAACAACCTGTACATTTGATAGAATGGTGATGTTTGCGATTTCTGAACAGCGCTTCCTTATCTTTAGGAGGTATCAATGCTACATGTGTGCAATCAATAGCATCGAGCACATTAGGGACACCCCTATTCGATGAAAATCAGAATTCCCCTTCGAGGTCTCTTCCACAGTAATAGGGAAACTAATGTATCTGGTAGCTTTCAGAACAATAGCACAGAGGAATGTGCTCAGACACCTTGAAAAGCTTGCCTGAGACATTCCTCCTTCTATCACCTTCCATCCTAACGTTTAGGTTGTCAGTCTGCAAGTTTCAATCCAGCAAGGTGCTTTGGGGAAAGCACTATGGACACTGGATTCCAAGCTCAAAGACAGGGCCCTCCATGCTTTGCTATGTGTTAATTTATATTTATCTTTGCCTGAATCTTAACTTATGTACAGCGCTACGGAATATGTTGGCGCATTACAAATAAACAATAATAATAATTATAATAATACTATACTACCAGTGATCTGGCTCAAGGTCCTCCCTCAGGACTGCATAGAGCATCTCAAGACTGGCACGGGTTAGCCTAAAATGCTCATACACTTCCCCATCCCCTCTAATGTGACTCTCTCCCTGTATACTTTGGGACCCCGGACCCTCCTTACAGGCTCCTGGGCCTGCTCTTCCAGGTCACCAGCTTATTCATCAGCCTCCCCCAGAACATCATCTGCTTGGTTGTGTGGTTCTGGAACCCGCTGAAACTGTTCACCCACATCAAGGTCATCCTCCCTGTCTGCAGGTGCCCCTATATCCCCCTCTCCCCATTCCACAAGAGCTCTGTCCCCTACATGACCCCCCACTATGTTCCTAGGCATATCCTGTGGTAATTCATGTGCCTGGCTTGGTTCTGGACCACCATGGATCACATTAGCACACTCATCCACATTCACTCCCAGCCTTGCCTCTCTATCACTCCTCAGCCACTTCTCAATTGCACGCCTTGCATCAGGTTCTCCACTCCGCTACATTCGGTACAAATATTCATGCTTCCTCCGACACGTCTCCTCACATGCATATACACATCTATCACATGGCGGCAATCCATGATGGGTCAGACTTGCTGTTGGCTTGTTGGGGCTGGGGTTATATAGCTTGTTGATTACAGCACCTGTTAATAGCCAGGGTGATTTCAGGTTTGGAAATGCTCACTTGTATATTTGAGACTTTTGTGTGTTTTTATTGTGTTTTGCAGTGTTCCAAACTAGTCTTAAAACCATTTGCAGGTCCTATTTGGAACCGGTAATCTTTGGGCCGCCATTTGCCTTTTACGTGCTTGACTGCGGATGCGGTCTTGAGGGATTTTTGCAATTGAATAGCGATTTGCGAATTTAGCGATTGGAATTCTTGCAGCCGCAAAAGATCAAAGGCTTCTGGAGGCTGTACGTTCCGAGTTTAGCAACCACAAAGTTTTCAAGCCAGTAACACGTAAGCGTTTTTTCGCTTGCAAAAAACGCCAATTAAATAGCAACTTAGCTTACGGGCTCCATTACTCCAGTAACTTACAATTGCTCAATTGAATATGGCTCATAGTACTTATCTCCACTGTAGACTTGTATCTAAAATACTCTTTTGATGAAAAACACTTAAAATAGATAACATATTATTTTTACATAGTAAAAAAAATACAGCCTAAAACTTTTATTTTATATACTTTTATGCTGCTTCTATCTGAACGATGGGAATGTGGGGAATACAACTGTTCTGAGAGGATAAGTAAGGAAAGAAAATGGAACCCTACAGTTAAGAAATATTGTATATAAGGTTAAAATTGTAAAGTTTAGGTTTATTTATTTTTTAATTAAAAATACATTGTGTCCTTTATCAAGTTTAGTAGCTACCATATAAGAAAAAAAAATGATGACAGTGATCCTTTATTAATGCTTCCTTTGGTAGCCGTGAAAGTATCTGTAAGTGTTAAGCACTAGGGAATTTCAGGTCATACATTCATTAGCCATGAAAGTAGCCACACCAACACATCCATAGACAATAGCAGCAGTAACACTAATGTATGTTACTGGGGATGATGATGTGACAACTGGATGTACCCTTCATCATCATCACTTTCAAAATAGTTTTTTTTGATAATGCATCACTCTGAGCTTCATAATCAGGTCCCTTGTTGAAAAATAAAGGCCCCTGGACAACTTGCCATATTCTCCTCCTGCTCCTCACTGCCAACACTGTCATCTTTGTCATAATATTTGAACAATTTCTCGGAATCTTCTTCAATTTCCATTCTGAAACGTCCTTGCCTTGCCTAAACAAATTACACATTTGTTGGACTTCGAAAAATGAAAACAGGTACTTTTTAGATTTTGCCAGGTGGACTTTAGTGCCAACGCCAATAGGTTTATATAAACTTTAAGCACATTTGAAATACCTTCTGTTCGTTTTGTTGTCTTTTATCCATCTTTAATCCTAGTATTTCATTGCACGTCTTGGTCATTGGAGGGTGTTGGTCAATGGAGGATATTGGGACACTTCTACACTGTTGCATGCCAACCCTTGTTTTCATACTTGAACGTATGATAGATGGAAAAGTAAACAATTTAGTAGTCAAGTTGCACACAATATGTACACAATATATAATACTTCTTAACAAACACATATATAGAAAACACTCATCAAAAACAGTGTTGAACTCTAATATAAACCCATAGATGTACAAGGTGTAGTTTTTATACTGCACCATTGTGTCTCTTGCACTACAAAATCAAATCTACACTGCCATGGACCACATACAAAATCTGGGAACCACAGATGGCCAGACTTAGTGTATGGGAAGCACAATAGGATTCAAGGACACGTAAAAGACGCAACTGATGGAGGTCACCACAAATAGCAAATCCACTTCAACAAAGTACATTACTGTATCAACAGTGTGCAACCGGCAAAGCATACTTTATTGGGAATTTCATTGAACATTTATAAGGAAAAAAAACAAGAAAAAAGGTGCACAATGTATTAACGTAAACACAAATTAAATATGATTTTATTGGGGAACCAATAGAATTAGTCCAATTTGGTTGGTTCAACCTTCATTGGTCAAGACTATGGAATAATTAGTTAATGAGCACAATGATGACTCCTGAACAGCCAACCAGCTGTAATGGGGTTACATATCAAAGAGCACTGACAGATTTTATTGTCCTAGATTTCTGCAGATGGCGACTGTAGCCATAAAATGAAACGATGTTTGCTTCTGTGGAGGAAAGCTATGGTAAGTCTGGATAAGCTAGTAAAAAATAAAGATATTACGTTATCAACAAAAGTCTGTATAGTTCGAACTATGTATTCCCAGTTGTAACATACAGATGTGAGAACTGGACCATAAAGAAGGATGAGCATTATAGAATTGATACCTTTGACTTGTGGTGTTGGAGAAAAGAACATGCAATCAATCAGTACTACAAGATATAAAGCCAAACTGTCCACTGGAAAATTTGATCATGGGACTGAAGTTCATATATTTTGGCCGTATCATGAGAAGACCAGATTCTCTAAAGAAGACTGATAAAAGGGGGAGATGGACAGATGAGGTAATTGAAGCAATGAATATGAGCTAATGGAGCTCAGGGGGGCAGTTGATAGATGTGCTTGGCGTGCTGCCATTCATAGGGTCACTGAGAGTCAGACACAACTGAAAGACTAAACAACAAAGAGCAGAGAGTGTTTCCTACCAGTCTGGGTCAGTTATGAGACTTGCTGTCCTAGATAGATTATCCGGGTGCTCTGTTTTCCCTGGGTTCAGGTTGGTGTTGAAGGAGATGGAAACAGGAGATAGTGCACACACTTGAGCAATGGTAGCTCATGAAATCACATATTATAGTTGTCGTATTGTGAGTTGTCTTCACGCAATGTTAAATAATATGGGCTTGCGCATGTGCAATGAGCACCAAAGGCACTCATTTTGGACCTCGCTATGAGCGCCAGCACAACTCACAGTACCCCCAGCTGTGCCACCCCCGGCTGGGCCCGCACTCATCACGAGGCCCGTAAGGCCCATTCCCCTCCGGATCCCCTCAGCACCCCCCTCCAGATCCCCTCTTTTCCTGTTGCTGCCGGGGCTGCTGGGTATGTGAGTATCTCGCGGTCAGACACGTGTTGGAGCTCAGTCTGTGCTTCGATCGGTGAAGCGAACAGGTCGTACCATGTGGCCAGGTGAGAGCACATGTGGGACCTGGACAGGCTGATGTGAGACCCAGGAGCATCCAGAGGAGCAGGGGAATTACACATGGAGGGTCGGGAGAGCAACGTAGTATTGGTCTGCAGGTCTGCAGAGGGGGGTGCATGGCCTGATAACACAAGAGGTGGGATGGACACATGGAGAGGAGAGAATGTGGGCACAGGGTGTGAGAGCCGTAGAGACACTGTGTGTGTGGGACACATGTGAGGTGGAGCACATGTGTGTGTTAGAACCTGCACTGCTGGAAGAGTATCTTGCAGGGCTCATAGCCAAGTTATTATATATACAGTTATATTGTGATCTGTATACACACCAAATGGAGAGGGGGCACAGTCATAGATATGTATATAGTGTGTGGGTGAGAGCCTGCACCGCCAGAAGAGTGTCTTACAGGGCTCACAGCCTCCTTATTATTATATATACAGTGTATGTGCCATAGTGTGATCTTTATACACACTGTGCATGTGGGCATTAGTGTGGTAATCATAATGTAGTGAGAGAGGCGGCAAAGAGAGACTGGGGAGGGAGAGAGGATGGAAAACGAGATGGGAGGGAGAGAAGGGGCAAAGAGAGACAGCGGAAGGAGAGAGGGGGCAAAGAGAGGCAGGGGAGGGACAGAGGGGGTAAAGCGAGGCAGGGGAGGGAAAGAGGGGGCAAAGAGAGACAGATGAGGGAGTGAGTGAGGGGTCAAAAAGAGACAGAAGAGGGACATAGGGGGTAAAGAGAGGCAGGAGAGGGAGAGAGTGGACAAAGAGAGACTGGGGAGGGAGAGAGGAGGCAAATAAAGACAGGGGAGGGAGAGAGGGGGCCAAGTGAGACAGGGGAGGGAGAGAGGGGACAAAGAGACAGGGGAGGGAGAGAGGGGCAAAGAGAGACAGGGGAGGGAGAGGGGTCAAAGAGAGACAGGGGAGGGAGAGAGGAGGCAAAGAGAGACAGGGGAGGGAGAGAGGGGGCAAAGAGAGACAGGGGAGGGAGAGGGGGGCAAAAAGAGACAGGGGAGGGAGAGAGGGGGCAAAGAGAGGGGAAGAGACTCGAGCGGGGGGGGGGGGGGAGACACAGTGGAGGGAGATGGGGGATTTTTATTTTTATTTTTTGAACTCCATCATGCCGTCATTTGTGACGGCAAGTCGCTAGTCATTGTATAAACGTCATTGCTTTTCATTGTCTAAGAAACATTTCTAACTTATACAAACGTTGCAAAACTAAGTGGTCCATTAATTGTAAGTATTATGATAGTTTGATTTTAAAGGTGCTTTATTATTAATGGTTTAGACAATTAATGACAATGTAGACATGAATCAACATGCCAAAGCCACTGTGAAGGATAATCAACATAAAGAAAGTTTTCTTAGAAGTAAATAAAGTGTAAATTTTATATGAAAATTACACTGAGAAAAAAGCAAGTTAATAAAATGTAGTTAAAGGATGCCCACAAAGTCCCTTAAAAGCTGTGCATAGAAAAAGCAGCAGGTTCACCCACCGCAAAGAAGAGGTCTCTTGCACTGGCATGTGGCATTATTTTCCTGGAGTTCTGCTACCTCGGCATCTGGCGCGGTTGGCATAAACAGATAGTTTCCTTCGAGCTTTTCAGCAACTATGAAAACTATAGTGAAAATATGCAAATGGGTTTAAAATGCCAGGTTCATGCCATGGTGACTTGAAAAGGTGGAAATTTGCGATCTGGGAACACTGACATCATTGCGATAATTCGACTGAAAGCTATTCATTTAAAAGGCCAAATTTATGGTATCTGATATATTTTAAAACTGCGTTTAAAAACAAGTATTTTTGCATCTGAATGTTATTTAAAGAGCCACTGTACAATGAAAAAATATATGTTTGAATACTTTGAGTCAAAGGGCATAATTAATTATGGATAAAAAGCCATGAAGGTAGATCGTAATGTAAAACAAAACATTGTGACACCTCTGCTGCACCCTAGAGGCATCCATGATAGTTTGGTTAAGCTTGTGTGTGTGTGAGAGGGGTGTTTTAATTTCTAGAGAGCAAGACTTGCATTTATTGATGCAAGTTGTTTGATTCAGGACATGTGTGGAGGAAATGGCTTGGTCCCCAGAAGCAAATGTCTTTTAATTTCATGGCTACAGCCACCATCTACAAAGATCTTGTATCCCAGGAAAATAAAAAGTCACTGCCTCCACTTCTTCCCCGTCTATTTGCCTGGAACTGAGATTGCCGTTTGCCATGATCTTCTTCTTTTTAACGTTGAGCAGCAGGTCAAATTTTGCACTCTCTTCTTCAGTAGGTCCTTTAGTTCCTCCTCACTTTCAGCCATCAGAGGAGTATCTGAGGTTGTTGATATTTCTAAATAAATAATTTCCTATCTCCACTACCTTTCACTTTACTTCTTTCTTGGGCTGCTTTCAAAGACTCATCAGCCTTCTTAGTTTTCTTTCTTTTGGGGATATTCTTTATTGCTGTATCCAGGATAATGTCATACACTTCCATCCAGAGTTCTTCAGGCGTTCTACCACATTAAGTTATTTAAATCTATTCTTTACTTCCACTGCATATTCACAGTGAATATTATGTATTCGTATCTACTTGGACTGGTAAGTTAAATCTTACCATACCAGAAAAAAGTTTAAATATAGTTATATATATATATATATATATATATATATATATATATATATATATATATATATATATATAGTATGTCCAGGTATTAAAAAAAAAATACCTGGTGTTTGTGGGAGGGGCCCTCTCTCGGTCAAACAGTTGGATTTTACCATTGCTCTCTATCTATGCAATGCCCTTTTGGACAAGTGGAATATTGTAGCGAGAGGTAGCTAAAGTGTGCCAGGGCTACCACACATCTGGCCTGATTAGACGGACAGATAAGTCTTTGGACAAGGGCAAGGACAGCGGATTTGGGCCGTATTAGCAGCGACTATGAGGCTCCGAGTAAGGAAAGCGTGTTAGTGAATAGGCCAAAAATAATCAGGAAAATAATCAAGGAAAGCTTTGCGAAAGCTGATTCAGGACTGATGGTTAGCTGACGGTTCGAAGGGGAAGTGATGTCTAAAACCTGCAGAAGAAACCATGTAAGTGGAAGAGGGTGTGTGTGTGAAGGTGACAAGGGGTGTGTCCTTGGACATGGACAAGAACACAGATTGGTCACAACGATAAGGTGGAGCCTGCAAAGGCTGATATGTGACTGTTATTTAGTAGATTCGGACCGAATCAAACCGTGTGGGCATGAAAACCAATAAGCGATACCTTGGACATGGGCAAGGCAGGCTGCCCAGTAGATTAGGGCCAAATCTGCTACTTACCCATTTTCTTCTGGAACCATGACTCCTTCTCCATCGATTCAATTATATTTATTTGTATGTGTACAAAATGATATCACACAGCAACATAATTGTTGTTGTTCAGTCCTTTAGTTGTATCCAACTCTCTGTGACCATATGGAAGAGGCACACCAAGCACACCTGTCTGTGTTGTGCTTATCCATATGTTCGTTTTTTTGGCAAAGATACTGGAGTGGGTAGCCAGTTCCTTCTCCATAGGACAGCAATTTATCTGACCTCTCTGCTATGACCTTCCCATCTTGAGTGACCCTACATGGTTTAGCTAACAGCTTCACTGAAGTGCACAAGCCCCCTCATCACGACAAAGTAGCAATCCACAATGGGATAATTGTATATACAATGTAATAAATGAAATGCTATATTCTTTTTATTTACTCATTTTAATTATAAGATACCTATTTTTCAGTGTCGTTTTTCAAAATAGCGTATTTTAATTATATTATTACGGTGGTCGTTTAAGACCAAAATTTATTTAGATAGAATGGGCAAACCAAAAGGTTT
Source organism: Discoglossus pictus (assembly GCA_027410445.1). Lineage (NCBI taxonomy): Eukaryota > Metazoa > Chordata > Amphibia > Anura > Alytidae > Discoglossus > Discoglossus pictus. Next base: position 23,975,228 of record CM050174.1, on the reverse strand, counting down.
TTTTGGATCTTATCTGCAGTCAAACGTGTGTTTCTCTGTTTCACTTGGCTCCTAATTCCATTTACCAGAAGATATATCCACTAGGATTATAATTTTCCATTTTAACTATTAAATATCAATAACGTGCAGTGACTCGAATGCTTATCTTTGCAGAACTTCTGAAGTTTAAATCCTAGGCAGGAACTAGATCTTTAAAAACGGGTTTGATGTGCGCCACATAAAAGTCTCAACATCTGGATGAAATGCAATTTGTTGCTGGAACAATATTGACAGAGCTTGAATATGAACTTTAAGAAAATTAAAAATAAGGCTCTTGTCAAAACTTTCCTGTAGGAAATGCGTGGAATTAAACAAAACTTCCCGGGATAACTGTTTTGCTGAATACCGCAAAACAAAAATATTACATGTTATCGGCAATAAATTCTAACTTTCTTTCCCCAACTGGATTTATGTTGAGTCTACCATTTAAAATATTGGTTTTATTTTTAAGAAAATGAATTTACAGGGCTGGTATAGATTGGAAAAATGTAATATATTTGTTTTTTTTTACATTTAAGAGCAACAGTGGGTTAATCACATTCACATAATAGTAGACATTTTTAATGAAAAAACAACGTTGATTAAAAGAGTTTAAAGGAAAGATTAAAAACACTATGAACAATCGTTTATCATTCATGGAGTGTAGTTACATAGCAAATAGTTTTTCAGAGTATAGAAAAGGGCACTTGCTCAATCACTTCTGAGCTATAAAGTAAGGTCCCAAATATACTTGTATATGTAAAGCTGTTAAATTCATAAAAAATAATATAGATCACCTATTAGCAATATTATATAGGTGGTCAGGGACACAGAGTATGGAAAGTGCTCAGTTTCATAAGGGGAAGCTTTTAAAAAGTCAGATATCGAGTCAGTATATGTAGCAAAACTGCTTTTCTGTATGTGTATATATACACAAGGCTGATGCTTAAACTCTTAGGGCCTCATTCTATTATCGGCCGTAAAACGGCCGCAAAGCTGCGATTCCTTGCTGCCGTCTTACGGCCCCGTGTAGAGCTACTTTTACCTTGCAATTCAATTATACGGCCCCGCAAGGATATCCCCTTCTGGCCGGCCGCATATCATGCAAACGGCCGGAAGCTTTTTCCTAGCGCCCGTAAAGCTTGTTTTCCGGCCGCAAAGTCCGAAAACTGAAAATGCAAATATAAAATCGAGAATGCACTGTAAAGCTCCGTAAATGCTAGGCATCATAATGGGGGACACGAGGATTAATAGCAACACCCTCTCAAGCTTGCACATCAGCCCCAATCTGATATATTATTTACGGATTACTTTACGTCCCGTAGTTCCGCGGGCTGGTCCTTGTTCAAACCCGTACAGGTTTGGAGATGGAGGGCCGCAAACCAAGCAATGTAATAGCCAATATATATTCAATCCAGCACTGCAAAGCACTGTAAATGATGGGGAACATAACGGGGGGGGCATGAGGATTACTAGCCAAACATTCTCAAGCTTGCACATCGCCAAATTGTACTTTGATTTTAAAATCCGTATAAGTCCAACGGACTTCACTGACCAAGCCCGTAGCTCCGTATTCAAGCCCGTGCGGGCTGTCCTCCAAGCCTGCAGCTCGTTTTTAAAGGCCGTACGTGCTTGGAGGTTAAAGGTATCCATTTTGTTACGGTTTTTGCAGTCTGCATGTAACTGCTGTAACCCTAAAATGGAGGCCCAAGCATTACAGCCTCCAAATTAACAAGACTTCAAATTAGTTTAATATTCCTCATATGTTTGATTGGTCAGCACACATACAGGTTCCATTGTAGCCTCTAAAACAGCCCTATAATAGAATATGTCACCCCAATATTGGCGCGCACAGCAAATGTGTTTTGACAACATGTAGCTGACATGAGCGGTCCCACATCATTGCGCAGTTCTAATATTTTTGACTGTTGCGCGTCGATGAAAGGGCACAAGTGATATGACCTAATGCCATAAATCCTTCTAACCCTTGTAGCCGCAGCCTAATCCTAACCCTTACACCCCACCGCCTAATCCTAATCATGAGATCCGCTAGCCTCCTGTCGGGCCTGCTGTTGTTGATGCGCGCATGTGTCGGTGCGCAGATGACAGCGCACATTCGATGCATGCTATATGGTTGATCAACGATAGAATACACATCTCGCTCATCACATCTACATTAGAGAATACAAATAGTGGCCAAATCAGACCGCCACTTGGCATATATCAAGTACCAGGGGAATATTTCATTATATGTGCTTAAGTTCTTCAGTTGTGTCCGACTCTCCGTGACCCTATGGACTGCAGCACATTCAGCTAGGTCTCTGCCTGTGCTGTTCTCCAAAGTTTGAAGGCCAAAGAGATTGGAGTGGGTTGTCAGTTCCTCCTCTAGTGGATTGGGATTTGTCTGATCTCTCTGCTATGACCTGCCCACCTACAGTAGCTCACAGCTTCATTCAGGTACACAAGCTGCTTCACCACCACCACCACTTAGCAACCCTCACCCATGTAAATTGATAAATAGCAGAACAGTTTGGAAGTTCACCAAATGGGAATAACTAGACACCTGGCACATGGCTCCCACCAGGATGGGCGTAGCAGAGATTATGCCTGATGGCGGTGAGTTTGCTGTCGATCCCAGAGCTTGCGGCCCTTCCTGATGGGTCAGAGTAGATATGTGTGGTGCATGTTACCCTGGTCCCCTTCAGCATTGCTAAGTAGTGTGAAGGGGCTTGTGTACCTGAATGAAGCTGGGAGCTACTGTAGGTGGGCAGGTCATAGCAGAGAGATCAGACAAGGTCCAATCCACTTGAGAAGGAACTGAAAACCCACTCCAATCTCTTTGGCCTTCAAACTTTGGAGAACAGCACAGGCAGAGACCTAGCTGAATGTGCTGCAGTCCATAGGGTCACGGAGAGTCGGACACAACTGAAGAACTTAACCACATATAATGAAATATTCCCCTGGTACTTGATATATGCCAAGTGGCGGTCTGATTTGGCCACTATTTGTATTCTCTAATGTAGATGTGATGAGCTAGATGTATATGCAATTAGATAGAGATTTAAGGGATCCCAATAGAGCTCATGTGCGTGGCAAAGGGTTCATATGACCTGACTCATGTTTTACTCTTGATATTGAATTGGGTAGTGTGGCTTTAATCATATTATGCATGTTGCAGCCTGGTTTGTCAGATTGGCATGTGCATGACCATTACAACATATGATAACCAAAGGATATTTAGCCAATGCATGTTCATTATTGGGCAACTAACTGTATTCACACATATGCTAACTGATGTGGGTGAAGGGGTTTGTGTACTTCAATGAAGCTGTGAGCTAGCCTACATCGGGCCAGTGTAGGGGGGTACGTCTTATCAGAGAGGTCAGACTAATCCCAATCAACTAGAGAAGGAACTGGAAAAGCACTCCAGTGTCACCTGTCCTATTCATTGTAGGCCCTCAGGGGAATGTTCCTACTCCACAGTATCGCTAATCAGACTTGTCATGGGTATTAACCCTATATTAGTAGTAGATATGATATTTGGGATCAGATGATATCTCAAGCTATTCTGACTCCTCAACAGTTTTAGATGTATTGATCTATTGCATGTTAACTATGGATCATCAGTTTACATTTAGAGGAATGTGACACTAATGTAATGCATGTGGATTTCCCTGAACCCAACATATTCATAACACATGGACGCAGTCAGAAAGGTCTAACAAAGCTTTATTTTTTACACAGACCACAATCAGCATTGGTCAAGATTGTGCATTCACCTAACAGTATAACAAAGCTTTATTTGATACACAGACCACAATCAGCAGTGGTCAAGATTGTGCATTCACATAACAGTATAACAAAGCTTTATTTGATACACAGACCACAATCAGCAGTGGTCAAGATTGTGCATTCACATAACAGTATAACAAAGCTTTATTTGATACACAGACCACAATCAGCAGTGGTCAAAACTGCATTAATATCATGGGTGTGGTGTGGGCGGGTCCTTGAAGAGCAAGAGGCTGGAAAAAAGGGGAAACCTACAGGGGTCAATCTAATAGTCTAGAATAAGCATGATGCATAGCACCTACCAGGGTCACATGCTGCAACCGGAACCAGAAATCTCTTCATTTAACTGAAGAAACCATTTATGTGCATAGCACTTACAACTTGTAACTAGATCTGCTCAATTAAACAGATGATTCAACCTTTGGACTGTGTAATCCAATCCAGTTTCACACATACAGTGTGTTGAACAAACAAAAATCTGAAAGAAGTGTTCAAATCAAAAAATGCGGAGGAGGATCCAAAACAATTTAGAATCACGATGTATGTACACTACAGTTCTAAATACTGTACCAATATACCAACTCACCTGATTCCCATCTGCAAGCTTTACTAACCATTAGCTAGGTCTGTGGATAATCAGAAATATGGGCAAATAGCCATTATTATGGAGAGGACACAAAGGTCAGCAGCCAGATTCACTGTTTCTTACATCAGACCCAAAGATCTGTTCTCAGACTGCTATTGAGGTCAGGATCACATGCGTCACTAGTGCATATATTAATGCTGGCTGTTATTAACATGCCATTGTGAGACTTTGCAAGTCCACCGCCATAGCGGTATTAGTCTACATTTAAGCTACCAACAATCATGTTGGAGATATGTGGCTATATGATAGCTTTAAGATTGTGGGAGCTACATGTTAAGGGGGCTGCCATTGAAGGCATGTCTACCTGAGAGGCAATGGGAAAACCCTCCACCTCATAATTACTCCACAATGCTTGCAGATGTAGGAGATGCCTTCATGGACTTAAAATAAAAAAATAAAAAAAAAGACAAAACCTAAAAAATAAGGCCTGAAAACATCATAGGGCCTGCAGCATCTCTTCTCAACAGCACTCCTTAGTGACAATGTATTGGTCACACTACTAATTAACAGCCTCATTAAATTGCTATGTAACAAATTGAATAGGGCTCTATATAAGCACACAGCATCTTTTTGAAAGCAAGTTTTTAGTTAGGGAACTTCTATGCAAAAGCCAGGTCTTCACTAACTAAAAACTTCTGTAAAACCAATATGCTATGTGCTTATATAGAGCCCTATTCAATTGCCCAAATCACATTTGAATGAGGCCCTTTGTGTTGTGTTTAACCTGTGACCAATTGATGGTCACTGAGGAGTGCTGTTGAGAAGGCGAAAACATGTCTGCAGACACTATGGGCGTCATTCAATTGCGATATGGCCGATTGAAAAGGGCTCTATATAAGCACAGAGCATATATTTCTTTACAGACGTTTGTAGTTAGTGAAGACCTTGCTTTTGGAGAGAAGTTCACTAACTACAAACATCTGTAGAAAATATGCTCTGTGCTCAAATTGATCCCTTAGCAATCGGCCACATTGCAATTGAATGAGGCCCTATGTCCTCCTCCGCTTGGGCCCAGGACCCACATCACCTGTGCCCATCCTCCGTCTCCGCTCTGGTGGTGATGGTGGGGGGGGAGGGCGGGGGGGGCGGGCGGTGCCAGGCAGCGGTGGTCTGGGCGGTGGCGGACACATGGGAGGAGAGGAGGGGCCAGGCTGCTCTTGGCTGGGGGATTGTGAGATCCCCGTTGATGCTGGGCTGGGGACCATGGCATGTCTGAGCAGCCTGACCTGAAGGTGCTCCGATGTCATGTGGTGCCTCCTCACCTCCCTGGACAGCCTGGCCAGGCTGTGGGTCATCTGTGACCTGAGGGCAGAGATGCTGGCATCCATCCGGAGCTGGTTGGCCTCAATCCTCTGGCAGCTGGCCAGCAGCTCCTTCAGGACGGCCAGTGTCTCCACCTGCACAGCCTGGCTCTGCGGCGACGACACCGCTGGGTGGGCGTGGTGAGGTGATGCGGGGAGGTCCACAGCTGGAGCCGGTGGGGAGAATGTGCCCGGTGGTGACCAGGCCAGCACACTTTGTGGGGAAGGAGGTGCTGTCCCTTGGGGGGATGAGGGCCCCAGAGCAAGCCTTTCGAGGATGGGCATAGGCCCAGGGCTTGGGGCAGGTGACCCCGCAAGGTCAATGACCAGCCCATCCTCTGACCCAGAGCCCTCTGATCTCCTTTCCTCCTCCCCCTGTGCTGGAGGATCCTGGTACGGGGCTGATGGCCCCGCCTCCTCGCTATGGTCACAGGACCCAGAGCTCCTCCTGGATGCTGAGAGATAGAGAAGGAAGGTACATGTCATTAGTATGTTGATTAGCTCATTGATATGTGTTCATTTCTAATTATCTGACATCTAGCCTTGAATATGGATGATTCTCCTCTTTGCTACTCTGATTAGCTATCTTATACTAGCTGTTATCTATTCTTAGGTTTCTGTTCTGGATGGTTCTCGGCTCACAACGCTATCTGTATTACGGCTGCTGTCTGTAACTGCATAGGCTGAACGGGCACACCAATACATGGACTCTGTATTACAGGGGTGTCCAAACTCTTTCCCGGATTGGAAGATATCCTTTCTGTGCACTGGTGAGTCAATCAGGATGAATGAAGAAGCGATTGACTCACCTGTGCGCAGCAGGGTTATCAAATCCAGCCATGTCTGTGGCCCACCAGGAACGAGTTTGGACACACCTGCTCTATTGCTTGATTACTGTTGTGGTGACCAGGAATGACAGTGATTTGTCAGCTTCATGAATTTAAGGATGCATCCATCTATCCCTTGTTATTTCATGGAGCTGACATGTCATTGTCATGGCCATGTGTAGTGTGTGTGATGCACATGTGGTGGCATGTTGCTGTATGTCATATTCACCTGCCATGGAGGCTGGGTCCTGCTGCTCCACCGGGCCTGATGCTCCAGCTGCGTCGGAGGGTGCAAGCATGGCCCTTGCAATCCCTTCATGGGCAAGGTACTTGACCCTCCGCCCCTCGGCCTCCTGCACCATCTTCTTCCTCACCGCGGCCCTGATGTCGTCAAACCGGTGCTTAATGGACCGCAGACTCCGTCCACGGCCCGCCACACCGTTGACCAGATCCACCACCTGCTGCCAAGCAATAGCACGGGGCCCAGCCTTTACTTCCCTACCCCCCGAGGTGATGACGAGGCGGGCACGGATGGCCTCCAGGAGGACCCTGTTCTCCTCCCGGCTATAATTGTGGGGCCTGGACCTGCCGCCAGCCTCTTGCTCTTCTGCCTGGGGATGAGGACCCTCTCCACTCTCCCTCCTCCTCCTCCTTCCTCCTCCTACTCTCCTCTCCTCCCTCCTTCCTCTCCTCTCTCCCTCCTCCTCCTCTCCTCTCCTCCCTCCTTCCTCTACTCTCCTCTCTCCCTCCTCCTCCTCTCCTCTCCTCCCTCCTTCCTCTACTCTCCTCTCTCCCTCCTCCTCCTCTCCTCTCCTCCCTCCTTCCTCTACTCTCCTCCCTTCTCCCTCCTCCTCTCCTCTCCTCCCTCCTTCCTCTACTCTCCTCCCTTCTCCCTCCTCTCCTCCCTCCTTCTCCTCCTCTCCTCCCTCCTTCTCCTCCTCTCCTCCCTCCTCCTCTCCTCCCTCCTCCTCTCCTCCCTCCTTCCTCCTCCTTCCTCCTCCTCTCCTCCCTCCTCCTCTCCTCCCTCCTCCACTACCTCCTCCTCCACTACCTCCTCCTCCACTACCTCCCCCTCCTCAACTATTACCTCCTCCTCACTCCTCCCCTCCTCTTCCCCACCTCCACGCCCCGGGACTCCCTGCCACTCCTCCACCCTCTGCTCCTCTCCCTCCATCACCACCTGAAAAGAAAAGAAAGAGAAATAAAGAAATGTTTTAGTGGGTTTGCCTGCTCCACGCTCGTCCCCCATTCTGATCGCCTCTAACACTATTTCTGCTTGGATATCAATGTTGGAACTAACTGCAGTAATCAACCTTAAGTGGACAGAGCCTGTGACAGCAGTGGGAGGGGTGTACAGCACCTCTCACTCTGGACCTGAGAGGTGCTGATGAAACACGCTAGATCAATACTTTCATAAACAATGTGGAAGGGTCCGTTACAGTTTGCATATATACAAGGCATGCGGCTATTTACTGTGTGCTTCTATCATGTGTGGGGAGTGGACCATGTCTGAGGCCACTAATACCCTATCTGCATTATATTCTGCACATATTCATGGGCATGGTACCTATCCTGAAGCCATCCTCTGTACCAGAGGTAGTAGGAACTACATGGTCCTGCTGTTCTAGGCTGAAAAAAAGTTCTTGTCAAGCCCCATTGAAGAAGCAGTTTGGAACACCTATGTGTATTGCAAATATGTGTAGAAATCTCACTCAAACTCAATCTATAACTCAATCAATCTCAAAATCAATCTCAAAATCAAACTCAATCTCAAAATCAAACTCAATCTCAAAATCAAACTCAAAATCAAGCTCAAAATCAAACTCAAAATCAAACTCAATCAAACTCAAACTCAAACTCAATCAAACTCAAACTCAAACACACTCAATCTCAAACTCAATCAAACTCAAACTCAATCACACTCAATCTCAAACTCAATCTCAAACTCAATCTCAAACTCAATCTCAAACTCAAAATCAAAATCAAACTCAATCAAACTCAGAATCAAACTCAAACTCATAATCAATCTCTCTCTCTCTCTCTCTATATATATATATATATATATATATATATAGAGATAGAGAGAGATTTTGAGAGAGAGAGATCCAGATCTAATATTAAACCGAAAAATATAAATAACTTACCTCCCTCCACAAAACTCCTCTCCCCACAAAAACAAACTCGACAAACCTATAGGCCAACAGCAAAAAAAACACAATTGTACTTCTCGCCAGTGCATTCAGTAAATATAGAAATTGGAAAAACATACAAATAAAAG
>CM050174.1:23906672-23966166 GCA_027410445.1 Discoglossus pictus | reverse complement strand
TAAGAGGGTGCATTAGTATCCAGGAGTGTCTAAGGGAGTATTATAGTACCCAGGGGTGTCTAAAGGGGTGCATTAGTACCCAGGAGTGTCTAAGAGGGTGCATTAGTATCCAGGAGTGTCTAAGAGAGTATTATAGTACCCAGGGGTGTCTAAGAGGGTGCATTAGTATCCAGGAGTGTCTAAGAGGTTGCATTAGTATCCCAGGAGTGTCTAAGGAGTATTATAGTACCCAGGAGTGTCTAAGAGGGTGCATTAGTACCATGGAGTGTCTAAGAGGGTGCTTAGTATCCCGGAGTGTCTAAGAGGGTTCTTATAGTACCCAGGGGGATGGGTGTCTAGAGGGTGCATTAGTATCCAGGAGTGTCTTAGGGTGCATTAGTATCCCAGGGAGTGTCTAAGAGGGTCATTAGTACCCAGGAGTGTCTAAGAGGGTGCATAGTATCCAGGAGTGTCTAAGGGAGTATTATAGTACCAGAGTGTCTAAGAGGGTGCATTAGTATCCCAGGAGTGTCTAAGAGGGTGCATTAAGTAACCCAGGAGTGTCTAAGGGAGTATTATAGTACCCAGGAGTGTCTAAGAGGGTGCATTAGTACCAGGAGTGTCTAAGAGGGTGCATTAGTATCCAGGAGTGTCTAAGGGGGTGATTTAGTACCCAGGAGTGTCTAAGAGGGTGATTTAGTATCCAGGAGTGTCTAAGGGTGCATATAGTATCCCAGGGTGTCTAAGGGAGTCATATAGTACCCAGGAGTGTCTAAGAGGGTGCATTAGTATCCAGGAGTGTCTAAGAGGGTTGCATTAGTATCCAGGAGTGTCTAAGGGAGTATTATAGTACCCAGGAGTGTCTAAGAGGGTGCATTAGTATCCAGGAGTGTCTAAGAGGTTGCATTAGTATCCAGGAGTGTCTAAGGGAGTATTATAGTACCCAGGAGTGTCTAAGAGGGTGCATTAGTATCCAGGAGTGTCTAAGGGAGTATTATAGTACCCAGGGGTGTCTAAGAGGAGCATTAGTACCCAGGAGTGTCTAAGAGGGTGCATTAGTACCCAGGAGTGTCTAAGAGGGTGCATTAGTATCCAGGAGTGTCTAAGAGGTTGCATTAGTATCCAGGAGTGTCTAAGGGAGTATTATAGTACCCAGGAGTGTCTAAGAGGTTGCATTAGTATCCAGGAGTGTCTAAGAGGTTGCATTAGTATCCAGGAGTGTCTAAGGGAGTATTATAGTACCCAGGAGTGTCTAAGAGGGTGCATTAGTATCCAGGAGTGTCTAAGAGGGTGCATTAGTATCCAGGAGTGTCTAAGGGAGTATTATAGTACCCAGGAGTGTCTAAGAGGGTGCATTAGTATCCAGGAGTGTCTAAGGGAGTATTATAGTACCCAGGGGTGTCTAAGAGGGTGCATTAGTACCCAGGAGTGTCTAAGAGGGTGCATTAGTACCCCAGGGAGTGTCTAAGAGGTTGCATTAGTATCCAGGAGTGTCTAAGAGGGTGCATTAGTATCCAGGAGTGTCTAAGGGAGTATTATAGTACCCAGGAGTGTCTAAGAGGGGTGCATTAGTATCCAGGAGTGTCTAAGAGGGTGCATTAGTATCCAGGAGTGTCTAAGGGAGTATTATAGTACCCAGGAGTGTCTAAGAGGGTGCATTAGTATCCAGGAGTGTCTAAGAGGGTGCATTAGTATCCAGGAGTGTCTAAGGGAGTATTATAGTACCCAGGAGTGTCTAAGAGGGTGCATTAGTATCAGGAGTGTCTAAGAGGGTGCATTAGTATCCAGGAGTGTCTAAGGGAGTATTATAGTACCCAGGAGTGTCTAAGAGGTGATGCATTAGTATCCAGAGTGTCTAAGGGAGTATTATAGTACCCAGGAGTGTCTAAGAGGGTGCATTAGTATCCAGGAGTGTCTAAGGGAGTATTATAGTACCCCAGGGGTGTCTAAGAGGGTGCATTAGTACCCAGGAGTGTCTAAGAGGGTGCATTAGTATCCAGGAGTGTCTAAGAGGTTGCATTAGTATCCAGGAGTGTCTAAGGGAGTATTATAGTACCCAGGGGTGTCTAAGAGGGTGCATTAGTACCCAGGAGTGTCTAAGAGGGTGCATTAGTACCCAGGAGTGTCTAAGAGGGTGCATTAGTATCCAGGAGTGTCTAAGAGGTTGCATTAGTATCCAGGAGTGTCTAAGGGAGTATTATAGTACCCAGGAGTGTCTAAGAGGTTGCATTAGTATCCAGGAGTGTCTAAGGGAGTATTATAGTACCCAGGAGTTGTCTAAGAGGGTGCATTAGTATCCAGGAGTGTCTAAGGGAGTATTATAGTACCCAGGGGTGTCTAAGAGGGTGCATTAGTACCCAGGAGTGTCTAAGAGGTTGCATTAGTATCCAGGAGTGTCTAAGAGGGTGCATTAGTATCCAGGAGTGTCTAAGGGAGTATTATAGTACCCAGGAGTGTCTAAGAGGTTGCATTAGTATCCAGGAGTGTCTAAGGGAGTATTATAGTACCCAGGAGTGTCTAAGAGGGTGCATTAGTATCCAGGAGTGTCTAAGGGAGTATTATAGTACCCAGGAGTGTCTAAGAGGGTGCATTAGTACCCAGGAGTGTCTAAGAGGTTTGCATTAGTATCCAGGAGTGTCTAAGAGGGTGCATTAGTATCCAGGAGTGTCTAAGGGAGTATTATAGTACCCAGGAGTGTCTAAGAGGGTGCATTAGTATCCAGGAGTGTCTAAGGGAGTATTATAGTACCCAGGGGTGTCTAAGAGGGTGCATTAGTATCCAGGAGTGTCTAAGAGGTTGCATTAGTATCCAGGAGTGTCTAAGGGAGTATTATAGTACCCAGGAGTGTCTAAGAGGGTGCATTAGTATCCAGAGTGTCTAAGAGGTTGCATTAGTATCCAGGAGTGTCTAAGGGAGTATTATAGTACCCAGGAGTGTCTAAGAGGGTGCATTAGTATCCAGGAGTGTCTAAGGGAGTATTATAGTACCCAGGGGTGTCTAAGAGGGTGCATTAGTACCCAGGAGTGTCTAAGAGGGTGCATTAGTACCCAGGAGTGTCTAAGAGGTTGCATTAGTATCCAGGAGTGTCTAAGAGGGTGCATTAGTATCCAGGAGTGTCTAAGGGAGTATTATAGTACCCAGGAGTGTCTAAGAGGGTGCATTAGTATCCAGGAGTGTCTAAGGGAGTATTATAGTACCCAGGGGTGTCTAAGAGGTTGCATTAGTACCCAGGAGTGTCTAAGAGGGTGCATTAGTATCCAGGAGTGTCTAAGAGGGTGCATTAGTACCCAGGAGTGTCTAAGAGGTTGCATTAGTATCCAGGAGTGTCTAAGAGGGTGCATTAGTATCCAGGAGTGTCTAAGGGAGTATTATAGTACCCAGGAGTGTCTAAGAGGGTGCATTAGTATCCAGGAGTGTCTAAGGGAGTATTATAGTACCCAGGAGTGTCTAAGAGGGTGCATTAGTATCCAGGAGTGTCTAAGGGAGTATTATAGTACCCAGGAGTGTCTAAGAGGGTGCATTAGTATCCAGGAGTGTCTAAGAGGGTGCATTAGTATCCAGGAGTGTCTAAGAGGGTGCATTAGTATCCAGGAGTGTCTAAGGGAGTATTATAGTACCCAGGAGTGTCTAAGAGGGTGCATTAGTACCCAGGAGTGTCTAAGAGGTTGCATTAGTATCCAGGAGTGTCTAAGAGGGTGCATTAGTATCCAGGAGTGTCTAAGGGAGTATTATAGTACCCAGGAGTGTCTAAGAGGGTGCATTAGTATCCAGGAGTGTCTAAGAGGTTGCATTAGTATCCAGGAGTGTCTAAGAGGGTGCATTAGTATCCAGGAGTGTCTAAGGGAGTATTATAGTACCCAGGGGTGTCTAAGAGGGTGCATTAGTACCCAGGAGTGTCTAAGAGGGTGCATTAGTACCCAGGAGTGTCTAAGAGGGTGCATTAGTATCCAGGAGTGTCTAAGGGAGTATTATAGTACCCAGGGGTGTCTAAGAGGGTGCATTAGTATCCAGGAGTGTCTAAGAGGTTGCATTAGTATCCAGGAGTGTCTAAGAGGGTGCATTAGTATCCAGGAGTGTCTAAGGGAGTATTATAGTACCCAGGGGTGTCTAAGAGGGTGCATTAGTATCCAGGAGTGTCTAAGAGGTTGCATTAGTATCCAGGAGTGTCTAAGGGAGTATTATAGTACCCAGGAGTGTCTAAGAGGGTGCATTAGTATCCAGGAGTGTCTAAGAGGTTGCATTAGTATCCAGGAGTGTCTAAGGGAGTATTATAGTACCCAGGAGTGTCTAAGAGGGTGCATTAGTATCCAGGAGTGTCTAAGGGAGTATTATAGTACCCAGGGGTGTCTAAGAGGGTGCATTAGTACCCAGGAGTGTCTAAGAGGTTGCATTAGTATCCAGGAGTGTCTAAGAGGGTGCATTAGTATCCAGGAGTGTCTAAGGGAGTATTATAGTACCCAGGAGTGTCTAAGAGGGTGCATTAGTATCCAGGAGTGTCTAAGGGAGTATTATAGTACCCAGGAGTGTCTAAGAGGTTGCATTAGTATCCAGGAGTGTCTAAGAGGGTGCATTAGTATCCAGGAGTGTCTAAGGGAGTATTATAGTACCCAGGAGTGTCTAAGAGGGTGCATTAGTATCCAGGAGTGTCTAAGGGAGTATTATAGTACCCAGGGGTGTCTAAGAGGGTGCATTAGTACCCAGGAGTGTCTAAGAGGGTGCATTAGTACCCAGGAGTGTCTAAGAGGGTGCATTAGTACCCAGGAGTGTCTAAGAGGGTGCATTAGTACCCAGGAGTGTCTAAGAGGGTGCATTAGTACCCAGGAGTGTCTAAGAGGGTGCATTAGTACCCAGGAGTGTCTAAGAGGGTGCATTAGTACCCAGGAGTGTCTAAGAGGTTGCATTAGTATCCAGGAGTGTCTAAGAGGGTGCATTAGTATCCAGGAGTGTCTAAGAGGTTGCATTAGTATCCAGGAGTGTCTAAGGGAGTATTATAGTACCCAGGGGTGTCTAAGAGGGTGCATTAGTACCCAGGAGTGTCTAAGAGGGTGCATTAGTATCCAGGAGTGTCTAAGGGAGTATTATAGTACCCAGGGGTGTCTAAGAGGGTGCATTAGTACCCAGGAGTGTCTAAGAGGGTGCATTAGTATCCAGGAGTGTCTAAGAGGTTGCATTAGTATCCAGGAGTGTCTAAGGGAGTATTATAGTACCCAGGAGTGTCTAAGAGGGTGCATTAGTATCCAGGAGTGTCTAAGAGGTTGCATTAGTATCCAGGAGTGTCTAAGGGAGTATTATAGTACCCAGGAGTGTCTAAGAGGGTGCATTAGTATCCAGGAGTGTCTAAGGGAGTATTATAGTACCCAGGAGTGTCTAAGAGGGTGCATTAGTATCCAGGAGTGTCTAAGAGGGTGCATTAGTATCCAGGAGTGTCTAAGAGGGTGCATTAGTATCCAGGAGTGTCTAAGGGAGTATTATAGTACCCAGGAGTGTCTAAGAGGGTGCATTAGTACCCAGGAGTGTCTAAGAGGTTGCATTAGTATCCAGGAGTGTCTAAGAGGGTGCATTAGTATCCAGGAGTGTCTAAGGGAGTATTATAGTACCCAGGAGTGTCTAAGAGGGTGCATTAGTATCCAGGAGTGTCTAAGGGAGTATTATAGTACCCAGGAGTGTCTAAGAGGGTGCATTAGTATCCAGGAGTGTCTAAGGGAGTATTATAGTACCCAGGGGTGTCTAAGAGGGTGCATTAGTACCCAGGAGTGTCTAAGAGGGTGCATTAGTATCCAGGAGTGTCTAAGAGGGTGCATTAGTATCCAGGAGTGTCTAAGAGGGTGCATTAGTATCCAGGAGTGTCTAAGAGGGTGCATTAGTATCCAGGAGTGTCTAAGGGTGTATTATAGTACCCAGGAGTGTCTAAGGGGGTATTTTAGTATCCAGGAGTGTCTAGGGTATATTATAGTATACAAGAGAGTCCAAGTGTGTTTTTTTCCATTATCCAGGAGTGTCTAAAGGTGTCTGTTAGACCCATGTGTGTCTTTTCAGTACCCAGGAGTGTCTGAGAATGTCATACTTCTAGCAAATCCAGGTCCTCTTAAAGTACCACTGCAATCATAAATATAAATGTCTTTCTGCAGGAACTGAACATGAAAACAATATAAGAATATAAAACAAATATCACCTATAATGTAATTTATGCTGACATAAATCCTGAGGTGGGAGGTGATTATGATTACATAAGAAGTTTGTATCTGATAATGTGAATTTGGTATCTACAGCTGACAATGCGTCAATTACAAATAAAACGGTTATGTCCTTGTAAACTAATGATCACTTCTTTGAGACTTTGATGTTACCAACCTAATTGACATGTGTAAAGACGTCCTCACACTTGATGTCACATGCCTAGATGCCATCGGTTGTATTGTGCTTATTTACTTCTCATCAAGACCAATGGTTTGTTAGGATATACATACAGTTTTACACTTGGAAATATCCACTCACCAATGGCTGAAACATACATGTTTGAGTTGTATACATTTATCTTACTCGCTTTAGCAATTGTGTTTATTTTCTCAGTTTTCTATTCACACTGGAGATGCTAGGATAGAGCATTAAAAAAGGACCACTATACTATAAAAATAAAGGCTGTTATGCATGTAGTTTCATTTTAAGTATACTTGTTTAATGCTAGTATTTATATGTCAAAGCTCTTACGTTTATAGGTTTCTGGCTGACATGCTGTGCTGATTAGCACCACCCTTATTGCATAATTAGAGGCAGGACAGCTTTTGCAGACTTCCTACACCAGAGCACACATCAGGACTTCTTCTACAGCTACCCCACTCACAATTATGCAAAACGGGCAGAGATAAGCAGCACAGCATGCTGGCCAAAGACCTATAAAAGCAAGCTAAGTATGTACAGAAATGAACACAACACACTAGAGTTATAAAAATGTTTATTATTCTGAGAAAAATATTACATACACCTGGCAGAAAGCGCTTTGCACTGCATCACATTAGACATGTGAGGTTACATTTATTTAGACTAATGTGTCTAAGCCATACGTTCCAGCAGTGTGTACAGTCCAATATATAATAGTAAAGATTTGGAGCAGGGGTCGTTTCCTCAGGATATGTGCAGTTCACTTGCAAGATTGATTATTTATGTCAGGCTGAAAAAGAAACCAGAAGATACATTGTTAATGGTTTTACTGTATATAAATATATATGAATGCCATAACTGTACTAGAACCTGTAAATTTACTAAAACAGACAACAACATTTACTTTAATATAATATTTATCCTTTTTAAGTTAGTCTGCTGTGCTAATTTTAATTCCGCTCAAAGAGAAAAGTTATTAAAAGAAATCACTTTTACATAAAAAGTCTATAAAATGTGAAATTAATTAAATTAGTCCAGAAACAGTCATGAAGATCAATGAAGTCAAGCTCACGTTTATTACACATAAAAGTTCATCATACAATTTGACAAATAATTTCTTTAATGTTTTTCAACATATTTTTATATTTGTATAAAGAATATTTCTTAGAAGTTTTACCCAATTCAAAAAAAAATTTAAAAAATGGAAATGCTTCATAGATGCTAAAAAAACAGTATTAATGAACCTTGAAGTTTTGGTAAGTCGTCAATGTTTTGTTGGCTCAAGACAAAAAAAATAAAATAATGGATAATACTTAAAACTGCAGACATACAGCCTTATTAAATTGTGATTTGCCAATTGAATAGGGCTCTATATAAACACAGAGTTGTTTTACAAAAGTTTTTAGTTAGTGAACTTCTATCCAAAAGCAAGGTCTTCACTAGCTAAAAATTTCTGTAAAAAAAAAAAAAAAATGCTCTGTGCTTGTATAGAGCCCTTTTGAATTGGCCAAATCGTAATTTAATCAGGCTGATAATATGCATTGCAGTGATGGATAGGATAGATAGATATTCACGTACCTTTCAATAAGGGAATCTCTCATGCTGGTGGCAATAGCGCTGTGCTGACCATCGCTCAGTTTGAAGACACTTTCTATGACCGAGAGCTCTGTGCTAGTGGTGTCCAGGCCACAAAATGCACACCAGTCATTAACCACCATCCCTGCAGCAATCACTTCACTGCCGCGGTTTACTGTTCCTGCCTGAAATACACATTTAATATCATTTTTAATATAGAAATGTACCAGATGATGATCTAAAATCAAATACAAACCAAGGATCCATTAAAATTATATATATATGATATATATATATATATATGAGATATATATATATGAGATATATATATATATATATATATATATATATATAAAGAATAACAACAATTTTTCCAAAACTTCCATCCCCTACGTTGCGCAGCTTACCACGAGTGGAACTTGTAAAAGAGAAGACAGTTCATCTTGATCTTCAATAGATGTTTTCGGGTGCACTAACCCTCCTTGATTACTAAAGGCGCAGTAACTTCCTACGAGCACTTGATCTGCAACCGTTTGTCGAAAAACTTCAACTTTTAGGACATCGGCTAAAATCTCTTCTGTTTCCTGGAAAATACATTCACGATAAATATTTCACCTTCTAGATTCAAAAGTTTACACACGTTACATAGTCTGAGAATCAGAAAAACTTACAAGGAAAGACTTTATGAACCCAGGAGGAGACTCAAATATAAGGGATGTTATGTACAGTTCAAATTAGAAATGACAGAATAATATAATTAGAGCTGGCGAGAGGGTTAAAATCCTGATTAATATGCAAATAACTCAATTGCATGAATTCTAGTAAACTACAAGAGTTAGATGCACTAAAAGATGAAGCGTTTGAGATATCTTAGAAGTTAGTTCATTCTCGGATTGAGCGCCTCTAACTTTGTTTTGATAAGTCTCCCTAAGGGCGATATGGACCCCTTGCTCACTGTGCCTTAGGGAGTTCAGCTGCACCTCACTGACGAGGCCCATAAAGGCCGAAACACGTCTGGGGTTTGTGGTTTCTCCTGTTCAGGGTAGAATTGCCTGGTATTTTTGGGTTGGACCAGACTGATATACTACAGGACATTTCTCCCTGTGAAGGGCACAAGTGGCTAAAAGAGGTTGCTCTCAGAGTGGGTTATCCTGAACCAAATAAGGTTAGTTTGTTCTCAGATTGAGCTCCTCTATCTTTATTTTTTGTTTATGCCTAGGTTCTCCAGCAACCAACAAGCTGCTAAATCTGTATACACGGCATAATGGGCCATTGTACCTGTCGCTATTGCTACCTAATCTCCATATCAAATAATGATTTTAAAAGCATTCACAACAATTACAATAAAGTACAATACCTACTATTTGTGTCCTATGTCCCTTAAAGGCATGAATATCAGTCAGTGCACATCATGTCCATAAGTGCTCACCCACCTAAATATCATTGTGCTGGGGGAACACAAAGTGTGGACAATAAAGGGGAGACACGTATATGGCGGCTAACAGTGTGTCCATATGTTGGCCTTTGTATAGAGATTAAAAACTTGTTTAAATGTAAAATAAAACCTGTGTAACTTCAGTGCCCCTTGAAATGGAGAGCAGATCATAGAATATAAAAAATAAATAATAATTTACCTGCAATTAAACATTTACTTTTGAAGCCGAACAAAACTCCTCTCTGTTAATGAGACTTTGGTATTTATTTACAGAAAAAACAGGAAAGTTGACAGCACAATAAACTAATTTTATATTTATTAATTTTTCTTTTATTAATGAATTGCTGATAATCCAGAGGCCTTGGGTCCATTGTCTTGAGAGCAAGGAGCATGCCTTTTTGTTCAGGTGACTACTGAAAACAATGAGACCAATGCCTCAGGAGCTTAGCAGTAATTATTGCCATTGATATGCCATTCCCAAAAGACTACAATACTGTTGTGTTGGTGGATCAGAAAGGTTGACTGACGGCTAAAGTGGCAACATTAATGCTATGCTCAAACATTCATTAGTTCCATTAAGAAAATTATTGCAGTTTGAGATTTATGGAAAGAGCTGAAAAGAGGGCTTGAAAAATGTATTTTGACCATAAAGTGGGGAAAAAAATATAAGAATACTAATGTGTTAGGGTTACTATAGTGCAATTTTAAATCTGACCCACGCACAAATCAGAGATAATTACCAATAAAAGCTTAATGCGCCGAGCCCACATATGCAAAACAATCGGCTGGCCATGCAGAGACCCCAGAGACTCGGACCCGAGCCCATGGGTTTCATCAGCAACTACTAATAAAGTAACAATTGATACATCTGTTTGTGGGCGGATCAGAGTGACAGCAACGCATACAAGTTATTTTAAAGCACATTCAATTGTAAACATACCTTATATCATTTTTGGAACCCGAGTGGTGTCACTAGACAATATTCCTATACACAGCTATATACACATTGCTGAGATGAGTTGTATGTTATAAATAAATAAATTCCAACATCTGGAAATAAAAAAGTACACCGAATTGTGGGAATCATAGCAGCTTTTTTTCTTATAAGGAGCAAGACATACCCTGTCCAGATCTGGATGTACAAGTGCCACGTAATCATTGCACGCGATAACATTTCCTAATGCGGACAGACGTTCCTCTACTCTCTGGATCCGGACAGATTCTGGGATGCTGTTTCTCATATGCTGAAGCTCTTGGTCGGTCGTGTTGCTTGGGACCAGCAGCCCATTGCGATTTCCTGAAATAAAGGGAAACAAATGATCTGAAAGGAGGGACCAAGTCTCGCATTTGCTTATTAGGAATCTCATTTATAGGAATATTGTAGCAAACTTTAATTTGTTAACAAGAATGATGTATTATATTTTGCTACTTTGCAAAATAGATAACACCTTGGATACAAATAAGGAT
Organism: Discoglossus pictus; assembly: GCA_027410445.1. Lineage (NCBI taxonomy): Eukaryota > Metazoa > Chordata > Amphibia > Anura > Alytidae > Discoglossus > Discoglossus pictus. The sequence continues at coordinate 23,955,332 of CM050174.1, read as the reverse complement.
GCAATTGTTTTAAATTCAAGAATCACAATAAGTAGGCCTGCTTTCTGTATACAGAGACCATAAGTCCTTGAGAAAGAATGGTGGCAAACAGAAGCGGGTCTACAGTGGTAGATAGAAGCGCATAACTAATAAAAAAAATATTTAAAACATACATAATATAACAGGGTTAACTATGTTAATATTCGCTTACAATAGAAAAATCTAATTTTATATAAAAAGTATCCTCTCACAGTTCTTACTAAAAATGATTCAGTCAAGGGATCTGGCTACAAACGTAATGACTGAGAGCCAGGAACAATTTTTTGCTTCTATTTAAAGTGACGCTAAACTCAGATATTTCACAGCACTATCATGAAGTGCAGTCAAAATATATATATGAAAACTAATATATGAAAACTAATATGGAGGAGCTAATGGTCATTCCCAAACGGTCCTAAACAGACTAAGAGTGGCAAGCTCCTTCTATATATGCATTCTGGGAAGAACCTCCTTCTATGAGCTTATAAAACAAATGTCTGGTTTATTGGTATAGGGTAGAAAAAATAATTTTAGCTTTTTAAGTTATGGCTAGAAAAACCACGGTCACGGTGCTGAGCACTCCAGGCCTTACCTTATCCTTACTGAATTATTTCAATTATTTTCTTCGTGTTACGTTTACCCTACTTTTTAAGTAGATTAGACATAAACATAGGCGAGGGGGTACATGTAATATTTATTTGTGACGTTTGTAACAAATTAACATTAGCAGATGTAACAATTTGGCATAACGGTATCTTTAGGTAAAATCTTCATTTTTATTTTGTATGCCTGTCTGTACTTTTATTAGGCACGGTCTATATATTATTACTAGAAACTTGCCCGACAACAATGACAGGAATAAAATTGTAAGGCTGGCAATGCTTTTTGCCACACAATGTGAGTCTTATGCTCCGCTGAGCACCTTTTGGCACTCATTGCGAGCGCTGGGCAGCTTTGGCGCTCATTGCGAGCCTCTCCCCCTGTGTTCTTTAACTTTCCTGCTTTGCACTGATCACCTTTGGCGCTCATTGCAAGACCCTCACACTCACGGTGCTCATGGCGAACCCTGCGATGAGCACCTTCTGCACTCATTGCGAGCCTCTCCACCTGCCTGCTGTACGGGCAGCTCATTGCAGGTTTTGTTAACCTGCAAGTTTTGTGCTTGGGAATGCCATGTGTCTCTTTCCACCATCTCACCCCTGTGTGTTTCTCCTCTGCGTGTCTGCTGTATGTTTGAGTGTTACGGGCTGAATGCCACTTGCAACCTCACTCACAGGCTTCCTGGCTCTGCCCCTGTGCTGTGTGGGAGTAATTATTTTGCTGTTTTTACAGGGTCTTAGAGTTACGTGCTTGCGAGGCTTTGGCGCTCATTGCAGCCTAAGTCCTACCTAATTAAACAGCTCGCCCTGCTTCGCGAGGGCCACAAGTGCCTTACCAACATCGCAAACGTCACCAACATCGCAAGATGCACAATTAAATATTTGATGATCCTTTATTTGTAATGCGCCAACATATTCCGCAGCGCTCAAGGTCATCCCAGAAGATGCAGAAGAAAAAAAAAATAACAAATCCATGTCCCTTTAACATCATCTCAAAATTGAATCCAGAACACGATAACCCATCTGCCGGACTGTTAGTTAATCACAGAGCACCAGTCGCATAATATGGAGGGTCATCAGAACGCAGCCTGGGAAGCAATGGTCTATGACGCAGGACAAGTTGATATAATATAACAAACTTCAATCATATACTTGAAATCTACTCACCAACACACATTCTCCCAATAATCCTGCACCCTGCAATTGAGGCATGGACAACGGGTATGGTCTCCAACAATTCACCTTCAAATATACTGCAAAGAAAAAGGATTACACTGAAACTATATTTGTATTATATTACATGTAATATATTTGTGAGGTTAGTAACAAATTAACATTAGAAGAAGATGGAACAATTGGGCATCAAATTATCTGTAGGTAAAATCAATTTTATTTGTCATGTCTAGAACTACCAGTTTCTGTTGACTTTGTGAATGTGTTCTGCTAATGTTTATTATTATCTCAGACTAACATATTAAAGTATAGCCATGGGGGGCCTTTTGGACTGTAAAAATTAAGCCTAAACAAAAGATGTCCTTATAGGCATTTATTGTAAATACTGTTGTGCCTATAACAGGAATGTCTATGGTCCCCTATGCTATACTAATCTAGAATTAAAATAAATAAAATAGAGACTACAAAAAAAAAATCTACACCTATAGGGGGAAAAATTATACTTACCCTAAACTGACAATCGTCAAAGCCGCAGTCTTTACTTTTCAGCCCTGGATAACTGGGCACTTCCATGTTGACTGAAGAATCCATCGTCTTCTTATTTGATTGAAGCCCTTGTTCCTCATCCTTGTCACAAAGAAATGGTAAACTCCGCCTAAACATCACGCTGCTCGATAAACAAAATGTTTTTCATCCAACAGAGCTCTTTTTTTTATGAAACACTCACATGTTTGTCTTTGCAATGGTGCTTTACTACCCTGCCATCCTTGGGAGGAGTCTACAAACTTGTTGGCGATTATTCAAGCATAAATCTTTCTGGTTTTATAAAAGAAGTAGTCTCTAAATATGTAGAGTTTGATATTAAAAATAAAATTACTGTGCATTTAAACAATTTATATTTTGCAATCATGCTCCCAGGCTACATATGCTGCAGATTTATCCAACCTCTGAATGAAGTATTGTGCCTGGAGTGGAGCCAACCAAGGGGAGGGCACACAACTGCAATATGATAGTGGGTGGTGACAAGAAAGTGTTTGTACATGACTTGCAGTTCAGGTCACACTGCTCCCTGATATTAATGAGTGTTTTTCAGGGAGTCTCTGTCATTAATTCCAAAATAAGCTTACTATAACTTTGCAGCTCCAAGATCCTGCCATCCTGTTCTGTGCCCGCCTGCTGGCTCTCAGCCAGGTCGCAGGTGGGGCACAGCTTTAGCTTTTGCTGAGGCAGCACACCAAACTTTTATTAGAAGATGGGTGCAGCTTCTTTAATTCCTGCATGTCAGGGGGCCTCCAGCCCAGGCAGGGGTCCAGCCCTCTGGATCACAGCACCTGAAGCCCCACCCGGGCCTGGGCCGGTCACACGTGGGGGCATTTGGTGATCTGCACCACCAAGTCTTGCCACCCATAAAGCTAGTTTTTAATTAGAAAATAAAATTATTATAATGCCACAGCTGGACCCTAAAGAAATCCAGGATACATTAGTGGAAGTTGTGCATGTGCGATGGGGGGTGTTTATATATTTTATTGTGGTTGCATTGAATGATGCAACGTTCTGTTTCTAGCCTAGTGAGGTGGGTAGGGAATGGGTATGGCGTCCAGTTATCAAATAACTGAAAACTGCAAACACACATCCCCAGCTCTCAGGATGTGATGTAAAAAAACAAATCTTCAAAAATGAACATTTTCTCAAAAAATATTTATTGTCCATGGTTTAAACAGCCGCTAATTTTCTTAGTTTGGTACATACTTTGGAAACAACTGTCTTGAACTGCAGTGATCCATTAGTTTACAAGGTAACACCCTCCTAAGAAAGTAACACGCAATAGATAATTACAGAATCATTTGGTATACACAATATACATAATAAGGCTGCCGTTTTCTGATTTCTTTAACTGTTCAAAAACCATTGTGTCTATGATCAATTTCAGTTACTCAGTTTACCATAGAGTTACCACAGTGGACTTAAAAATAAAGCTGGGTTTCACCATTACATAGAAACTGACTGATGAAGAACAAGCCAAACTAATTAGGAGTAAGGGAATGGCCAAGTACGTAGGTTGTTTTTCGGTCATTTAGCCATGTCCAACTCTCAGTGACGCCATGGACCACCTTGTGTCTGGTTGTGCTAATCCATAAGGTTTTCTTGGTAAAGACACTGGAGTAGGTTGTCAGTTCCTTCTCCAGTGGAAAGGAATTTGTCTGACCTGCCCATATTGGGTGACCCTGCATGGTATAGCTCACAGCTTCACCAAAACAAGATGGCGATCCGGAAGGGTGTACATAGGTAGAATAAGTTTGAAAAAAAATGTAATTGAACTCTTCGCTCCTGAATAATCTTCCAACGAATAATGCATCTCTATCATAGCTGATACGTGTGTGTGTGTGTGTACATATACATACATACTTCTCTTATAGTATTCAAGGTCTTTATTCCTGTAACATGATTTTATATATCTGTCTCCTATAAAACAAACAATGTCCTGACAGTTAAGATACCTTTGACCACCCCTGGATATATACATAAATCTCTCATATGCTTCAATGAATTTATAGAATAAAATTTGCAGCCAACGCATACAATTATAATTAAAAATGTTATAGTCTGCGAGTTTCTATCCTAAGTGCTTTGGGAAGTCACCATGGACATTGGATCCCTTGCTCAAAGACTCTGCCCTCCTTCCTTTGCTATATGTTAATCTGTATTTATCTTTTTCTGAACTGTGCAGCGCTACGGAATATGTCGGCGCGTTATAAATAAACTATAATAATAGTGCAATGCTCATCTCTTCTGCTCCATATAATCCCATGTGCCTCTATGGGGCAGTGTGACAGCAGCATGCTCCCTCCCCACATACCTGTACAAGTAAACTGCACACATACAGTTGTATGAAGCGTGCCATAATAACGAGCACATTGTATTACATACATATTAGCATGATTCTCCCGGCCATGTCCTCCTATATGTAGCTTTGGGTCTCACAAACATGTAATAACACATATACAGTTGTATGAAGGGTGCCCATATATGAATACATTGTATTACATACATATTAGCGTGATTCTCTCACCCCCTCTATATGAAGCTCTGTGTCCCCATATACATTGAGTGCCATATTAATGAGCGCATTATATACATTAGTGTAATTCTCCATGACCTGCCCCTCTATTTGAAGCAGTGTCACATTCTCCTTCCCCACATACATGTACAAGTTACTTGAACACGTCTAAAGATACATGAAGTGTCATTATATTAATACATTGATCAGTGGCCCCTATATAAGTTCCCACCAACCTAAACAAGTTCTATGAACACATATTAAGATGCATGAAGTGGCCACCATTATATACATATTAGTGTGACCACCCTCACCCCCATATGACGCTCTGTGACTCTGCCAACATACATGTACAAGTTTTCTGAACACATATAGAGTTGTATGAGGTGTACACATTAGTGCCATTCTCTATATGATTACATATTACTGTGACTCTCCAGGCCCTGTCCCTCTCACCAACCTGTAGAAGTTCTCGGACCCTCCAATGGCCACCAGGCAGTAGGTGTTGGTGAGTTTGGCGAAGCAGCCGATCTCATTGTTGTTCTCGAAGGAGGCTCTTACCGCCATGTCTGGTACCTGAGTAAAAAAACAAAATGGGGGGCTAGTGAGGTAACGCGGGGTTAAACAATAGTACATACAGGCCCCTCTGTCGGTGGAAGGGTTACTACATGATATTATGGATAGAAATGATAATACATCGACACTTCTGCCTCACCTCGGTCTCCGGTCTCTCACGTGCTTATACCGAGCTCACTGAACAAACACGTGGCCGCCTCTTGCTTCCCGAGGCCGAACTTCACTACTCTCTTCCGGGTTGTGTCAAAACTGCCGGAAACGTATCTCGGTTGTCATAACAACGCGGCGCCTCGGTGACCATATTGGAAAAGGGCAACACTCCATCACATTGCATATGTGTAATCATTTTAGATAATTTCTTATAACTATCGAATCTAAATTGACATATATATGTATATTAATGTTTTTCTAAGCAACTACAATTCTTAATGGAACACATTAACACAGCTTTTTCATTTATACCTTTTAAATTAAATTATTCTTTACTTTTTTCCCCTGAACTGATTTTGTTCTGTTAATTTTTCAGAAATGTGTGCCTTTGTAAACAAATGATTTCCATCAGTCCTTTTATATGCTGTGTGTGTTTCTTGTTCAGTCATGTCTGACTCTCCATGACCTCATGGATGGCAACACACTTGGTATTCATGGCAGAGATACTGGAGTGGGTTGCCAGTTCCTTCTCCAGTGGGCTACAGCATACAGCTTCTGGTATTCCTAGGTGGTCTCCCATCCAAGTACTGATCAGTCCCATCCCTGCATGGCTTCAGGGTGGTGTCACCTCTTGGTACCCTGACTGGCATAGAACCCAGATTGCAGCGGTGAAATCGCTGAATCCTAACCACTGGATCACCCTTTTAAATGCACTGGGAGCTTAAAGGCTGTTCATGTTATAAAAAGATATGGTCTCTATTTAAAATCTATTTTAAATCTCCTCCAACTGAAAGCCACATAGGATAGAAAAGGAATGGAGATGTTCCCTAGAGAAGACTCTGATTGGTGGAAGGATAGAACGCACATGAAGAAGGGGATGGAATTGATGGAGATGGATAGATGAGGTCATTCAAGCAATGAACATGAGCTTCCGGAAGCTAAGATGCCTGGCGTGCTGTGGTCCATAGAGTCACAGAGAGTTGGACACAATTGAATAACTAAACAAATATATATATATATATATATACTAACGACTTGCCCTCAAAAATGACGGGGCAATACAATTTAAAGCCATGGGAATGCTGTTTGACACAGAAAGTAAAGCGTTTTGTACTGTGAGGACCTTTGGCGCTCATTGCGAGCCTCTCCTGTCGTGTACTTTTGGTCCTCTGAGAGAGATATATATTTCTTTTTATATGTAGTTAAGTAATAATGAATGATTTATTCAATAAGTTAATATACTTTAATTATTTATAATTCATATATGCAGCGAGCAATAGGCTGAAGAGCTAACAATCTGTTTGTATTTTGCGTCTGCATAGGATATACATTGTGAGTGTTGGTGCCCTGCTTATAAAGTGTAATGAGTGTTCCAACTGTGCATTATAAATAGTCTGCGTGCGCGAGGTAAAGCCGCTGGTTTATTGTGTAAAGCTGCATTGTATAGTCGTAATGTTATTAATGTGTTACGCGTCTCGTGACCATTTTCCGGCTTTTGTAATAGTGTATCTTGTAGGTCGTAGTTAGATGTGTAAAGTGGTACACTTTTGGCAGTGTTTTACGCGGTCCGTGGTCATGTAGCCACGTTTTCATTTTTTCCGGTGGCCATTTTTCTCCTCGCTTATACGATTTTCGAGTGGCGAAAATAGTCTAAATGGAGTTAAATTCGCATTCCACCTCACTCCCAGGCTGTTTTGTCTATGATGTTTTTGTGATTTTTTTGGGTGTATTTAGTGTGTTTTTATTGTTTTTTCGATTTCGTCGTTCGGCATTTAATCTCATATTTTTTTGCCTCTCGTATTATTTTTTCTAAGTCCCGTTTGTCAACCGCTTGCACGCCAAGGCGATCCGGCGTTTAGGAAGTGTTTTCCGGCTAAGTCCCCCGTGTTTCATGTCCTTTTCGGGTTTGTACTGATATTTGTAGTGCGTTGTAGTGCCTTAACAGCTCGCATCACTACACGAGGCTTGCAGGCGATGAGCGCCTTTGGTACTCATCGCCCAAGTGCTACGCGTTAACTGCTCGCCTCGCTTCCCAAGGCTCCCAAACGGTGTCCATATGATTTTTGATAAAGCAAGGGAATGGGAGGAATTGTAAGTAGGGCACATGTCTGAGTAGGGTTAGGGCAGCATGATACTTATATAAATTCTTGAGAAAGACCACACAAAAGGATAAAACTAAAGAAAAACCTAAAAAAAAAGTTTCAAAAAGCACACCCTCAGGAGTGATATCTGCTTTATTCACTGTTACATAGAAATATGCTTTTGTACCGTTTATAGCTCAATATGGACTATAGTTCCCTCCTTCACTGCTACTTGGTCGTGGTGAAGGGGCTTGTGTACCTCAATGAAGCTGTGAGCTAAACTGTGTAGGGTCAACAAAGATGGGCAGGTCATAGTAGAGAGTTCAGACAAATCACGGCCCACTGGAGAAGGAACTGGCAACCTACTCCAGTATCTTTGCCAAGAAAACCATAAGGGTCACGGTGAGTTGGACACAACTGACAACAACAACATGAGATATATTAATTTAGTTTGGGACACATTTTGTTTCTTTTTTTCACATGGTTGGAGTGAGTACAGGCAAATACTCTCTTCTATGCAAATTCATATTGATATTTGGCATTGGCATTATAAACAAATACTGTTGCCCTTTCGGGTCTCAGAGCACAATGTACAGTATTTATTATTATCTTGTGTTGCAGCCTGTTCCTCTAGTATTATATACTTGGTTACATTGTTGTTTATCCTGAATAGACTCAAATGCATTTCAATGGTTACAATGAAACCAATGGGAGTGCATTATGGCTACATATTTTACCAAGGATGTGCTGGAAGATACTGGTTCTTTGGGCTTTAGCCATAACTTCCAAGTCCGCTCTGTATAGCAGTCAGGAGGGCTGCTATGTTTATATACTTTGTTATTGATATCTTTGATTAGGGACACAGTAGATATCCCAAGCATCGTGATATACCATGTTAATGAGGGTCAACTGGTGCATTAGGGCAACGGGTCAATTGCCCTTCCAAAGATATCAGCATTTTTTATTCTCTAGGTCCCTCTTCCTCCAATCTCGCTCTGTTCCGCACCTACCCTCAGAGCCGTCTCACACACATTGTAACATCCAACCTATTCACGCCGGCTCCAGGTGACTCACTCCCGTGTTGTAACATTTTGTGACGCCACCCTCTCCAGTCCACGTGCCTGCAGGGCAGTGGAGAATTTCGCCAACAATCACATGTGCGCTTGGATTACCAGCAGGGGGAGTGCTGACTCTCTCAGTGCTACTCATCATAAGCAGCAGGGCGTCTGAACGTGGCGTCCCAGTCCAATGAGGAGGCTGCTACAGGCTCATTGTGCTTATATTGTTTTAAATCTTTGGTAATGCTTAATTTATATATAAAGCTTTACTTGTGGAAGGAAAAACATGCTGAGCTACGAAACACTTTGTGCTGTAGTATTTTAATGACAACCTCAACACAACTGTTGTTAACTCCAGGAGTACTAGCTCTTGATTTGGCTCTTCGGCCTATAAAAAAAATCAACATGAAATGAAAATCAAATTAAAGTTTACCTGTGAGTCATTCTGATCCACCCATCAATCATGGTCTGTAATCTCACTTTTATGAGTGTTTTTTTTTACCAATAATTGCAATTCACATCCTGGATGTCTGGCTGTACTGTCTCGTATCCATCACAATCAAGAAAATGAGCATGTGCTACCCCAGAGATTAACTGCAGTGTATGGGCTATTTATTCACAGACATTGATTCTTGAGAGTTTCATATGGATTTAGACTGAAGACAAGATAGCTAACACTGTGGTAATTTGTAGTTATTGGCAATAATCACCAATAGGAATGGTAGTACAGACTGTATTTGGATGGTGCATGAGAGAAGATGATTGACATGTAAAAAATGCAAAGATCAATGTCCTTTGAAATAATATGTATTGTTTACTATAGTTTAAATGTTACCATAATTGGACCCCCTGGCACCATTGTGAATTTTGATATGAGCTAAACAGCCAAATCATTATTGTAATTTAGTAATGCCCTGTATTTTGTATTCATATTTTCTTTCACAGTGATCCTCTATCTTATAAGTATTTGGTTAGAGATTGAAGGCCTATCTGTAGAGGGTGATCTGTATAGATAGAAGTCTCAATGGCATCTGAGGAAAGGTTTGGATTGGCTAAGAATATCCAGCAATTTTCATGAGATTTAAATTTACACAGGCATAATTAAAAAATTATATGTAATAACAAATACTTAACGGGTCACATAATTCAGCACAAATTGGACCACGCCACTGTAAAGATCTCCTAATGTCATGTTGAAATACATTTTGTATTTTTGAAATATGTGCATTTTTCACGGATAAATAAAATCAAATAAAATCTGACTTTATATGTGTGAAAGACTGCTGACAGACTGCTCCGTTATTACAACCAATCAGGTTGCAGCGTCATGTATGCCATTTAAGTCAATTATATTTCAAGGTTGAAGGGAACAGGTTCTATTTTTTTTTCTTATTGGTAGAAAATTCAGGTTTCTGCCCTCTTGCCTCGGTGGAATTTGAACAATGTGTCTGTGTGTGTGTGTGTGTGGGTGGGGGGGGGGGGGGTCAGTACATTGTGCAGATGTTCCTGTGATCCATATAGTCGTTTCAATAAACAAAAATGTAACCCTTACCACATCTATCTGTGCAGACATGGAATACTGGTACTCACCTAAAACAGGAAAGCTATGAGTTAACTGGTTTTAGATGATGTGCTATCAATCACAGCCTTCCCCCATAAAGTCTAACACAACACACATAGACTGAGCCCTATGTTAACTACTCATAGAACAGCCAGTTGGCAGAATAGACTATATGTAAACAAGAGATATAAAACTTTAGGTCTTTAGCTGTTACTCATGCAATAAAAATCGGTCATTTTAACATACAGGGGCCCATTTGCCTACAGTAAACTAATATTGAAGCCATTTTGAGCTGTCATTCAGTCTTTCTGATCCAATCACAAAAAGACTTTGAAGCAAATGTTCATGAAGGGTAATTCCACTGAATTATTGATAAGCCCCTGAAACATTATTTGTGGCGCAGTTACTATGTATGCCTAGAGCTAGACAACAATAAACGCGCTTATCAATAATTCAATGCAATGATCTACTTCTTAGCAAACATTATCAACCTCATTTTTCATAAGAAAGGCTGACCCAAAGATTAGTATAAACAACTTTTCAAGTTATTAAGATTTTAAAAGGGTTATCATTTGTGAAGAAACTTTCATTAAAATGCCACAATAGTTAGGCTGGGGCCCCTCTCATCTTTTCCGAGCAGTTTTATTGGTATAGCCCGAAGACGTGAGCTGCACAGTGTAGTATAAAAGCAGCTGGAATAGAGGAGCCAGGGTGCTTCCTCTGAGAGAACTGACACGATACAGTTGTCCTTTGACAGAGATAGCTGATTATTTCTTCCTAGGCTTGGAAATGACTTTGTTCTTGGTATAACCTTAAAGGAGCCTACCAGTAAACACTAAAAGAAATTATGAAGCTAAAGCAACACAGAAAAGGTCCCAGTTATTTTGATACAGTTGACCACCATCGTCTTATCCAAATTCTCCACTCTCTTGCCATTTGCCGCACTGCTCTCTCTTGGTTCACATCATACCTTGAAGATTGATTATTATTATTATTATCCTTTATTTATAACGCGCCAACATATTCCGCAGCGCAATACAGGGGTTAGGTACAAGTATAAACAATACCCCACAATGAAAATAATGGAAGACCCTGTTATTGAGCTTTCAATCTGATATACACTGTGCTTTCCCTAAAGCACCTCACAAGATTAAAACTCGCAAACTTACATTCTAAAGGGTGTGGGTGAGGTACAGGAGAGTGATAGACGCATAGTGAATGAAGAGGCTAAAGATGATAGGCTTTTTTGAATAGATGTGTTTTTAAAGAGATTTTGAAGGATCTGAGGCAGGAAGATAGTCTGGTGGTGCGAGGTAAAGAGTTCCAAAGAATAGGGGCAGCACGTGAAAAGTCTTGAAGACGGGAGTGAGAGGAGGTGATGAGAGAGGAGAAGAGAAGAAGGTCATTAGCAGAGCGAAGAGGGCGGGTGGGAGTGTATTTTGGGATGAGAGCAGAGATGTAGGAGGGTGCACTATTGTGGAGGGCTTTATATGTTAGGGTCATGATTTTGAATTGTATTCTAGACGCTATGGGAAGCCAGTGGAGTGCCTGACAGAGAGGTGCTGCAGACACTGATCGTTTAGTATGGTAGATGAGTCTAGCGGATGCATTCAAAATGGATTGGAGTGGAGACAGACGGGTGATAGGAAGGCCAGCAAGAAGAGTGTTGCAGTAATCGAGGCGAGATATGATGAGAGCGTGAATAAGAATTTTAGTTGTGTCTTGTGTGAGGTAGTGGCGTATTTTGGATATGTTTTTTGGGTGAAAGTGACAAGATTTTGTGAGTGATTGGATGTGGGGAATGAAAGAGAGGGCAGGGTCCAGTAGGACCCCAAGACAGTGGGCCTGAGAGGTGGGAGTGATGATGGCATTGTCAACAGTGAGAGATATTTGCGGAGTGAAAGCTGTAGTAGAGGGTGGAAAGATGAGGAGCTCTGTCTTAGACATGTTGAGTTTGAGTTGACGGGCAGACATCCAGGAGGATCATTTAGTGTCTCCTTCTCTGACACCCCTTCTTTGCCCTCTGACTGTTGGTGTACCCCAAGATACAAGATGGCAGTGAGGCATTAGGCTGGTGCAAGTGTTTATATATATATATATATATATATATATATATATATATATATATATATTATATATATTTTTTGTTTTCTTACAAAGAACCTGTTTGATCAAGAATCAGTAAACATGTCTGAGCATGTCTGATGCAGGTAATGTGGTACACTGTAAATATGACTCACAAATCATATAGAAACTTACACCGTCTTGAGTGACTATCAAGTTCTCTTCAAGAAAAATCTTTGTGACATAATAATAATGCAGGAGGTTAAGACCTGTCTGTACAATAATAAGGTGTGGTGGGTGAGTTCAACAGATTATAAAGACTTGGTGCCATTAGTATGTACAGGTTAGCGACTAAGGCGTAAGACACAAACCTTCAGATATATAAAGCTCAGGGGTAAAGAATCCTTTAGAAAAAAAGAGGAAAGCAAGAACAAGAGGTCCTGATTTGATTTTTGTGGGTGAAAGATTCTGGGGTAATGCTTGAAAATACTATATTATAGAAAGGGAAGCAGAGGAGTGTGACAGGCTCCCAGTGGAAGTGGTGGAGATAAGCAGTACACATAAAGCCAAGAATTGGGGGTAGATCATATTGACAGCATAGATACACTTTTTCTATTTCTCTATCACATATAATTTTCTATTTCATTATAAACCGGTAATGAATATGCCACAGGGCAAGCCCTTTCCAACTCATTTGTATCTAAGGGCACCTCCCAAGTGACCAATCAGATTCCAAATAAACAATTGCCCCGCCGTTAAGCAAGCTGTATATAACAATATATTTATGACTTATTTGTATTTTCTAAAACATTTTACCTATTTAGTCAGATAATGTTTGAAGAAAGTAAATCATGTGCAGAGTGTAGATCGTTTAGGGGAGTATTTGGAGAGCACTGAATTTTTTTTTCACTATATTTACACTTTTTATGCATTTTTTACTTTTTTATATATTTTATTCACACTAACTGTATTTTTTAAGTTTAACAAAAAAGAAAATTTGAATATGGAATAAGCATATAAAGTACATGAGATTGTCATTTCATTTACAGCATTTTAAAAAGCATCAACATTTTTTTTTATTTTACATACAGCAAAACTTTAAAATGTATTTCTGAATTTATCTTGCTAAGGTAATAAACTGTTATTCGAATTTTGAAGTTGACCAATGAATAAAAATTATGGAATAAATAATATTAATAATATATTGTGAATATTAAAGATAATATTTCATAATTAAAATTAAAATATATATTCTGAATACTAGATCCAATTATTGAAGTGTCTTAAATTAATTAAATATCCAAGAACATATTTAGTGCTTAACTTTATATTTACAATTATATTTTTTCAATTTATTTTAATGTTTGTAATATAAAAAAATGTCTAAATGATTTTTTTATGTTTTAACCATTGCACACACATACAATCATTTAGAATGGCACATTTCTAACAATATTAAAATATTTTTTTTATTAAAAGTAATATTTTAAATGCAGTTAAGCAGTATTTCCGGACATTATTTTTTTATAACACAGATGGTGCAGGGTCCTTATGCTCAACATTGTTAATAATGCAGTTTGCAGAAGGAATAAAAGTTTGCAATACATGTAGACAAATATTGCAATAATAACAGTAGCTTCATAGGCACGTTGGCATGGCTTTAAACAGGACCATGGTATGTGGAGGACACTAGATATGAAATTGAATTCTACATGGATATCCAATGCACCAGCCAGGAGAAAAGTAATTTACAACAATGGTTCTCAATAGCTGGTCCTAGGACTGGTCCCAGGCTCTTGCGTCATTATCTTGCTGGTCTTTGGAGGGATGAGGAGAGCCAAACAGTCTTTAAATTTGTGAAAAAACAGTCAAAATGTAGTGTGTCACCTACACTGTAACACTATTTTCAATGTTTGGGACCTCAATGGTGGTCCTCATGAGCACTGGAAGGTAACCAGTCATCAGACCAAACATATTGAGAACCACTGGTCTAGACAACATCTAGTTCATGGAAAAACTCACAGCTGTCCTACACACCATCGAACAGTTCAACAAGACCTGGCAACCATGGACTCAACAACGTTCATGTGGAAGACGCTTGATGGAGTATCATCGCTAAAACCACAATAACAGAGACAACTTGTTGTATCAAAGATCTTGTGACTTTCTCTTGCTATATTTATCTTCATCATTTCCTTATATAGATATTTTTTTGGCTCGTCTACCCTTTATTTATTTATTTTTAATTTCAAACATATAATTGACCACAGGAATGTTTTTGAGGTAACACCACATTACCAAGAATACTTCTTAATAATAATAATCCCATGATTAGACGATTGTCTTATGTGTTAAGATATATTTCATGAGCATATTGCTAACTAGATGAATCCGCCATGTTGAAGCTACTTTCCCTTTTCTGCGTTAAAAAATTTAAAGCAAAGAATGGAAAAAAAATCTACTTAGTTTTTTTGTAAATACATGTTTTTTTTAAAAATATTCTTGAATTCTTGCTCTCACATTCTATTGAAAATATAAGCAGTTTTTACAATATTGCATTAAAAAATATATTTACGAAAATGTCACTATGGCCTAAATCGACTATACAACCGGTTCCCTTGTAATTTGCTACTTTGTGTGATGAGGTCTAGTTTACTATGTCCAAGAGTCATTCTTTTACTGTCTGCAAATCTGCTCTCCATTGAAGTATCAGTCGTCACCTCCTCGACCGCTCCATTGGAAATCTGCCCTGGTAAGCGGTTGTGTGCCTTTAGGATGAGATCCAGTTGACTATGACCAAGGGTATTTTGCTTGCCAATTTTATTTGGAACGCCATTTTTGTTTTCCGTGGAAGTTTCTGTCTTGATTTCTGACTCAGCGCCATTAGTCAAAAGTGCCCTGTTGTTGACTGGAATCTTGTGAGTTTGTGTGATGAGGTCTAGGTTACTATGTCCAAGGGTCATTCTTTTACTGTCTGCAAATCTGCTCTCCATTGAAGTATCAGTCTTCACCTCCTCAACCGCTCCATTGGAAACCTTCCCTGGCAAGTGGTTGTGTGTCTTTAGGATGAGATCTAGTTTACTATGACCAAGGGTATTTTGCTTGCCAATTTTATTTGTATTTTTGTTCTCTGTAGAAGTTTCCGTTTTGACTTCTGACTCCGCGCCATTAGTCAAAAGTGCCATGTTGTTGACTAGATTCCTGTGAGTCTGTGTGATAAGGTCTAGTTTACTGTGCCCAAGTGTTCTTCGTTTGTCAATCTTCTTTCTATCCCCATAGATGTCCTCAGTTGACGTATCCTTCTTGTCTTCTGGACACACACCATTAACAGTGGTATTTACCACTGTGTCATTGTTAATTTTTGGTTGAACAGGCTTCTCAAAGTTACCAAACCTGGGTCTAAGTTGAGGGGAGGTTGGTACGTTGCCTTTGTCATTCTGGACGGGTTTGAGATAAGCCCTGAAATTGCTTATCCCTGGATTAGGATCAGACGGTCTACGTTGTCCATTGATGAGGTCAACATTTTGCCAACTTCTTTCCTCATTAACCCTACTGGGTATCTTTGCTTTATTATCTTGAATCACAGTGACTGCCTGGTTGGCAAAAAATGGTGGCGTCTTAACACTGGATTGGCTTCCAGAGCTAGAGTTACTATCTGAAGGTAATGATCTCTCTGGAATTGGTGGAGGTATTGGTGGTGATTTCTTAACTGCCCATCTCCGTGAAAAATTCAAAGGCTTATCATTTTCCATGTCGTTGAAGTAGCTGGCTTCCAGGGACTCTGCGTATAGACAGCGGAATTCTCGATCAAAATCTTCTACTACTTTTCCTTTCAAGTGGGTCACCATGTTACTGTGTACGTGGCTTGAGAGCCAGTTGAAACTGAAACGAAAAGGTAAATATAACAAGTTAGTATTCATTAAAGGTATATGGAGGTCATCAATGTTCTACATCAGTGCTGTCCAACTGGTGGCCCAACACCTGATTTATTTGGCCCACTGATACAGAAGCTCCTCACAAATCTAATTTTTTTAAACTAAAAGACAGATTAAACACTTGGGACATTACATACAAATTACCAAATCTTTAGTTTTTTTTATATATATATATATATATATATATATATATATATATATATATATATATATATATAACTTTCTATATTTAGATATATATTTTGTAAATTATTACCGTACTTTAAATCTGACCCACCAGCTAATTCAGATCCGGTCCACCGGCTGATGAAGGAACACACACACACATTCCCTCCTTACAGGGCACTAAAACCAAATTAAATAATAATTTAAGTGGATGCTTATTTCATTATTTTATAGTATTTTTATATAACCCAGATATTTCATCAGTGGTCTCCCTCACTACTACCTGCAGAATATAACCCTAAACATTCTGAAAGGACCAAAAATCATAAGCTTCCTATAAAATACAATTTGCTGCAACAAATAAATCATAGTTTTTTTCTTTGGTATCCGCAGACATACTAACACAAAAGGTAAAAAAGCTGAAATGTATTATTGCAGTAAAGAGACTATATAAGCATTTTGAGTGAGTTTGTCATCTATGGTCCTTTCAAGACCTGAGAGCTTCAAGCTATTTCCTACCATAAACTCAATCTATGGCTGGTGCAAATGAACTAAGGTAAGTAACCATGCTGATGGCTTTAAACGCTAGCACTGCAAAATAGCTAGAGACGCTTTAGATTAAAACTTTTGGACGACGTCCCGATGTAGCGGTCTCCAAGTGCCCGATAAGTTGTTAGGGGATTTCAGGTTAGGTTTAGAGGGTTAGGGTCGGTAAGTGGGGTGGGGGTTAGGAAGTTACTTTTAGGGGGTTAGGGTTAGGCTGAGAGAGTTAGGGTTAGGGCCTGCAAGGAGTGTAGGGGGTTAGGGTTAGCGTGTTAGGTTTAGGGTTAGGGCCGGTTAGTGGTGTAGGGGGTTAGGGTTAGGGCTGCCAAGGGGTGTATGGGGTTAGGGGTATGGACTTAGGGGGTTAGGTTTAGGGTTAGGGTCGGTAACTGGTGTAGGGGGTTAGGGCCGGCATGGAGTGTAAGGGGTTAGGGTTATGGACTTAGAGTTAGGGGGTTAGGTTAGGGTTAGGGTTAGGGCCGGTAACTGGTGTAGGGGGTCAGGGTTAGGGCTAGCATGGGGTGTAGAGGTTAGGGTTAGGGGCTTAGGGAGTACATCAGGATGCTGGACGCGAGCACGCCGGGCACCAGGAGACTTCCGGTGCCGTGCGTGCATATCAGGATAGATCCAAACATTTTTACAGATTCCCCCTTGATTGTGACTACTTTACATAAAGGTGCATATCCATGAATTCAGATAATTGCTGTAAATCGTGATATCTTTCATATTACATGGCATAAAATTACAACTTCATATTTATCATTTATCAAATATGAAGGAAGATGAAAATACCAAAAAGGACCATTAAAGTCCCATATTTACAATACGCTCTTTTGAAGAACTAGACTTCATAGTAGGAAACCATTTTTTAGAAAGCTATTTGTTTCTGTGCATTGAAAGAGGACATTGGATACAAATATATTTTGTTTTTGGAATGTTCTGGTCCTCTGTGCAAGTACTTTCAATGGAAATAATCAGTATCATAATTTCCTCCGCATTGACAAAGCAGATAGTAAAAAAATAGCTACTACCCATTACAGCAGCACTGCACGGAGACACTAAAAAATAATCATAATCAATTATGTCCACTGAAGCTCGGAATCTGCATTATTATATTTATATTGTTAAATCAGTTTACCTATATTTAAATTGTATCATTCAGTTGTGTCCGACTCTCAGTGACCATATGGACACAGCACACCAGGCACCTCTGTTTGTGTTTCTGGTTGTGCTTATCCATAAGGTCTTCTTGGCAAAAATACTGGAGTGGGTTGCCAGTTTCTTCTCCAGTGGACCACAATTTGTCTGACCTCTCTGCTAGGACCTGTCCATCTTGGTGTCCCAACATGGTATAGCTCACAGCTTCATTGAGGTACACAAGCACCTTACCACCACAAGGTATTTTAAATATAAAACTTAAGTGGTGCTTTAACCTACTCCACACACTAGATGGCGCTCAATCTACATGTAATGTTAATTTCACTTAATATGGAACTTTTTGTTCAAGTTTTTAAAAGAGTGTATGTTAAACATTACAAAAGTTGCTTTTTTGCATGAAAAATATATTACGTTAAACTTCATTGAAACTATGTAGAGAGCATGCTTTATTCTGTAGATTTAATTGGCTGGCTCTGCTTAAGTTTTTTTTTTTTTTTTGCTCACCATATCTGAATGTCTAACGCCATTATCTAACACTTCCTCTCAAAAATGTTAATAGCAACCAATAGAAATTACATTTATATATATTTTTCATTTCTCCATTAACCGAGACCTTTGCAGTGAGACTTTAATGGATAAATGTAGTGTCAAAAAGTGTTCCCTTTAAAAGAAAAAAATGTTTTAAATAATAATAATAATGGGGAAAGTGATTTAAATGGACTCTTTAAGCATTTTTTTATGTTTTAAATAGGTAATTGAATCCCCTTCAGTGTAATTCTCATATAAAACATACACTTCAAGTTCTAAGAAGCCCTTCGAGAAACAGATTTTCACCTTCTGGAAGATTTTCTTCCTGTTCTCTCTAAGGTAGGGTGCCATGTTTCACAGCTGGGATCTAAGGTCATACCTACTGGGAGGGATTTCACACTTGCAGTGTCTCATACTGCTCTGAGCAAGTTGCCAGTGACATGCTGTGAGTCTGAGCATCATAAGCCACTGATAGTATGAAGCTCTTCCTTCTGGATGTGGCTTTAGGTCACAGCTGTGAAACATGGCATCCTATATAAGAAATAAAACAAGGAAAGGTGGAGGTTCTCCGCGAGAAACTGTTACTCTGGGGGCGTTTTTGATGTAAGTGATGTGTAAATTGTATATGACTAAGGAATATTTAATTAATTAATTAATTAATTAATTTGAATTAAGTCACCTAGTTAAAATATTTATAAAAAAACTAAATCATCAAAAAAAAAAATCTGAAAATTATATTTTACTATATTTACTTTATTCTACCTGCAAGGGCTATGATCTCAGTTCAGATCTATTGAAAGGCTGCCTCAATGTAATGTAACCCCCACACAGGCCTGGATTTGAGGATTTCATTTCTCAGGGGAGTCAATCAGGATGACTGAAGAAGCGATTGACTCACCCGTACACGGCAGGGATATCCTCAAATCCTGGCCTGTGTGAGGCTCTCCCTCCCATATATTATGTCTTACCTGTAGCTTCCAGCCACCACATGCTCACAGTCAATAATTATAAATTTCTCCAGAAACTGTCCTGAGAATTTCTTCCCCGACTTAGTACAGTAGGTGTCCCCGGTCACAGTGCGGATTTTCAGCTTCTAAAAATGGGGGGGAAAAATTAATTTAATATGACAAAAATTTTATGTTTTGATAATAAAAAGTAGTATAAGAAAAAACACACATGTTGGTAAAGTAATAATCTGACAACATTTGCAGCTATGAAAAGACTGTTAAAAAAAAAGTGTGGTAGAATCGGGTAATATTTTGGGATGCATGCCTTCCTGTAGCTGGAGGGGGAGGGTTACCCCACTAAGTCTTACTCTATTTATTTAGTTATAATGTCAGGTGGAAATTTGCAGTAATTTAACTGAAATTGGTTCCCCTACTAAAATCACAGTGGGAAATAATAGCTGCAGCTACCAACTGGTAGGATCACGTAAGGACTGCAGCAACTTTTTCACAATGGATTGTGTTTAATGCCATCTGAGAAGCTATGAGACCCATCCAAACAGTCTAAAAAAGGCTGCAGGTAAAGTGTTTGAGAGTGTTCCATTGGAGACTGCCTAATTAGATTGAGAGTGCTCCATTGGAGATCGTCTCTTTAGATTGAGAGTGTTCCTTTGGAGATTGCCTAATTAGATTGAGAGTGTTCCATTGGAGATCATCTCTTTAGACTGAGAGTGTTCCATTGGAGACTGCCTAATTTGATTGAGAGTGCTCCATTGGAGATCGTCTCTTTAGATTGAGAGTGTTCCATTGGAGACTGCATAATTAGATTGAGAGTGTTCCACTGGAGATTATCTATTTAGATTGAGAGTGTTCCATTGGAGACTGCCTAATTAGATTGAGAGTGTTCCATTGGAGATTGTCTGATTCGATTGAGAGTGTTCCATTGGAGACTGTCTGATTAGACTGAGAGTGTTCCATTGGAGACTGTCCAATTAGACTGAGAGTGTTCCATTGGAGACTGCCTAATTAGATTAAGAGTGTTCCATTGGAGACTGCATAATTAGATTGAGAGTGCTCCGTTGGAGACTGCATAATTAGATTGAGAGTGTTCCATTGGAGACTGCCTAATTAGATTGAGAGTGCTCCATTGGAGACTGCATAATTAGATTGAGAGTGTTCCATTGGAGATTGTCTATTTAGATTGAGAGTGTTCCATTGGAGACTGCCTAATTAGATTGAGAGTGTTCTATTGCAGACTGCCTAATTAGATTGAGAGTGCTCCATTGGAGATCGTCTCTTTAGATTGAGAGTGTTCCATTGGAGACTGCCTAATTAGACTGGGAGTGTTCCATTGGAGACTGCCTAATTAGATTGAGAGTGCTCCATTGGAGATCGTCTCTTTAGATTGAGAGTGTTCCATTGAAGACTGCATAATTAGATTGAGAGTGTTCCATTGGAGATTATCTATTTAGATTGAGAGTGTTCCTTTGGAGACTGCCTAATTAGATTGAGAGTGTTCCATTGGAGACTGCCTAATTAGACTGAGAGTGTTCCATTGGAGACTGCCTAATTAGACCGAGGGTGTTCCATTGGAGATTGTCTGATTCGATTGAGAGTGTTCCATTGGAGACTGTCTGATTAGACTGAGAGTGTTCCATTGGAGACTGTCTGATTAGACTGAGAGTGTTCCATTGGAGACTGTCTGATTAGACTGAGAGTGTTCCATTGGAGACTGTCTGATTAGACTGAGAGTGTTCCATTGGAGACTGCCTAATTAGACTGAGAGTGTTCCATTGGAGACTGCCTAATTAGATTGAGAGTGCTCCATTGGAGATCGTCTCTTTAGATTGAGAGTGTTCCTTTGGAGATTGCCTAATTAGATTGAGAGTGTTCCATTGGAGATCATCTCTTTAGACTGAGAGTGTTCCATTGGAGACTGCCTAATTTGATTGAGAGTGCTCCATTGGAGATCGTCTCTTTAGATTGAGAGTGTTCCATTGGAGACTGCATAATTAGATTGAGAGTGTTCCATTGGAGATTATCTATTTAGATTGAGAGTGTTCCATTGGAGACTGCCTAATTAGATTGAGAGTGTTCCATTGGAGACTGCCTAATTAGACTGAGAGTGTTCCATTGGAGACTGCCTAATTAGATTGAGAGTGCTCCATTGGAGATCGTCTCTTTAGATTGAGAGTGTTACTTTGGAGATTGCCTAATTAGATTGAGAGTGTTCCATTGGAGATCATCTCTTTAGACTGAGAGTGTTCCATTGGAGACTGCCTAATTTGATTGAGAGTGCTCCATTGGAGATCGTCTCTTTAGATTGAGAGTGTTCCATTGGAGACTGCATAATTAGATTGAGAGTGTTCCACTGGAGATTATCTATTTAGATTGAGAGTGTTCCATTGGAGACTGCCTAATTAGATTGAGAGTGTTCCATTGAAGATTGTCTGATTCGATTGAGAGTGTTCCATTGGAGACTGTCTGATTAGACTGAGAGTGTTCCATTGGAGACTGTCCAATTAGACTGAGAGTGTTCCATTGGAGACTGCCTAATTAGATTAAGAGTGTTCCATTGGAGACTGCATAATTAGATTGAGAGTGCTCCGTTGGAGACTGCATAATTAGATTGAGAGTGTTCCATTGGAGACTGCCTAATTAGATTGAGAGTGCTCCATTGGAGACTGCATAATTAGATTGAGAGTGTTCAATTGGAGATTGTCTATTTAGATTGAGAGTGTTCCATTGGAGACTGCCTAATTAGATTGAGAGTGTTCTATTGCAGACTGCCTAATTAGATTGAGAGTGCTCCATTGGAGATCGTCTCTTTAGATTGAGAGTGTTCCATTGGAGACTGCCTAATTAGACTGAGAGTGTTCCATTGGAGACTGCCTAATTAGACCGAGGGTGTTCCATTGGAGATTGTCTATTTAGATTGAGAGTGTTCCATTGGAGACTGCCTAATTAGATTGAGAGTGTTCTATTGCAGACTGCATAATTAGATTGAGAGTGTTCCATTGGAGATTGTCTATTTAGATTGAGAGTGTTCCATTGGAGACTGCCTAATTAGACTGAGAGTGTTCCATTGGAGACTGCCTAATTAGACCGAGGGTGTTCCATTGGAGATTGTCTGATTCGATTGAGAGTGTTCCATTGGAGACTGTCTGATTAGACTGAGAGTGTTCCATTGGAGACTGCCTAATTAGACTGAGAGTGTTCCACTGGAGACTGCCTAATTAGACCGAGGGTGTTCCATTGGAGATTGTCTGATTCGATTGAGAGTGTTCCATTGGAGACTGTCTGATTAGACTGAGAGTGTTCCATTGGAGACTGTCTGATTAGACTGAGAGTGTTCCATTGGAGACTGTCTGATTAGACTGAGAGTGTTCCATTGGAGACTGTCTGATTAGACTGAGAGTGTTCCATTGGAGACTGTCTGATTAGACTGAGAGTGTTCCATTGGAGACTGTCTGATTAGACTGAGTGTTCCATTGGAGACTGTATAATTAGATTGAGAGTGTTCCATTGGAGACTGTCTAATTAGATTGAGAGTGTTCCATTGGAGACTGTCTAGTTACATTGAAGTTGTTCCATTAAAGTCTGTCTAATTAGAGCGAGAGCGTGGCATTGGAGACTGTCTATTGAGTATATCTTTAAGTGGTCTTGCTAGGTCCATAGGTGAGGTACTTAGCAAATAAATGCAAAACCATATACCTGATTAAATGTTCTAGGTATCTATAGGGTTGTATATAATATACCTTTATAGGGACATCAATTATACACATTTGAAAACTTTGACTATGCAACAAACTAACAACATTAGCAGCTGTGTAACTCATGGATACAAAAGCATATTCAGATGGTGCTAGTGCATAGAAGCTGCCATGACAGTAAGTCTTCCTTTGCAAGGCAGAAGGGGGCGGTTACAGAGCAGGGCAAGCAAGGCTTGCAAATATATCAAGTATATGGGAGGGGGACGATGTCCTCGGATTATAAGAAACCCATCAGTGCATCAAGAAATCCCCCTACCCGGCCCCGGGCCTCCTCTCTCCAACCTACCCGGAAACGTACAAGACAAACATGGCATCCTATAGGCACAAGCAGAGTCTACTAAAATAAAGCGTTTACCTAAAAATGCTTTATGCCCATAACTTACACAGCTGCTAACACTGCTAATTTGTTGCAAACATGTGAAGTTTTTCCCCAGTCCATTACAGCTGTTATATGTGCAAGAATAGGCTGCTAAGGAATCCGTGTTAAAGTTCCTAGGATAACAAGGACACACACTATGTATTTATAATATAATGCCGGGCATTGCCCTGAGACTATCATCAGATGCCCCACATGACGTCTGTATGTCTGTGGCATGTGAATGGTTGAAGACACATTAAACATATGACTGGACCAGCGTGACTATATAATGTATAAAATGTTCAGCCAGGATATGGATGGTTCCTGGATATTACGAGGTGTATAACATACCTGTGAGTCTATTTACTTTTATGTACTTTAAAAAAAAAATTAAAATAAAAAAATATATATATTTTTTTTTAACTACCTAAAATCAAACAAATAGTGCCTGTATGGGTGCGCCCACTGACCGTATGCTGACCAAACTCTGTAGGGCTGGATGTGAAGTGTAGAGTCAAAGCCAATCAGGGGCCACGGCTCAGCTGCATGTTGCAGCAATTTTCTGAGAAGTGCTCCCTTATAGGCTAGAACACTACAGAGTCTGTGTCTGCATACGCTGCAGTGGGCAGACCTTTACAGGCACTATTTGTTTGATCTTAGGTAGTAAAAACCGAGCTGATAAGTACTTCTTAATAAAATAAAGTACATAAAAGTAAAAAGATACACAGGGATATTATATGCCTAGTAACATCCAGAAACCTTCTATATCACTTTAAGCACAAAAACACACTGCAATGAGCATTTACTATACTTTACTATGTAGTATTACAGCAATAATATTATTAGTATTAGTACAATTAGTATGTAGTACTAGTACAAAAGATGGACCTTTCCTGTTTCCTGCCCGCCAGCAGTGGTGTGTGGCAGCCAGTAGGTGGCGCGACGGTGTGAGTGTTAGATGTAGGGGTGAGGGTTTAGAGTTTAGGGTTTACCCTAACCCTAAGAACAAATTGAACAAAGTCTCAGCGAGCCACTGTTGCGCCACCTACTGGTTGCCACATGCCACTGCTGGCAGGCACAAAACAAGATAGATCCCAATAGACTTTACTATGTAGTATTAATAACATATAATAAAATATTAATAATTAGAAGGTAGTTGCCTCTATCTCTTTACCTCTATCTTTACTTCTCTCTGTCTCTTAGTCCCTCTCCTTACCTCTGTCTTTACTTCTCTCTGTCTCTTAGTTCCTCTCTTTACCTCCATCTTTACTTCTCTCTGTCTCTTAGTCCCTCTCTATCTTTACTTCTCTCTGTCTCTTAGTTCCTCTCTTTACCTCTATCTTTACTTCTCTCTGTCTCTTAGTCCCTCTCTTTACCTCTATCTTTACTTCTCACTGTCTCTTAGTCCCTCTCTTTACCTCCATATTTACTTCTCTTTGTCTCTTAGTTCCTCTCTTTACCTCTATCTTTACTTCTCTCTGTCTCTTAGTCCCTCTCTTTACCTCTATCTTTACTTCTCTCTGTCTCTTAGTTCCTCTCTTTACCTCCATCTTTACTTATCTCTGTCTCTTAGTTCCTCTCTTTACCTCTATCTTTACTTATCTCTGTCTCTTAGTTCCTCTCTTTACCTCCATCTTTACTTCTCTCTGTCTCTTAGTTCCTCTCTTTACCTCTATCTTTACTTATCTCTGTCTCCTAGTTCCTCTCTTTACCTCCATCTTTACTTCTCTCTGTCTCTTAGTCCCTCTCTATCTTTACTTCTCTCTGTCTCTTAGTTCCTCTCTTTACCTCTATCTTTACTTCTCTGTCTCTTAGTCCCTCTCTTTACCTCTATCTTTACTTATCTCTGTCTCTTAGTCCCTCTCTTTACCTCTATCTTTACTTCTCTCTGTCTCTTAGTCCCTCTCTTTACCTCTATCTTTACTTCTCTCTGTCTCTTAGTCCCTCTCTTTACCTCTATCTTTACTTCTCTCTGTCTCTTAGTCCCTCTCTTTACCTCCATCTTTACTTATCTCTGTCTCTTAGTTCCTCTCTTTACCTCTATCTTTACTTATCTCTGTCTCTTAGTTCCTCTCTTTACCTCTATCTTTACTTCTCTCTGTCTCTTAGTTCCTCTCTTTACCTCTATCTTTACTTGTCTCTGTCTCTTAGTCCCTCTCTTTACCTCTATCTTTACTTCTCTCTGTCTCTTAGTCCCTCTCTATCTTTACTTCTCTCTGTCTCTTAGTCCCTCTCTTTACCTCTATCTTTACTTCTCTCTGTCTCTTAGTTCCTCTCTTTACCTCCATCTTTACTTATCTCTGTCTCTTAGTTCCTCTCTTTACCTCTATCTTTACTTATCTCTGTCTCTTAGTTCCTCTCTTTACCTCCATCTTTACTTCTCTCTGTCTCTTAGTTCCTCTCTTTACCTCTATCTTTACTTATCTCTGTCTCCTAGTTCCTCTCTTTACCTCCATCTTTACTTCTCTCTGTCTCTTAGTCCCTCTCTATCTTTACTTCTCTGTCTCTTAGTCCCTCTCTTTACCTCTATCTTTACTTATCTCTGTCTCTTAGTCCCTCTCTTTACCTCTATCTTTACTTCTCTCTGTCTCTTAGTCCCTCTCTTTACCTCTATCTTTACTTCTCTCTGTCTCTTAGTCCCTCTCTTTACCTCTATCTTTACTTCTCTCTGTCTCTTAGTCCCTCTCTTTACCTCCATCTTTACTTCTCTCTGTCTCTTAGTCCCTCTCTTTACCTCTATCTTTACTTCTCTCTGTCTCTTAGTCCCTCTCTTTACCTCTATCTTTACTTATCTCTGTCTCTTAGTTCCTCTCTTTACCTCTATCTTTACTTCTCTCTGTCTCTTAGTTCCTCTCTTTACCTCTATCTTTACTTGTCTCTGTCTCTTAGTCCCTCTCTTTACCTCTATCTTTACTTCTCTCTGTCTCTTAGTCCCTCTCTATCTTTACTTCTCTCTGTCTCTTAGTCCCTCTCTTTACCTCTATCTTTACTTATCTCTGTCTCCTAGTTCCTCTCTTTACCTCCATCTTTACTTCTCTCTGTCTCTTAGTCCCTCTCTATCTTTACTTCTCTCTGTCTCTTAGTTCCTCTCTTTACCTCTATCTTTTCTTATCTCTGTCTCTTAGTTCCTCTCTTTACCTCTATCTTTACTTGTCTCTGTCTCTTAGTTCCTCTCTTTACCTCTATCTTTACTTCTCACTGTCTCTTAGTCCCTCTCTTTACCTCTATCTTTACTTCTCTTTGTCTCTTAGTTCCTCTCTTTACCTCTATCTTTACTTCTCTGTCTCTTAGTCCCTCTCTTTACCTCTATCTTTACTTCTCTCTGTCTCTTAGTCCCTCTCTTTACCTCTATCTTTACTTATCTCTGTCTCTTAGTTCCTCTCTTTACCTCTATCTTTACTTGTCTCTGTCTCTTAGTTCCTCTCTTTACCTCTATCTTTACTTCTCACTGTCTCTTAGTCCCTCTCTTTACCTCTATCTTTACTTCTCTTTGTCTCTTAGTTCCTCTCTTTACCTCTATCTTTACTTATCTCTGTCTCTTAGTTCCTCTCTTTACCTCTATCTTTACTTGTCTCTGTCTCTTAGTTCCTCTCTTTACCTCTATCTTTACTTCTCACTGTCTCTTAGTCCCTCTCTTTACCTCTATCTTTACTTCTCTCTGTCTCTTAGTCCCTCTCTTTACCTCTATTTTTACTTCTCTTTGTCTCTTAGTTCCTCTCTTTACCTCTATCTTTACTTGTCTCTGTCTCTTAGTTCCTCTCTTTACCTCTATCTTTACTTCTCACTGTCTCTTAGTCCCTCTCTTTACCTCTATCTTTACTTCTCTCTGTCTCTTAGTCCCTCTCTTTACCTCTATTTTTACTTCTCTTTGTCTCTTAGTTCCTCTCTTTACCTCTATCTTTACTTGTCTCTGTCTCTTAGTCCCTCTCTATCTTTACTTCTCACTGTCTCTTAGTCCCTCTCTTTACCTCTATCTTTACTTCTCTCTGTCTCTAGGCCCCTCTCTTTACCTCTATCTTTACTTCTCTTTGTCTCTTAGTCCCTCTCTTTACCTCTATCTTTACTTCTCTCTGTCTCTTAGTCCCGCTCTTTACCTCCATCTTTACTTCTCTCTGTCTCTTAGTTCCTCTCTTTACCTCCATCTTTACTTCTCTCTGTCTCTTAGTTCCTCTCTTTACCTCTATCTTTACTTCTCTCTGTCTCTTAGTCCCTCTCTTTACCTCTATCTTTACTTCTCTTTGTCTCTTAGTCCCTCTCTTTACCTCTATCTTTACTTCTCTCTGTCTCTTAGTCCCTCTCTTTACCTCTATCTTTACTTCTCTCTGTCTCTTAGTTCCTCTCTTTACCTCTATCGTTACTTCTCTCTGTCTCTTAGTTCCTCTCTTTACCTCTATCTTTACTTCTCTCTGTCTCTTAGTTCCTCTCTTTACCTCTATCTTTACTTCTCTCTGTCTCTTAGTTCCTCTCTTTACCTCTATCTTTACTTCTCTCTGTCTCTTAGTCCCTCTCTTTACCTCTATCTTTACTTCTCTGTCTCTTAGTTCCTCTCTTTATCTCTATCTTTACTGCTCTCTGTCTCTTAGTTCCTCTCTTTACCTCTATCTTTTCTTCTCTCTGTCTCTTAGTTCCTCTCTTTACCTCTATCTTTACTTCTCTCTGTCTCTTAGTTCCTCTCTTTACCTCTATCTTTACTTCTCTCTGTCTCTTAGTCCCTCTCTTTACCTCCATCTTTACTTCTCTCTGTCTCTTAGTCCCTCTCTTTACCTCTATCTTTACTTCTCTCTGTCTCTTAGTTCCTTTCTTTACCTCTCTCTGTCTCTTAGTCCCTCTCTTTACCTCTATCTTTACTTCTCTCTGTCTCTTAGTTCCTCTCTTTACCTCTATCTTTACTGCTCTCGGTCTCTTAGTTCCTCTCTTAGTCCCTCTCTTTACTTCTCTCTGTCTCTTAGTCCCTCTCTTTACTTCTCTCTGTCTCTTAGTTCCTCTCTTTACCTCTATCTTTACTGCTCTCGGTCTCTTAGTTCCTCTCTTAGTCCCTCTCTTTACTTCTCTCTGTCTCTTAGTCCCTCTCTTTACTTCTCTCTGTCTCTTAGTTCCTCTCTTTACCTCTATCTTTACTGCTCTCGGTCTCTTAGTTCCTCTCTTAGTCCCTCTCTTTACTTCTCTCTGTCTCTTAGTCCCTCTCTTTACCTCTATCTTTACTGCTCTCGGTCTCTTAGTTCCTCTCTTTACCTCTATCTTTACTTCTCTCTGTCTCTTAGTTCCTCTCTTTACCTCTATCTTTACTGCTCTCGGTCTCTTAGTTCCTCTCTTAGTCCCTCTCTTTACTTCTCTCTGTCTCTTAGTCCCTCTCTTTACTTCTCTCTGTCTCTTAGTTCCTCTCTTTACCTCTATCTTTACTGCTCTCGGTCTCTTAGTTCCTCTCTTTACCTCTATCTTTACTTCTCTCTGTCTCTTAGTTCCTCTATTTACCTCTATCTTTACTGCTCTCGGTCTCTTAGTTCCTCTCTTAGTCCCTCTCTTTACCTCTATCAGTCTCTTGGTCCCTTTGCTTTGCTTATTATACTTGTCCTACCCCTGTGATCTGTATCTGCACTGAGACTCTGCACCAAATGACATCACCGCGCGTGTCCTCACCTTCTCATAATATCTAAGTAGGTTACTTTGCCCATGACGTCTACCTCATAAAACATTATAACTATTATTAATAATCTAGTTATTCCTGAATACTTTCCCCTATGAATGTTTAATTAGTTTCCTGACTTTATTAGACTATAAATAAATGTTAGACAATAAAGTCTGTTCTTTAAGAGACATACAAATAAGACTGCAAATAGGAACCAACCGGCCCATCTAGTCTTCCCATCCTATCTAACACAACTATTGCATTGGGATGCTCATGAATAATAATTATCTGCATTGATGCCCTAATTAGTATTAAGGTCGGCTTGTCAGTGATGGATAAAACATTGCCCTTCTAAGGATATCATGACATCCATTATTGTAGAGAAAATGGCTAATACAATGTTCCTGAAGTTAAAACCAACCTGGGATGACAGTGTCCCTTTGAGTTATACCATTTCATATATGCGTGTATGTGTATATATATATATATATATATATATATATATATATATATATATATATATAAAAATAAGCAACAGTACATTAGTGATTCTATTTGAATGTCTAAAAATAAGTTGATAAAAACTTATTTCCTGCTCAAATTTCTCAGAAATACAGTATATGCACTGCATTCTGGGAAAACTGGGCGGAACATGCAAACGAGGCCACATAATGCACCATCACTCTGTCAATCTAAACCATTTTAAACATGGCTCCTTTTAAGCATATGCTTACTGTATTTCACAGTTTTAGGCATAGCAACGGATGGATTTTTTCACAAACCAGGTCACTTAACCACATACAGTACTGTTTCACGGTTACTGACGATCCTCAGTATGGTGTGAGGGTGGAGGGCTTCTATCCCTCTTAGCCCACCATATGTGAAATAATTACTGGAAACGTGCGTCGGGTTGCACGCTAAGCCAGTCCGCGACGCCGACCTATGACGTCGTACCTAGACGCATAGGCGACGCGCGGCTAGCTAGGAGCCTTGGCGCTCAAACAACATAGGCTTAGCTTTATATAAATCACACTGGGCAAACGATAATAGATATTAGAAAGTAGGCACCAAGGCTCAGTTCAAATAGAGGAAGTGGTTATAATAGCATAACCCTTTATTGAAGTTCATTATACATTTTGTCAATCTATTTATAAAATTTCCTCATTGCTATATCAAGCACTGGCACTTTATACCATTGGCACTAATATTACTCTCTACCTGTTAGCACTTTATTCTGACTTCAGAATGATATTCACGATTATCTATTATTATTATTTATATCAGACACACACATTACATGGAGTCATTCTATACACACACAGATTTATTTTATTTAAAAATAAAACTCGTTTTCCACACCCCCCGAGCGGCTTACATAGGAACAGTGTACCTACCAATAGAAACACTGCATTTTGGAACATGTTTTAACCCTTTACTAACCTTCAAACCAGCAGCAGCTCAATGCTTAGATCTACAGATCAGTGTCTGTCTCCTCCTACTTCCTTCTACAGGTGGACTACACATCCCATGATCCCTTCCTGCACAAACTGCCATCACTGATTGTTACATTGTATTAAAATGTATTAGTTGCCTGGGATTGGCCAAAACGAATTATGAATGTTATGCTAATTTTACCAGGAATTTTCAAGGGTGTTAACTCACAAAAGCTGCACCTTGCAAACTCAAGCGATTTAGCAAACGTTAGGGTGAGTTTGTGAATGTCTACTTTGAGATTTTTTTCATGCAAAAAATGTTTTCATGCACTACTGATTCTCCTCTATCAGATGCATTCATAGTCCGGGAAACTTAGATATGCCTTTAAGTCTCTGTATGAGAGTGAGTATATAGTATACAATATGGGGGCAGGAAACCAGAAATTCAGTCACGGTCATAAAAGTCTGTGAAAAGTTTGCTTCGTTAGACAATGTGACCATGAATACACGGACTCCTCTACGTCCTCGGGTCACACCATACGGTATTCAGGTGTGAGCTGCACCTTCTCTTCCAGAATAAAGAGACTAATAATAATACTATTATCTGTTATTAATGCGTCCCACGCTAAAGCAATACTGCCGCGTGAGAACCGCTGCAGACAATTGGTGCTCAACTAAAGGTCAGTTATGGGCAGGATGGGTGTAAATACCGGGATCTTACTAATCTATTAATACACATATGTATTTGGTGTTCTTTCTCTCTCTCTACCCCTTTTTCTTTCGTTCACGACTTTCCTTTTTCTCTCTCCCTCACAGTCTCTCTCACCCCTTTTCTCTCTCTTTCCTTCACTATTTTCTCTTTCCCTCATTATTTTTTTTTATTTCCCTCACTATTTTCTCTCTTTCCCTCACTATTTTCTCTCTTCCCCTCACTATTTTCTCTCTTTCCCTCACTATTTTCTCTTTCCCTCACTATTTTCTCTCTTTCCCTCACTATTTTCTCTCTCTCACTACTTCCTCTCTTTCCCTCACTATTTTCTCTTTCCCTCACTATTTTCTCTCTTTCCCTCACTCACTATTTTCTCTCTCACTCACTAGTTTCTCTTTCCCTCACTAGTTTCTCTTTCCCTCACTAGTTTCTCTTTCCCTCACTAGTTTCTCTCTTTCCCTTACATTTTTCTCTCTCACTCACTATTTTTCTCTTTCCCTTACTATTGTCTTTCTTTCCCTCACTATTGTCTCTTTCCCTCACTATTGTCTCTTTCACTCACTATTTTCTCTCTCACTCACTATTGTCTCTCTTTCACTCACTATTTTCTCTCTCTCACTATTTTCTCTCTCTCACTATTTTCTCTCTCTCACTATTTTCTCTCTCTCACTCACTATTTTCTCTCTCTCACTCACTATTTTCTCTCTCTCACTCACTATTTTCTCTCTCTCACTCACTATTTTCTCTTTCCCTCACTATTTTCTCTCTCACTCTTTCTCTATTCTCCTTTGTCTCATTTTCTCTCTCATGTTTTTATCTTTCTGTCATCTTTCACTCTCTCAAGCTATTCTGTTTTCACTCACTATCTCCTTTCTCTCTTTATGTATTCTTCTTTTTACCTTCATTCTTTCATTGCCGCCTTCTTTCTCCCTCTTTTTGTTATTCCCTTATCCTTCTTTCACCACTTTCTTTTATCTCCCTCTCTCACTGTTCCTCTCTCCAATTCACTCTCATATCTCTCTCACTCACCATTCTCTTTTGCCTCGTTTTTTTCTTACTCTCACGTTTCTGTTATCTTTTCTGTCATTCTTTCATCCTCTTTAGTCTCTCTTTCACTCTCTCTAGCTGTCTTTCTTTTTTTACACTCTCCTTTATGTAAGTATCGCTTCCTCTTTCTCCTCCACTCTTTCGTTACTACCTTCTTTTCTCTGTCTTTCACGACTTTTCTTTTTCTCTCTCCCCACTGTCCCTCTCTCTTTTTCTCTTTATTGTTATATCCACACAAAAAAGAACAGTAACCTAATCAGTGGTATAACAGAAATTTAAAGGCATTTTTTTTATCCTCAGTTTAAAAAATATCATCTGTCAGTGCTCTTTAAATCACAGTGGTATTGTGATTATTATCTATGGCGTTATGTATGGATTATTATATATGGCGCTATATATGGATTATTATATATGGAGTTATGTATGGATTATTATATATGGAGTTAGTCCCCATATCAGTATCAATACCACTTGTTTACCCCTTGCAACAGACAAACTTACAGTGAAGATAAGAAATATCAATGTAATCACTTACCGGAATGTGAACTTTGTTGAACGTCAGTTTTTCATACATTTCAATAAAATATGGGAGGTTTTTTTCATCAAGTAAGAGATAAACTGGGACTTTTCTCTTGTTAGTAGCTTCTATGAGATCACATAATATGTCCACGTCTGTGAAAAGATCCATCACCACCGCAATCACCTGGAAAGAGAAGAGTTAATAATATTTTATTTGCTCAGTCTGAATTATAGGCTATACACATATATATATATATATATATATATATATATATATATATATATATATATATATATATATATATATATATACTGTATATAACTATTATTATTAAAATACAAGTGCACTTATGCTTTTGTATGTTCAAATGTGGAGTAGAGACAAAAAGGTGATACATTTTGAGCCTCATTTGCATCTCATAACCCATAATCCTTAGCAGCGGTAAGATCATTGTTCACTAATAAATTATTTGGGGGTAAGAGGTCCTCCTTCCTGCTTGAGGCATGTAGTGGTTTCCTCTTTCTTTGCTGTTCATACAGTGGAGGGTATTTATACCCCACACAATTAATGTCTCTGCAGACTCCTTTCATTGGTGACAGAACATGAGCCCCATATAAGTACGAAACAGCTGTCTGAGAGTAGGGTCTGGCATTGCACTCTAATCCATGGCTATGTCCTTAAGACAGTGTTAAATGGGTCCCATGTTAAGTGGGTTAGAGGCAAAAAGGTAGAACATTGGGGTCTCATTTGCATTTCATTACCCAGAATCCTTAGCAGCAGTGGAAATGCTGTTCACTAAGAAATTCTATGGGGCTATAATAGATTTTCTGACCGGCTTGAGACATTTAGGTATGCTCAGAATCCTTTAGTTTATCTGCTGTACATACCCTGGAGAGTATTTCGACCCACCATAAAATACTTGGTGTCTCTGCAGTCTTATTTCACTGTTGTCAAGACATGAGCCCCATATAAGGGTGAAACAGCTGTCTGTGAGTGGGTTTCTGGCTCTGTACCCTAATCCATGATTATGTCTGAAGGCCGTCCGAGAACTGTGCGCATAGTCCTAATTGTATCACGTTAAGTGGATTTTAGACATAAAGGTGGAATGTTGTTAGCTTCATATGCATGTTACTACATAATGTACATATCTTGTGTGTGTGCGTCGTACAGTTGTGTCCGACTCTCCATGCCCTCATAGACCGTAACACACCACGATGATCCATTTGGTATACATGGCAAAGATACTGGAGTAGGTTGCTAGTTCTTTCTCCAGTGGGCCACAGCATACAGCTCCTGGTATTCTTAGGTGGTCTGCCATCCAAGTACTGCCCAAATAAAAACGCTTGACTTCAGGGTGGCATGACCTCTTGATTCCCTGACTGGAATTGAACCTAGGTCGCAGAGGTGAAAGCACCAAATCCTAATCACTGGATCAGCTGGGAACCCATGGTACGTGCCTTAGGGGCATTATATTATACATGTTATGTACATTATAATGTATAAGTCTTAGGTGCATTATAATGTATATAATAGTTTAGATGCCTGTTAACTAAAACACATATTTGCACTGGAATCTACCCCACCCTGTAATGATTTATGCCAGGTGGCTAGAATTAATTGGTGTTAATTTGAGTGTTACATATGGAAATGCAGGGACGGAGCTACCGCAGGTGCAGTGCACCGGGGATCTCTTCTAGGAGGGCACTGTGCTGTTTATTTGCTTTTTTGGGGAGGAGAGCTTCTATGACAAGGGGATCTTGAGGATGGAAGCTACTATGGCAAGGGGATCGTGGGGAGGGGATCTACTATGGGGAGTGGAGCCACTATGGGAAGTATTCTTGGGGAGCGGATCTACTATGGGGAGGGGAGACACTATGGGAAGTATTCTTGGGGAGGGGATCTACTATGGGGAGGGGAGACACTATGGGAAGTATTCTTGGGGAGGGGATCTACTATGGGGAGGGGAGACACTATGGGAAGTGGTCTTGGGGAGGGGAGCTACTAAGGAAAGGGTATCCTGCAGAGTGGAGGAGAGGTGCAGTCAGAAGGGGTTTTGGGGAGGGGAGCTGCTATGTGAAGTAGACTTTGGGAAGAGAGGCTGCTTTGGAAATAGGCCTTGGGGAGTGGAGTGGTGCTGTAATGAAAAGGGGTCTTTGGGAGCAGAGCTGTTATCGGAAGTTGTCTTGGAGAGAGTGCTGCTATGGGAAGGGGTCTTTGGAAGTAGAGATGCAATGGGAACGGGTCCTTGAGAAGGAGTCTTTGGGAGGGAAGCTGCTATGGGAAGGGGTCTTGGCGAGGCGAGCTGCTATGAGAAGGAGAGGAGAGCAGCTATAGGAAGGGGTCTTTGGAAGGAGAGATGCAATGGGAAGTGGTCCTTGAGATGGGAGGAGCTGCAATGGAAAGGTGTTTTTGGGAGAGGAGGAGATGCTATGAGAATGGATCTTGGAAGGGTAGCTGCTATGGGAAGCGGTCTTGGCGAGGGAAGCTGCTATGGAATGGAGTTTTGGAGAGGGAAGCTGCTATGGGAAGGGGTCTTGGAGAGGGAAGCTGCTATGGGAAGGAGTCTTTGAGAGGGAAGCTACTATGGGAAGGAGTCTTAACGATGGGTGTTGCTATGGGAAGGAGTCTTTGGGAGGGAAGCTGCTATGGGAAGGGGTCTTTGGGAGGGAAGCTGGTATGGGAAGGGGTCTTGCAATGAAAGCTGCTATGGGAAGGAGTCTTTGGGAGGGAAGCTGCTATGGGAAGGGGTCTTGGCCAGGGGATCTGCTATGGGAATGGGTCTTGGAGAGGGAAGCTGCTATGGGAAGGAGTCTTTGGGAGGGAAGCTGCTATGGGAAGGGGTCTTGATGAGGGAAGCTGCTATGGGAAGCGGTCTTGTCCAGGGAAGCTGCTATGGGAAGGAGTTTTGGAGAGGGAAGCTGCTATGGGAAGGGGTCTTGGAGGAGGATGCTGGTATTGGAATCGGTCTTTGAGAGGGAAGCTGCTATGGGAAGGAGTCTTTGGGAGGGAAGCTGCTAAGGGAAGTAGTCTCTGGAAGGGAAGCTGCTATGGGAAGGGGTCTTGGCAATGGGATTTGCTATGGGAAGGGGTCTTTGGGAGGGAAGCTGCTATGGGAAGGAGTCTTGGAGGAGGAAGCTGCTATGGGAAGGGGTCATTGGGAGGGAATCTCCTATGGGAAGGGGTCTTTGGGAAGGAAGCTGGTATGGGAAGGGGTCTTTGAGAGGGAATCTGCTATGGGAAGGGGTCTTAGCGAGGGTAGCTTCTATGAGAAGGAGTCTTTGGGAGGGGAGCTGCTATGGGAAGCGGTCTTTGGGAGGGAAGCTGCTATGGGAAGGGGTCTTTGGGAGAAAATCTGCTATGGGAAGGAGTCTTTTCGAGGGGAGCTGCTATGAGAAAGAGTCTTTGGGAGGGGAGCTGCTATGGGAAGGAGTCATTGGGAGGGGAGCTGCTATGTGAAGGAGTCTTTGGGAGGGGAGCTGCTATGGGAAGGGGTCTTTGGGAGGGAATCTGCTATGGGAAGGGGTCTTTGGGAGGGAATCTGCTATGGGAAGGGGTCTTTGGGAGGGAATCTGCTATGGGAAGGGGTCTTTGGGAGAAAATCTGCTATGGGAAGGGGTCTTTGCGAGGGAAGCTGCTATGGGAAGGGGTCTTGATGAGGGAAGCTGCTATGGGAAGCAGTCTTGGCGAGGGAAGCTGCAATGGGAAGGAGTTTTGGAGAGGGAAGCTGCTATGGGAAGGGGTCTTGGAGGAGGATGCTGGTATTGGAATCGGTCTTTGAGAGGGAAGCTGCTATGGGAAGGAGTCTTTGGGAGGGAAGCTGCTATGGGAAGTAGTCTCTGGAAGGGAAGCTGCTATGGGAAGGGGTCTTGGCAATGGGATTTGCTATGGGAAGGGGTCTTTGGGAGGGAAGCTGCTATGGGAAGGAGTCTTGGAGGAGGAAGCTGCTATGGGAAGGGGTCATTGGGAGGGAATCTCCTATGGGAAGGGGTCTTTGGGAGAAAATCTGCTATGGGAAGGCGTCTTTGGGAGAAATCTGCTATGGGAAGGGGTCTTGGCGAGGGGAGCTTCTATGAGAAGGAGTCTTTGGGAGGGGAGCTGCTATGGGAAGGGGTCTTTGGGAGGGGAGCTGCTATGAGAAGGGGTCTTTGGGAGGGGAGCTGCTATGGGAAGGAGTCT
Organism: Discoglossus pictus; assembly: GCA_027410445.1. Lineage (NCBI taxonomy): Eukaryota > Metazoa > Chordata > Amphibia > Anura > Alytidae > Discoglossus > Discoglossus pictus. Next base: position 23,918,079 of record CM050174.1, on the reverse strand, counting down.
TTGGGAGGGAAGCTGCTATGGGAAGGGGTCTTTAGGAGGGAATCTGCTATGGGAAGGGGTCTTTGGGAGGGAATCTGCTATGGGAAGGGGTCTTTGGGAGAAAATCTGCTATGGGAAGGGGTCTTTGCGAGGGAAGCTGCTATGGGAAGGGGTCTTTGGGAAGGGAGCTGCTATGGGAAGGAGTCTTTGGGAGGGAAGCTGCTATGGGAAGGGGTCTTTAGGAGGGAATCTGCTATGGGAAGGGGTCTTTGCGAGGGAAGCTGCTATGGGAAGGGGTCTTTAGGAGGGAATCTGCTATGGGAAGGTGTCTTTGGGAGAAAATCTGCTATGGGAAGGGGTCTTTGCGAGGGAATCTGCTATGGGAAGGGGTCTTTGCGAGGGAAGCTGCTATGGGAAGGGGTCTTGGCGAGGGAAGCTGCTATGGGAAGGGGTCTTTAGGAGGGAATCTGCTATAGGAAGGGGTCTTTGCGAGGGAAGCTGCTATGGGAAGGGGTCTTTAGGAGGAGAGCTGCTATGGGAAGGAGTCTTTGGGAGGGAATCTGCTATGGGAAGGTGTCTTTGGGAGAAAATCTGCTATGGGAAGGGGTCTTTGCGAGGGAAGCTGCTATGGGAAGGGGTCTTTGGGAGGGAATCTGCTATGGGAAGGGGTCTTTGGGAGAAAATCTGCTATGGGAAGGGGTCTTTGCGAGGGAAGCTGCTATGGGAAGGGGTCTTGATGAGGGAAGCTGCTATGGGAAGCAGTCTTGGCGAGGGAAGCTGCAATGGGAAGGAGTTTTGGAGAGGGAAGCTGCTATGGGAAGGGGTCTTGGAGGAGGATGCTGGTATTGGAATCGGTCTTTGAGAGGGAAGCTGCTATGGGAAGGAGTCTTTGGGAGGGAAGCTGCTATGGGAAGTAGTCTCTGGAAGGGAAGCTGCTATGGGAAGGGGTCTTGGCAATGGGATTTGCTATGGGAAGGGGTCTTTGGGAGGGAAGCTGCTATGGGAAGGAGTCTTGGAGGAGGAAGCTGCTATGGGAAGGGGTCATTGGGAGGGAATCTCCTATGGGAAGGGGTCTTTGGGAGAAAATCTGCTATGGGAAGGCGTCTTTGGGAGAAATCTGCTATGGGAAGGGATCTTGGCGAGGGGAGCTTCTATGAGAAGGAGTCTTTGGGAGGGGAGCTGCTATGGGAAGGGGTCTTTGGGAGGGGAGCTGCTATGAGAAGGGGTCTTTGGGAGGGAAGCTGCTATGGGAAGGAGTCTTTGGGAGGGAAGCTGCTATGGGAAGGGGTCTTTAGGAGGGAATCTGCTATGGGAAGGGGTCTTTGGGAGGGAATCTGCTATGGGAAGGGGTCTTTGGGAGAAAATCTGCTATGGGAAGGGGTCTTTGCGAGGGAAGCTGCTATGGGAAGGGGTCTTTGGGAGGGGAGCTGCTATGGGAAGGAGTCTTTGGGAGGGAAGCTGCTATGGGAAGGGGTCTTTAGGAGGGAATCTGCTATGGGAAGGGGTCTTTGGGAGGGAATCTGCTATGGGAAGGGGTCTTTGGGAGAAAATCTGCTATGGGAAGGGGTCTTTGCGAGGGAAGCTGCTATGGGAAGGGGTCTTTGGGAAGGGAGCTGCTATGGGAAGGAGTCTTTGGGAGGGAAGCTGCTATGGGAAGGGGTCTTTAGGAGGGAATCTGCTATGGGAAGGGGTCTTTGCGAGGGAAGCTGCTATGGGAAGGGGTCTTTAGGAGGGGAGCTGCTATGGGAAGGAGTCTTTGGGAGGGAATCTGCTATGGGAAGGTGTCTTTGGGAGAAAATCTGCTATGGGAAGGGGTCTTTGCGAGGGAAGCTGCTATGGGAAGGGGTCTTTGCGAGGGAAGCTGCTATGGGAAGGGGTCTTGGCGAGGGAAGCTGCTATGGGAAGGGGTCTTTAGGAGGGAATCTGCTATGGGAAGGGGTCTTTGCGAGGGAAGCTGCTATGGGAAGGGGTCTTTAGGAGGGGAGCTGCTATGGGAAGGAGTCTTTGGGAGGGAATCTGCTATGGGAAGGTGTCTTTGGGAGAAAATCTGCTATGGGAAGGGGTCTTTGCGAGGGAAGCTGCTATGGGAAGGGGTCTTTGCGAGGGAAGCTGCTATGGGAAGGGGTCTTGGCGAAGGAAGCTGCTATGGGAAGGGGTCTTGGCGAGGGAAGCTGCTATGGGAAGGGGTCTTGGCGAAGGAAGCTGCTATGGGAAGGGGTCTTGGCGAGGGAAGCTGCTATGGGAAAAGGTCTTGGCGAGGGAAGCTGCTATGGGAAAAGGTCTTGCGAGGGAAGCTGCTAAGGGAAGTAGTCTCTGGAAGGGAAGCTGCTATGGGAAGGGGTCTTGGCAATGGGATTTACTATGGGAAGGTGTCTTTGGGAGGGAAGCTGCTATGGGAAGGGGTCTTGGAGGAGGAAGCTGCTATGGAAAGGGGTCTTGGAGGAGGAAGCTGCTATGGGAAGGGTCCATTGGTTGGTATCTGGATTCACATTTTATTTGACAAACTCAAAGCTTCATCATTTTGACAAGTTAGGGCGCGCACCCTGAATTCGGAATCATTATTAGTAATACGCGAGCCAGCTGTTACGTGTTGATACGTGTATCCGTGTAGAAAATTGCAAAGTGTCTGAAAAAGCCAGTTTTTAACTGTAGGCAAATTCCTCAGTGATTTATATGCAAACTGATTTTGATTTAAAAAGAATTAAAGGGTCACCATAGCCATATATTTAAATTACTTCACTTAAAATAGGCTAAATGTTTTAAGAACTAAAAAAAAAAAAGTATTAAAGTTTTATCTGCATTTATGCTGCCACGGCATCTACCATTTTGGTTTCTGTCTATCAACTTCCTGAGGTTGGGGGAAACTTTGGAGAGGAAGTTTCTGCAGAATGTGAATGTTGAATCTAAACCTACATGTGTTTTTCTCTGTGAAAGTAACAGACAGATTCAGCTTAGAAAAGAAAACAGAACCCAGCAGTAAAGAATAATTATGTCAGTGACTTGTATATGTAAATGTTGTTTTCATTATTTTTGCTTGGAAATTATGTGATCACAGTGGTGCTTTAATAAATTAATATAAAATATCCAGTCCACATTTAGGCATATGAGATTTTACTGGGTAGGTTATACCTGTGTGCCTATTTACTTTTATGTACTTTATTTTATTACTACCTAAAATCAAATGATTAGTCCCTGGGTCTGCCCTCTGCAGCTCATGAAAACACACTCTGTAAGTCTGGATGTACAGTGTAGAGTCCTAGCCTATCAGGGACCACGTCTCAGCAGCATGTTGCAGAATGTTAATGAGAAATGGACACTAAATGGCTAGAATGAGACACAGCAAAGTCATAACTACAGACTGTGCCTTCATGAGCTGCAGAGGGCAGTCCCAATCCACGGACTATTTGTTTGATTTTAGTCAATAAAACTAGATTTTATAAGCACTTCTTAATAAAATAAAGTACATAAAAGTAAATATATACACAGAGATATTATAGATCTAGCAAAAGCCATGCCCCTTTAATAAGGTCTTGTGAAGAAGAATCAGGAGTGACACAAGCTACTTGCCCGTCAACAATGATGAGAATAAAATTGTAAGGTTAGCGATGCTGTTTTCTACACAATGCGAGTGTATGGGCGCTCATCGCGAGCCGCAACTTTCCTGCTTTGCAGTGATCACCTTTGGCACACATAGTGAGCCCCACGTTGGGCGCCTTTGGCTTGCAATGAGTGCCGTCGGCTCCATACAGACATATATACCGCAGAGCTGGCACTCTATGTGCGCAGTGCTCCATACAGACGTATATACCGCAGAGCCCAAACTCCATGTGCGCAGTGCTCCATACAGACGTATATACCGCAGAGCTGACACTCCATGTGCGCGGTGCTCCATACAGACATATATACCGCAGAGCTGGCACTCCATGTGCGCGGTGCTCCATACAGACGTATATACCGCAGAGCTGACACTCCATGTGCGCGGTGCTCCATACAGACATATATACCGCAGAGCTGGCACTCTATGTGCGCAGTGCTCCATACAGACGTATATACCGCAGAGCTGGCACTTCAAGCTGTCTCTTGACATTGAGAGAAAACAAAAGAAGTAAATGGAAAAAGTGGAATATGGGGAGGATTGAAATCTGGGATTTACCCTTATTTATGGGACCTTCCTTCTAAAAAGGGACATTTGAGGCTAAGAGAGACAGGGGAATTTCCCTAAACAGGAGGGAATGTGGTGCAAATATATCTATTTAGAAACAATAATGTAACTGCGAGCGATATCCTGGAGTGATTCATAATCACGGGAGGTCCAACGCTTTCCATAAATAATGAGTCATGGAGTTACCGTCACGTGTCTCTGATTTTAAATCAGCCTATTAGATTTTCCATAGATTTTCCGCATTTTTTGAAATCATATCCAACCAGGATTAATCCTACACTGCTCGTATATCAGGATTATCACATGTGATGGACAGCTCCAAGGACTTGAATAGGAGGGAAATAAGACGTTTAATTCAAGTGACATAGCACAGCATACATAAATATCTAGTGCTTTTCCAGATAAATAGTACTTTAATACACTTTACTGGATTTATCATCCCTTGGTAGGGTTGTCTTTTCTATTTCTTTCTAGCATAGGTTATTGTAGAGATTAAAAGTACACAGCGAATATAGGTTTGATTGCTGTCTATCTATCTATCTATCTATCTATCTATCTATCTATCTATCTATCTATCTATCTAAGTATGTATCTATCTCACTATATATCTATCTATCTATCTATCTAAGTATGTATCTATCTCACTATATATCTATCTATCTATCTATCTATCTATCTATCTATCTATCTATCTAAGTATCTATCTATCTCACTCACGATCTATATATCTATGTTTCTAAGTATCTATCTATCTATCTATCTATCTATCTATCTATATCTCTATCTAATCATGTATCTGTCTATATGTCTATCTATCTATCTATCTATCTATCTATCTATCTATCTATATATCTCTTCCTCTATCTATCTATCTATCTATCTATCTATCTATCTATCTATCTATCTATCTATCTATCTATCTCACTATCTATCTAAGTATCTATCTCACTATCTATATATCTATCTAAGTATCTATCTATCTATCTATCTATCTCACTATCTATCTAAGTATCTATATATCTCACTATCTATATATCTATCTAAGTATCTATCGATCTATCTATATATCTATGATTCTAAGTATCTATCTATCTATCTCCCTATCTATCTATCTATCTATCTAAGTATCTATCTCCCTATCTATCTATCTATCTATCTATCTCACTATCTGTCTATCTATCTCACTGTCTGTCTATCTATCTATCTATGTATCTATCTATCTATCTATCTATGTATCTATCTATCTATCTATCTATCTAAGTATCCATCTATCTAAGTATCCATCTCACTATCTATCTATCTATCTATCTATCTATCTATCTATCTATCTATCTATCTATCTATCTATCTATGAATCTAAGTATCCATCTCACTATCTATCTATCTATCTATCTATCTATCTATCTATCTATCTATCTATCTATCTATCTATCTAAGTATCTATCTATCTATCTATCTATCTATGTGTCTATCTAAGTATCTATCTATCTCACTCACGATCTATATATCTATGTTTCTAAGTATCTATCTATCTATCTATCTATCTATCTATCTATCTATCTATCTATCTATATCTCTATCTAATCATGTATCTGTCTATATGTCTATCTATCTATCTATCTATCTATCTATATATCTCTTCCTCTATCTATCTATCTATCTATCTATCTATCTATCTATCTATCTATCTATCTATCTATCTATCTATCTATCTATCTCACTATCTATCTAAGTATCTATCTCACTATCTATATATCTATCTAAGTATCTATCTATCTATCTATCTATCTATCTCACTATCTATCTAAGTATCTATATATCTCACTATCTATATATCTATCTAAGTATCTATCGATCTATCTATATATCTATGATTCTAAGTATCTATCTATCTATCTCCCTATCTATCTATCTATCTATCTAAGTATCTATCTCCCTATCTATCTATCTATCTATCTATCTATCTATCTATCTATCTATCTCACTATCTGTCTATCTATCTATCTATGTATCTATCTATCTATCTATCTATCTATCTATCTATCTATCTATCTAAGTATCCATCTATCTAAGTATCCATCTCACTATCTATCTATCTATCTATCTATCTATCTATCTATCTATCTATCTATCTATCTATCTATCTATCTATCTATGAATCTAAGTATCCATCTCACTATCTATCTATCTATCTATCTATCTATCTATCTATCTATCTATCTATCTAAGTATCTATCTATCTATCTATCTATCTATCTATCTATGTGTCTATCTAAGTATCTATCTATCTCACTCACGATCTATATATCTATGTTTCTAAGTATCTATCTATCTATCTATCTATCTATCTATCTATCTATCTATCTATCTATCTATCTATCTATCTATCTATATCTCTATCTAATCATGTATCTGTCTATATGTCTATCTATCTATCTATCTATCTATCTATCTATCTATCTATCTATATATCTCTTCCTCTATCTATCTATCTATCTATCTATCTATCTATCTATCTATCTCACTATCTATCTAAGTATCTATCTCACTATCTATATATCTATCTAAGTATCTATCTATCTATCTATCTATCTATCTATCTATCTCACTATCTATCTAAGTATCTATATATCTCACTATCTATATATCTATCTAAGTATCTATCGATCTATCTATATATCTATGATTCTAAGTATCTATCTATCTATCTCCCTATCTATCTATCTATCTATCTAAGTATCTATCTCCCTATCTATCTATCTATCTATCTATCTATCTATCTATCTATCTATCTATCTCACTATCTGTCTATCTATCTCACTGTCTGTCTATCTATCTATCTATGTATCTATCTATCTATCTATCTATCTATCTATCTATCTATCTATCTAAGTATCCATCTATCTAAGTATCCATCTCACTATCTATCTATCTATCTATCTATCTATCTATCTATCTATCTATCTATCTATCTATCTATCTATCTATCTATGAATCTAAGTATCCATCTCACTATCTATCTATCTATCTATCTATCTATCTATCTATCTATCTATCTATCTATCTAAGTATCTATCTATCTATCTATCTATCTATCTATGTGTCTATGTACGTATGTATCTATCTCTCTAAGTATCTATCTATTTATCTATCTATCTCACTATCTATCTATGTTTGTTGACAGATCTCTATCTATCTATCTCTATATCTATCTATCTATCTATCTATCTATCTATCTATCTATCTATCTATCTATCTATCTATCTATCTATCTATCTATCATGGCAGATATTTATCTATCTGAAAGTTTGGCTTAATTAAGTCTCAGTATGGCCTTATCCCAGACATGCTTAAAACCTGTGTTTGACTCTACCACCTCCACTGGAAGGCAGCTCCACTTGTCTTAGGTTTAACTGCTCTTCAGGGCTTGCCCTCTGCCAGCCAATGAGATTTACAGACTACTCTCTAATATTTAAAGCAAGCTCTCTTAAATATTTGGGGGAAAAAACACTTGCCCCTTTAAATAAATAATCAGAGTATACTCATCTAGGTTATTGGTCACTCATGGCTACCTCACTCTTAATGTCCCTTTAAATAAACATAGATCAGGTGTGTACAACAGGGGAAGTCTGGTACAGCTCCTCTTGTTTATTTAGGGTGTTTACACAACATGAGACTGGGAATGAAACAAACACAGGATACATATACAAATATATAATCCTGTGACTACTGAAATATACATAATAAATAAACCAACCCAACACAGGCCTAGCTACCGTACCATGTCATGGCGAAGGGGCTTGCATACTTCAATGAAGCTGTGAGCTATACCATGTAGAGTCACACAAGATAGGAAGGTCATAGCAGAGAGGTCAGACAAATCACGGTCCACTGGAGGAGGAACTGGCAACCCACTCCAGTATCTTGGCCAAGAAAACCATATAGATAAGCACATCTAGATACAAAATGTGCCTGGCGTGCTGCGTCCATATGGTCACTGAGAGTCGGACGCGACTGAAGGACTGAACAACAACAAAGAACCAAAAAGCCCATCTATCCTACCCATTATATCAACATAAAAGCTTGGCATAATAAGTTCTCAAGATATTATACCAGACCTTGCTATCTTATAATATGAACGAAAATGGGCCATATGTACTAGAAGTAAGTGAAGAAGACAGTTACAATGTTATGTTCTTGGATATATTTCCTTGGATGTGATCATATGGACCATTATCACATTAATTATAATATCTAATATTATATTATTATTAGTACTGTAATTCTGTGTCCAGTTCTAGAGCCGGATCTCCAAAAGGATATTAATAAATTAGAAGTAGATGGCTAAAATGGTGCAGGGTCTAAAAGACACAATTTATAAGGAGACTCCAAGACATTAATATGTATAGATTAGAGGAGAGAAGAGTGAGGGGGATATGACAGATGAATCGGAAGGTGAGATATTTAGGAGTATTGTACAAAAGAACCTCTTTAAATAAAGGATAGTACTTTAGGTTGATAAAACAGGCAGGGAAGATGGGCTTTTTGGTTCTTATCTGCCATCAAACATGTTTCTATAGTTAAAATATACAGTTGATCGAATTAATTTAATATAAGTGATAACATTACTGGTATATCCTACAATGAGCACAACACAAGTAAATTTAATTAATGTAGTTAGTTAAGACAAGATTTCTAGGTAGATAAAATGGGCTTTTTTGGTTCTTATCTGCAATCAGATCTATGTTTCAATGTTTAAGTAAATGTACAACGTTAGAATAAGATTATATAGTGTAAAGATTGTATAAAACCATTGATTTGGGCCATATAATGATGGTAAATAATCCAATACTTACTGATTTTGCTTTGTTGATGAGAGATCTTATCAGTTCCTTGATGGCATTGGATTTATATCTCTGAAAAACAACCTCAACTTCTGTGTTCTTACTCCTGGTAGATAGTGGGATTTCGGGCCACCCCAATTCCAGTTCAGGAATATCAATATCGGACATCATAGGAAAGTAGGTCCCAGATGTAATTTCAGAAGGACATTGGTCGGCGGATGGAGAGAGTGGTCCACCATTGTCCTTGAAAGAATCATCCAATCCATTGGTACCATTCACACTATTACAGATGAAGTCAATGTCTAAACTGGACAAGAAAGGCAAGTCTTTCTCTTCGTTGATGACCTGGACATATCCTTTCTCTCCTTGTTCCAACAAGGCGTCCATGGCCAGCCGAGCCGTTTCATTATAATTAAGAGAAAGCGGTGAGCTTTGCCTCCAAGGGTTCTTCACCTCCTCTACCCTGTTCTTCAGTTGTCCTGAAGGTCTCTGACCTCTCCTTGCCTCCGGATTTAACATTGTTGAAAATTAACTTAAAAAAAAAAACTCCAGTGGAAACGTATCCAAAACCCAACAAGAATGAACCAAAGCTGTCAACTTAGCTGCTCTCCTAACCTCTCAATGAGTGTTTCCCTATAACAGATAATGGTTGCGGTTTGAGACAACTCTCTATTTCACTGTTGGCTCCACACGATACCTTGGCTGAGTTTCTGTTGTACTTCCTGACAGCTATAAATGCCTTTAAACCCATTGGCTTTCCAACATTACAACAACATTAGCCCTACCCCCGGCCCAGGACCTGTTTGTTTGGTTTCTCTCTCTGGAAGATCAGCAGATACGCGGTTGCTGGTAGCTTGCTGGGGCACGGTACAATTAAACGGTCTAACAATGACTAGGAGGCGTGTTAAGGGTTTTAAAATTGTCAGAAGAAGCCCCATAAAACTCAATGGGATGCTACGAGAAAAATAGTAACTCTTCTAGTATAGTCCAGCAGCTAATGCAGAGCTCAGCCTGACATATACTAATGGGAGAATAAAGAGGCTGCGAGTACACATACAAATACATAGAATTTCAATTGGTTTTCATTCATTTACTTATGTGTGTGAGTAAAAAGGGCTACTGTAGGGCTCATACAGTAAGGGTTAATTTGTTGGGAAACTAATGGAATTAATTGAATGAAATAAATCCAGTGTAACTTGTAAAACTTGCGTTCCTGTCTCTCTCTCTGATATCAGTATGGCTTTTTGACTTGATAAAGAGAAGCATTATCTCTCGAAAGCTCGTCACTTTATTATGAATATGTTTGTCCAATAAAAAAGGTATCACTATTCACTGCAATACTCTGATTATTCAACTGGATTACTGGATATTCACGGCTACCTCACTCTTCATATATATATATATATACACACACACATATATATATATATATACGGTATATATATTTATATAGGTACACATAAATATATATATATATATATGTGTGTGTATATGTGTACATATATATATATATATATATATATATATATATATATATATATAGGTACACATATACACACACATATATATATATATATTTATTTATGTGTACCTATATATATATATATATATATATATATATATATATGTACACATATACACACACGCACATATATATATATCGAGATATATATATATATATATATATATATATATATATATATGTGCGTGTGTGTATATGTGTACATATATATATATATATAAATATATATATATGTGTGTGTATATGTGTACCTATATATATATATATATATATATATATATATATATATATATATATATATACATATACACACACGTATATATATATATTTATATATATATATATATATATATATATATATATATATATATATATAGAGAGAGAGAGAGAGAGAGAGATATATATGTGTGTGTACCTATATTTTTATCTTGTTTTTTTAGACACCTGAGTGTTTGTATGTATATATATATATATATATATATATATATATATATATATATATATATACACACACACACACACATATACATATAACAACAAAGGCTCCGGTCAGGACAATCCCCTGGTTAGATCCCCCATCTGTTTAAGTCTACAAATGTAACTTATAAATATACACTGAGATTTTTCTACAGATACTAATTTTATTGCTAATTAGTTATTAAAGGACCACTGCAAAATAAAAAAAAAAGTATGTTTAACATCTTTGAGCATAATTAAGCAGGAAAATGTAATTACAACAATTTTTTTTAATAAAAACATAAATAAAAATATTATGTCTTTCTGCTGGACCCTGGAGGCATCCATTAAAAAATATTAGTGCGATTGTTTTTGAGAGTGGTGTTTATATTTGTAGAGAGCTATGGTTGCTTCGTTCTGCTTCTGGTGCAGCGAGGGGAAGGG